>CM060950.1:324985202-325420637 GCA_030765055.1 Mantis religiosa
TCAAGGATGAACCGTCAGTAAGTATCTCCAGAGGACTTCTAGCTGCTTTTAGCCTTCACAGGAAATACAGTTTGCACATGTCACATACCTGTGATTTGGATTAGATTTCTATATGGGGTCTAAATCAATCGTTAAAAGGGCTTATCTTTTTATAGACGGCGTTATATTCTAAGACCATGTGAGTTATTCATGGCATAAGAATGATAAATGTCTCTATCCCAGTGTTCGTAACCTTTGAGAAATGCATCTGTAGAGTCTGCTAAAAAATTACGGAATTAAAATATTTTATAATAAAACATTACGAATTCTACACTTCATGAGGACATACATTTTTCCACTTGGCGAACAGAAACTAATAAGTAGCGCAAGCTATAAATGGACAGGCCTATCTCAAACTTTATTTTCGAGAAAATATTATTTCAGCATTTTCCATATTATGTGTACCTATGTACTTCTAAAAATAATTTGAGATATAAATTATTATCTTTTGAAATATCAAGAATTTTGAAGAGTTCAAGAAGCAATAGTTTTCTTCATATTGCGGGGGCTAATATAAAAAACTCTGATGTAACACATCTTTTTGTGAACATATTTACCGTAAAACTTAAATTTGCGTATTATATAGCTTAATGCATCGTATGGGACATTTTTACTGCAACGAGTTTATACAAAATATTAATATTTAACTAAATGAAATGTAGAATTTTGAAAAATGTCAAAACATTACTTCCATTATGCCTAATAACTGGCATCAATATCAAGAAGAAACCGGTAGTTTGGCGAAACCATGAATATGTAGGAATTCTAGAAATTTCTTTAGATGCAAGAAGCAGATCGGCCATAACTCGAGAACTTGCTTAGGCTTTTCTCTCATTTCGCAACAAGTCTATGTTTATCGATGCACTCCCTCATCTATTTCTCCAGCCCTTTGAAAGCTCACGTCTATAGCTTCGGGATTTTTTTAGTTATTACATTGCACTGTTTAGGAGATAGAGGAACCCAAATATTTCCTCAAATAGAAATTTGTTCATAATGTTACTCTGATCTTATATAGCGTCATTAAAATATTTGATGACACATTCACAGGCCCTCTCCACAGGGCGATGGCACCATAATAGTCCGGCAGAGCTGCACTAAAATCCTTACTTCTCAAACCTCTTATTACCCATTAAACAAAATTAGACCTATTGCGTTTTACACGACCGTTAAATGTTTTGGTGACAGACGAACATTCTAGATCAGTTTTAAAAGAAAATAAACTAGTAGAAATCGGTGCGATTGTGTCGAAAATCGCAAAACAAACGAGCTCAACAAATTAATTTGAACACAAGTCGATAGAGGGCTTCAGAAAACCTGTGTGTGAATAAACAAACCAGCAAAACAAAGTAAAACGTAAACGACCCCATGATTGTTTTCCCAAGTAGTTTAAATAAGATTATATTACGATATTGCAGTCCAACACACGACTTCAATTTGACCAATCCAGCTTATGTCTGTAAAATTAGTGGGTATAAGGTGGGCATTTTCTAAACAACACTGACATTTGCCCTGTTATCGAGATGGTGTTAACCAAACAGAAATTCCTCAGCTATGGATTTTGGAATCATTCAGAATTGCTGCTTAAAAAATAAATTGCTGCATATGTAAAGAGTGTGTGTTAGATTCATATGACGTTCTCTACCTGTTATCGTATATTTTAAGTAGCTTCTACAACTATTCCTGGGAGTCTCTTTTTTCTATTTGCTTTAAGCTAATGGAGATAAATATTTTCAGAAATACTTCCATTACTTATTTCGTTGTTGATAGAAGGCGAAAAAGAGACCAAATTGTCTTAATGGATGGAAGACGAACCCTACATTCGTGAATGCGAAGTAGGCACATGACGTGTTCGAACATTTTTTTGAACAAACATTAATAAACATTAACAATAAGGCGATCTATGATGAGAGAGATGTTTAATATCCACAGCACAGTAGCGATTCATTAACGTTAATCGAAGGTGAACGGGAAGAATGGTTGTAGGGTAACCAAGTGACGTGTTTGAGAGTCTGAGATGCCAGAGCCTCCACATTCCACCTCCGGTACCATGTACCATTTGTTTTGCTACCATAGCGGCACCTCCTAATTAATCTTCTCCGCGTTTTCTTTTCCCTGTACAACACGGCTAGAAATTCCGGCCTGCTGAGCGGACATAGCAGAATGCACAGGTCGCGCTTGACACAAAAACGACATTTAAAGAAGAAATTAAACAATAATAAAAAAGGAAGGAAGGCTGTGAGGAAGGAATACCGATAAGAAGGTAGGGAAAGTACAGAGGAATGCGTGATTTCTTTTCCTTGTCTTAACTGGAAAGGAGTTAATTAGAGAAACCGGGCCGCGAGAGATTGAAATGTCTTCACAATGATCATGTTTTGCTTCTTTCGACGATACCGTTACTTCAAGTCGCAAATAAAACAAGTTATATGTTTTATGGTCTGCAGTTGTCATTCTGTCTACAGTTGCTATTGTTTGCTGACACATCTGTCAAAGAGAGAATAGCAGTTTTGTTTCTGAAAAGTCAATTTTATCAACATCATTTTAAGTAGACAAGAAAGAGCGCGAAGAATATTTGGAATATGGTATATGCCATCAAGAGCCTTTTTTTCAAAAAATTAATGAGGTATTTTAACGACATCTTCATTCCCTTTCAGTAAGTTTTCTTTGTGTTTTATGGTTTCGTCGTTGTGTGAAATGCGACAAATATTTTGCTCAAAACTGAAGAATTCGTCAAATTAAAAAAATCAAGGACGTTGTTGGGAGAGTAAAAATAATAAAGAAATGAAAGCAAGAGATATCTGAAAGCACTTGCCGAGAAAAGTGTTCACGCAATATGCCTTTTAACAGCTTTCTAGTAGGAATTGTATGGGGAATTGTTTAGCTCGGAAAATGATGTAATAATTTTGTTTGCGTCGTAATAAACACCTTCTTTGGAGAGTTATTGTTTTACTACTTACACTTTGCATTGCGTGGAATATCCAGTTTATTTTATTTGAGGTTTCTCTACTAGCAATAATGAAATGTATTTCAGAAACAGGTTCCTAAGCAGTTTTGCTTCAAGTTATCAAAGTGTCAGTACAAAGAGCAGAAGCTATGAGGCATTGGTGGGCAGGTAAATACAGTCTGGTATGTGCCATCTAAAAACGCCAACAGAGTGTAATAACTGTTGGGGATGGTTTGTTCTGTGACGACATTGTGTGAAGTCCAGTAACATTTCATTATTTCTTTACGTTCTGCTTTCAATATTTAATTATGTCCCATCCGAGATCATAAGTATTTCGTTCTGAAGTAGAATTGAAAGGAAAAGCAGTTTGATCTTTCTGGCTAGGAAAGGAACATTCTTCCAGATTATTCCTGGATGTGAATATTTTCTAATTTTCACAGGAAAATCCATAAATATCAACAAAGGCCTAGTGCTGTCTTGTAATGTAATAAAGACATGGACGGATATACAAGACAGTGGATGCAAAACTGAAAATTTTATGTAGCTAATCTTAAAGTTGTATTGCAACTCTTGCATTTGCAGAATGATAAAAATAATGTAGCTAAGTAAGAATCAATGTAAAAAGCAATACCTGAATGGAATAAAATATGAAGTGATTATAATGAGATCATATCTATTAATAGAAGAAAATCATTACTGCCTACATACGTCGTATAGGTCTAAAATAATTTAGGGGAAAGGAACATGTCTGGATCAAGTCAGTGAATTAAAATCCTTCGGATATATATTGTCCAAATGGAAGTTATAGTTATATGGAAATCATTTGCTTCTTCCTTACTTCAATATTAACGAAGATTGGCAATTCAATACTTTTTGAGTGCAAATCAAATGTTATAATTAACTACAACCCTAGATTTATGAAGCTCATTCTAGTGAATCTTGATTTTATTCATGATATAATCCAATTGAAAGAATTAATAGAAATAACATGCTAGGTAAAAACCCAGGAAATACTTTTAACTATGTAAATGAAATAAGCAGAGTATCACAAAAAATATCTTACACGAAAATAAGAGTGTAAACAGAGGAGTATAAAGGATCTCAAATTAACGGAATACGGTGTTAAATAAATGACACGAAATATGCTAAGGCATAGAGAGAGAAGTAATTAGATATACTTAATTTAAATTAAAAACTGGAGGAATAAATTTATTTTCAAAATATTACCAAATACGCGTAATAAAGATAGTTGTTATAGAACGGAACGGCTTTTATATAATACAGTAAAGCTATACTGTGGTATAAGTTTGCAATAAACAAGTAGTATTCTGAAAATTCACTTAGCTGTGTAGGTCTGAAGAGCTACCATGTGTGTGCTTGTTTTAATTCCGCTTTGCAAGGTTACTCAGGCAAATTGAAGCAACCTGTTCATTATCCCTAAAGGTCATTCGCTAATCTCGCCTTCCACCGCTACAGGAAGTTCAGACACTGATAGAGTGAGTAATGAAGTGACCATTAGTCACCTGGCTGCCACTGCTTTAAAACCGTGACTCTTCTAACGATGTGTGCACAGTTACACCTCCACAGATGACTCATCGTGAAAATCAAACAAATATTTGTCTTTCTGTGCACGATTAAGGTAAAAAATAACGCTGGATCTCCTGTTTTCCTTCTTTTTATATATATCTAATTACACTATTTTGAAACCACCCACTCACTCAAGATTTATTTCGTACATTCGATACATGTAGCAGATTTAGTGCATTTGGTTTATTCAGCGGCGAACGCCTCTATAACACCAATCGGCAGCGTAAGAGCTTCCCGTTAAAGTATCTCTGTCTCCTTTTCTCGCCTCCCATATGTTTACAACATGTTTGCTATATTGAGGCAGATTATAGGAAACACTCTGCAAATGTCACGTCAGATTTTTCTTAGTTATGATCAAAAGTACTTTTGCTCCTTCTCCTAACTAAATTATTCGATTTTTGGCAGAACACATTTGATGATAATCATCCGTTAGGAATGTTCATGTCTGGTAGAAGCATGCACGCGAGTTATGGCTTTCTTTTATTGCCTTCTCTCCGCGATGAATAAGAACCTGCAGTTGATTGTCGTAGGCCTGTCAACATGTACTCATTACCAACAAGCTCGCACACAAAAACAGTTTTCGTGTCCGTCCAGTGTCGTGCAGCCCGCCAACCTTGTAATTACTACCTTCCCAGCCGCACCTCCTATTTTCCACACGGCTCTATTCCATTAATACTTGTAAATGTCTTTTAATTTTCACTACCACAGCATAAAGAGAATAATTGCACTGCCTGGGGACGCCTCGGTCACTGTCGTGCTAGAAAATCTTCCATTCTTTATATCTGACCAATTGTCTTCACAGATCATGCTGCAACGCAGCAAATATACCAATGCTTCTGTCCGCAAACTTCCCTAATGTGGAAAAAACTATTGGAAATATTTAAATAACATTTCATATGTCAGTTTTTCAATTCAAAGGATATTTTGGTCAACAAACCACCAAAAGTGATATCGTGGTTTAGCTTCAAAAGGGAGATAATGAACCATGTTTAGAAGAAGGATGTTTTTCAAGCAGCGACGGCCCTGATTCACTGAAACTTCTTAAATTATGATTTTGGTTATTATATGCCTATTTCTAGTTTCTCAAGTAAATGCTTGAGTTGTACTGATCATACAAAAGAAGTGCAACCGCGTGATTCTTATTTCTTTACAAACAACGCCATTTATATTACTGATAAATACCTATAATAGTTTTATGAGTGCATTTTAATGATTATGATTTTTGGGTAACTGCTACCAATGATTTCCAGTTTCTCTGACCACTTCATAACTCGCGAATTTATCGATAACTTGGAAATTATTGTGGTGACGAAATATAACCGATGGATAGTGCACGGTTGTAAAGGAAATCTTGCCTATCTGGGTTATTTAATTTCCTACCGCAAGCAGCAAGTTTCAGCTCTGTGCAGCTGACATAGTAACCGCAGCATGTTAGGTTAGTGGGTGTGATGAAACTTGCTGCTCTGCCGTCATAAAGCATTGTCTCTTTAACGAGCCTCTCTACCTGCTGTTACCCCTTCTCGGTAGGAAATCACAGGTTTGTGTCGTGCTATTAACCGGGGGCCACTTAGGAGGAGGTGGGTCGTGGTGTCGATGATGATACACTTGGACTCCAATAACAGTCCTTCGGCGGGCCAATCGAGCTTCTGGGACGCACGTGGTCACCCTCCACCATCAGGCACACCTCCAGTATAAACCTAATCCGAATCGCTTATAGTATATACGATCTTGTCAACAAATAAGCTTGTAAATTATATTTTTTATCCCACGTCCTTTCAAGTTATCAATTTCTTCTAGTGCAATATCATGTCTTCTCGAAGAACATCCTAGCCACTTTCTTTTCCTCTCCCTATCTAGCTTCATCATAATTCTTACTTCGCTGTTTCTTATTTATTTTATAACAATTTAACTTTCCGTGTGCTTTCTTTTTGTCCTCTTTGTTTTAACAGCAGAGCGTCGGCACTGTACTTTTATCATACTCGCGCAAGGCGTCAAACCAATCTCTTCTTTGCATTTCACTAGTCTATTCCCTACTTTTCTCTTCTAGGTTCCACAGGAGATATTTGTTTTGAAATGAAAGCTTTCTGTGCCATTACTTTCCTGTGTTTGAGTCCTTGAGAGTAGTTTGCGTTATTAATTATTTTGGTAGTGTTTAAGGCCCATTCTTACTATGTAAGGCATCATACATTGTAGACACAGGTGATTTACGAAATGATAATTGGGAAATTAAGCTTTCGAGGGGTACGTTTCATGCCTAAGTGTAAAGTTCCTTCCCGGCATTCGTCAGTTTTGAGAAAAATGTGGAAGAAGGCTGTGTCAGGGGGTATGGTCCTGATTGACCATCACTTATTATCTTTAACGAGTTCGGTCCCCGTGTTGATGCTTGCGTTACTACTACTGTTCCTCTCACGAGAATTCGGCTGTAAGGAAAGTGTTGACATGAACAAATCTAGCATTTTCTGAGAAACATTATGACTAGACTTTCGATTTATTAACAAGCCTCTTTGAAAACATACGCCCTTGTGCTAGCAATTCTACGATACTGAAGTTGTACGACGCATTTAATGTAGATAGTAGATCTATTTAGACAACATCGTGAGCTGTCATGTGGTACTGCCTCCACTTATCCCTCTATATAACAGCACATCCCGTACAATTTTCCTCGTGAATAGAATCGTGAAAGAATAGAACCGAATCGAAAGAGAGAAAAAATGGATCATTTTTTAAAAACAAAACATTAGATAAAATTAAATAAACCAAAACAGGAGCCTCCTCTAAAAAATTGTTTTTCCCAATTCTTCGATTCTATTTCTTTTAAAGCATTGGTTTTAATGCAGTATTGTTTCAACTATAAGGATTCCACTCGTCAGAGGTCTGCAGTAACTGTGGTTGAACCTGCGTATTGCATCCATTTTCTCATATGAAATCTTCTTTGCTTGCCTTCGTATAAACATGATCTTTGTCTGAATTTATCTTCAGCAGCATTTCATACCGTGTAAAATTAGTGAAACATGAAGACTCATGAGGGAAACGTGCCGAGAGGACATGCCCACATGCCCGATATGCAGTATACCAGAAACAATAAGCAATGGTAGCGGTGGCCGGTTGCATAGGTTTATCATACCATATATACTTGAATAATTTACATTACAGCCATAAGGTAAGCGAAGCAGGTCTTACAAGAGGAGCTCTTTCGGAATAGCTGAACGAAGCGGTTATGCTGCTTCATGAAGCGGATTGTGTAATGGCTTTTTATCATTCTGCTGAGGAGATGAGTCAGCATTAGGACAGGACATCGTTAGGCGAAATAATCTAGAGGAGAACGGCACATGGGCAAAGACAATCAAATGAATGGAAGAGGAAGGGGAGGGTGGCCGTAAAATGCAGCGTATTAGAGAAGAGCATTAAAGAGAACTGCAAACCGACAGACTTAGTGAGAAGAGTGTAAAAAAGGAAACAAACTGACTTGAAGCTAATTTTCTAACAGTCGTGGGTAACAATTTCCTGTAACGGTTCGCGTACGTTAGGCGCGCGTTCACAAACAAACAAAAGAAGTATGTCTGTGCACATAGAGGATATTAGTGTGGCAGAATTGTAGCCGTGTTAAGTCTTTTGGGATGGACGTTATTACTTTCTTGTGCTTTCCCATAGTAACTAACATGCTTTTATTGCCAGAGAGTCTGACTGTTTGCTTCTATATTTACCTAACTTGGGGTAAAGTTAGATATCTTTTTGCTGCAACATAAACAATAGAAGCAGAAAAGCGTTTTGTTTTAATCTATTGTCTGTGTCTGAGCAGTTCCAAGCAAGATCTCTAATAGGTCGCTTTACATAATCGAATACCGGATACTTTCTTGCTGGCTTGTAATTTAATGTATGAAAAAGTACTGAAATAATAGAAATATTACATCACAACGATTTGGCTACAATTTTCCTTTCACATTAAAACACAGTCGAGAAAACGAAACATATTTAATAGTGGGTGGCATTTCATTCAGTTTTATTTTTAGATCTTCTTTATTTATGTTGGCACTTAAAGTGGGTATTGAATGCTTACTGAGTTCTTCTGATCACCGAGCAACTGAACTAAGAGAATGAACAAACAAGTACAATTAGGTTAAGAATATGATTACCTCGAAAAATATAAGTTCAGTATAACACTTTAACATAATCATGCTAGAAGCGGTAGAAAGAGAAATATATAACTGCACCTGTGCTATTTTTAAGTTGTGGAAGTACCAGGCTTCAATATTGCAGGGTCTTGTACTAGAACACCTGCATGGAAACATCGGATCTAACGCCATATAACATTGACCTTCAGGAGAACTGGCCGCAGAACGTTCATGCAATTTCTGGTTCTGTAAAATTCTTATTTTAATAATCTGAACCTAAAGTTTATAGTATTTATAAACTTTATAATCTTTGTATATAATAAGTAATAATTCTCCATTCTTTTAATAAACGTAATAATTATGTAATGTGAGTAGCCTGAACATTAATTTTTTGATTTCAGCTATGCTTCAAGTAGGTTGTTAATGTCGATTTACAAGCCTGGAGTATGGCTTTACTTTTTTCTATAACATTCTTAGTGAAACACATTTCCTAGAGTTAAACTACATTTCTGATGTAAATGGATGGATATACTTGCCTTTGCTTTGTTATGCAGTTCTTATGCAAATTAGTAATCTGAGGTATCATAGAGTGATCCTCACTTTTCATAAATTTTGGCATTCTCGGAAAACATTCTATGAATTTTATACAATTCCATATTATTGGTCACTAAGTGTTTAAGAAAAAAGTGTTTCATGTTCTTTGCTACTGTTGTTTGATACTTTTAATATAATAATTGTTTAGTTTCCAGTCACTTATTTCTGATTAGCAGAAAATTATGCCTTATGGAAAGTTTACCTTTTTGCTTTTCGCCCCAGTATTGTTTACAATTACATTTACATATTGCTACTTTCTTTTCTTCTGTAGCTGTGTTTTTGTGGCACTCATAGTAAGTGATTGTATTTTGTTTGTTGCAGATGCTCTAGGTAAGTGACCACTTTTCATTACATCAGTTTGGTAAGTTATCTTTCTCTACACTAAGCTGCGTTAAACGAATATTGATGGGTATTTAGTTGGATTTAATTTAGAAGATGGTGGGTTTCACATAGTCGTGTTAAATACGCATCGGCTACCTGAAGCCCGAAACAGGTTTTTAACAATTTGCCTACTACGTTATACTTCAGTAACCTTTAATTTCTCGAAACCCGTTAGTTGTGTGTAGGATAGCCTGTAGGGAGAAACTTCATTGTTTTGTTTTTTAATGGAACGGGGAATTTAATTCAGAAGTACGGCGACTTCAATAATTGCTTTCTTATGTAGGACGAAATTAGGCGACAGTGAACAGTATATGTGAATATCAAGCATAGTGGGCGTAGATTAATTTGAGAGGATGAAAGTTGTGGAACGCAATTAAAAACTTGGTTGCATCACTCCAGTCCCATTAAAACTTCAACGGAGATCGTCCAGTTCTGCTTCTGTTACCGTACAGATTCCTCGTGTAATCACTCCTTTGTAATTTTTTGTAACGTTTTAATTAGAACCGAGATATGCTGCATCACCAGCGGTTTTTTCGTCCAGCAGAAATTTACGGTTTTAATTATACCTTTGCCTTTTTTATTTCTCTTACTGTCGATAAACAAATTTAATCGATTAACGCAGTACCACTGTTAGGCAATTTCTGTGTCGAAATTAATCGGAGAAATTACGTTTGTGTCGACAAATCTATTTTATGGCTTTATATATTACCCTTGGTAAGGGTTCCAAAACTCGTCCGGGGTGTAGGGAATTAATTTGAAGTTATGTAGAGTAGCAGGGAGCAAGGGCTGCTTTGGTTTGAACACACACATACACACATCAACAACAACACTTCCTATATTTCTTACACGTGACAAAATGTGGTAACGGTTATGCAGTATTTGTTTGATAAATAGGTTCGACTGGTTTTCATTATCTTCCGCTTATTTGTTAACCATATTCTGAAATAAGCAGTTAGATTGGTTGTTTCATGCCTCGTTCTGATATCAGGGTACACATAGTCACTAGACATCGGATTTGTGAGCACTAACATCTAAAACATGCATGCATTTTTGCTGTCAAAACTTTAAAATCTGTACTTATCATACAATACATTTTAAATTTTAGGTCTATACTTTTTGGTACCTACAATTCACATTCTTCCATAGACATCATTCCATTCTTTATAATTTGAATATAAATGCACTATTCGAATTCTGTTCTGTTCTCAGGGACTCTAAAAGGAGAGTAAGAAGGAAAAAAGAACATATCGATTTACAATTGAGAAAAATTAAAATTATATGACAATTTAAACCGAAAATAAAGAATGGCTGGTAAATGGTTAATGCCACAAACATATACTAGCACTCCATGTTCTGTGTAATGAGATTTTGTTGACCTCTTACGGTTTATCCTTTATACAAAAGACACTATTGGCTCTAAAGGCTATTCCCAGGAAATTCAACTTAAACATTTTACCTAAACATGTGTTATTTGAATCAAAATCGTTAGAGCAGTAATAAAAATAATCCCCATGTAAATGTGGTGTAGGTTTAGCGATTGTCTTCGAAGTCTTCTTTTCGTATCCTTGGAAGGTTCCGAACCTATAAATACTAAGTTTCGTATTTCAGCTTTGCATTTATGATGTTCAGAGCAGAAACGCACACATCTCGTTTTCTGAAAATGCTTCTTTCTGGATTTAGAGACCATAAATACATGTAGTTATGGTGATGCTCCACATAGAATGTTTGTGTGGGATAAGTACTTCCTCTACTTATAATAAATTAATAGTAGAGAAAGTAATAAGCGATTGCTGTATTCGAGATTCGAATCATAGAATCGTGAAAGTCCGGGATACCACATCCGGGAACACCTTATTAAAAATATTTGCTTTACGAAAGGCTATATGAAAGGTTTGCCTTAGATTAGCACAGAGAGCAGTTGAAATTCCAAGATCAGTTATGACAAAAAAAGAAGTTCTTCACATTTAGGAAGGTTTGAACGTTAGTGTTAATTTACTCCAGTTAAGAGCTAAATAAATGGCTGGAAAGCCAGAGATAACACAAACATTTCATTCCTTTGATTCCTTTGGGAAACGAACCTGCTAAATTGCGTGCTGCAGAAATGTAAAGTCAAACAAACAACCATTTGCTAATTTACCCGTTTTTTATCATACCATTATTTGCACAGCCAACATTAGCTGTGTTATTCTAAATGGTAACTTGATTGTCGGTAGGACGACCATCAGTTTATTAGTTAATTGTGAATATGAACAATATACTTAGCCTCAGTAATACTGCAGCAATTCCATTATCGTTTACCTGTAGCGGAGAATATTTTATTATGTGCTTCAGTGACTATGAGGATAATTAAACCATTTACGCAATTATAAAGTTTAACGAAATTGAGGCAAGAAAGATGAAAACATTACGGAGCTTTTTCTTTTGCCTAGCTGCTAGCCTGATTTTGCAAATTTTTATATATCCGTGATGTTTCAAAGCAAGAAGGGTTAACAAAATAGTAACAGAAATATGTTCATAAAATAAGAGCAGTTAATCGACTTCCTGTTTAGCGTGCTCCCTACAAACTAAATGATTTGTACTAATCTATGGCATGCTTTTGTGATTTAGTACCAACTGTTTTATTGATTGTTCTGTAAAATTCGCAGTATATTAGTTAAAAAAGAAGGCAGGGTGTGTGTTTTCACTACAGGATGCCTTGTATATTGCATTATTCGTATTAAACACTGAAGACTAAATTACAGAAATTAGCAAAACAAAATACTACCTTTAATTTTGGTGTTACTTTGTTAATTGCTATTGTCAACAGGTAAAGGGACACTGTATATCCATGAGCACAGTTAAGTCAGTGGTAACTTGTTTGCAGAATAATGTGATTACTTTTATATTCCGAGTTTCAAAAGTTTGTTTGTACTATCATCAGGTAGAGAACTGTTGCGATTGGTGCCTTGTGGGGATGTAACAGTTAAAGAAATATCTTTGAAGTAGTGGTTTGGTCTGCCATCCTAAAGTAAACAATCTGATAGCGGCGGAAGACCAACGAACCAAACATTTGAAGAAGAGTTTGTTATTCAAAATCCGTGTATCCAAATACTATGACTCACAGCTAGGTTTTCGTAGCACTCAAAAAGTAAACTAAAAAGCAACACTTGCTCGCATTCCTTCAAACAAGATCATTTGCATGTTGATGGCCACTGTAGTAATGCCATGTTGAGCTGAGTACAGAGCTGCTAAATGCGTGGCTGCATGCAATAAGCCCCCCAAGGTGCACGAAGGTCGCGTGGTCTGTGCCTTACGAAACTGCACACGTCAACAACTGCCTAATTCTATTAAAGTTGACTTTATCTTGTGCTCCAGAAGGCTTTATATTATTGGTTTATGTATGATATAAACAAAAATCACATTTTATTTTTTTACTTTTTTGCAATTTACGTCCTCTAACGTTAAGCCATATCGGACGATGAATGAATTGGGTGAAATGATGCTCAAATGAGTCCGGAGTCCATGGAGCTTAGAGTTACCTGACATTCGTTTATTAGGATAAGGGAAACCCCGGAAAAAACCTTATCCAGATAACTCACCCTGACCGAGATTCGAACTCGGGACCTCTTGAACGTGAGGCAGACATGCTACCACTACGCTACCGAGGCGGGCACATTTTAGTTCGTTGTTAAAGATATTTTGCAAGCTTAATTATTTTCTTCCAGGCTTCAAACTTTACATTTCGTTCTCAGGAGTATAGGGAACCGAATATTTCTAACTTCAATTATCGTTATTTCTGTCAAGCTCAAACGCAATACGTGGTTAGAATGAAGACGGTTAGACTGAAATAGTGTCATTGGAGCCAGGATAGGGGTGGTAAGCTCTTGCAAGAAAATGGATCCAAGCATATTCTGGGCATTAGGCCCTTGTACCTACTGCTGGCATTTGTACCATGGCAGTAAAATACTGCCCATGCAGGCTAATGACGGTAAAATCTTGCTTCTAATTCTTCTGCCTCTGAAATACTGCCAGTGGAGCCCTAGGCCTACGTACATTATTTATGGGGCTACAAAACATAGTATCAATAAACTAGAAATGTTTTATGTTTTAAGTCTATATTTGAAATCTGCAACTATCATCATGATCTTATGAAATTTAAAATGTTATATGTGCCAATATGCAGTCAAGCAAGATCATTGTAGGCGATTGTTTCAAGGGTGAGAACAATGGGAGCAGACTTTCTTGGACACTATTGTTTAATTGATAGCAAATATGAACAGGAATACCTTTACCAGTCGTCAAACTGCCGGGAAGCATCAAGTGGTTTGTGTTACTGTTACTGAGAATCTCTTCATCATTAAGCTCCAAAAAGTCTGTATTAGTCCTACACGATGTCTCTGACTGATGAGTAGCATTACGAATAAAATATAACACATAATAGCTATACTTTCATTTTAAACAATGTAAGCGTTGTATGTATCCAGGTAGATATTCAGAAAGCATGTATTTAAAAATAATTCATCGTCGCAGGAACCATTGGATACAAACAGCGGAAATGAGAGAAACATAACTACTGAAACACAAGAAAATCTAACAGAGGACTCTTTAGGTCTACACCAACGTCAGCCAACAAGTTCTGCTTGATATTAGGGAGCAATTATTTTTGCTCCTGGTTCTGAAATACGAACTCGGAAATTTAGGGAAGAAGAAGCATTAGGGAATATGGAATTAGTGTTAGTGATGGATTAGCGGGTAAGGTGAATGCATGTCGAATTTTTTAACTGCGGATGAAGTTGGTAAGTGGCGTTACGTCACACGAAATTAAGTTAGCTGACCAGGGTAAAGAAATAAAATCAGAGAATGGTTCAAAGGATATGAAGAAGCAATTGCCATTGTAAAATTTAACAAAAAGAGATCCTCCAAGTAGAACTACGACCGGCCACTGCTGCTCAAACCACCTTGTAAAAATGTTTACAAAAGAAAAGTCAGGCGATTAAACGAAAACACAAAATTTTAGCGAACGTTAAATTACCAACAATAGACAGCTATAATTACCTGAAACTTAACTTTCTCGTTGAATTGGTCGTAAGTTGTGTGCAAATGTAAGTGAAATAGTCCTTAAGAAAGTTACCTTAGCTGTTTTGATTTCGGACATAAAAAGTCAGTGGAAATATATATTTGTAGATTGGTTAACACTTTATTTTCTTCTTAAATTAATTATTTCTCTTCTCTCTGCAGAATCTACTGCCTTTATCATTCTCCAAGGATATAAATAAAACATGTCGATTTAAGTTGCCGAGTATTCGTCAAAGGCTTGGCGTATAGATTCTGCACCTGGCAGTGGCAATCCCTTCCACAAAAGAACTTAGGTTTTCCAACACCTAATGCTAAATCGGCGTTTCCACGAGAAACCACGTTTGCATTAATATTTCCTCTATAAATCTTGGTGTCGACACACGTAAAGAAATATGTTACTTAACCTATTTACTTATGCAAATATCTGGAGACTGGACCTGCCAAGTTTAACAACAGAGAATTATCGGCTTGTTCTAGACGTTCTCGGGCTTCGATCCAGGTATAGTGGTGTAGAGCCATCGACGTTTCGGGAGTGTGCATCGCTGCCATCATCAGGATGATGTTTCATCATTCACTCCCGAAACGTCGATGGCTCTACATCACTATACCTGGCTCGAAGCCCGAGGTCGTCTAGAACATATACGTCGCAAGGAAAGCTTCAGATCATATTTCAGCTATCCGATTTTTGAAGCAAAGAATGGTGGGACTTTGTCAAATTTGATGAAAAAGGTTAATCGCGTAGGTACGTAGCATTTGCAACAGCAAAACGTATTAATTACCTGTAATAGAACTATGAATGATTGCTGTTTATAAGCTCGCCAGTAATGAAAGTAGACAGAGAATTGGTGGCTGCAGCTGGCAAACAATCGTTGACTTTCATGTTAAAGTTATTTCTTCTCTGTTTTCAAAAGATATACTGAGTATTTTAAAAGATGCATTGTACGTTACTCACCTTGGTGTGATCACCTCAATCGTCCAGAACGATATTTCTTTTCGCACCATCAGCTTGTGAGAGATTTGGCACAATATAAGAGGATGAACATAATACGAACATACAGATTTTTATTTTTAGTTTCCTAGTTTTGTAAATTCATTTTAATTTGAATAAAAAAAGTTTATGCATTGAAGAGATGTTTTAACAGATTGTCATTTGCAATTTCATTTTATCCCGTCACTCACATCTAACCTAACCAAATATTTTCACATGCTATTTTCATTTATCCTTATATTTCAAGTACTCTTTGTCATTACTAGATAAGCTGGAACCATTTGTGTGAACAAGTAAGCAGTATATTACGAAGTTGTTTAGGCTAACGAACATCCTTCGTGCACACTAGGAAGAATCCTTGTTATAGCTCTGGGTTATGTAATATAGAAGCTCAGAGCATTAGAATGTTTCATTTTTGCGTTGCACAGAAACATTGGGATAGTATCATCCGCGGCTTCCATACCGAAAATACTGCATAGAACGTGTCTAGGAATTGTTTAATAATGCTGGTTATATGGGTATCCTTAGCTTTCGGTGAAGACTGCATCATCTTGGTTGTCTGGTCATGGACCAAACAGACATTAAAGCTGTGGAAGGAAGAGATGAAGCAGTTGTACACCTCAAGATATAGATTGAAGGATTTGGACATTTGGTTGGAATAGCAGTGCATCCATTTCATGCTTGTTGACAAAAAACAGGAAGGTATAAACCTTACATCTGCTTCACCGTAAATCAGTAACGCGGTTTTGTTTAAATCCACGTCGCGGACTCGTTGTAGGGAGATACATGCCTGCAGCAAGTGTTGATGCGTTACGTGTGCCTAATGATGTCGGCCACTATATAATCCTCAGGTACTTCGATAGTCATCATTCCTCTCTCCCTTGAAAATTAGCTTTTAAATAACTCCACGTCTCGTCTGTGCTCCTTAAATTTGTCATCTGTCTTGGCGTCATTCAGAAGGGCCTTTTTGAACACTCCGGGGGGATATATTCGTCCTCGGTGCCAGAAATACACCTCCCACTGGCATCCGTATTGCCGTAAAATCGAAAGGAAGACAAGTAATCCGAAATTCTTGAAGGGGAGCCAAAGGCGAAAATGGAAACTATAATGCGTGGCAATTTCGCTTTGACCTGGTACCCGCCTCTCGGCATTTTGCACGTGTGTAGCAAGCATTATAAGCTGCTTCACTCACTCACGTAATCTATTTGTTGAGAGGCCGCAAAGTAGATTGGCGAGAGAGGGGGTGGGTGGCAACAGTGGAAGTGACGTGCTTGGAACTCTAATGTCGCATCCTCCCTCGCCTCCAGGAGTCGCACTGGATTATTAAGTATGTCTTGCTGCAGAATCACAATGCTTCCCGCTTTTATAATTAACTGCAGAGATTGCAGTCCAACGTTGCATACCGATGTTACCTTAGTTCCTCGTACAACAAATTATGTATTTAACTAATAGGTACAACGCTCATAGCATCCTATTGGAATTCAAGATTTGCCTTTTATTTTGCGGCTTATTACGTCCTATTCTTTCTTTAATATTTGTACCCTTGATTTCTTGAAATTAGTTCCCTTATATCTTAAACATGTCGTATCTACTACCCATTTACCTGTATTTATGCTGGACGGTCTTTGAGTTTCCGTCTGTAGAGTTCAACTAAGTTTCACTTCTTCTATTGCCACCTTGTCTTTGGTGTGGTGGACTCACGTAGGTGGTGATGTACATCAGGGTTTTACAATATTTGAATCCTTACTGTGCTGCAAAGCACAGTGTGACCCATTTGTGTACTTGGATATTGACGAAGCTTCCCTAGTGTTGTGTTAAAACATGTTTTGATCTTAAATTACAAAAGAAGGTATCGACGAAACGTTCACAATTGCTTTCATGTAATATAAATAACGCAATTTTCAAAAAGGAGGAAAATAATTCAGCAATAATCATACTGAATAGTAAAAAGTAATGGTTTCTTCTGATCACAGTTTTTCTCTCAGCTTGGGGTTTAAAAGAGTAGGAACAATTTCAGATAGAACTATAAATTAATTTAACATTTGCTTCTTTTGCAGAACATATATTTATAAATGAATAACCAGTATAATCAATGCAGTATGCATTTACTTTACTCGTTTCACAGCCAGGTTTCTGTTTAACGTTAATAGTGGTGAGAGGGGTATTTTGAGGTGTTTCAAGCTGTTTACGAACTCAAAATAATCAGTGTTTCCACTATCTACTCGTTAAATACTTTATTTGCAGAAATAAGTTTATTATGGCGGAAAACTTTACAGTAGAATATCATCTGGCACCTCTAAGATATGTTTAAGCTTAAAAGTGGGCTCATTGACGAATTGTAACATAGTTTCCTGTATAATAACATTTGAGGGCAATAAATTACAGTTTTGGCATTTCTAAGGACTAAACTTAACTAAATGCAGTGGTTCCTGAAAATGCCGGAAAGAGTTTTTGCCAATTGTACGAGGACTGTTGTTGATAATTGGAAAGTAAATTAATAAGTGAATTCCTTGTAAGATATTATAACAATTTAACTGTAGGTCATTATATATGAAATTAACACACATTATTTCAATTTACAAAATTAACAAAGGATATAATTCTTTGTGTCTAAGCGGGGGATAGTGAACTGTTAATGTACGAGCACTCTTTGACAGCTATGTGCATTTAGCATTCTCGTTCTGAGGAATAAACGATTTGTTTGGAAACAGATATAATGGATCCTTAAAGAAATTTTGATTATGGTAAGCAGATAAGAGTGTTTCCCCTTTTATCTTAATTGGGTATGAGGCATCAAACAAAAATATATGGCTAGGCGCCGCTCGTCTCTAATAAATTGGTTCACAATTTTGTTTTAAATATTTTTATTACTTCACTACCATAAAATTAATCTATGCTTCTTTTGTCGTTGAAGATTCTATTCGGCCTTTAGAAAAGCAGTTTCAAAGCGCTTATGGCTCGACCGAATCACCTTGATCATTGTTACATAATCCAATATAAAAGCCCCGCTCTCTAACTATAGGAATTTTATGAGTTTTGGAGAGCATTATGCAAAACAAAACTCTAAGGAAAGGATGTAACATCCCGCTCTTTATAGGTTAATCCTGGTCGGGAAACTAAATGTCTTTAGTCTTAATTACTGGTTTCAGAAGAGAGGTTCAGACCATCACTTGTTCCATACCTAATGAGAAATAGCAGCCCAAACTACACACAAGTCTCAAGAGTGTAAGCCTTTTCCTACATGTGATATACCGTGGAAGGAGTAGAGATACCATGCACTGAAACAGAGATAGGTCTTGATGCGTACATAGAAAAGATATAGATATTTAGAAAATGTAAAAAAAGTGTTGGAGTAGCGTGAATTTAAAAAATCGTACTTTAGGGTACTGGTATCCTGGCTCCGAATGCCAATAAGAATCGGCCACTTCATTACGGTATGATGTTAAGTTTTCTAGTGGGTTTACTTATTAAGACTTATGTGCATTTTCTGCAAAATAATTAATGAATATACAAATTATATATTTTTTGATTTTGAATGGAGTATACCCCTAACGTACTATAAATGTAAGTTGCAACAAAGCTTAGTGAATTAATCTCTGAAAACTAATATTGTTTTTTTTTTCTCTTTTGCAATTTAATAAAATACAATGACTCGAGAAGTGATTTTATTGAAACATTCAGCAACTAAAGGTCAGTAGGTCTTACAATGTTGGTATCGAAGGCTAAAATACGAGGGCTTTCAATAAAGAATTATCACAATTTTTGTTTGACGACGTACCTTTACTCATCCTCATAATTTTGATGGTCCTTCTCAAAATAGTCTCCCCTGAATACGATGCACTTGTCCTAGCGTTTCTGCCAGTCTTCAAAGACATTCTGGAAACAATTTTTGAGAGATCCTTTAAAATCGCCTCCGCAGCCTTCACCAGAGCTTCTGATGATGGATAATGCCTCCCACGAAGACGTTTCTTCAAGTTAGGGAATAGAAAAAAGTCACATGGGGCTGAATACGGACTAGAGGGAGGGTGAGGAATGCACTTCACGTTGATTTTTGCAAGATATTCAGCAACAACATTGGCAATATGCGGCCGCGCAGTATCGTTGTGCAGCATCCAGCCTGCTTCATGGAAATGTGTCCCTTTACGCCTGATATGGACTTGCAATGTTTTCAGGACATCCCCGTAGTATTTTCCAGTTACTGATGTGTGTGCAGGTACAACATGCTGATAAACCATTCCATGAATATCAAAGAATGAGATGACCATAACTTTCGTAGCTGAAGCAACCACTTTTGGTTTTTTAGGGGCTGGTGATGAAGGAGATTTCCACACTGAGCTTTGCTGTTTCCTCTCAGGATCAAAATGATGTAGTCAAGTTTCATCAGCAGTGATTACTTTTGAAAGAAACTCCGGATCTTCCTCTAACATCAACTTTAACTGCATGCTGACCTGCCTGCGGATGTCCTTTTGTTCTAGGATCAACAGTCTTGGAACCCACCGCGCACAAACGTGTCTCATGTGTAATGTTTCTGTCGCCAACGTGTGGGTGGCACCCAATGAAATGTTCAGTATTTCAGAAAGTGATCTTAAGGTAATTCGTCGATCCTGTCTCACAATGGCAGCAGCAGTGTTGATTATTTCTTCGGTAAGAGCGGTAACAGGAGCACCAGGTCCACCTTCTTTTGAAATTGAGTGTCTCCCCTCTTTAAACATTTTAAACCACCTTCAAGCTATGCTGTAGGGAAGAACAGACTCTCCATAGGGCTCTTGTAACATTCTATAGGCTTCAACTGAAGATTTGTTGAGATGAAAGCAGAATTTCAAAGCCGCATATTGTTCCTCGCGTGTTACCTCCATTGCAGCGGTAGGCGATACTGAACATGTCTGAATTTGCCTGGTTCTCACAGGAGGGAACCAGGAGTACCAACAATGGAACTACTACAGCGTGTTTGTTTCACATTAAGCTAACAGAATATAACAAGACTGAATTTTAGTGCGAAACGTTATGACCGTAATAAAATTATGATCATTCTTTATTGAACATCCCTCGTATGAACCAGAGATACTACTCAACCACTGTTGTGATGTTAAGCAAACAGAATTGCTAAATTGTGGCTAAAAGTGCAGTTCAAAATATTAAAAAACAGCCCTCTCTCGTATACTTCAATAACACCTTAACTACTAGACCCGTTCTATGGGTTGGATAATGACAATACTTATAGCCAGTCTCTAGAACGATTCTATTATAAACGTATGGCAGGTAACAAAGAAAGAGACGGATGTACTTCAACGGAAATCTCTTTAGACTGCTTTCTGGCTGAGGGAGATTCATAGATTTTTATTAGATCTATTTTAGATAAATAAATAAATAGTAAAGTAAGTAAATAAGTAAGTAAAGAAAGAAAGAAATAGATAAATAAATAAATAATAAATAAAAACCTCTCATTTACGTTGAACCTTTTTGCAAAAAGCTTAACTTCATGGAGAACGGCTTTTAAATAATTTGATTAATATACCACATAGTAAAGATATATACCTGAAACATAAAATGTATATCGGGATGGAAGCCCCCTCGATTGCGAAGAAAATGTACAATAATATTAGAAAACTGGCAAGCGTTAAGGGATGTGTATTTGTTAGTGGAATTTGGGATTTCTGTAGTTCTTCTTTTGTATGATTCAGTACTCATAGCAAGTGATGGCTCACGGGAGAGGAAATATTAAGCTAATGTTTGGGGAGCGAAAGGAAATCTAGAATTGAATAAGCTTTCAGTGGTCCCTTGAGACGGGGGAGCCATCAAAGTGACCAGTGGTCGATCGGAGGGAAATGCTCTCCTTTGGGTATTCCGGAAAATATAGAAACCACTAGTGGTATCTCAAGCTGCATATTGCGTTACCTTCCTTTGCTCCTTTACGGTCTTGTGGAAGGAAAGCTTCAGAATGTAATCTGTTTTATTCAGAATTCGAACCAGAGCTCAAAGAGCTTCCTTTATAGACATACTCATAGTGCGCAAAGCATTTCTTTTCTTTTCCTCCACTTTCATCTTTGATAGTTTCGCACGAGGTAAATTATTTGAAAAGGTGGTGCTGTTCTTTTTATTATTATTTTTAATGCAGGGGAAAAATCTTTTAAAGACGCCTAAGGTGAGTTGGATTTCCACCAACTAAAAAACCGCTGCCTGAATCTAGAGAGCTTCTTCTCGGAACCACCCAGACGGCATTGCTTCAAGAGAAGGCGATTCAAGATGTCAGTGTAGGTCAAGTTCGGTCATCATGTACTTTCAGTTGTCGTCGTGGTCTCGGCGTTTGCGTGACAAGAGGGTATACGCCAGCTGACTAATGGTCCTCCAGTTGGAGGCACATGCAAGCATAGAAGGCATCATTCCTTGCGGCGTGAAGGATCCCAGCTTCAGCTCGACTTGCTGTCGAAGATATTGCCAGCGGACACATTCAAAGAAGGTGTGTTCCACGGTGTCCACTTTACCGCAGTAGATGCAAACCGGTAGAGATATGCTCGGAAACAGCCGTGTCCGGTAAGGAGTTGCGTAAGGTGAAAGTTGACGTTGCCTCTGCGACGTGTAAGCCAAGGTACCAAGTTCGGAAGTAGGCGGTGGGTCCAATGGGCAGTCCCATCATTCGTGTCCTAAAGATCTTGCCACTGCTCCAACAATTGATGGCGAGCTTCATCCTTGCTGGTGTCGATCTCTTCCAGTAGGAGACGCTCCGTGATTAGGAGGGAGATAGGGGGCGTCCGTGCTAAAACTAGCAGCGCCTTTGTCGACGTGGTGCGGTAGGCACTAGTGAGTCGAATAGCCACCTTCCTTTGCAAGTTTAGGAGCAATGTGTGATAGATCTTCCTGTGAAGTGCCTTGCGCCAGACACAAACCTCATACTGGATCATGGAAGTGACAACCGAGAACAGTAGTCTCCTGCTGGTTTCAGTCGGCCCGCCGTAATTGGGCATTAGGCGACTCAGGTGGTTTAAGGTCTTTCGTGGTCGTGGTCGTAGTCGTCCACAAGGTTTAATCTAAAAAGACTTGTTCCGGTCTCAAACATTGAAACGTTGTAGCCATCTCTTTCTTGGTCTGTCAATGCTTCTTTTCCCTTTGAGGTTATAATTCAACACCAATTTTGATGATTGTCCTTTCTTTCCACATGCACTTTCCAGTTGAGTCTATATTCATTTAACTTTTCTATTAAATTGAATATACCAAATTCTGTTCTTATGTCAGCATTTCTCCTTCTTCTCTTTGCAAAAGTTTTTATGGGTGATAATTGGTGGTCGATTATTGTGCGAAAACGATTTCAATCATATGTGATTTTCCGCCTTAAGATAATGTATGGTAAGACCTATGCCCCTTTACGACAGCTTTTCCACCGATAAGATTTATGGATATAGGAAAATTCAATGTCAGTAAAGTAAACAAGAGTATCTAAATCGGAAGTCAGTAAATCAGTCTCATGCAAATTATGTCAGCTTGAACTTGGGTACATGTGGAAACCTTTGTGTGATACTGCGCCAGAAAAGTTATCGCGTCAGCATTCCCTCTTCAGAGCCCCTAGGTCGCCGTCGTCGTCATCATCATTATTATTATTATTATTATTATTATTATTATTATTATTATTATTATTATTATTATTATTATTATTATTATTATTATTATTATTATTATTATTATTATTATTATTATTATTATTATTATTATTATTATTATTATTATTATTATTATTATTATTATTATTATTATTATTATTATTATTATTATTATTATTATTATTATTATTATTATTATTATTATTATTATTATTATTATTATTATTATTATTATTATTATTATCATTATTATTATCATTATTGTTATCATTATTGTTATCATTATTATTATCATTATTATTATTATTATTATTATTATTATTATTATTATTATTATTATTATTATTATTATTATTATTATTATTATTATTATTATTATTATTATTATTATTATTATTATTATTATTATTATTATTATTGTTGTTGTTGTTGTTGTTGTTATTATTATTATTATTATTATTATTATTATTATTATTATTATTATTATTATTATTATTATTATTATTATTATTATTATTATTATTATTATTATTATTATTATTATTATTTTAGATGATTATTCCAGTGTGTCTTTTTTCCCCTCAGTTCAAAACAGTCTGATGTTGCCTTTCCACATTTATTATTCTGTATATGTAAACCCCTTTACTGTTTTCGTACAAACTCGCATATTGCGCATATTCTACTTGGGCATCCCTTTTACACACACGGCTATACCTATTATTTGGTCTGCAACCTCTTCTTGCTTCATTCTGCATAATGTCTCTTAACGGTGCTTTATATTTTAGCTTTATTTCTTATTCTCGATTACCCCGTCAAAATCCATGTTGGTGTTGGAATTAAATCTCGCCTTACCGTACGTATACTGTCCATGTGAGGATGGTGATGATGATTATGTACGTACTGAAAATCTTTAATATTATGTACAATTTAGCTACCGTTATAGTCTTGGATAACACTAAAATGTTTATACTGAACACCGTAATATTGTCATTGGAAAACACAACCTAAGGTAATGTCTAAATGTTTGTAAACATACCATGCCTCTAGTCCGAACATATAAAAGAGAAGCAAAGTCCGAGTTTATGATTAATATTTATTTTATGCCGATATATACACGTATTTTTATCTAGAAATTATTAAATCTATTGAATATCGGACTGGCATCTGCTTATCGATTTACTTTTGAGTGCTCGGAAACTAGGTGCAGAGTCCTATGCAGCTGGTCCCAAAATAACCTGTTTATTTTGAAAACGTTCAACGCTTCTCTCATATTAGGAACTAGTAAATCACCATTACAATACCATAGAACATCCTTATTCTCACTTTCACAGCTTAGCTTTTCACTAGATGTTTCCCATTCTTAGTATGGTGTGGATGTTTTTGGAATGAGCAGTAGCGCGTCCTCGTGACGTTGTAATGTCGCCCCTCATGTTGATGGCACGATGAAAACATGGGCGGGCAAACGGGTTGGTGCTGACGGATTCCTTGCCGTGCTACTCGCCCGCTGTAGTATTTTTATTTTCCATTGCTGCTGCTGTTGCTGCATTTACTTTCACGAAATTTACTTGTTTCATGTCATGTACATCGAGCCCTTGCTTGCGTGTCTAAATTGACGCTAATATTGAAAACTGTTTTTCTCTTCCTTGCTCTAAACATTAACTAAAGATATTTTACAGTTCAAACTCTGTGCACCTCCATAGTAAAAGAATTACGTGGCACTCAAAATTGCGGTTATCATTTTTTTTTCTGCATACATTATTACCTCAGTGATGCTATGCTCTTCCCTTTAAACCCTTTTAGTGCGTTTCATAATTCTTAGGTAACTTTTCCAACGGTTTTTACAGTTGTTCAGTGAACTACACATCTTTCTACAACGTTCATTATTCGTATTACTGAACTGTTTCTCCATTTCTTACCCATAATAGGCGCATTATACTGAGTTCATCACAGTAACTTTACTCTCAATTCACTTGACAGTTCCTGCAACATATTCGTTAAGTACCATTATGTGCCAATACAGTGACATCACTGGCGGTGCTTTCTGTAATATGCTTGGAGAATGCAAAGTAATATATTTTCGACAGCTTGTTATTGCGTCATATTTGGGGATGGTGATGGTCAGGCACTGTATGCTTGAGCAGTAAGCTACAAGTTATTTACACTCAAAGAAAAGAATGCAAACAACAGTAGTTATGACTCACTGACGCGCAGGTAAACACGGTTCGCTAAGTGCTGTCGCAAACCCTAAGAGGCTGTCTGGGGGATAGGGTGGTTTCTAACCTGCGGTGTCACTAGGTAACTGGGCAACTTCTAGGAATTTTTCGAGTTTATTTTCTTGAAATGTCTATACCTATTTATAATTGAGGATATCTGTGGCAATGAAATGATAATATATGTGTGAATGTTGGATTGTGCAGGCGAATCTGAAATAAAATATCTCCCAGATAAGCCTGTTAGATGAAACACATGGTCATGGGATCGAACAGAATATGAAATCAAAACTGTTAAAATGTTTTACAGCTATTTCAAAATAGTTGAGCCACATATTCTTGCTCTTGGTGAGGTTGAGCTATATATTCTCCGTGGTTTTTAAAAGATGAATTTCGGGTAGTTGTAAGCTCTACGGACCCTGGGCTCATTTAAGCAGCATTTCACCCATTTCATTCATCGTCCGATATAACCTAGCCGGTTAATGGAAGTTTTTACTTACTTAATAATAATCTTGCCATATATTTATTTAAAAGACGTATGAATCCGTTCGCTCGAAACCCTAATTCTATTCCTAATCTCTTCCAAACCTGTTTTTGCCATACATATGTTCTTTCCGAGATTAGTGGTGCTTTGATCAATAATATACTCCAAAACTTGCTGAAATCTGTTAACAATATATTTTTATTGACTGGAAACGATAAGATAATTTTGAAATAATGCGTGTATCAATGTAAATTTCGATCTTTGATTAACACCAACTTGCTTGGATACCTTAAAACTTCCGGAACCTTCACTCTTTGTCGGTTACGTATTCATCGCCTGTATGCAACAAAGCGTTAATAAGCAAATTACTATCAAAAATGAAAAGGATGGAGCTGGCCGGACTCCTTTGAACCTCCAGCGAAGGGCCCGGAATGTTACCATATGGACCGAGTGAATTTGTACAGTATAGGGAGTCCGCGTTATACCTTCACTCTGTACTACCGGTGACTGTTTTGCTCTGCTTTTCTGTCAGGGTCGCGATAATGAGTACTGCATATCATTTTCTGGGAGCGTGTTAAGGTGAGCTTATCTGGACTAGCCAGCAATCTTAATTGAATTGAACAGGATATGTTCTATCTTTCACTTTAATTTGCGTTTGTCCTTTGGCATAATGACGTCGTAAAGTATCCGATCTAGTCGACTTGGTTGAATCGAGCATACTAGACTTACGAAACAAAACCTTGGAATGCGATTGTAAGAACATGGCTGTATCTTAGTTGGGTATTTTCTTCCACAGTTATGCTACATGACGTAAAATCGAATCAAAACAAAGTTATGTCTATATCCCCGACTGATTTACTTATCACGTCGCACTCCATTCTACAGTTCTCAGGCGAACAAGTTAATTTTCATGCCCGCCTCGGTAGCATAGATGGTAGCATGTCTGCCTCACGTTCAAGAGGTCCCGAGTTCGAATCTCGGTTAGGGTTAGTTACCTGGATAAGGTTTTCCGGGGTTTTCCCTTATCCTTTGAGACGAATGTCGGGTAGCTCTAAGCTCCATGGACCCTGGACACATTTGAGCATCATTTCACCCATTTCATTCACCGTCCGATATGACGTAACGTTGGAGGACGTAAAATTATAAAAAAGTAATAATAATAATTTTCACGCATATTTAATTTTAACGTAAAATAGCAATTCGTTTACACTTCCTGGCAGTCTCCTTTGGGCATAAAGTATATCGATCCCTTTCATTTTACCTTTCTTCTAACGTAATGCATGGCTTCTCTTTTATTTTCATCCCATTTTCTCCTATTTTACTATGAACTTTTGTTTTTATTTCTCCAGAGCGCAATTCTCTATTTAAAGAATGTAGTTTATGTGATAGGCTAATTTACAGAAAACGTTACAGAGTAATGGTCAGAAGGGTATTAGACGTTTTGTTACTTTTCTTTTCACTAAAGTTGTAAGTAATTAATATAAGGAGACTTGGCTCCCTCCAGTTTGTGGAAAGAATTATAAACATTGGATAAACGTTTTTCAAAGCTATGCATTCCAGCATCAAGAGTATCATATGGTGCGAAACGCGATTTCATGCTATGTATTTATTTATTTTGACATTATCGTTTAGTATGTTCACATCTATTCAATATATTCTTCTGCCTGGAAAGTTGTACATTCTCAGAAACAAGCAACGTAGATGTACTTGTAATGTTAAACTTAACATTCTTGTTTGTTTGTGGGGCTGATAAATAGAGCGATTGTATTGGTATATTTTTGTGTATAGGTACAATAGAAAGTTATTTTAGATTTTACATTTTGAGAGGGTGTTCAGTTCAGTAAAGCGAAATCAATTTATTCGTTATTTACTCTTTGGGGAAATTATCCTGATTTTTCTGATTGTCTACCCCGCTTCCGTCTAGTAGATATGAATTCATATCTAACTTTAGCCATTCAGAGGTATTAGAATATCTTCCCCTCGTAGAGTAAATCACATGATAGGAGATGGTTACGCTTTACCTTAGTAAAGTGGACAATAGATGGTGCATAGCGATATTATTTCTACATTTCTTAGCGAGGCGCGGAAGCAATGAAGTGTTTGAACTCGATACTAATTCGTTGTGTAAACATATGGAGGCCGCTATGCATTATACATTACCCAGGAACAATGTGTCCGATATTAGATAAGATTCCAGGCTTTGTGCACACTTGTTATTCTTTCCTCATAGCATCGATTGACCACAACTCATGTACGTTCATTACCCCTTATCTGCAACGTATTGAACGGTAGGGATAAAAAGGAGACAGAAGAAAGGGGAGGATATAATATATTCCAAGTGTGAGGGAGGTCATTTGTTGAAAATGGGATTGATGAGCATGTGCGCTGACACCTCTTCTACCGTTATCAGATCTTGCAGCGAAGTATGCTTTGTTCAGAGAACCAGTCACACAGAAACACCAGCTGGGTGGTCCTGGGTGACACACCAGCTCCCCGGAACAAATTTGGGGACCATTGTTAAGTAACAAGTCATTGACCATCTTAGTACTCTTCCTGCAAACTTGTCTAGAAAATTAGAAGTATTCCAAAAGGTGTAGTGAAACATTTACAACACAGTCTGATGGATAGCGCTCATATTACATTCTTTAGTCATTCCTCTACAAATTATTTCCCTTATGGTAAGTTAAAGCGATAGATAAATGTTTAAATGCGGGTCGCCATGTAATGGCTTTGAGATTACATGCCCTTTGCAGGCCACGAGAAGAAACGAATAGCGACTTACCGTTTCAAGGCATTCGATGCTACTTTCTCTACCCGCTGTCGTTATTGCTAGAGGAAACCGAATCGATGGTCAAATGCTTAAAACGTCTTGCTGCATGCTGGCCATTAAATTCGAAAACATCACAACAAACAATTGCATAGTTCAGTCAGCAGAGCACCTGCTTCCCGTGCTGGGGGTCCCGGGTTCGATTCCCGGCGGTGGGGGTGGGGATTTTTCTCCAACCAAGATAATTCCTCATCTTCCCCAGAGGCTGGAAGTATGAATGAGAATACGAATGTGTGCATAATCTAAAAATTGAAACCCAACGAATACGATATATGCTTCGATATGTTCCAAAGGACCATTGCAGTTAAATGGAACAAGTAAAGAGAGAGAGAGAGAGAGAGAAATTACTGACAAATTCAATAGATAATAGCGGATATCTCGAATATGGCTAATGCCACAAAAAAGCAAAAGTTCTTCGGGATGAAGTTACCTTTAAGGCTCTTCTCAAAAAATTCAAAATAGATAATTTTTCATATATATAATATATACTATATAATATATTATATAAAGTATTCAATTTTAAGAAATATAAAATCATTAAATATTCTTTCATTTATAAAGGTATTGAAAAAATATCCATATAGAGGTTAGTTAGAGATGGAGGAATTTTCGTTAAAATCTTCGTATTGAATTGGAAGATCCTGAATACCAACTCTGATGTTTATTGAATTTTTAGTTTATAAATCATGCCCTTCAGATGCTAATTTTTTATTGATGTGGCCTCAAAAAAGTAATTACGGTGAAGTATTGCATTCTACCAAAAAAAAACAAAAAACAAAAAAACTGGTAAAATGCTATGTAGGTGGTAGAAAAAGAATGAACAAAGAAAAAGAGGAAGAATATGTATTACCATTACTGGTCTTCAGAAGCTGACGGTACACGTTCAGTCTTCGTTGAACCTAAGACACTGAAACCATAGGGAACCTGACCTAAACATCAGTTCCTTCCAAGTGTATCCCGGTGTTACATCGCTAACTAAATTAAAGATACCTGTAGAACTCCAAGCAATGCAGAGGTCGTCGAAAGAGCAAGATCATGTCTTGGCAATAGCACGTTCACCTCTTTGAAAACTGTAACCTGCCTTGCTGCTTAAATTGAGGGCCAGAATTCAGTTCCCGAACGGGAAGGTTTCCTGATTTTGATTGCATGCTTATTTGTATATTCCGTTACATAGGGATATTTTTATTTTCTTATACTTTTATCAATTTTAATTAAATATTATTTGTTCAGGGTACTTGCATTACAAAATGTGTACGTATATTGGCTTTTCTTGGATTAGCTTGTAAAATCTTATTCATTCATCAATTTCTAAAGCATAAGTTATAGGGGAAATTCTAGGGCAAAAATATGTAAATCACACAATTCATAAATGCTTTTGTGGCCTTATTTAATTCAAGATATTCTTTGTTATTTGTCTGAATTTTGAAATACTTCAACTTTTTTTCAAGTAGTAATTCCTTTCTTTTTTTTATTTTCTCCCTCATAGTCAAGGAGCATGAAATCTCAAAGTCATCGCATAGTGACGCACGTCTTAAAAATGATTGCTTTAATCTATTGTGTTCTTATATTTGTATGGGATGTGTAAATGTGTAATGAAAGTTTACAAGAAGGATGAATGGAGAAAGTCGTGTAAATTAACAGATATTTATTTTGTTTTTCCATCACTTAGCGCATGGTATAGGGATATACACATCTGTGCCAGAAAGCTTCTCTGTGTAGAGAGGCTATGAAGATAGCAATGGCAGAATGCAATTGAAGTCCGGAGTGAAATATCGTGGACATTACGGTATGCAAGAGCCATGGCCAAATAAACGCGTGAGATGTTTGCCGCCTCTTGATCCGGCGGTTAATTGAAGTCGTAGTAACCTGTGTCGTAATGTCCGTGGTGCGTGTCACGGCTAGCTTGCATGTACACTCTGTCATTATCACGAAGTGTTCCATCGTAATGCTTGCTCACTCTACTCCTGAGTGGGCTCGCTCTTTCACTCTCTGAACAGCACAACTCAAATACCAAGCCAGGCACCTTTATGGATGTTGTGCGAAAATTTTCATTGCATTCCTTGCACTGCAATCAACACTTTGAATGGTTGTGCTTAATTTTCAAAAATATAGATTTAATAGTTTGATTTAAAATCACATTTTTGCTCTCTTGCTGAATACAAAAATATTAATGCAGATAAAGGTGTTGCTATTTTTGTATTGCTTCGATGTATAAGGTAATAGTTACAAAAAGTTGCCAAACGATGGACAGTTTAGCTTAGCTGTCTCAAACTAGAACGATCCTACTGTAAACATATGGGAGGGGAAGAAAGAGAGGCAAAAACACTATAACGGAACGTTGTTAGACTGCTGTTTGGTGCGAGAAAATTATAGGTGCGTATAGATGGTGTTAACAAGAGGATCGTTCTAGTTTGAGGCATATGATAGTTAATTAGTACAACCCCAGAGCAATCTGAAGGGAGGAATCTCGTAAAGGTGTGATGCCTGTGGTAGCTAGCAGTGAACTCTATCTGAATGACTGATAACTATGATGTTACATGTCTGACGTTAACGACGTGCAGTAAAAGTACAGTCTCGTGTGCACCAAGGACATGTTTGCTTGCGAGGACGAAGACAGTGAATGTCCCTCCGCTAGGCGTGATGGATACTTTTCCTCAAGATCTTTTATCTGCCTTGTAGACATTCCGTAAAGAACTGCATCTTGTCCACGTGTCTTTGAGATTGGATTGGCAGGTGTTCGCTCCTTTCTTTTTGTTCACGTTATTTGAATTAATTCTTTCCAACTAATATTAACGTATTATTGAAATACGAAATATCGAATTATTTTAGTTCAAGGGTGTAGGTCATACATTATTTTGTAACAAACTGCACTTTCTATTAATTTTATGTTCAAATTTAGGAAAGGTAAATATGTCTGAATCATTTTAAAATATGTGCTCATAGCCGATTTTCGGCACTTGTGGAGCCTTAAAAAACCATTTGGTTTATTACTTCAAAATATCATAAATGTATATTTTAGGTGCACTTAGCAAACTTTCCTAGAAATTATCCTAGGAATTGTACAATATGTTTTTATTGGTTCTTAAGCATATCAATTAATTAATCATATATATAATACACACGATGTTTAGAACGTAAATACGGAACCTCAGAAGTTAATTGTTTATTCTTGTGTAATACTATTTTACCCTATTAACGACGTATGAAACGCTTTTTAAGTAATGCTCCTTATCTTTGAAAATGTGAACCTCGCTAAATGTAGCTAGCGAAATATGAATTCTTCTGAGATCTTTAATATAAAAAGGCAATAATTCATATTTTATTAGAAATAAATACCTTCGATACTCTATAACAGTTAATGGTGTTTTTGTAAGTAAATTATTACTTATGGTGTATTTCGTATTGCGATCGTAGAAATACTGAACAGAACGTTTGATTCTACATCTCTTCTCCGTAAGTGCTCATCAAGTCAATAAGCCATAAATTTTAGGTGTTTGTCGTCCCTCCCAAAAGCTGACCAATTTGTTCCGGTTTAAAAGGAAGGATATTGCTTTAGACTAAAGATATCGCTTTCTCCTAACGTAGAGGGCGTTAGTTTTCAAGGTTAGAGTTTGGTGCCGGAAAAAGGCTAAGCTCTCAATGAAACCGTTTCCCCCGAATCGTCACACAATTATGCAGTCAATTTTGAAGTTTAGTTTGTGAATTCAAAAGGCACATTCAATCTTCACTTAATTCCTTCTCACTGAGAGTTAATTATGTGTTTGAAGCATTTAGACGCTTTAAAACCCCTAAATAGAGGTTCACCTCTCTTGACGTTTCACTTCTTAATATTTATATGTTTTGTTTTTAAGCCTTGAAATGAACCTGCTTGTTTTCCTCTCCTTGTTTGTAGTTTAGCGTCCTTTAATCCGGCACGTAATATCGGACGTGCATGAACGAAATGATGTTCAAATGGGGTCTGAGCTCCTAGAGTTATGCGATATTTGTCTTTTCAGGATAAGGGAAACTTGCGGAAAAAGCCGAGATTAGAATTCGGGACCGCTTGAATGAGAGGGAAACACAGAAGGTGCAGCTAATAATTTACTCTTTGTAATTAATAATACTGCTTCACTCTTGCAGTTTTCCTACAAAATATTCTAAATGCACGGCACTGAACTTGAAACTCCATTTTGTTTCTCAATTTCTTTTTATCGGTATGTTTCAGCATTCGAAATGTTTTTGGATCACAGTTCATAACGTATTCACTTGAACATTTCTGCATACCCTCTGAAATTATTGTCTTAAATACTTCGATAATATTTCAGTTGTATTTAATAAATCAGTAAAATTAATTTTCATAACTGACACTGAAAGAATTGAAAAATTGAAGAACGCATGTGCGAAAATATTCATTGTTAAACTGATTAAAATTAAGACTTCGCTGCAAAACTTTTTTTTTTTTTTTTTTTTTTTTTGAGTTTGTATACTGAGCTAAAATTATAAACTTGAAGTGATACAATAAACTGAGGACTGCGAGGAATATTTCTTATTGGTATATCAAAAAGCTATTAACTAATTTTTAATCACAAATTAATACACAAAGCAGCTCTTTGACATAGTTCATTACATATCTGTGTGAGGAGTACGTGGTATCAGACAAAGCAATCGGAAGGAAATTTGGAATTCTGAATTTTGATAGATGCTTTGTCTTAACACGAGGTAACTGCCTTCACTAGATATAAAGCGGCATGACTTCCAGAGTGCCAAAATAATGCTTCTATTATTATCATTATTATTATTATTATCATTATTATTATTTTTTTTTTTCGAAAACAAATTTCCTTGTACCTATGGAAAGATGATGGTGCAATGTACTGCTAAAGGAAACAATAGAGCAGCAATGTAAAATATGTTAGCTTATTCGTATATCAAACCAACTTTATCTCCCACAATGCCCTAATGAACAAAGAACAATAAAGCAATAAAACGTAAGATTCAGGTTATTAAATTATAAGTTGGCACTTAACTTCATTGTTGCACGCGATATTAACTTGTTTTACCTTTATCAGCCGACAGAGAATCAAACTCATGTCTCTGGGTCTAGAATTGCATTCTTTACCACGAAAGTGAATTCGCTGCATACTCTGGTCGCAAAGTTAAGAATGTTGCTCTGTTTTCTCGCATTCCAAGCATCTAGCCCGGGTTCGATGCACTGGTTCTTAGCAAATCGTGCATGACGATAGCTAGGGAAACGATTCTCATGAAATTCTTACTGCGTTAGTTAACCTTTTGTACATGTTTTCTCTGTAACCATTTGACGTAAAAAACAAAAGCGTGTACTGTTACAATTACTAGCTACTTTATTCCTGCTGTCAGGAAGAGGAATTCGAGCATTTGGCTAAACTGTTCTTCATGCAAGAAAATATCTTCACTATAAATAAAGAAATACAGATTCCGAAAGTTGTAAAGTGGTATACACTAGCAGAACATAATACTATATGTAACATGATGTCAGAACGGTCAACAATAACACGCATTTTTTTTATCCGATCACAGAGCTTGACAAAATAAGGAGACTCTCGTCATAAATGTGCAGGCGAAGGAAATAAACTGACAGGTAAAATGACCGGTATTCTACAAGTAGCACAAAGATGATCCCATATACAGGAACACACCGCATGCCTCAGTCTCAGTACAGATACATGGTTCCTATCAATTACGTTGTGTCTGAGAGATTCTGAATCAGTTGGGGCATGCAACGGAGGCAAATACCTCGAGTACTGTGACGTACCTTATAGCCCGTAGGAGGTAGGTACCACAGAAGGATATATGCCACAGGTGGAGAGTTATGTGACGGTAATCGAATCCGTGACGTCGTTACCGCGGAACCCTCTGGCTCGGTCATTTTTATAGGTGGCTTAACTCAATTATTTAAATGTTCTTTGTTTACATGTGACTGAAACAACATCCAAAGTACACCAGGATACATTAGAATCATAGACTGGTAACTTGAAGCAATAGAAATGTGACTCTACATTTCACTATGTATAAACTATTTCTGGATAGCCTTAACGTCTCTGAAGCCAAGATTACCCACTGACTTCACTGCAACAGCAACTGCATTCAATGCTTTGAAAAAAAGACGATGACATTGATGATATATGAGATGAAGATGGTGCACCGGTGGAATGAGATGGCGGGGGAAACCGGAGGTCCCGGAGAAAGCCCGCCCCAGCGCCGTGTTGTCCACCACAAATCTCACTTCGACGTCGCCTGGGATCTAACCCGGGCGCTTTGATGAGTCAAGTGGTCTAATGCTCGGCCATGGCGCTGCTACGATAGATATATTAAACAGCGATATATCACATTTTAATAAAACTTATTGAAAAGAATTGCCCACGATCCGGGAACCGGTGATATTGATCAATTACAATTGAAAGGGTACTGTGGCCGTTTCATTATGACCATTGACCTACTCACACGGAAAATCTCGCTTATAAGGTTAAATGGTGCGAATACCCCAATACTTGTATGTTTAGCTCATCTGCAATCCCCTTCATAATATTTTGGTGATAGACCAATCATTTTAATAGCTAACTTTGTAATAGTTTGAACAAAATATAACATCATATTTTACTGCCCCATATGTAGTTGTTTATTTACTCGTTTGTCTTATATATTTACATTTGGAGAAATGCTTAGTGATTACCGTCCAAGAAATATCTGAAATGTTTGCGCCCAAGTTTATGGTCAAAACAAAGTTATAACGGACTGAATTATATGACACCCTTAAACGTGCATTTAGCTGCTTAAAATGTTACTTCATACGGTAGTTTCATTTAAAATACACATCTTCACTGAAATGTTAATTATTCAATATGTGTATCATTTAGAAATATGCTTTACATTGAATGCTGCTTAACCAAAATTTAACTTTATTACATATAAATTCCAAAGTTACGTTCAATAGAGCCCGTTGTTTGGAAGGTATTCACTTAAAAAGTGGAAATGTTAAACTAACATTTGTGTTCCTACTTTGATTCTAATATGACAGTTTCAAAGATAATCCTGTTTAATCGCACTCAAACTTAACTATAGATAACAAGTTGACAAAATTTTGAAAATGAATCTAGCTAACAAATGCATATTCGTTGAGTGCCTAGCACGTTACAAACAGGAAATTCCATTAGTCTGCGTTAATTCGTTTCTTGCTGTATCCGTAATCATCTCTTATTTGTCCTGAAGCGAAAAAAGAAAGAAGGGTGAAAGCACACACAGAAGACATCGCCATGGAGATGAGCACATTTAATTGATATTTTTATTGCCAGTAATTAACTGAAACGTTATGACCTCAACACTAGTGTGGTTTCGTGTTTATTTTTCGTCTTTTCTCATGTTTAGGTTCCATCTCTTGTGCTTGTTTTCGACCATTAGGCGGCCCGGATCATTACATTTTAAAACAGAATGGGTCCTTAAGGGGATTTGAAACAAAAGAGAGGCACCCCGCTAATCGGTTATTCTTTCAGTTGTTGACTCCGCTCCTTTATGCTGTTTCTCTTCATTTGGTTGTGTTATGTTGTATTGCATACACTGAAGGCAGAACATTAGTGTTCACTAAAGACGGGAACTTTTGTGCTCATGCTTTGGGCGGTGAGAAAAGAAAAAGAAATAGGGCAATGTAATTGCAATTTGTACACTTAGAGATTTGAGAGCAACAATATATGCTTATTGCTCTACTTCGTTACTTCCAGGGCATTGATTTTTTAAATGATTGTCTTGAATTGATCAAATTAGACTAACTAGACAAACGTAACTCTAAAAGACGCCTTCCAGGTTGTAAAGAGATAGAAATTTTTTCTGTGATGTAGAGAAAATGAAATACAAAGTCTCTCAGAAACTTGTCTGTCTCTCTTAACCCCGCTAAACAGAGCATTTACACCCACGGGACTCATAAGTGGGCGCCTTCAGATGCCTGTCGTGGAAAAAAAAAAAAAAAAAATCTTTGGACCAGAGAACAGCCAGGTTGGATAATCGGCCCAAAGCCGATATAAGAGTGTGGAAGGTGATGATATGAAATGATAGCGAAATGGGTGAAAGAAGTAGTTGGAATGGATGGCAAGGAAAACCGGAGAACTCGGAGAAAACCCGATGACGCTGTTTTGCTAACCACGTATCCTACACGGTTAACTAGGATCAAATCTGGATCTCAGAAACTTAATGTGCAAACACGGGACTTTTTTCAGGATGCCGATGCATGTCTTTCAAGTTTATCGATCATACAGTAGACCATTTACTCTTTTCATTAAGTAAGATGGCATAGTTTTTATACTTATACGCAATTTATACTAACATTCATCAGTAACTATCTATAAAAGCAGTCATAACACCAAAGAAGGTTTCATTCAAGGCTAATGTCAACAGTAATCTCACCAGTTTTTTTATTTATCTAGAAAAAATAAAAAAGCTCGATTGTGATTTAATTGCCTGTCGCACAATTAAATGAAGATATATAAAGATTACAAGAAATAAATATAATTAAATATTACTTTGCTAAGCAATTGAACTACTTCCATATATTGTTTCTATTTCTCATGTTGGTTAGCGTCGTGCTATTTTGGTGGCGGTAACTTTGAACATCTATGCGACAAACAAATAAATTAACAAATGCTAGGAGGTGCTAAAAATTTGGATCAAGCACTATTTATTGTATATAACACGTTGCTTCTGAGGGAGTTATTCTTCAAAATAATAAGTAGTAGATTTCATTTATATTTCAATCCTTCACTTATTAAAAATTGCGCTTATATCCTTCAAGGTGTAGATTGCTTATGGAGGTTGCTGACAGGTACATTTTACTGTACATTGATTATACCAATGCATATATTTTGTATGTTTATGGTTATATATGTGTATGTCAACATAATTTATTTTGCTTTGATTTTTTAAGAATATGACTTTTGGTCAGAACTGCACAAATAAATTCGTCAGAATCACAAGGGAAATATACATTTTTCTCTTTCATGAATCTGTAATAAACTACAAAATGTTAGATTGAAGTATTTTGGTGTATTCCAGTGCATTAGTTAAAGGACTACCGTTGTAACGATATTATCTCTGTCACTTAATTAATAAATATTCGCCTTTTCTTTCTTCCACGTAAAGCTCTTAAACGTGATGAAAAGTTCTCCACTATACAGTGCTGCTAGCGAAAATATTAATGGGCAAGATAATTGTAGAAAAAGTTTCATCAGCACTAATGCGAGGTATTGCATGTGGTAGGCCCATATATCAATTTTGTATGCTTAACAAATTGTAGCCGAGGTGCGGGCATCTCTCAAGAATTAGTTTAGCCACATCCTTCATGTCGGTTTTATTTTCTTCTTTATAAGCTCAGCCCCTCGGTCTTCAATTAGAGATAAGTGTCATTCCGTTCGAGTGGCTGCAGGTGATGAAAGACCGGGTTGCACGGTGGGTGGGGAAGGGACATCTTTTTCCGGGGAGAGCAAATACTGCAGCACGCATGGATTGAGTTTCAGAAATTAATAACATGGTTTCGTCGGTTCCCAGAGCCTTGTGATCATCTCCGTTAATGATACAGTGTTGTACCTTCTGTTGCGCCTCCCCGCGTACCAGACTTTCATCAAGTTAGGGACGCGAGGTAGTGCTGCTGCAAGGAAAAAAAAAGTGAAAATCATATTCCGCAGTATGTAATAAGTAACACCGTAGCACACGCGCACTTTACTAGCGTTGTAAAAAACGTGGACTGTCCTTTCATCGCCAAAGTGAAATCTCTGCTGTCAACATCCATTGCTTGAATCACTGTCAATTGAAAACATAAGCGTTCCTGAGAAGAAAGCTTTCATCTTTATGTTTATAATAAACTTGTTATTTGATGTTCTGAACAAAAAGTTGAAGTCAATATATCTCAGCCAAGAGTAATATTGTGTATTATTACTTCACATAATCAATAATATTTTCTAGTATTCATATAAAATTATTCTTCTATTTAGTTAACGTACTCACGTTAAATAGGCTAATCTCAAATTAGACGACATAGGTTGAATGTGCATAGAGAAAACAAAAATATTTTGATATCATAATTCAACTTTTATTACCTCCTAAAAGAATCATGTGGGCAAATGTAACTCTCTCGTGTTTCTAACGCTTCCCATATAACTGCTATGTTCAACCTTGTCTCTTATGAGCTAATGACGTCACCTGGTTATCTTTAGTGTACCATCTTCGGTTTGTGCGTGAAGCATTTTACTTAAATTTACTTCCTCCAACGTTAAGTCATATTGGACGATGCATGAAATGGATGAAATGATGTTCAAATGAGCCTAGGGTACATAGAACTTAGAGTTATCAGACATTTGTCTTTCAGGATAAGGGAAAAACATGGAGAAAACCTTATCCAAATAGCTTGCCCTGACCGAGATTCGAATTCGGGACCTCTTGAACGTGAGGCACACATGCTACTACTAGGCTACAAAGGGGAGTAACGGAGCATTAGAGATTTGCTTTTAAGTTTCATGAATGCGTCCTAGTTACTAGTAGGTGAACAGTAGCTAGAGGAAAATCCGCAGATTTCAATTTGCAGAACTTATGATTTCTCACTGTACAAAAGTAATTAATTTGAAGATTATCTTTCAGGTTATTCGTTGAGATAATTCAATTTATGAATGTTATTAGTCGTAAGCATATGGTACTGTAATTGAACTCTTTAGTTTTCTCTTTGAGGAAAAAATGGGGGGGGGGGGGATGAAACGTGTTCCATATACGGGATAGTTTGGACTGCGGGAGAGTTCTAGAAAATCTTAAATAAATAAAGAACGAAAAATAGCAACTAATGAAATTGTTTTCTAGGAGATGTATATAGCATATTCTCTAGACTTTAACTTAGAAAATGCAGAGAATCGTCATCACCTCGTTTAGGCAGAGTGGCGGCTCCGTTCTTTTTGTGTGATCTAATGTTTTTATTCGCTTTCGCTCACGTCTGAAACAAAAAAGGATTGCTACAGGCTAATTGTGTTTTGATCCATGAAATGTTAATTTCAGGGTTCCGCGAGCCGTTTCCTCGAATCGGTGCCTGTTTGATTAGGTTTCATAATGTTTATGACTTTTATTTGGAAGCAGTACCGGAACAGAGCGTTGCAAATGTTATTAAATAAGTAGTCTAAATGCTAAACGGATCCCACACACAGAAAAGCGTCAGAAAGAAAGAAATTTGTAAACGTTTTATCAACCGACGTTTTCACCTCTTATCAATAAGGGGTATAAGGATTATAAAAGGCACAATTAATTAATTACCTATTATGCACACTTGTGGGGAATGAAAAACCCTATCACGCCAATCTTAAATTTACTAACTTCAAGACTTATTTGAAACTATTTGCCGTATGAGACTGAAATTTGTATCTGGTGTACATGTATGCCTTCTAAGTTTTTAAAACATGACTAACCAATTTATTAACACTAATGTGGATCAAAACCTAACAGCAATGCTTTTATCATAGCAAAAGAGGAAACAGTGTTCAAAGCAAAAAATAGAGGGGGAAAGGTCACATACATTTAAAAATCAAAATTACATAGCTTCCAAATTTAGAAGTTGTCATATTTAAATGCTATCAATTTTTAGAGCAAAGCTGCTCTTAAAAGATAGCCTGTGTACTCCAAGGAGTATCGGAGCCCCAGTTATTCGTTTTTTTTTTCCTTTCAGTTTTCTTCAAGTTTTGCAGAGTTCGAAGTGGCATGTACCTATATTTCAATCCTAGATTTTTCTTACAAATATATCAGATTGAAGATGAAATTTTAAATTATAGAAATACACAAAAACATTGGAAGTGTAGTTCTTTTTCTTCGGCAAATTTCTCTACTTAGTCTCGCTTTAATGCAGTGTAGCTATTTTTAACCATTCATATTCGTTATGATTTGTCTTTTTGTCAAAGTCCTGCATAAAGGCGTCTATCTACATTCTCTAATAACTGTATGTGATGTGTAATAATTTGGATGGCACAATTTGTTTAAATTCTGAGAGTTTTTTAATTAACTGTCCCAAACAAATTGATTTTGATTGCAAAATCTTTAACTGTTTTTGAAGTAAATATCCATTAGTTAGTAAATATCCATTAGCTGGCTGGCTTGGTATATGGTGGGAAAGTATTTACACCTAATTACTGCAGTTTGTCTTATTTCGATTTTTGGGAATAGTAAATAGAATACTGAAGACTTTGGAAGGGTATTTGAAAACTAAATAGGTGTAATTTATTAAGATAAATCAACCTATCTTCCATTTACTAATATTATGGAAGATAGCCACATTGATTCATTGAGTGTCCCATTCGCCAAAGCAAGAAATGTTTTTGTGCTGAGCCTTACACCGGCCTCAGGTACGCGTTATCATCGTCTCTTGGCTTAAATTAAAACGCCTTTCTTCAGGAGTGCAGTGAGCTTGATTTATACCGTCAGCATGGGCTCAATCAAGTTGGAGGAGCACCCACTCGTGGAGAATCGCAGACATGAGGAGTCAGACGTTTTGACCTCGGGCCTTATGCCCATTGTGTCAGCCAGCGTAGCCAATGGCTGTCCACGTGACCCGCTCGGGGTTCGATACTTTTCAGTTTCTCACATATCTCTTAACGAAGTGTATAATGTGTATAGATTCTGCTATGTGCTTAGTTATGTCACAAATACATTCATTCGTATTTTGTGTCAAATTTATATTTAGATTTCCATGGTTACTTTGGTAGATAATTTAACAGCTGTGTTTGATTAGTGATACATTTAAAGTGAGATTAACCATCGTGATGATTTAGATTATATATATAACTTCTGGTGTTATCACGGAACCACACAAATACACTTTCTGACAGTGTAGCACATGCTACCACTGAAGAGGTATCAGTGGCGTAAAACGTAAACCCATGACGCAACAGCCCAAAGTGAGCCTGAGCCTGTCAACCCGATTGCTGACCTCACGCCCCGTACGGAAGGTAGCGGGTGATCATCCAACCAATATGGACAGAAGATGTGGTCAGCATGGAAAGTTGACTCACCCAACCAGAGTTCGCTACGGTAGCGCAGATAGTAGCATGTCTGCCTCTCGTTCAAGAGGTCTCGAGTTCGAATCTCGGTCAGGGTGAGTTATCTGGATAAGGTTTTTCCGGGGTTTTCCCTTATCCTTCAAGACGAATGTCGGGTACCTCTAAGCTCCATGGACCCTGGACTCATTTGAGCATCATTTCATCCAACTCATTCACCATCTGATATGACTTAACGTTGGAGGTTCGCTACCTACCGTAGCTCCTAAATTTGCTCACGAGTTGGGCACTGGTCCTACATCCGGGACTTAAAATCTACACCTCCCAGGAGTGGGATCGATTCCGAGTGCATTCCGTGGCAGGAGCCGAAATCACAACGCTTTAGCCCGCTACGACACGGCGCAGGATTATCAGTGGCGTACTGGTTGAAATATATTTTGGCTTATTGCACAAAATCATGCACTCTATGACCTATATCAAATAGTTTCTCTATTTCTCTATAACCACTTTAAGTTAATCGGTCAGTTCTGAAACACTTTTTTTTTTTTTTTTCATTGAGCTTGTTTGATGCCCCAATTATGTTTACGTTTAATCGGGACACCTGTGTGCATATCCATGCTGTAATGCAGTGTGAATAGACAGTTATATCTCTGGACCTAAAAGAGGTACAATGATGAAGAGGAGTAAACGCACATACATTTCTTGATGCCTAAATAGAGAATGAACTAAACTTGGCTAAGTATAACATGGGTCAGATACGCCATTTGCATATATATAATATTTCTGAAAACATTCCCTTAGCGTTCATGGGATATGCCAAATGTGTCTATTCTTCCGTCTATTCGTTTCTTATTTATATTTTTCAAAGCACATGCCTGAATAGGCCATGCGTTTCCGTGACATCTCTATATTGAGCTTTTAGGGGCGACAGAAAATTTAAAAAACAAGTGCTGAAACAAAAGAAAGATGAAAGAAGGGAGAAAGAACAAGCTTTTAAGTTTCTTTAACACTTTATTCTTTGGACACTAGTAATGATCCATGAACGCATAAGTCAAAGATGTAACTGCCGTAATAGGAATTACTATTTACCTGACAACACTGCGTATTTCGTAATAATACTTAGTGTGCATAAACATGATGCGGATGATAGAAAATGTTCACGTTGCACATTCCTCCAACTCGCCGTCTTACTGGGTAATACCCCATGGAGGCATTCCTGCCCCGGTGATTTGATGACAACAATGGTGTGGGTGTCGGACTGACTTATCAGCGTGCTCAGTTCCTGTGTTATAAAACTGTGCCGGCGCGGCGGCATCATGTTCTGTTGAACTTAACCAGATAAGACTGCAACTACTGTTGTTGTAATGGTCGAGTGAATTTTCGGCCTTGGATGTGAGCCGATAACGGGGTCGAGCTAACCTGCTACGTAACGTTTGACGTGTACACACACACACACACACACACACACACACACACACACACACACACACACACACACACACACGCACACGCACACGCACACGCACACGCACACGCACACGCACACGCACACGCACACGCACACGCACACGCACACGCACACGCACACGCACACGCACACGCACACGCACACGCACACGCACACGCACACGCACACGCACACGCACACGCACACGCACACGCACACGCACACGCACACGCACACGCACACGCACACGCACACGCACACGCACACGCACACGCACACGCACACGCACACGCACACGCACACGCACACGCACACGCACACGCACACGCACACGCACACGCACACGCACACGCACACGCACACGCACACGCACACGCACACGCACACGCACACGCACACGCACACGCACACGCACACGCACACGCACACGCACACGCACACGCACACGCACACGCACACGCACACGCACACGCACACGCACACGCACACGCACACGCACACGCACACGCACACGCACACGCACACGCACACGCACACGCACACGCACACGCACACGCACACGCACACGCACACGCACACGCACACGCACACGCACACGCACACGCACACGCACACGCACACGCACACGCACACGCACACGCACACGCACACGCACACGCACACGCACACGCACACGCACACGCACACGCACACGCACACGCACACGCACACGCACACGCACACGCACACGCACACACGCACGCACACGCACACACGCGCGCACACACACGCACACACACAAGCGCTCCAGGTGTTAACGACTTAAGTTTTTTATTCCTCAAAAATGACAACTCCGAATTCCTTGATACCCATTGCACGTGACCTTAGAAACGAATCACAGTTTACGTGACCTCTCCCTTTTCGAGATTCTTAATGGAATCAATTTTATAATTTTAAATGTTTTCATGCCTCATGTTGGCATAATTGCTTTATATGCGTCTATTAGAGAAGCATATATATATATAATGGCACCAACCTAATTTAATTTAAATTAATGAAGTCAAGAAGTGTTAAGGATATCCATCTGTGAAAATTCGTCAAAAAGTGCAAAAAAATGACAAAATTCTTTTTTGGCTTGATTAAATAGATAATCTGTGTACTTCAATTTCGTATTATTTTTAATTCCATGTGACATTTTAAAAATTATGGCATATGACTATTTAAGTGGGCATAGTGCTTTATGTGACATATTTTGGCGATTTCCTCGTGTTTTTAATTTTCAGCGCTTTTCAGAATATAAATTGCTCCACACGATGCAGCTTTCCAACTACAAGCTTGAAAATTTTTGTGCTGGGATAAAAAGAGTACCAAAGGAAATTGATAAAATGATTTTTATTATAATATCACTAGTGTTTGAGCAATTAAATAACAAAAATAATATTTCACAAGAAAATATTAAAAATTAATAAAAGGAAAATTGAATAATTTTTTGTCCTGAACCAAGGGCCAGATTAAAATTTCATCTAAGAAATTTACTAATGGTGTATTTATGAGTATAAATGCAAACTATTATTTTTCTGAAACTAAAATTGCATCATGTGGAACAGTTTAATTAAATGACAATTAAATAGTATAAATATATTAATATCAGAAGAACTATTTTGGACAAAGTTCTGAGAATTGGTCTTTGAGCTATTGTTAATACCACAATACCACAATAATTGTGTTAAAGTTTCAAGTCAATCCAAGCAAAGTTGTAGATTTTAGTATTTTCACAGATGGGTATCTATAAACGCTTGGACAATTTTCCTTCGTCATATCAAAAAGCAATTCTAGGTTACATATTGAAAATGTACACATTAAGAGAGGAAAAAAATTGATATCAATTTTCAGAAGGATATAAAACTAGTTAAATAAAGTAAGGAAAGAAACCTCCAGGATGTGTAAACTGTCGTTTGTTCTTTCTGCAAGAAATAAAAATGTACTCTTCGCTATTTTGGATAGTAATCTTTTGTAAAGCGAAGACTACAGTCTTTAGTTTTAAATGCTTTATCACTACATTTAATTTTTAATAAGCGGTAAAGGTCTGTAATTTTTCAATTGTTTCAGCCACAGTATTTCCTCTTCTACTAAACTCTTCCGTTTCTAATGGAGATCATTGCAAAAGTCTTAAGCAGATCAAGCAGAAATATGTGAAAATTAGGGTGGCTGGTTAACTTTTTCTAACTCGGCCTCAACACCGCGGCAGTTTTCTTGCAGACACTTCAAAACAGATTATTCAGTGCGTGCTAGACAAATGTCCTTGGTTATGCAGTCGCCATAGCAGTATTTTGAGATAAATTTAAAGCGAAAATGAAGTGGGAACGAGTTGCTGTTAGGTAGGTAATACCGATACATTTTTCTTGGAGACAGCTGCCCCCTTGGCTCTCATATTTTTGTCAGCATTCCCGTTTTAGGCCTTTTCCGCGATACGGAACTGTTTTGCAAACAACTAGGAGATAAAACCCAGCTCACAATAGGCATTCAACTATGACTTGTATTTGCTCCATTTATGAGATTTGTTTTAATAAAAGAACTTAAATTTGCCTGAGAAGAAAAATTGACGCTTATGAAGGATTACTTTCGGCATAATCTTTGTTAAAATGCAGACGTATTCCTTGTGTTTATCTTTAGTTAATAATCCGTAGATTTTTAGTCCATTATGTTTCCTCTGTAGCATCTATTTTTATTTCTGTTATTTGGATGTGACTCTGTTTCGTGGGGGGGGGGGACGCCAAATACTGATCAGGTAACCAGCTGAAGGGTTTCTAACCCGTATTCTTCAAAATGGGAGCCGTAGGCGTTATATCTCTCTCAGTAGATCAGAACTTAATGTGAAGATCATCTTTACTAAATTTGAGCCAAATGCCATATCATAGCCAAAATAGGGATTTCATTGAATTGTTCAAGTGCTATGAAGCATATTTTTTCCAGATCAGAGTATTTTAAATTAACGTAGATAAGAAAATATTTGCTGTCAACGAAACAATTTTGAGTACATGATACTTTTACCAGCTTACTTAATTCATACGTAATTAAAAGAATAAACTGTTTTACTCTAAACATCCCCCAATCAGGATCTGCACGTTTCTGCTTTGTTCTCGTCTGGTATAAACGTAGTAATAATTACAACAAATGTTTAAAATGCGACGAGGCGTGACCTACGTTGGTATGATTAACAAAGTCAAGCCTTTGGCGGCCGCAAGCCGAAGGAAGCAAAGAGAACTGGTTGTGCCATCTGTGCGGTTCCGCTCTCAACTTCACAACAACGCTTTATTTTATTACGGCACACATGAAACGTGCCGCAATTGTAAAACAATAACAAAAAGCCAGCGACACGTGTGAACGACTTTGTCGACCATGCGTCAAATAGCGAATAAAGTGGTTGTGGTTGGTGTCCGGAAATATATGACGCCCTGGATACAAGCACGGCCAGTATTGTTCAAAGTTCAGAATTGTTCTTTGATTCAACATATTTGACTATCTCTGCCATCGAGTCGTCAGCTGCCTTGAGTTCTCAAGTTATACGTGCCGGGTTCGATTCTCGGCTGCGATTTTCATTTTCTAAAACCTAGAGAACAAAACAGCTAGTTATGCGTTACTTTGGTTCCCTGCCAAGGAAGGCGCCCGGGATCGATGCCACCCCTGGGTGCGGATATTAAGTCCCGGGTATACGGCCGGTGCCTACGCACTTTGGGAGGAAATTGAGAAGCTATGATAGAGCGAACCCTTGTCTAGTGAGCCAACTTTCCGGCTGGGGGATGCCGAGATACTGACCACATCTCCTCCCCGTATCGGTTGGATGATTGCCCACCTGTACCTTGCGTATTTGGGCGTGAGGCCGGCAGTCGGGTTGGCTGGCCTTGGCCCAATAGGGGCTATTGCGCCATGGCTTTTTAATATCGTAAGGTCAGCTACCTCACACGGTTACCTGTTATAAATTGGGTTGATATAAATTGCATTAACACGTTTATTTGATTGTTTATTTACTTTCTTTTGCTGTCCCAGCTATGTGATAATAAAAATGAGGAGGGATATCTTGATAAAATTAAAGCTGATTATATTTTAATCAGAATCATAAAAGTCATATTTTCAGGAAATAGAAATTTACCAGCACTTTAAGATATAAAATCTTTTGAATTGTCTGGAGAATTGCACAGTTATATATCTGCATCTCTTTTACACACATACTGAGCTAGTGAAATCCCATTAGAAAGTCTTTCCCATATTTTTCTTTGTCTTTATAACTGGCAAGTACCAGGGAGGTTACGCTAAACATGACCTGGAACGTTTCCTTCCCAAAGTTCCCGTCCCAAGTATCATTTCATTGCATGTATCATCAGTGCTCACCGCCTGTAGTTCCATTCTACCTAGATGGAACAATACTGTAAACACACCCACTCACAGACACACTTACATAATAAAGATTAGCTCATTTTTCCCTTTCTTTGAAAAAAAATTAAACGTTGGATTTCTGGTAAACTTCACTTGTTTCAGAAGTGCAAATATTCCGCACAATCCATTTCCATCAAACGTGTTTAATATTTTGAGCCTGAGTTATGAAAGTCTGTAAAGAACTCTAATATCCTATGTGAACTTATAATAGCCCTGAGGTTAAAACTATTTTTAAAAATGCATTATTATTTCTTTTTATTTGTGGAGTGAGCTAACTCGTACACTTTATTTTTCTGAAAAAGTATAAGAAAACAAGTAATAATGCCTAGTTTTATATAATTGAGTTCAAAAGTATAGATTTAAATTTTTCAAATTTCCATTTAGAGCTCTTTTAAAAAAAGCTGTTTCATTTAGATTTATATTTGAGAATTATAAATTAGAACTGTAGTATAGTTATACATTTAATTTATATTTTCAATGAAAGATTGCCTTTAGCAGCGGTAATTGGAGAATCACAGAAACTTAAGTAATGAAGTATGTAGTTGTTCCAAGCTTTAAAGTATATATGAAGAGAAATTAGACACGATAAGAGAGAGAATAAGACAAAGAATAAGCCATTTGATGAGTGAAAAATAAAATTGAACAATAGCAGAGGGGGTGAATGACATTACCAAACATAACAAGAAGGAGCGAGTAAAAGCCAAAGGAAAGGTTGTGAACTAACAGACATAAAATGGCAAGTCGTTCTGGAGCTGTATACGTTGTTACTTGGCCGTAGAATGCTTGGAGTGAGTCACGTTTGGTTCGCAGCTTGTTTTTACTGCAAACAATCCGCTGCTTTATCATATGCTACTCCAACCTTCATAAAAGTGACATTAGCTACATGCATTTTGTCAGTTATTTTCTGTCTCACTCTTCAGCAGGTTTAAAGATGCAGCATGCGAAAACAGTCGTGCATATAGCGTGCGTGTCGCGTGCTATATGGGGGAGGAATCGTGACTACAAGATGGTAACTCAAACGGTAGTGATAAAAAAATAACCGATTCCGAATGCCATGGCGATATAATTGGCCCATTGGCTTGTTTTTATTGGTTATTTTATGACTTGAAGTCCATTGGGCTTATGTTTGTAGGAAGGAATCACATTGAATGTTGATTTCGACCAGGGCGTACCGTTTGCTCCTCGTAAAAGACTTGCTCACTTATTCACAAAGCACTTGTACGCGGAGAGCGGAGTTACAGACGTTCTCAAAAACGTTGCTCCTACCTTCAGTTATTGTTTCAATGCATATGTGTTGCGTCCAAACGGTATTCTCCTGCTTTGACAGAATATCCTGACTATGGAGCAACTTAATGTCTGCCCACCACAAGAAGTCAAGGTAGAGGCATGCGTTTATGCTCGCCTTTGGGATATGATATGGACGCTAGGTTCACAATGTTGTCACGTAACTCACCCATGCATATTACCTATCACTGCAGATACAGAAATGAGCATTAGATTTGGCAGCATGGGTGACTCATATGCACATTCATACTCTGATTTCGTAGTACACAGATGCACTAACAGAGCAGATAAACAGTTCAAGCCCCTCTCCCCTTCATTCTCCGCTTGCCTTCTTTGGTGGGCAGACAGTACATGCCCTATTATAATGTTTTCGCTTGTCGGCAACAACACGTATGTGCTAGTTTTGATTAAGACTAATGGAAGAAGACTGATCATTTATTAATTACAGAAACAACTTAACAGCGACGTTAAGTACGACCTAACCGAAGGAGATATTCAGAGATTTAGTTTGTTTAGAACGGAGAAAATAATAATATAACCTTACATCATCTATCAGCAAACTTATTTATGCCAAGGAGCTTCAGAATGTCTTATGACTGCGTGGTACTAAGTCAGTGACAAAAGGGTGCAAATCCCGCTAAATAATTTGTTTCCGAGTTGGGAAGTGTGCAAGGCTATCCAGGCCATTATTTGTTCCCAATAACTTGTGGATGTTACGCTCTGATATTCACTTGCGTACTAGCGTGGTGTATCTAAGTGAATAACAGTGCAAGCTCCACACGGTCATTTTGATGTGGATGGGAGCAGGTATCCTTCATATTAAAAGAATAACAATCGTTCACACTCATAAAATTGCATACTGCATACTATTCTTGCTACCTCACTTCTTGAACAGGAAGGTTGGATGAGGTCTGTTTATGTGACACACTCTCTATTTTTGAAGATTATATCTTTCCAGCCAACAACGGCTCCAATTGGCCGGTGATCATTCGATCAGTACTTGTGTTAACAATATCTACTATGTGGAGACTTGGCACTGCAGGATTTATGCATACTTAAGCTATGGCTTTCTAACTACTTCATTCTCCTTTCAGTATCGAAGATTTTGCCAGAAGAAATAATGTCAGCTCGCAAACCCCAATAAATCATCGATTTTTCAAATAACCTTATTACGGATTGAGGCGTTCAGCTCTTAAAGTGAATTATTTTATTTTCGGATCGTTGCAAATTAGTTATAGTCATAGTCTATGTTCAATCATAGTCGAACTAGTTTAAATATTCCCTCTTGTATAAAGACTACGTCTCCACCACTCTTGGAAAAGAAAGAAAATAATGGTTTCCAAAATTTATAGATATTTCAGAACAATATACTAATGTCTACATCATATAAGAAATAACATTGCCCAATATATTTTTACCTCCGCATAAATATTACTCTTTAAAGATAATTAAAATGGCCTGCAAGTATACAATGTATTATATATATTGTGCATCATAAACAAATATGATCTGTTTGTAACGTGATTAAATAAACCGTAAAGAAAAACGTTTTTGCAATGACTAGTAGCACACGTCGGTGACGCTTCTTTCAATAATGATTGCTGTTTGTTGCTATTGTTGCGGCAGCCAGTGCAGTGACTGTCTTTTGTCTGTGCTAGCATTAAAATCTGTTTATCCCCCGGATAATTTCCTTGGGGAGCGAACGTCTGCCCTCTTCCCCTCCCTTCTTTTCTCCTGGGACTGTGCTTAACAAGTGTATTGCATGACTGGGGTCACTCAACGTTGCCTATCCTGCCAGGGGAATAGGGGAGGCAAAGTATTAGTGAATCGTTATTTTAAATTATCCACTCCAACTGTATTTAATTTCTTTTAATAGCCCATCCATTAGCTGTCTGTGAAAGGTGCACCTGCTTTCATAGAAGAAAACCATATAGGAATGTAATAATAATAATAATAATAATAATAATAATAATAATAATAATAATAATAATAATAATAATAATAATAATAATAATAATAATAATAATAATAATAATAATAATAATAATAATAATAATAATAATAATAATAATAATAATAATAATAATAATAATAATAATAATAATAATAATAATAATAATAATAATAATAATAATAATAATAATAATAATAATAATAATAATAATAATAATAATAATAATAATAATAATAATAATAATAATAATAATAATAATAATAATAATAATAATAATAATAATAGTCTATTATGCAAATTATGATTGCTGCTACTTTCTAGGTTTTTATTGGATTCTATATTTACCATTTTCCTATAGAAGGCAGATAATGTATTGTAGGATTAGGATTACTACGGAGAGAATTCGGCACCGAAACCTGTGGTTTATTGTACCTAAGTCCCAAGTGGTCATTCCAGGGAGGAAGGATGAGGTGAGAGGAGACAGAGGGCGGCCTACCCAAGGAGTCACGACAGTGCCGAGACACTCGCAGACACTTCTATCCTGAAAGAGACCATCAGATGTGGGATGATATGCAATGATTATGGAGATAAAATGAAGGGACAGGAGATTCGGGGGATGTAATTAACCTACCCAGCATTCGCCTTGTGACCCGGGAAAACCCCAAAAATCACATGGGTCAGGTAGGTTGGCCACGGGAATCGAACTCGGGCCTCCCGAATGTGGGCTAGTGACTAAACCGCCTGAGCCATCCCGCTCGGTGAATGTATTGTAGCTCTTCACAAAAATTCGATATTGGAATTTCATCAGAAAAATGTGTTTAATGTCCTTTGAAATCCTGCAACTAAAGGTTCTGATAAAAATATGTGCGCGATTTTGTACATTGTAGTCCAGTATCCAACTATGGAATTAATAGCAAACTTGTTATTTAAGTGAAGCAGAGATGTTCATGCTACGTCGTACCTCGGCAGCTAATTAAACGGGGGACCTTCAGTAACTGGAATACAGCACCACACATATACCACAGTGGGCGCTTTGTGCTTCTAGCGTGGCATCTGGGATGAAGCGGAGATCTGAAGGGCGACCAGATCTGAAGGACTTTGTACGCTAGCAAAGATGGGGTCCCTAACCATTCCAACTTGGCACCAATCTTGACGCTGGCTAGCTCTTCCTAAACTATTGCCGGGGGTCTTAGATGAAGACGAGACAGCTCCTAGGCAGGAAAGGTTTCTCAGCAGTAATTTCATACATTTCCATAACATAGTAACCGCTGTTGTCTGGACATATAACTCTCAGGCAGATGAAATGAAAAAAAAAAAAAAAAAAAAAAATGAAAGAAATGATGGGCACAAGGAATTATGTACAGGAACTTCGTGATAGGAAGGGAATCACCCAATCACATTTACCTATCGACCTAAGAAAACCATGAAAACTCAAACAGAGTGGCCGATCGGACGGGAATTGAACTCAGATCTCGTGAATGCAAGTTTTTCACGGTATCGTGGAACCATCTTACTCGTTTATCTTTGCGTTAGTGGGCAACCATGCTGAAAAGTTTCTTTGACTTTTAAGTCTATTTTTAAGAACTATTCCTCAAGGTTTTCTATCCATAAGGTTAGGTATTCATGTTGTACTTGGTAGACATCAGATGTACTCCATGACCAAGTCTGCGGCATCACACCCAAGAAAGAGCAAAGTTGGACGTTTTAATAAATTATTCTTCACGATGTAGTAGGCAAAACAATGTTAGCGTTGTGGTTTTTATACCAATGGCAAACATAAAAGGGCAACAGGCCATCAGTATGTAGGAGAGGGGGTTGCTATAGCCACGGACAGTTGCTCTCCAAAGCTTGCATACCGACACAACTTAATAGCGCCTAACTGTACGGTCTAGTGGGAAGAATGGCTGCATCCTCGCATCTCGAAACAGGATTCCATTTGCCATATAATTGTTATTCTACCATATAGAAACTGGCCTTAGCAAGAACGCTTCACTGCTACCCAGGTGTTCTTCAGGTGCGTAAATTTGAATTTCCGTCACGGCTATGCCGTCTGAAAGGGGTAGACAAATGTTTCGGAAAGATAAAATAGTCTCATTCGATTGCAGTTCTCTAGAACAGCGACAGTTTCTCACCAAGCATTGCTCTTGTTGCTCTGATCGCAATAATTATGAACTATAGGAGAAACCTATCGATCGTGCAAATTTGGTATAGGAAAAAATAAAGTTCACTAATAAGATGAATATAACTACGCGCGATTGATTCATAATTCATAATCGAACTTTATCGATAGTTTAAAAGTATAGCGTTCCAAAACAATTTTCTCCTACATTCTTCTTTTTATTCCTATAATCGTTGCCTCAATTTGAGTTCGAATGTAAAAAGCCTATTCTCATATCTTTTTTTCACAATTGGTGGTTGTACAAACTGTAAAAATGTCAGTATATTGTGATTGCGAGTTCAAAATATAAAAGAAGCGCTACAAGATTTATTGCCACGTAAAGAAACGGAGGAGCCACTTCATAATTATACTGAAAGTACAAAAAGTACAACCCTCCCTAATTGTAATTATCTTAACAAATCCTTCTTTCCCTTATAATTGATCCTTGGTTCGCAAAACAATGATTGTTGTCACAATAATCATTCGTAAACTTCGATTAAACTGCTGACAAACACTTGTAAAAATGGGGTTTCATATAAAAGATACATATTTGTCAGTATGTGTTAATATGTTAATGCATGTTGTGCCAGCGCTTTAACAGATTATTTCAATTAATATCCACTTTTAGCAGATTTTGCTATCACTTGTAGTCCAAGTAAGATTTATTAGTCCTTTAAAACGTAACATTTCTTACGACTAGTCTACCGGAGCAATAAGGAATATTTAGGAGTTATGGTGAAAATACTTTTTCTGTGAAACGTCTCCTCCCTAGATCGGATAAAACTCATTTTATGGAATGTTTTTGAATTACTGAACAGAGTAACCTCCACTGTATAAATAACATGGACATTTTCTCACCTTCAATTTCCTTACTGTTTTATTATGTATGGAATTCATCTTTAAAATGTCAATTTCATCAATAATGCCATGCAAAATATTAGTATACATACCTATTTTGTTAAAAAACAATTTGAATAAAAGCTTCATCCACTTTGCAGAATAATTAATTATTTGTTTTTTAACCATTAACCATATGAAAGTTCTGGAACAGTAAAAGACGATTTTTGTACATCAGTGTCTTTGGTAGGAAATACATTTGGTTTTACGAAGGAACTTTTTATATGCCACTCCCTTAAATTCTTAAGATTATTTAATGCAGAGCTTTTGATGTCAATCATTAGCCACAATGACAACACACAATAATATGTGTCACCACATTATCATAATTTCTTAAGACGCGTGTCGAAAAAGTTACATGTCTAGTTTAAATCGTTTAGCAAATCGTACTACTTTCTGTAGTACATACTTACAGTAAATAGGGGTAGTATAGCATTGCACCCAAAAATTTTATTTTTATGACAAATGAAATGTATATCTTGAATTTTCTGAGAATGTTCTCAGTAGTTCTCTTCATGCTGTATGACTTTTGAAAACATTTTTGAATGACTCCCTATTTTTATATCACCTCAAGGTTCCTATTATTGTACAAGTTATTAATGATTTTATCAACAAACATTTCTATGATAACCAAATAGCTGAAAGATAATCTCTATATATGCTTGTCAAACTAACATTGCGTCGCTAACATAAACTGCATCGATAACAGCAGACATTGTTGAGGTTGTATAACAGCATAATCAGCTATTCACAGGATAGTTGCGTGAAAGATGCTCTTTGAAACCCTCGGTGGCTAATACACGCTAGAGATATCGAAGAAATGCGCATTTTAAAACACATACCTTCTTTGATTAATTAGAGCCAACTGAAAAATTCAATGCCATGGCCGGGATTCGAACCACGGTACTACTGGTTTCCGTGCAGTCGCTCTGACCCTTGAACTACCATGGTCAACGTGCCTTCCTGACATTAAATTCTCCAATTGACTCAATATATTTCCCGGTGGACCACTTAAGGTTCTCATATTTGAGACAACTACTTGTGACGACTTACTATTGTAAGTACTTAATTACCAGGATTTTTATCGTAGATTATTTTTTTTGATTAATTAGAGCCAACTGAAAAATTCAATGCCTTGGCCGGGATTTGAACCACGGATCTACTGGTTTCCGTCCAGTCACCCATATACCGGAGTAATGTATTTAAAAGGATTAATTCTTTAAGGATTAATTCCCCAATATAAATTTACATTAAAAAACATACCTTCTTTGTTCGGCACAATTATTTTGTAAATCATAGATGTATCTAGCATTTCCAACATTTTATTACCCTCAGTAAAATTATTTGCTCAAATGTGCAAAATAATCGTCTGTGTCAGCTTCAAAGTCCTTTTGGTTTGCATGTTTGTCCTACTCATTTCTTATGTTTGGGTTGGAAGGCAAATCTGGCGAATGTAGTGGATATGGAAGAACTTGAAACGTTTAGATCTATCCGTGTCAGGCAATTCACATTCCTTCAACTGGTGATTACTGGACTCGACATTGTGAATTGCTGCCACAGTCTTGAAAAAAAAAAAAAAAAAAAAAAAAGTTGGAAGAGCATTTGATGTTGAATCTAACTCCTTTTGTATTTCTCTTAGTGTTAAACGATCATAAATGAAGTAGTTGATCATAGTTTGTATTTCACTTTTAAACATTTTATAGAAAATATTAAGGCCAGTTTGTTGTACCGCCGTCTAAAACAATTGGCTATACATGCGCAACTAAGGGATGGCTGTTTACAGCTCTTAATAGCAATTATTTTACCATGTTTGACGACCTCTCACTGTCAGGTTGACTACCTCCAGAACACTCCTCATACTAGGATATTTTGATCAGGTGTACTCTTCACAAACCGGTGAAAACGAGACGCGTAATTTAAGTTTCATATGGAAAAAATGTTTTCAGGTTCTGAAAAGCATTGTTTACTGTAATTATGAAATAAGTTGGTCGAGTGTTAGCTGCCGTAGTTACTGAGCAGATTGCTGCTTAAAGGTTCATCGTACTTTATGGCGAGATACTATGACTCACTTGAGATGCATTATTTATAGAAGTATCTAAATTTTCCCAGACATCTAACTATTCTATCATAACTTTCTTAAGTTCAACAACTTTTACTTAGGTGTTGCCAGTGATGTCAGAGACACTTTTGTCGCAAGCAATTGTTACATACATGAAATATGTCTGACTTAAGTCAATTTGCTTCTAATTTTCATTAACCTCTCACTCTAATACGTTAATTGAAGCGCCCTGTATATTATAACACATCAAGATAGGCATGCTGTCACAAAGACTGAGTTATAACACACTTCATATAGCTGACTTGATTTTAATGGCTTTGGTAACTATCTGCTAATGGTGATGCTGGAAACAAGGAGGTAAGATTAGCAATTACTTTGTGTTTAATTGATGCAAAACCTGTTGCAGCTGGAACTGCATCTTACCGCTAAGTAACCTTGTTAGTGGCAAAACGTACGCAAGCAAACGGCAGTGGAGCTCGGGTCCACCTGCAGACGTGTGTTTGCCTTTCTTGTTTGCCCTTATTCTACCTGTACACCGTCAATTAAATCTTAATTTTCTGACACTGATCTTTAAATATGTGCCTTTTATATTGTAGTAAGTTATCAGAACGTCTAGCCTGTTGACCCAAACTATGATGGCGTGTAATTTTGCTCTCAATTCAGTTGACATTCTGGAAATAACGGAACTTTCTGTATAATATAAAGGCTGTTTTCATAACTTGTTAATATAAGGAAATGTAGAGTCCATGCTATTATACAGCAAAAACTAGTGCCTTCAATTTCCTTAGTTCACAAGTTTAAGAAACAAAAACGTTCATCTTTTGTACTTGAATATAGTAATTACAATGTGTTCGGAAAAGGGAGAATTGCAGTTCATTAAAAAATCTACTATTTAACCAAAAAATACGTTTGAGGTCCCTATGAACGCCTCTAAAGTAAATATTTTCAGTTTTTGTGTTTATGAGTGTAGGCAGCGTAACTGCAAAAGGAAATATCGGATAAACATCATACTTGGAGTATATTTCAAGGTTGTAGCAGAACATTCTTCTCAGTAAAGTTACACTTAGTTGGAAATATTTCGTTATTTTTGCTATTTCAAGACCTATTCTAATGGTCATGATGAAAATGTAATATGTTTAAGAAATGACACCAATAGTAAAATGCATATCTTAAATTTTCTATAATTAACCTATAAATTCATCTACGTATTATTTTTATTTTCAAAGTTTGTTTTTGCTGAGAAACGATAAGATACAGACACATTCTGTTTCGATTTCATGGTTTGTAACAATACATGATTGATAATAAATAATCTTTCCCGTACATTTAGCAGTTTTCAAAGCATTCCATGCTATATGTGCACGCCTAATGACATAACGGAATAAATCAGTGCTATGAGTATGAAAGGCAAAGTTGTAAAATTTATTTTCGGATATTTTAGCTTGCTGTTTTTTGGTTGTAACACGCGTAGGAAGGCCATAATTTTGCTTCCACAAAATTTCGCTAGATGGCGGATGCATTACTACCTATGTAGTAAAGTACAGCGACAAGGCCGTTGGTTAAATTAAAATGCTGATTTTTTAAGCAGACACTTTTGAAATATATTAATGCCTATCGTGCGGAACTAGTATACATTTTGAGCATTATTCGAGCATTTGAGTTGTAATGAGAACTAGAATCTGCATGTTTGTTGAAACTACAATGTATGTCAATCAAAGAATCAATCAACATTGTATTTTCATAGATAGGTCTTTCTTGAGAATCTGGCATCTTTCTTTAATTCCATTTTTCCACTTTAATCTTCCTCTCCCTATATGTTCTATTTATCTGAATATTGTCCACCATTCTTCATTCTTTTCGGTGCCACACTCAACACAAAACTTAACATTATTCTCTGGTTCTTGTCTCATAGATCCACGGGTTCATTAATGTGATACTTTTGCTGCACTTCATGACTTGGACTCGCGTTAATTCTTTTAGATGCTCCGAATACTGAAAGATATATACTTAACTCCACCACTTCATTTTAAATTGGCAAATGTATTTTCTTTCGTTTCTATTTCATTTTTTGCTCGTCTTAATTCTTATGGTTACAATTACTTAAAAATATTCACTTCCTCCAACACCTCGTCTTGAATTTGCATATTTCTGTTCTTTGTTTTTATCTTTCTATTATGTATATTTTAGCTTCCCGAACCCCTCATAGTTATTATTAGTTTCATTATCCAGTATCTTTTCATCTTAGTGCCAGAAAGGGTCTTTGTTGTACTCTTTCTCATCCTATAGTCTGCCTCGAACTAGAAGGATCCTGTTGTAAACATATGGGAGACAAGAAAGGGAAATACAGAGATGCTTTAATGGAACTCTCTGAGGCTGCTGGCTCTATATAGGCATTAGCAGCCTATGACCCCTACTTGATATTTTAAGTAAATTTTGGAAAGTTTCTTCTTTTCTGCTTCCCCTGTGGATGTTAAAACAGAGTAGGTATCTAATATATTGGGAGAATTATAAAAATAGTTTTAAAAATCAAAACACGTGCGGTTATGTTCATATTTAAAAAATGCGAGAAGCATGGATGGATATGATTATCTAAATCCATTTCCAAAACATTAGGTAGTCACAAATTCCTGTCCCATAAAAGGGCTAGTTATAGTATGACTTCGAAAGTTAAAAATTTAAAAACTGTAAACGGATATATTTATCATCAATAGTACTTGGTTGTTAGTGTTTCTGGCGAAATGTAATTTCTGGGAAACAAATATTTCCGCATTGAATTTCCATATTCCTTTTATTTGTGCCTAATGAAATAGTCAAAGAAGGAGATCAAACTCTCTTAGTTTAATGACTCCATAATAAGAAATAAAAGACGAATTTAGAGCGTGGAAATCAGGGCTACCATCCGTTTGCAAAGAAACCCACAAAAGAAAAAGGAATAGTTAATGCGGGATAAATAAAGGAAGACGAAGTATGTTCTTTCCATGCAAAAACAATAAAGACGATTTTTCTTCCTTGGTTGGTGTTGTATACGCCCATCGTTCACCATTTCAATGACCACCTAATATGGAATAGCAAAGAAGTAAAAGATATCTCCATCAGTGCGTTCTTATTCTTTCTGTTGCTGTTTTGGTTCGTGGTACAGCAGCACGTGGAACCACGTACATTCATCATTTGCACCATGGACATGCCCTTTTATGGCTTCAACAGATGACTTGTTAAAAAAAAGAACCACGGGTAATTAATGTTGTAAAAACAAGGTGATAACTGACACGTCTGTTCCGTATGAATATGATTAGTGGTCTGGATTTGTTATTTCTTTTTTAGGTATATCATGTCAATTATTTCTATCATTATTATTACATGTTCATAAAATTATTATAAAATTATTCGTGTTATTTCAGTAATAAATATATGTTATATATTTTTAAAATGGTCTCAGCCTACAGTAGTAGACATATCTCTTCTTGCATTATTGCCTTATATAAGAAGTTTCTACCAATTCTGCTGCCCTGCTTCTTTCTTATCGCTGCCTCAATTACGGTCTGTTTCTCTAAATAACTTTGTTTCCCTTACCCACTCTCCCCTCTCTCCGTATAACCTGCATGTTATGTTTTTAAAATCTTTAGTAATCGTTCTGTTGCGTTGATAAAAATTTAAGTGCAAGTAAAACGGTTTAACAATGTACAAACCTCAGGCTTTTCTCTTGTGCTTGCAATGCGAACAGAACTACAGTGTTTTTCATAGTAAGTTTCTAAATTTTCAGATTGTGGGAGTGCTCTGAAAAATAATACTTAACAGAAATTTAGTTGTATAATATTTCCTCCTAATATATATTAAGCAAGATATTTAGATATTTTAAAGCTTTAATTATTAAAAGAAACATCATTTGGAGAAAGGCATTAAGTTATCAAACAGCCCATTTTCTAAGAGAGATCTAAATTTCGCATTTTGTATGCCCAAATTTTATGACAACTGCTTTGTCTATTTTTAAGCGAAAGTGCTCTGTCTCTCTCTCTTTCTCACACACATAAATACACAAGCGCTTAAAATTTTTTTTATGAAAACGAGTAGGTACCATCTTCAGTAATGTAAGACTAGCTGGATGAAATAACCTTTACTTTGAAACATGTTTAAATGAAAATGCTTTTACACTTAGGATAGTTCAGTGGCTTTGTTCACAACTCCCGTACTAAAATTCCAATGTCTGGTTCCTGTCTCTGAGTTGGCCCTCTCCAAGCTTTCACATCTGCCTAGCTCCTGTGATATTCTTACAAAGCTCAATAAGTTCGAAGCCCATGGTGAAAGCCGTAGATGCTTTCATTCCACCGTCACCCTCGTATCGGAGGTAACGGACACCGTTCGCAAAGTGCCTCCAGCTTACAATAGGTCCAGCCATCGCTTGGCAGAAACCATAAGTAAATAAGCATATTTTTACATTCTTGTAGGAAAATTATGAAAATTCAATCACTAAAGCATCCACATGTCCCTTGGCACAATACAGAAAAATGATTTAATTTGTAGGGCTAGATTAGCATAAGCTTACAACACCCTACAATATAAACTCAAAATGATATAATAAAGCTTTGAGTATTACTAAATATATTACCGTGAGCTCTATGTTTTGAACTTGCAGCGTAATTCCTAATGAAATGAGCTAGGTAATGCTTAAGTGAGACAAGCTGCGAATATATTAAAACATACGTTTTGTGGGTTGTTAAATGTTCCTAATGGGAATAGTATAGCCATTCACGGAAGTGTGTGCAAATAATAAAGAGAACAAATTAAAAAAATAATCAGTTTAGATTTATAGTTTATTGTGTGTTAGAGAAATTTGGAAGTTAAGAAAAATTGAAGAAAATTACAACCAGAGCGAAGCATTAAACTAGGCATACCAATTTGTGATCCACGATGTCACTCTCCTAATTTCCTCTTCCACCACCGTGTATTGCGGGTTGTCGGACTTAACGGCGACACAGGGCCAAGAGAATAGTAGAAGTTCCTTGGATTGTGGGTAAACTGAAAAAAAAAAAAAAAAAAAAAAAAACAGGAGGATGGGTTAAACCTCTTGTCGCCTCCATTAGTAATTAAACCTGCATTAAACTATTGAACTCGATACTTAAAGTGAGAAAAGGTACTTCACTTGGGGTTAAAATTCACTTTTTTATTTTTACATTTTATTACAATTTCATCCCTCTAGATTACAAATATATAGTTAGAAAGTTCTTTGGAGCAATATTTTATACCTAATTTGCTTATTATATTAGTGGGTGTTAAGTTGTTGCCACGCCCCTTTTCGTAAACTTTCAGAAAATCGATCATAACTTCTATAATACTAAACCGATATTTCTGAACTAAGCCTTTTTAAGGGATCTGTCAAGCTTCCTGATAGTACCACTGTAACTCCAGTGATGCTAGTTTTTATTTGTCTTTGGCTGTGTATGTGAACACTTATTTGTTTGGAATAATATTTTGTACTAGTTATTGGTGCATATATGATATGGGTAGACCAAAAACTTTTGGAAAGAGGAAGTTTACAGGCAATCGTTTTACCAGAAACAGAACAGTAAATGTGGAAAAAATAAATTCAATAGATAATGAAACCACGTGTAAAACTGAGGTTAGTAGGCCCAGTTCACACAATATATGTGCTAATCATTATAGTAGTCATATACAGAAATTGATGAGCTGCGAGTCCTGAAAGCAGATAAAATGATAGAAGAACTGGCTAAGAAGGCAAGAAAAATGAAGAGGAACCTGAAAAGTGAAAGGGAGGATACAGAGAGTCAAGACTATGCAGAAGGAATATTTCGACTCACGTGAGAAATCAGTAATCCATATATATACTTTAAAGCTGTTTTTCTCAGTTTCACATCTTTTCAGGTTCCGGTACACTTTTTTTTTAAAAAAAATATTCAACCAAACCATATGGATTTTTGTGTGTATATTAAGCAGACTTATAAGAATAAGAATAAAAATTTTTTGTGTGTAATTTACGTCCTCCAACATTAAGTCATATCAGACGGTGAATGGAATGGATGAATTGATGCTCAGATGAGCTCAGGGCCCATAGAGCTTAGAGTTACATGACAATCGTCTCTCAGGATAAGGGAAAACCCGGGAAGAAATCTTATCCATGTAACTCACCCTGACCGAGATTGGAACTCGGGACCTCTTGAACGCGAGGCAGACACGCTACCATCTACGCTACCGAAGCAGGCAGTTTTTTCTCTGAGATACATAATACTTCTTTAAAAATGCTCAAATTTAATTGCTTTTTTTTAAAAAAAATAAGCTAAACAATTATAATAAAAATTATCAGTCAAAATTTCAAATAATAATAGGTATTGTTCAAGATAAAGGTTTTAAGAACATGCCTGAAAATTGTCATGTATATATCAATAAATTCTTAGTAATGTGCACCCCAAATCATGGAAATGGCATTGCACCTTAAAGGATTGCAGTAAACCTAATTAGAAACTTGTGACATGAGTAGCTTATGATGTGATAACATTCTCAAGGGATCAATAGCAATTTTGGTATTTTAATTGTTTACTTACGTAGGGATGACTGTACTTACTTGAAGGATTTGCATGCTCTTGCACGTTTGTTTACTTGGAAGGTGTATGCTTTTCTCTTTGGCTGCATGTGAATGTGATGTGAGATTTAATTCATGTTTGGGATAATGCTTGTACTTCTGCGATTCTAGGCTAATTGTTTCTTAGTACTTACTGAGCAATGAAGGAGAAAACGATGATTACAGGAAACAAAAGAGCAGCTTAATGCTGTTAAGGTTATTGGCAGTGAGGATCTGCGACGATGTTTTATGTGTCAGGGTAGTAAAAAAAAGTGACATATGGAGATTCATAAAACACACCATTTACATAATTGCAATAATGATTTATTGAATTTGTTTGGGAGTATCAAATGTTCTTCTACATTAGTAACTCTGGGGATGCTACAACCCACATGGAAAAAAAAACTGAACTAATTGAGGCAGGGATTCATGAAAGGGAGATCTGCGGTTCATATCTCCCCCACAGCATTCTCCCTGATTGAGGGCTTTTCCAGGTTTTCCTTAGTCCTCATAGTTGGTAAATAACGGCAACGTACCTTGAACTTGGGTGTGGAACGTTTCCTTCAACAATTATAGTTGTATTTCATTTTTCATCAGTGCCAACCGTGGGAGAAACGTGTATCATGCTGCATGATATGTGTAGATAAGAGATTTGTTGGAAAAAAATGCTCTAACTTTTAAATTGTCCATGTCTCTTGCACTCCTATTATATCCTAGGTGTGTGTCCTAGTGGTTGTTTCTTCCATGGAGTTTTAGTTGACAATCAGACAAGAGTTAAGAGAATGGAAAGAGATTTACGTTTGTACATCCCTTGTTTGTGGCTTATGTATACTGATGATGCCGGAGCACATGAGCAAGACAAGGGACAAGTCTAAACGAAAAGTTGAGTTAAATGGAGAAGGAAAAAAGGCCTTTATCGTTCAATTGCGGACATAACCTTATGAAGAGGCGATGTAAGTGCCCGGGATCCAAGTCATGTTCCCTAATGCGATACTGAGATAAAAGTGGATGCCCGCCTGCGTGCTCGCGCAAACTTAAGTGTGGACCGGTGTAGAGTAAATAATTCTCTTGATAAACAAATGCCAGCGTTCCCGCTATCGACTCACAAGACAAATCAAGCTTCATTTTTCTCCACTTAGACTCTTATGTGATAACCATATGCTCAACGCGGACATATGGACTGCCTAAGATCTCTGTGAAGGAAGAATTTACACTGAATAATAGAAGTTGTGAGCTGTTTAGCTCTAATCTCTTGGGTGGTCACTAGGAATTGCTAATTATTTATGGTGGGGCGACGGGATCTTCCTGAGTGCACTTCGGTTACATAAAATATGCAATCTATGGGCATTCAACATATTTGCCAATGTTAACGGTTTTCCCGAAAAGCGGAAGTCTTTTCACAACTTTACTTTTTACTACCTTGTGGGCAGATTCAAAGAGTTATAGGTTTCCACCATGATTATGAGAAAACATTAAATTATACTGCATTATACTTTAACTTAAATGTGCTCTCTTAATTTATATACAGTGCTATAATAAATATTTATATACAGTACAATAATAAATCACGTGTATCACCTTACATGACATTCTTTGTCCCTTTTCATAGGGCTAAATGCATATCGCGCGGATTTAAAAGTTCATTACACCAGTAGTGACCTTCAGTAAAGAAATTCAGCAATGGACGGTATGAATTGTAAAGTATGCTAAAATGAGCTCCTCGTGGAAATTGTTAATCATATTCGCATTCTGTAGCTGCGGCTTTTACCATCTTCATTAGCAGCCTATGTTAATATTTCATATAGAAAATTGTGCTCTCTTGCTGTGGTGCTAAGAGAAATTTCAACAGTAACCTTTGTAACATGTGACTTTGGTACATTTACTGCACTAAAAACATTTTAGACATTTTAAATTTTATGCCATCGCAAAATTATTACCCTTTGCTGAACAACGCGAAGTTTCAGGGCTTATTAGTTTCAGAAAGGTGACAAGTGTCATTCAGTTTGGATCTTTGTGCCTATAGGCATTTTCAGCAACTGAACAACTTTTAGGACCCATCTAGGTTGGCTACCGTGCCAAATTGTTTTGAAGAGTTGTGCCTTTTAACAATTTTATATTCTACCCCATGTGTGGGTTTTCCCTGTTGATATTCGCGTGCAGATTTCTTAGCTCAGAATTTCGTAATTTCGATACTCGATAGTGTTTTGTATTCTTAAATTATATTTACTTTAAAACACACTCTTGCATCTAGATTTATGCGAAACAATTAATACTGGACATGTATGACACGTTTAGATAGCTCCCGATAGCTCTTTTTCGTCTTTATTTGATAATAATTCCATGTTGGTTGTAGCGAACCATAATTTGTAAAAATAAGTGCAGGTAGAGATTGTGTTATTCAGTTAAGGTGCCAAGACTTTGCAATAAAAAGGACAAAATTGAGAAATACAATGAAGTTTAAGAAACAAGAATTATCTGAACCTCTGTTTATCGCTCTAAAATCAAGGGAAGGTTTATGAAAGTACAGTACTGTAAAAATGAAACAATATTTTGTAGTCTTTGGTTATTGCAATATACACAGCTGTAATAATTTGTAAAGAAATTTAAGTTTGTCAAGATTTATCCAATTATGCAGGTCATATCAGGCTCTAATTAATCCGAATAAACTGAAGTGCTGCTGTACTCCAAAGATAAGGCATTTTTCCGTATAGGTACATCTTTTTTTACAAAAAAGAAACCATGTTTCAGAAATAGATTGCTAGTGCTAAGAGTGAAACCATTTTATCTTTGCAATTTCTTTGTACAAAAGAAACAAAAATGATAACCTGCTAGTGCTATACATAGTAAAAATCCCCATACTTTGTGATCTGAGTAGTTATAGCACTTTTGTTTATAAATGAAGACTCTCATTGCCCACCTCCGTCTAGGAAGCCCGTTCGTTTGAGTATCATTTCAACCATTTCATTGATTCACCAGACGATATAACCCACCTAGTTAAGGGACGTTAAGGTACATTCAATGCACACACACACACACACACACACACACACACAAACACACACACACACACACACAAACACACACACACACACAAACACACACGTGCGCGCGCACACAGTCAGACTCTAGGATAAATAAATATTCCTAACAAATGAAAATTTCGCACCCTATATTCGGGAATGAAACCCTATACATCCGCATTGGGAGTTTAGTTTCCTAACAACCAGAAAATAAAACTATTGTTATGTATATTCAGAATAGTTTCTGTGTAAATTATTATTTTCCGGTTGGAATAGCATAACTTAAGGAATTTTCGAAATGTGTCCACAAATGCTTTTCGAACTAGGTTTCGGCCGCGCCGTGGCTGAGTGGTTAGACCGCTCGGCTATGACCAAAGTGGCCCGGGTTTCATCCCAATCGACCGCAAAGTGAGATTGGTGGTGGACAACACAGCGTTGGTGCGGATTTTCTCCGGAATCTCCCGTTTTCCCCGCCACCTCGTTCCACCGGTGCTCCATCTTCATCTTTTGTATCATCAGTGTCGCCGACCTCGGTGCCGCATTTAGTAAAAGCGGTGTTAAATACAACGCGCTTGCGCGCGCGCACACACATGCACATAAACTAGGTTTCATTCATAATAATTGGTTCATCTAGAAATCATGCTAATGTTTATCCCGAATGACATGACAGATGTAGAGGTGTAAGTGTCTGTCAAAGTACTTTATGCAGGGGTAGAGTCATGTGAGTTCAACATATCAGATTGTAGTGGAGCAATGCAATTTCATTTGTATTGCAGTTTATAAATATTTACTTTGAGGATGAAAGTCAATGTCATGCTTTTATTTCTAACATTTACTTCAGGAGTGTTTGGTTATATTTTTGCAGTGTTGTTAGTTGCAGCACATCGATACCAACTCTCTATGAAGTCAATAATGGCTAGGGCATGAAAATCCTTCGCGTCCCATCTTTGACGTCCGGAACAAGCCAAAGCTTTTAGGAGCGGGTTGCAAGTTTTAGAACCAAGACCCCTCCTCCTCCTCCTTCTTCTCCTCGTAACTAATAAATAAGCTCTTCCTTTCATAGCTTATATCTCACTTCTGATGTACAACCACTCTCTAATTAAAATCACAGCCTTCCCTATAATTACCAAACGCAAGACTGCCCTCTACTTCACCATATGGTAGATCATTCATCTCTACCTTCACGTCACGAGGTGTTGATCAAATAAATTAATTTACCGATTCATACCACATCATTACAAAAAAGAAAAACGACCTTGGTTTCTTTGATGGGGTTTACTTTATTAATTTGTTGATCACAAGGAAGAGGTTCTTATCTAATGCTGCTCTCAATGATCACTGATTGCCTTCATCAGTGCTGCCACATGCTCCGCCTTTGTTTACTATCACAAGTCCAGTTTTAGACATGGCCACCATTCACAATCTGCTATATGCTTGGAAAGTGCTAACTACTCATTTGACCGGTTTTCCAATTTTTTAAGTGTGGTAATATCAATTATTTATTTATAAAATGGGTAGGTATATTATTTTTGTTAATTTTAATTAGTGGTTTAGGAACATTTTGCTGAAAAACAGGACACTCAGTTTCACTTGTCTAAAAACAAGTTCCTGTTGCGATACCAAGAAATCGTCTGTCTTCTAAAGACATGGTTCTTTAAATTGTATCACCTATAATTATGAATAAAAATAATATTTTAACAGTGGTTGTCTGCACTCTGGTTTATACTGTATGTACGTGTAAAATAGTGGAAGAAGCAGTGTGAGGATTTTTGCATGTCCAGACTTTTTATTGCCAAATATTTTTCAACTGAAATAATTAAATCCCTGAAGCTAAGGATTCATCATAGGAGAAAAGTGAGTAATGATATTTATTATTAGGTTAAAAATGCAATGTTTTTCGTATACTTACTTTCACGTAGACAATCGAGTAGTTAAGCCACTAAAGATTCCCATTTTCGGCTTAAACCTCTCGCATTATAAGGCCTATTTAGGACAGAGAGTGGAAGGTGTGAAAACTTTCCAGTCAATCAGGTGCTTGTTGCTGTGGTAGGTGTTGTAATCCTACGTCGGGCTTCTTCTGCCCCCACTTCCCCTTTTTCCTTCCGCCCCACATCCCCCGTTAATGGTGTATCGTTTTACTCTTCAAATGTTTGCTTGCGCACCACCCTCCTTACGATCTGCTTTCACTCTAGGTTCCCTTATTGCGCCTGCCTTTTAATTGCTAATGATCCTACCCTCTATTGGCTGTTTTGGGAAGCTTACGTACTTGTATTCACATTTCTATGTTCGTTCGACGCAGGTTTCCAAATCTAACACAGTCAGCAACGAATTGTCCTTACAACTTCCTTTGTACAACGATATACAGGTTTTTCATTATCAAGTTTAAATTAATTATTCAAAGATCACTACGAAGTGCGCAAGAACTTTTCAAATACTAAAACATTGTCAAAAAAGGAGAAAAAACTTTATGGTTTATCTTTACTTTCTTCTCCACCGACGTATAATGCTATTCCATTCAAAAATTAGATATGGAGATTTTATCCGAAATGCATGTTTTTAAGGACCTGAATTCAAAAGAGGCATGTTGTTTCTGACAACAGTGTAACACTAAAAACGAAATGTTCGATAGATACCAAACTTGGTATTTATGTTCAATATAGTCCAAAGATGTGACACGAAGATTAAAAAAGAATCCCCCAACTGCAAACCACGCTTTACTAGGTAAAATCTGTTCAACATTTTTGGTTTTCTCAAAATTGACAATGCCATATATAGATATTTATGATATTTACATAACAAATAAAAGGGGAAGGAATCAGAAGGAACTTTGTTTTGAGGTAGACAAAACTTCCTACGCAAATTAGACTATAAAATACATATTTAATTCAAATAACTTCTTTATGAAATCACTATTTCTGAGATATGTCATAAAATTTCAAGGCAAGCTCAGGAAATAGTATTAAACATCTATTTATAGATTCAGTTTCATTTATACCCTTTGTATCTACAACGAAATGTGCAATAAAACTATTTCTACAGAGACGTTGTTTCAGTTATTAATATGAAGTAGAGAGAGAAACAAGCTTTTATAATAATATGTGGAAACTACATAAAATATATGATAATGTATAGAGAAAGTGCATCTAATAATTATCTGATAATTACATCATTGGATCTACATATAGGGAGAAATACTTGTTAGCAAAAATATATGGTTAATGAAGGCCACATTTTGTTTCCAAGATTAAATGTAGCATTCTTTGCTGTTATCTTGAATATGTTTAAATATTCACTAATATTGCAATTGACTGGGTCTATCCGCCTTGGTAGAAAGAGGAAGCGATTGAACAGAACGCCTAAGTCAGATATCTGAATTCCCAATGTATTTGTCGGTTTGAGAAAAAGTGATCTGATAAGACAGCTAGACGTGATAAGGGTCACGTGCGAGTCCCTACTGGCGGTACCTGTACAGACTTCACCTGCCAGCGTGCTTGGAATGAAAATCATTAGCAGGGCAGGTGCATCGGGACTAACCCCTCAGTGGTGTGTGAGTTTTCACCCGCCGAATATTACTCGCCTAGACTTCGTAGAGAAATAATACTAATGTGATATGCATCATCTTTATGCTTCAGTATGGATTTAAGATGTACTAGCTATAATTGTAAGGCTGTTGTAACCAATGCTAAAATACTGATATCTATAGGAAAGATGGACCCGAGTTGGCTGGAGTAGAATTCGTTTTTATTGTAAATTTACGTCCTCCAACGTTAAGTCATATCGGACGATGAATGAAATGGGTGAAATGATGCTCAAATGAGCTTAGAGTTACCCAAAATTCATCTTTCAGGATAAGGGAAAACCCCGGAAAAAACCTTCAGTTTCATTGTATACAAGACATTGTTGCATATCACATCTTCATGAAATTCTATTAGTAATACCTAGCATTTTACTCTGTTATGTGCATTCTATGATAAACCTATTAAACTCTTCTGGCCAAGAAGAGCGGAAAATATTTCTGATCTGAAATAACGGAGTTTGTATGTAAGTAGCCGCTGTTAAAGAAAATCTCTTATTTTACTACTGTTATTTAATTTAGATATACATTTTGTTGAAGCAACTTTTTGGCTGTTGTGGTCTTTTCTGTAGTTTACTCTTGTTGACGCTAATGGGCAAAGGAAAATTACGTTATTGGAACTAAATCTATTCAATGGTTATACGAACACGCGTAAGACATCTCTTTTCCCTTTTCTTCCTCTTCTACAAATACTTAACTAGTTTCCGCAACTTTACAAGACAAGATAGATCATAGTATGGCAATGCTCTGCTTAAAATATAAAATATGTAGATGCAAGGAAAAAGACCACGTGAGCTAATATAACGAAAGATTAAAAGGCTGCGTAAGAACATCAGGAAAATAAGAATGTAGATGTTATTACCCCCTTATCGCAGTCTGCTATCACCCTATATAAGAGAAGTGCATGTTGTTTGCTTATTTTCTCCCCATTGAACTTCTTCACCCTCTTCCACCCGCTCCTAACTAACGGAAGCGACCCGCCTATACTCTAGCTGTGACGTAATGCGGCTATTGATTTTCACAACGCGCGCCACGCCGCGCACGGGATGCAACTAAACGGCCGTTAAAATACATCCACGAGATGTAGTAAGTTCAGAAGGGGGGGGGGGGATGAGTAGGCCTATTCAGTACTGATAAGAGGTCCACTGGTAACAGTACACTAGGAAAACGACTTCTAGGATTATTAAATTTAGATAAATGATATGCGATTTTTTTGTCCTGGCATATTTAAAATAACATCGAGGAAACTGCAAGAAACTATCTATAAACGTTCATCAGCTCTCTCTCTCTCTCTCTCTCTCTCTCTCTCTCTCTCTCTCTCTCTCTCTCTCTCTCTCTCTCTCTCTCTCTCTCTCTCTCTCTCTCACTCTTTACTGTTACATGTTTTGGTGACTTGTTTAAGTTTATTGATGTTAGGATGGCTTAAAATGAACGAAAAATAGCGAAATAAATTTATTTGAATTTTTTTTTATAATATGTTTAAAACAGTTGTTTTACCACAGTGCCACCGAAAAACTGCCCACGTCTACCCACGCCAACATTCGTGTAATTTGGGTACCCCATCCTTTCCTATAGTATATTTAGTAACACGGCAACAAGAAAGCCAAATTTCGACTAGTGACGTTCATCGCCAGTTCAACCATGAACGTCAGATCAAGAAGCAATAGGTCCTAAATGGAGCCTTTATCTGACTTCCACTAGGTGTCTAAGATCGCGCCGTTGCTGAGTTGGTAGACCGCTCCGCTATCACAAAGGCAGCCCGGGTTCGATCCCAGGTGACTGCAAAGTGAGATTTGTGGTGGAAAACAAGCCACTGGTGCGGGTTTTCTCCGGGATCTCCGGTTTCCCCCGCCATCTCATTCCACCGCTGCTCCATCTTCATCACATGTATCATCAGTGTCACCGCCTGCGGTGCCGTAAATAGTAAAACCAGGCGTTAAACACTAGGCATGTCAGTTCATGAGATGTCAAAAACAAATTATGCTTGCGTAACGCAAATACAAATAAAATATAGAAATAAAAGGAAAGGCAATATTTATCATAAGCTTGAAAGAACATGCATTGACTGCTGTTTATCTCGGTTTTCATTCACTCTTTCTCATAGAAAGTTGCTGAGAAAATATGAAATTGACAATAACATGTGCATATTACCATCGAGAGTCAACTTTCATATGTTTTGGTTACTAAATGGTGCGTTAACGAACACCAAAAACTTACTTCCGAGTAAGTGCTTCTTTATATTAGTTCTGTGGTTTCTGAATGAAGTATTTGTAACCAAAAGGATTATTCCACTTTTTCCCCCTTTCTCTGCACTACTTGGAAATATTCACAACCCCTAAGAAAGGTGCATTTATAATTTGCACAAACCTAAATAAACGTAAAAATAGCTACTGTTAAGCTTCCTCTTAAAAGGCCTGTATAATTCGTCTTCTAAATACATCTCTCAATGATGAAATGTCTATATAAATTGTGAGATGCAAGTATTTATAACACGAGTGGTCGAAATAGGTCGAGTCTCCTTCGCAGGTGAGCGTGTTACGTAGCTGTCAAATGCACGCTCAGCTCTCGCCGACTTCGACTGCTCCGTTGGACTCTGCTACTTACCGACCGAAATAATCTACCTAGTTTAGCTCTCTCTCTTTCTCTCTCTCTCTCTCTCTCTCTCTCTCTCTCTCTCTCTCTCTCTCTCTCTCTCTCTCTCTCTCTCTCTCTCTCTCTCTCTCTCTCACTCGCAAATACATATTAGGCTACTATACACCCTTAAGATGTATATTACTCTTATAATCTAAAATCAGAAATTACCAGACACATTTAATATTTAGAAAACACCTTTTTAAATACCATTAACGTCCTTTTACCCATGAGCTCACATCCTATACTATAACGGATGAAAATTTCACTTTTCTTTCGTGAAATTTCCCTTTCAAAGTATTAACTTGAACAGTTAAAACATTATTTTAAAAAAGTATTAACTTTAAAAATTAGTTAATTTTAATTTTGTTTGGAATACTTCTTTCTGATGAACGATCCCGTAGGTAGAAACTACTTTGAAGATGAAGTCAGTGTAGTGCTGTTTTTATATAGTGAATAAAACTTAAAAAAAAATCCTATATCTGACCTTAAAAGAATACACTAGTCAATCAATTTGAGGTAAGGAAATGAAAAATAATCAAGTTGATTTTTAAGAAAGATTTGGTTACTATAAAAGGCCAATCATGAATGTTTTTAAAAGACCAAATTTCGTACATTTGACGTTCAGAAGTGTTTGAAGATCAGCAGTTACAGGAAATGCATTGTGGGTACGTGGTGCTCACTTTTAATCTTATTCCGTTTGGTCACGTTTTGTTGTTTCCAAACTCCTTATTAAGCTTTTTAGCAATTGATTTATGGATTTGGTTGATGTTTACACACCAAAAGGAAGGAAAGGATGGGAGGGGTTGGAAGGGCGCGGTTGCTGAGGATGTCCGTCAGCAGCATCTCAGCAGGGGGAAGATCCTAGTCAGGAAGGGGTTGCGAGTACGGAGTCGGCGCACATTGCCAAAAACCCGGGGCCCTGCACCACACAGTGGGCGGGAGGAAAGAGCTCTTTGCGAAAACCAATCTCGGAATGGCCGTCCTTCATCTCACGCCATCTTGCACGACCCTTGCTAATAAAACTAGTTACAAACATTGGTACTCTTGTATCTTCCAGAAGTACCATGCTTCACAACACATACTATCATTATTAAATTGTAAGCTTTGTTTTTCAAGCACATCTTATGGTGAGAAAATTGAAGTTTAGTTTTGGAAAATCTTTTACTTTACTTGAATTTTCTCCTATCTTGTTGGTATTACCAATAATTTCTTGACTTCTCCGCCTCACTCTCCTCTCCTCTTCTCCTCCCCCTCTCTTTCCTCCTCTTCTTTCCTCACTTTTTCACGTTCTTGCTTTATAATGATTTACTTTCTATCCTTTCCTTGCCATTTTCACGTTGAGCCTTCTATTTCATCTCAGAATTTCTCTTCTATTTTTCTCTCCTTGCTGATTTTCTCTCTATATTTATAGAATCTTTGTATTTGCTCTACCCTTACCTATGTACATACCTAGCAGGTATTCTAGCCTAGAGTTCAATATTGAGATTTTACGGGTGATTAGCATTTTGAGGCTTCGACAAGCAGTTTTAGGAAACGGCCTGATTGCGTGTGTGTACGTATCCGTGCTTGCGTGTGAACGATTTGTATTCAAGTTCACGTCTTCCAAGGATGCGACATGAAGATTTACTAGAAAATCCCTCCTTTCCAAACTAGCCTTTACATTCAACATTTTTCGAACATTTTGATTTTCTGAAAAGCAATTCTACCTATTTTAATTAAAATACTATATAATTAATACATTTTCTTGATAAATGAAGGGCATATCTGTAATTTTCTGGCAACAGCCCCAAGTCTTCATACTGGATAACTTCTGTATAGTTGGTGAACCGTTAAAGATAGACAAAGTCTTTCTATTATGAAATTTTTTGGAGTAAACCATTTCCGAGATATTCTTTGTTTTCAGTTTATATTTCCAATACTTCACACTACTTTGAAAGGGGGAGTCGTTATTTATTTTTCCTTTCTGTGTTGCAAAGAGACTTCAAGACCACCACATACAAACTCTTAAATATCACTAAAGCTTTCTGTATTTCCTTATATCCGTTGTACCTACAAGAAGATATGTAACAAAGGTATTTCTACAGATGTTTTATCTCACAAAGAATATAGAAGAATAAACATTTTAAAGAATAGCTCGTTGAAGAATACATAGAAAAAGTAATGTGACTACGGTGCACTACCCTTTTGTACTGCGGAGTGGAAATACTAATGATTGTAAAGGAAAATGTAAAATTATGCGCACTTTACTGCCTTTTAATATACCGTTATATTTATTCTCCCCTTTTCTCCCAGTTTTTGCAAAGCGTGTTATTCTGTTGATTTGTTTTCCTTCTTTCCTTTATTGCATTTTTCGTCGTAATTACTTCCTTGTCTCGTTGTGCTTCACCTTATCTTGAAAGCCTTCATATATGTTTAATTTATTGAATTGTATGACTTTTGTTTGATTTTATTTTACCTCTGTAACCTTTCTTGGCCGTTATTCGTTTCCTCTGCACTGCTTAGCGCTGTTATTGCCTTTTCCCCACTTCTTTTTGAAACTACTTGTTCCTTTCTGTTTTCTCTGTTTTAAACGTTTTAAACAATGTCTTTTCCGATATCTTGACTAATAAAAGCCACTAAAATGTGCTGTAATATCTATTTTCCTGCTTGTTTGTTTCACTAAATTGCTTCCTAGAAGAGAAATATTAATACAATTTAAGGGGACAATTGTTGACTTGGAGGATACAAGTAACACAGGAGTCTAAAAAAGCAGAGCTTTGTAGAGTTAAGACCGACAGAGTGAAATTCATAGCTTTCAAATTACATTCTTGTGGGATGCGTAAGATATATGTAGCAGAGTAGGTAAGGCGCGCCCCTGAAGCGTATCTGCTTTGCGTTCAAGAAATCCCGAATTCGAAACTCAGTCAAGGTGAGGTATCTTATGAGGTTCTTTCCGGGGTTTCCCTTATCTTGAAATATATAAGTCGGGTAATTCTTAACTTCTATGGACCCTGGACTCATTTGAGCCTCATTTCATTCATTGTCCGATATGACTTCATCGCAGGAGGTAATTATAGAATAAAAGAGCAGGTAGGACGGAGTCAGTTTATAGCAATCAACTTAGTTGCAACTTTTGTCACAACTGTGACTTGCTGTTGATGTAATGCCAAAGAACAGATAATGTATCTGAAAGATCCTCCTCTGAGCGGCTATCGACTCCCAGCGTCGCTCCGCGGTTTTGCTGTTGGATAGCGAGGTAAGTTATCTCGTTCCTATCAAGACACCAGCATGCTTCAGCTTGAGCTAAACTAAATTGATTCCCTATTTAGTTGTGTGTGTGTTTAGTTTTATTTGAATTTTGTGTAATAATCTGGAAATAGGAAGAAATGTATGCCATTTTTCAAGACGTCGAACGCTTCAAGGCATATCAAGGAAGGTCAATAGGGCATAAAAATGGACAGGCTATGGCACGGTTTCCGTCGCGCTACATAAAGTAAACGTAGTGTTTCTATCATCACATCACCATCCGGGTCATTTGTTATGGTGTTCCCGTTAGGTCCCAGTTATCGCCTTCATTTGGGTGGGGTCATCCAGCTGCCTGTTGCTCCACAAAAAGTTAATTGCTCCGAGCTGCTACGCACTTGGACATCTTGGGAACTAGAGGCCTTAGAATTCGTCAGCCTGTAACAAAAACAAGATATGGCATAGCACTGGCTGCGCTACGAATTCCACTCCAAGAAATTGCCCTCCTAATAAAGACGATCGTCAGAATTAAACCGACTTCAATTCCAGACCACTATTCTCAACCTTCAAGTACGTATTATCCGAAAAACTACAGCTGTAAGGCATTTTATATCTATTTTTGTTATAAACTATGTTTAACACTGAACATATTTGTACTACAAAACACTAGCGCTTTTGTGTGTTTTCTTTTGGAAAGCGTAGGTCCCTAAGCGTAGCTGGAATGCTAATGTTGCTAGAACGTAGTAGTCGTGGCGATCACTTCAGTAATCTCTCTCAGTGTACCATACAACGTTTTAATCTATAAATTAAAAGAATATCACTAGGCCCTATGGACCATTCCGAGGACATTAAATCACGTTACAAAGAATATCAGAAGTGAAAAGTTTTTAGTAGCCCATATTGCCCAAACGCTTGAATGCCCGCCTCGCTATTGCCAATGGTAGCGTGTTTGCCTCACGCTCAAGAGGTCCCGAGTTCGAATCTTGGTCAGTGAGTTACCCGGATAAGGGTTTTTACGGGGTTTTCCCTTATCCTGTAAGACGGATGTCGGGTAACTCTAAGCTCTATGGACCTTGGGCTCATTTGAGCTTCATTTCAGCTATTCCATTCATCGTCTGATATGACCTAACGTTGGAGGACGTAAATTACAAATAAAAAAAGGGCTTGAATTCTTAAGATGAAAGATCGCTGGGGTAGACTACAATGGGATCGCGTTCCTAATATCTATGATCTTCTGTTTCTATGATATATATGATTGGGTACATTTTTATATAGCAGTTTAACTTTGCAGTCATATTGGGAGCTTTTGACTGAACATTTGATGGTGTTATTTGAACTTAAGGTTAGGTTAGTGTAAGTTTTAGTCGGTTTTAACTTATTTTCTCTTTCATGTCCACACTTCCAGATTCATGGAAAACTTTCCATACCCTGCTTTGGAATCGAACCTGGGGGAACTTACAGTGAGAAGTCGGCTTTCTGACCGCTAGGCTATGCAGACACTTTTATATATGGTCTATTTATAAACACGTTTCCTCTTATCTCTTCTACTCTGTTTTCTTCCCCTAACATAGTAGCAGCAAACCCTGTATATGTTTATTAATTTGTTGTTTACGATGCTTAGGATGCAGATGATGTTGTTTGTGTTCCAGGCTTATCATAACAGTACAGAACGCATGTACGGGTGTTAGTGTGTGGTCTTCCCACATTTCAAAGACGGTTCATTGATAAATCTGACGGGCAGTACCGTGTGTGTAGATGCTGTTTAGAAAGAAGGCTTTATGTATGTTTGGAAAGGGATGTGGCGGGGGCAGCACCGATCTCCCCCTCAACTAACATGTTTTACAGACTTAGTACTCAGTCAAATGTTTATGTAATCATTTTGCCTAGAGGATCTTAATCAGCAGATACAGGCGTATCAGGAGTAAGTGTACGTTTTACATTTGGTTTATCAACTTGGATTACAAGAGAGGTAAACATGTTTTTAGAAAATTACCGTGTTATATGACAAAGTACTTCAAAATTTTGCACACAAACCTGAAAAAAGAACAGTAATATATGAAAAGTAAATATAGTACTGACACCTTCCTCAAACTTAATTCTCAGCAGAAAACTAGAAAGTTAATGTTTTGAGATGGCGCTAGACGTATTTCTTTTGCTTTGGACTTCCAATTTATTTTTCCTATTTTTATATATGCTTACTATTGACTCTTGAAATGATTGAAACGAGGTAGAAAGATGTTAGAAGTTGTAGTTTTTATAAAACTGTGGTTTGTGAATTATGCTGTTATAATTCACAAAGCGAAAGTTGACTGGAAAAGATGCAAACATAATTTGGTTGCCTTCTTCTTAATATGAAAACTCTTCTCAAAAAATCGAAATCTAATTAAATGCAATTATTACAGTAATCATCCTGTATATCCTAAGGAATTAAAGGTTAAAAGCACAAGGCTTTAACTAGAGCAATCCTAGAAATGATTCCCCTTCGGTTGCGCTTGAGTCTTCACGGAGAAATATGATTAGGTATCTGTCGCAAAACGCTATCAGATAGCCGGTGATGACTCCATTACCCCTTGCTCCCTACGAAAAGTTCCCCATTTGGGCTACAGAACGAACAAATCCATGTAATTATTATTATTATTATTATTATTATTATTATTATTATTATTATTATTATTATTATTATTATTATTATTATTATTATTATTATTATTATTATTATTATTATTATTATTATTATTATTATTATTATTATTATTATTATTATTATTATTATTATTATTATTATTATTATTATTATTATTATTATTATTATTATTATTATTATTATTATTATTATTATTATTATTATTATTATTATTATTATTATTATTATTATTATTATTATTATTATTATTATTATTATTATTATTATTATTATTATTATTATTATTATTATTATTATTATTAATTTTTTTGAGTGAGTTTTTTCAATGTTCCATAGCGAAGTGCGACCAAGTTGGCATCTTCAGAATCAGAGTGAAAAGAATGTTTAAGATTATCCAGAAGTTACTGCTGCGAAGAGAAGTTAATTATAGCTCTATACATAGAATAAATGTGCTACCAAATTATTATGGTAATTTTCGATTTTGGAGAAATAGCCGATACACACGAGTGTTAATGAGCCACATAGAAGCCAAAAATGTTTTCCCTCTGCAATGCTTGAAGCGATTAATGTGAAACTTCATATATAACACTGCAAAGTATCCCAAATAGGTATAAGGTGCTCCAAATGTGTTGTTTATTTTTGAGTTTTGTCAAATTTGTTCATAATAAAGGCTTATAGGAGCTGATAAAGCGTGTTCTTTTTCTTATCAATTCTTACTTTTAAATGTCTTCTTTTACTTCGAATTTGATGATTCTGTATATTTCGGTTATCATGGGAAACCCTCTTCCACATTCTGGAGAGAGGGAGTGAGAGAAAATAAATGGTGCTGTGGATTTTGCTAGTGTTCTCTCTTCTCTTAATCATCTGAAAGATGCGTTACTTTCTGTTGAACTGTTTGAGGCAGAAAATTAGGTTAGAAATTCTGTAGTTACAGATATGTTTGTTTATTCCACCTAAATGTAACTACATTCCTAATATGTTTCCATATTTACGTAGACATTTATTTGTGTAAACATGAGGCAGATATTACAATACACCTTGTTAAAATGCTGGATTCGTGCGCTGACACTGGTGATATCAAGTAAATAACAATAACGGAAAAAGAATCTTGTTTGGGTGTTTGTGAAGGAAACGTGAAGGGTGGGAGAGACGGCGGGGAGCTACGTGAGAACAAGTTCTGAGTTGAGATAAAGTAATGGAACAAGTTGAAATGATGAGACAAACGGATTGGAAGGACAAAAGAAAAGGAAGGTAGAACCTCCAGGTTCTTCGTCGGCGTCATCGTAGTCGTCGTCGTCGTCGTCATCATCATCATCATCATCATCATCATCATCATCATCAACACTACGCTCTATGGGGTATCAAGAACTTGTTGATCAAATACTCGTCTGGGCGGATCTTGTTTCTATACTGGGCAAGGCCCCTCGTAGGACGGTGTGCAATCTTTCTCTTTATGTTTCTACGCAGCCATTTGAATTATACGTAGTTTCGCTTTCAATGGAAGTTCTTTTAATCAGAATATTCAGATCGTCATGTTTACTCCAAAAGCTTTGAAAACACTCATTTTATTTGCAGTAAATAAAAAAAATATCCTTTTCTGCTCATTAATAGACATTCTCAACTGTCTTCTTTATTTAACCCTTAAATGGCATAATATTTATTTTGCTTTGCAAAATTGTTTTCGGATACCAATGAAATATTTGTGGTAAAAGAAAGTTTAACAATAAATATTGCGAGGAGTATCTTATATAGGGCGTTAAAATTGAGGCCGATGTCTTATTTTAACGTACACAAACGCTTATAAGTTTGTATGCTATATTAATTAACTTATATGATATTGTTCAATCTGCAATTTTATAGTGTTTTGAAAAGGAATTTCAGTTCTGCAAGGAAGAAACACTAAAACCTCTTTTGGAAGGTATCGCAAGGCAGAGATTTTTTGGGTAAATTTAAGTTATACAGAGTGTCCCCAACCTTTACGGTCAAAATTATACGGATGATGGAAGCAGACCATTTTATTTAAGAATCATTCAACCGAAATGTATATTTTGGATTCCACGTGAGTTTGAAGCTCAGTTCTTTAAGCTGCTTTGGTTTTGATATCCAGAACCAAGCTAGAGCTCACAGAAGCTCCAAGTGGCGACCACTTGTCTCAGTACAAACATTACGATGCATCGGCTCTTGTCAGTTGACCATTCAAACGATGTGGCATGAGGTGATCCTGTTCAATTTCAGCCCACTAAATCTCTGCAGGAGACTAAACCTTGGATAATATCATGAGAATTGTTGTCCTTACACATTTGGCAATTGCAGTAGTTAAATGCACCATCAGGGGTGAAAACAATCTCAGCGGTGAACAATTAGTTGGCATCCAAAATATTTCCAACCATCGGTTCCTTAAGTTAAAATGCTCAAAATAGGGCTCTCTAACGTGTGCATAATTTGGACCTTAGAAGTTGGAGGTAGCCTGTATGTAAACACATTTCATATTAGACGGTAGTAGTTGTTACACAAGCATGCAATCAGACTACCAAAATACAGAAGTAGAGAAAGGAGGCCACTAAAATGAACCGTGCTTATATCACAAATGAGACTTCCCTTCTTGACGTTTTCCTAGTCGCAAACGTAGTTCAGTTAGCATTTATATCTTTTTGAGTACTATATTAAGAACTGGGCTTCGTTGCCTGCGTATCTCAGAGTGCTTTAAAAGAGTAGACATTGTAAGATTTGAAGTTAAGATATATATTCATTGAGAATGAGTAGAGAATTTATAGGCAGCACTTGGTAGCATGAGGTTAGTTCCTCGCTCTCAAGCTCTGGTAAGGGAATATGTTATTTGCCAAAATCGGGGTAAATCCTGAAGCCTTAGTACACCACTTTCGACAACCCACTGTAAGTTGTACAACTGCTGACAACAAGCATGGCAATACGAAACATCAATTTTTTAAATTAAGATGAGAGTACTGATTTAAGCCTACAGGGGGTTGTCATTCAACACAAGTGACGCGGGCATTGTTACAAAGTGCTAACTTCAAACGTTACGTATACAACAGTGAACAGTTCTGAAAGAATGAATGCGTCTGAAGTCAGTTCCAGCTAAAACAGTGTGACATTTGGAGAGTTAAGGAGGAGGGTGTGGCGCTTTCTGCCGGTCAATATAGAGGTTGGATTCTTTGCGCGCAGGTCCACGATTACATTAATCTTTTTATAGTAGAAATGCTTTGTTGGAAGAGTACGGATCCGGAGACGGAGTTCATTTCCGGTTTACATGAACCATCGTGTCTGGCAAATAAAGTCAATAAAATGAGTGTTGTATCTGGCAGTGCTTCAGAGCAGAGATGTTATTTTGCTTAAAGCGAGACAAAATGAAATTAGGAAAAAAGTCTTATGTCTATTCTTTAGTCTGATATGCATTTTATATTAATAGGCACAATACTTGTAATCTAACTATATTTGTAAATGTGCTACTGCATCTTCTATTTTTTACTGTAAATTCTGGAATACTTCACAGAAAAACTAACTCCTGGAGTAAAGCAGTACTGCTCATAACTATGGCAACTACTTGTGTTTAACCCATGTACTTTCTTTCTTTGCAAGTATTTATGAATTTCCTTTGTCCAATTTCAGTTTCAGCAGCGTTTTCTGTGTAACGCATTAGCAGATTTTTCAGAATTCACTTAAGTTGAATAACGCAGATTTTAGGAGGATGAAAACCTCATAGTGGTATTGTTACATGCTATTTTAAAGATAAAAGGATGACTTTAACTAAAACATTTAGAATTGAGCACCATATTCAAACAAAATCTTTAGAGGTATTTGGGAGGCATTTTACTCCCAACTGCAAGGAGAGCATGGAACTTTATATCACCCAGAAATTATTTTCCCAGGCTGGCAACAACCACATATATATTTTGTATAGCTATAGCCCGTGTTGACAATTTTCTAGAACTGGATTAACTTTCTTGATAAACTCTCCAGTGTGACATTCGTTATCCCTTAGTACAACCATTTCAATCGCATTAAGCTATAGCTTAAAAAATTAAACTGTCTTAGATTTTCTATATTTTTTATTTAATATCATTTTTACAACCTTCACAATTATGTTAAATCAGTGTATAGTAGTGTAATACTTCTGTTTTCAAGGTATGAGCAGATTCTTCTTGGCACTCTATTTTTTAAAAGTATTCTTTATAAAACTAAAATTAACCAGAAGGGGGAAAAACGAAAGAGGGAGAAAGAAAGAAAGAAGTAAAGAAATAAATAAAACCTAGGAATAGCAGCTATGTTCACATTCGGGAGGTCATGCATTCGTTTACACGGCAGCAGGCAATCTGACGAAGGTATTCCCTTAGTTACCAAAGAATTAAGTATATATGACAACCCAATGTTATATCAGTGAAACAAAAAAACAATTACAAATATATATATATATATATATATATATATATATATATATATATATCACAGGAAGACAACTACGCAACTAGCGCTCTCTGTCTGGCATAGAATAAAAGGTCCACCTACCGCGATTTAATACAAACGTTGAAGGTAATGCTATTGAGAGTTTTCAGAACATGTGAACCTTAAGATAGGAAATTTAATGTCATAGATATAGGTAGACTGAATCCCACGAAATGGATTTGAATCCAGGATTTCATGTAGATGTGCTATAACAGCCTTGATACAGTTGCGGCATGGCGCCTAGCTGTCACTTTCAGTAATGGAGAACCCATGTCTTGAGAACTGGTTCAGTCACAGACGTTCCATATCGAACCCGTTTGTTCATGACCGGGAAACTTACTTAGGCCACTATTACTACTAATATGGGTATACATTTATTCGCACTCTGTTTGATCTTTCTTACCTCCAGGATAATGGATACGCTAGATAAACTTAATTACGGTACACGCGATAACAATTAACGCTGCAAGTGCAGGCTCAAACATTCCTTTGAAATCTTTTGCGGCATTAACTTGCGTAATCAAAACGGCGATTTTATCCTTTAAACTGGATCTCTAATTAGCATATTTATTTTCTCTACCAAGTAGAGAAGATGCTGCATTCTACACAAAAAATTCGTTACCGAGATTTCAGTGGAAATGCACGTTTTGAAGATACCCAATTAAAAAAAAGATCCATTTTAGAATGAGGTTCGCGCGCACGTGTAGGTGTGTGTGTGTGTGTGTGTGTGTGTGTGTGTGTGTGTGTGAGTGTGTGTGTGTGTGTGTGTGTGTGTGTGTGTTTACAGCTTAACTCCAAAACAACTACATTCACTACTACTACTACTACTACTACTACTACTACTACTACTACTACTACTACTACTACTACTACCACTACTACTACTACTACTACTACTACTACTACTATTACTACTACTACTACTGCTATAACAACTTCTACTACTACTACTACTACTACTACTACTACTACTACTACTACTACTACTATAACAACTTCTACTACTACAATTACATTGGGCAATTACATTCTATTTGGTATTTAAGTTGAGCGTCTTCCAAGAATGTGAAACGGAGATTTTCAAGGAAATCATCCACTCAAAGGCGTCCTTTACATGTAATTTTGTTCGAAAAGGTTCATTTTCTAAAAAACGGTTCTAATGCTTTTCATGAATATTAAGGCATTTTCACGGAAATGAAACCTACCTATAGTATAGCAACGCAAAGAAGGTCCCTGTAAGGAACGTGCTGTGGGTCAAGGACAGCGAATGTGTGTGGCAGAGAACGCCTGCTACACAAGGATCAGACCATTAAAAAAACATGCGCCTTATTCACTCTCTACATTAAAACCGAGAAGACTCATTCATAAAAGTAGAAGCCGTCAGAATGTTTTTGAATGGTCTGTAACTGTACTGACATGGGGTGTCCTAAACCTGTCCAGGGAGGGAGTGGAAACCTTCACCAACCCCCCTGCACCTCTTCCCTCGGAGACATACTCTCCTGCGGAGGAGTATATCAATATCTTTAAATTTCTGGAACTAGCTTCTGAAGTTCTCTTTATTCTAAATGCCCTTTGCCGTAGACAAAATGTACACCTCGATAAATGCATCCTGAAATATTTACGTTCTTTTTTCGTGGAGTTAACCTTTTCCGAGATATATTTTTTATTGCTTTGAGTTTTCCAAACGGAAAGTCATTAATTTGTTTCCTACCTTAGCCTTGCAAAGATATTGAAATTTCAAATCCACCATATAGTGGCACCCTCCTTAACACTTGACTTTTGCTTAAGTGTTTCCACATTGTAAGTATACGATGTAAAATGGATTTGTTACGGATTTTTTATAATTGGGAGACCACGTGAGAGATGCAAGTAATTAAAGGAAACATGCAGATATAAAACTAAATACAAGTTTTACATAACCATTAGGTACTAAATAGTTGCTGTTGTTGCTTTAGAGCTTCCTTATTTTTCAGCAACAGTCCTTGAGATTTTGAGTGTCTGTTGTGTGTTTCTTAGGAGTTCATGCAGAGGATATAACACAAAGAATAGTATATCGTGCAGTCGAATTTCGTCTTAGCTTTTGTATAGATAGAATACAAAATATATTGAAACTATATATCACATATCACATATAGTCCTAACAGGAATACTTTATAAAGCAGCTCTGAAAATGAATAAAAATGGCCAGAGAAGCTCATATGTTTGCTCTATACCTATACTTATACATTCTGTATCACTCTAGAAGTACTGCATTCCATCCAGAAAGTCGATTATTAAATTTCATGGAAAAATACATGTTTCTGATTCCTGAAATAAAAAATAAACCGCACATCATATGTTACACTGTACATGGAAAAACTTACTTATTTTTGTTTATGCACCACTCCCAGCATACACTGAAGACGGGAACAATGTATGCTCCCGAAACGTTGGTACCTCTTACACCTGCCTTGAAGCCCGAGAGAACCTCAAAATTCACGTCACCAGGAACGCTACAGCTCCTATTAGAGTATTTTAAAATTGATCATTGGTAGACTATATCTATCCAGTAAGTGCATCACATATTTTTAATACACTAATAAATGGGTGCTGAGCAGCTGGTTCAGTGTTGATTAATTTGAATATGTCTTTTACGACACTTAATGGGACTTGTTATGATGTTTACATGGGTTTTGTATTTTATTAGCCCAAAGTTGGTGTAGTGAACAGCAGTTGAAGGAGTGCGGAGTATAGAATGACGGCTGCGCTATCGGAGTGCCGGCTGGAGAGTTGAGTGATGGACTCCGAGCCACATTCTTATCTCGTACGGGTCATGACCTCGTCTCCAGCCCTAGCTGGGCTTCCACCCACCCGATAAAATGCTAATGATACGTATAGACACTGAAAAGCTGTCCGACCACGTATTGTGGCTACGTCATGCATGCGATAGCGCAACCACTTCCATATACCTGATGTCTTCACACGCCGGCGAGATCAAAGCCATATTCCCTAAAACAGGCTTTTGTTTCCACTGTTATCGCACGTGAACAGAAAAGTCGGTTCTTCTCGTCACGTAAACAGATGCTGGAGTACCATGTCTACTTTCGTATCCCTTAAGGAATGAACGTTAGCTATTATCCTGTTTTCTCTTTGCGAACTCAATATGCTGTTTGATCGTTAGGTCACTTTCAGTTTCATACTTGAGTTCTCGCTGGTTTAAAAATTAAGGTGAATACGGAATAATGCCCATTTTATATGTTGTAAATGCATACCGTGAACTAGCACTGATATATCTAAATTCACCCTTTTATGTGCTTTAGTTGACTATATAAAGCTCCACAATGGAATCAAAAACCTCTGGTGTGTACAATAATTTTGAAATAATGAAAAATATAAAATAATTGAAAGCGAAGAATTACATATTAATGGAAAACACTTTTTGCGATATTCAGCTGTCGCAAAACGACTGGACCAAATACCCGCCGTGCACGTGTTGTTACTGCTTTGGATATTTAAGCGGAAGAGATAGTAAGAAGAACAAATAAAACATTGGGTTAGAAGAATTAAATACACGGGTTGCTACTAAAGTGAGGTCTCTTATAGGCGCACTTCTACTCCATTTATGGATTTTTTCGTAACTTTTACTGTCTCAAAAATACTGTCTACTTACACACAGGGCCAATTTCAACAACAGGAACGCGTTTCAATTCATGGTTTTAAAACCAACCAAAATGATAAATTTGAATTTGATGTATTCATTCTACAAAATTTCTCACCTTAACTTTTCGCAAAGTCTACCATGTTTAGGTCGACATAGATATATTTTGTAGATAGTGTTTATTCATGCTTTAATCGTCATAACATTTCCTTGATTTATGTTAAACCCTTCGTAGAGGCTAGCAGTTGGGTAGGGAAAATAAAGCAAATTTGTTTCGTAAGGGCACTCTTGGGCTTTTTAGTATCGCTATTAATTTAAAATTTATAATTTTATGCGTATACCTAGATAATGTTTGTGTAAGAAGAACAAAATATGACACTATATATATATATATATATATATATATATATATATGTATGACTAGTTAATGTTTATAATTTATTTCAAAGTTTTATTGTAGTTTTTAAATTACAATTTGTTAAAGAATAGTAATGTAAATATTTGCTTGAATCATTTTCTGGGATAGTTGTGAAAATAAATTTTATATTGATCATAGTTAAATTATTTTAAAGCAAAAGCAGCAATGAATGACACTGTGTCATTTGCGTACTGAGCGATAAACTACGAGGGCAGGGAATCGATGACTTTACGTGCGTAAATGACCAATGGTTTTGCTTATCAGCAGTCATTTGTCTGATCGGCAAATTTTGGCGTGACTAGAACCCACGTAACGGCGAGCGGAGGACGGAGGCACGGCGGTATATCACACGACGGGAACGTAAAGTTAAAGGGAACTCGCCAGAGTAAAAGTAGTATGTAACTCTCCGCTCTAGCTGAGTTGGCGTAACTTCCGGTAGGTGGCAGCAGCGTGCAGAAATTGGAGGCAGCTGTCGGACGAGCGACTTGAGCGCTGATGGGAAGTCGTTAAAGTGGTTATAGTTGTGCTGTCATCAGTGAATTGCCGCTTAATTTTACAGCAGGACAAATGGTGCCGGAGCCTTTCTGTTAATCGCAACGAGAGGCACATTACATTACGCGGTATGTTTATATTCCTACTCACGCGGAATCTATACGCGCGTAGGGGATGAAACAGAGAAAAACAACGAACCATCACTTAGCGTTTCTGCAAATTCACCAAAACAAAGTAAATTATTTTCTTACTATTTCTTTCTATCACAATGACTTATCATAGCCATATATTTTCATCAAATTTCACAGAGCTGTAATTAAACAGATACTGTAGGTTATCCAAATGAAAAGCTATTTCATTTGCAACCGAAAGATAAAGAAGGTTTTGTCGCAGAGGTGTTTTAATAATATAATTTCTTTAATGTGTGTTTTATCACTATTCAATAAACATGGCTCCGGCGAAACAGAATGAAAAGGAAGAAAAACTTGTAGCTATGGCCGGGGTAATAGAACTGGAAATTAAGTTCGACATCCGGTAATTAGTTTTGAAAATTTTATACTTAATATTCTTCTTATTAAAATTACAAACAGATTTCTTGTTTTCCAGCTTCCTATTTTAAAACAAAATAATAAACTTAGAAATAGAAGTGAATACGGTGTATTGGAGAGTTGTTTAGAAAATTGTGCAAAATTTCATAATTTGACCCCAAATTGTCAGAATATTTCCTTTATTATCAATTGCGCTGGTTCTACTTTGCAGGAACTGTAATGAAGCGTGAATAAGAAAATTGCTTGTTCAACCACACTCTCTATAATCAATTATTAAACAGAAACTTCTCAATATAAGGGGGTTGCGTTTACCAATACTATCAGATAAATGTAAGAAGCCACGAATGTTATGAAGTTCTCCATTGGAAAAGAACATTTAATAGTTGGAATCCTGTAATAGTCATCTGCGTCTTGTACAAATGAAATTGTTGTTTCATCACCTACTGATCCAATATCAGTTTTTGTGGCTTTAATAAATGAACGTAAGAACCACGTTTGTTATTGCCTTTGAAAGCTATCTTTTAATTACACCACGGATACGCTAAACGTCAGCTCAACATCCCCTAAGACATTTCTTAAGAGCGCTAATTTACCCTTTATAAAATAATAACGCTCTCGCCTTTTAATTACACTACTGATACTTTTAAATGTCAGTTCCGCCTGAGCTAAGAAATTTCTTAAAAGTGTTAATTTACTCCTTAGATAAATATATTTTTATAAACCAGTAAAGCTCACACCTTTTTATTTACACTACGGATACTTGAAACGTCAGTTCATTCTGCCCTTTTAAATTTAAGAGCGTTAATTTACTCTCTAGGTGAGTATATCTTTGTAAACAAATTATTGAAGATCAAGTTACTTTACAAGTTACAAATCCTAATTGCCTGGGAAATATAAGGACATAATATTAAATGTAAAATATGCGATAGCGTTTGGAGGACGCGTTTTCGCGATAGTCGTTTGAAAAACAAAAGCACATCGGCTCGCGTTCGGCGTGTGCGCAAGACATAGGAAGGGGAGGAAGATGGCACCATAACCACGCGTTTAAAATATAGACAGTGTGCGGCGACCACGGGGAACTCCCATTAGTTAACTGCGTCAGAAGGAGGGGGAGGTAGCAAGGTTGATTTACGTACTTGAGGCAGGTCGGGGTTTGAACTTGGCTGTGTGTATGTATGTATGTGTGGAAGAGGGAACTCTGGATGAAGAATGACCACGCTCCGATGTCGGCCACTGGGTAAATACTAGCGACCCCGAATACCAAGGAGGAATAGCAAGGTTCTTCAAGAACTCGTGTCGCGACATCCAAATGCATCATTCTTGTCAGTTAGCTGTTTTTCGCTCTTCTACAGAAATATATCTCTTGTTCCTTTTCTTATTCTGTTCTTATGTTTCTTACAAACATCACCATACATTTTCTCTTAAAGTTTAGGATACTTCAGGCTTTTACCCCTGCACAGCTGATTGTAATATCATTGTTTTTGTTTCGCTTGTTCTTCGTTGGCCTGACGAGGACTCTTTTATTTCGCTTTTGAAGCCGAAAGTACTAGCTTGATACTTTGTTGAAGTTATCATTCTCTCCTCTTAATTTAAAAGCTTCTTTGAAACGCAAAATCTGAAATAAATGAGTAGGTATGTCCAGTTTACCTGTTGTGTATTCTTGTCTCAGGTGATATATTTATTTGCTTTCAGCTTAAACGTTAATTTATTCTAAGATTTAAGCCACTTGATGAATCCTCATAAGCTCGGCTTCATAAATTCCTAAGTGTTGCACATGGACTTTGGACTTTCTGGGTGACTAAAATTTGGTTTATGGAGATACCTATGATATGCGTGTTAAAAAAAACCGCTACACAGCAGAATTGTGAATTACGTTTATATGAAGATGTAATGTTGTATCAACATAAGCTGGTAAACAGACAGCCAGCTTTTTATCTTAATTCCGTTGAAGTTTAGGCAAACCTATTTACAAGAAACAGTTTAATATTTTTCTGCATTTAGCATAGCATATATAAATGTTTTATAGCCCCTTGATATTCAAATAAAGTGCCAACCAAATATTTAGCGGTTTCTGGGCATGTGCTTTTGTTTTCTTTCTTTATTGAAAGAACAAAAACAAAACAAAAAAAGAACAAAAAACATTAGTGACATCATTAAGCATGCACAAAACTGTGCAACACGTCAATAATTGATCACAAGTTTTGTCGAATATAAGAGCACCAGTTTTGAAATCGTTGTTCATCCCATGTAATAAACGTCAATGTATTCGCGTCTTTGGTAAAGAAAATCATTCCACAAATATGGTTGTGTCAGTTGAAACTAAAAAACATAATATATAAATTATTTTTGGAAAGAACCTTTAATTTGTTGTTTTAGTGGAATTTAATTGTGGCTACAAATTTCTTTAGAATTTTTGGGAAATATTTCATCGTGAGCTTAGTTCGTAACTGAGGGGGTTTGATATTCCCCGATGTGAATGTATTACTTCATAAACGTTAACTGGGTAGATCATAGTCCTCCGTCATGTTTTACTACTCAAGCTTCCGAGTTGAACATGCATATGAATGAGCTGAGACCTAGCAGTCGCACAGCAGGAAGCTGGTGAGATGTCAACGATTTGAAGCAAACGTGGTTCGTGTCTTATTCGCGCATCGAACTCCTCCATCTTGAGCCACGGCCATTACTTGACTTGTGACCTTTAATTCCAAGAATGTCCCTTCCGTTGCTGTTAGACGGGATGCAAGTAAAAGGCCCCACCCCACGGAGCTCTCAGCGACGTTGCTATTGGTCAGTCTGCCGGGCTGCCCCCTGACCCTGGCGTCCACTTGACCAGCCCCGGCGTCTCGGCCCGTAAATCAAGGCTACTGCCGGACCGACCGAGCAAAACAACAGCTGCTTGCTGAGCTTCCCACCATATCGATACATTGCCGCACATCGATTAGTTCTTATCTTACTTTCGGGGCCAACAAGCGTTCCACTTCTAAGGATGCTCCGGGAGTTCTCAGTCACTGCGGACGAGAAATTGGGAATCACTAGAGTATTTTTATATCTCATAAGGATTATTTATTTTTAACTATTCTACATTATTAAGAAATAACAGCTGAAACACTATATTTCGCCCTTAAAGAGTCGAACATGTAGTCTTGTATTTCACGCGTAGAGTTCGGAAAGTTAAACCAGATTTTAAAAGCGGAACTTCTTCATGTTGAAGCTCTACCATGCTGCACAATAAACTTCTTTCACGCGATTTATGTATTTCGGTGAACCTCGGCGATACCACTTATTCCGAGGTAGCATACTTAGAGGCAACTCGTAACTATACTTACAAATACCACAGTTTAATTTATCAGTTTGTTAGGGTTAATTTATGTCTAATAATATTTCTTTACACAAATTACACATCAGGAGTTACTAATCCCTGTAGAGGAATGTGAATACTATTATACTTTTTCATTAGAGCTCGGGGAAGTTGGAAACAAATGTAAAAGATATCACTCCTTAATTTGCCGAAATCTCCTTCCTCCTCTTTACTATGCTTTCCTTCAAACAGTCTTAAAATTACACCGCTTACTCAATATTTAAGAGTTTCCTTGTTAATTGTTCTAAAAGATCCTTTAAGATCTATATTAGAATTTTTAGTTTGAGACGAATATCTGTTTAAAATACGCCCGTGTAAAGGATGTGTATAAATTAATCCACTAGCATTCTATTGAAAAACTTGAATTCAGCTATTTTAGGAAGATTCCTAAAGCAGAGGGAAAACCTAATTTATTTTACAGCATTTTAGAGAAGAAGCAAACTAATTCTGGATATTGTGAGTTTAAAGATGATTTTATTTGGTGCTGTAGAAACCATCAATTCCTTTATCCCATCCGGCAGTCCATTCTTCCTTTTCCCCACCACAAAGATCGTTTACAGCTTTTGCAAATGAATTGCGTGTTAAACGAGCAAAGGGACCATTATTTTTAGAGGGTAATCTGAGGCGTGTGCACCTTTTTTCCCTCCCTTACCAAGGAAATGATGTATAATGGTTCACGTACGAGTCATCTCAGGCGAGAAAGTGGCTGTTTCAGGAAGGGCGTGGGGGTTTGATGGCTGTCTCTGTCTCCGTCTTCCTTAGCTTGCATCATCTTTACCTGGAGATCGCATACAGCGAAGATCTTCAACAAAAGAAAAAAAAAAGTCCCTTGCTGGTTAAAACCGCGATTAATTTTACTTACTTTACGTAAGAGGTAATTTAGAGACAATAAATCATTAAGGTTGTATAGCCCTTCTAAGCTTTTAACAGTAAAACAAGAAAACCAACAAACAGAATAGAGCAAAGATATAAAAATACATATAATGTGACACTAAACTGAATCTTGAAAGCAAAATCAACTTAATAGGGGAAAATTACCCGTTTTAACAAATGTTTTCCGTGAATTAATAAAAATTAATGAAGTACCTTGACTTTGTAGAGTCTGTTTAGTTAACTCGTGTGCACGTCGGCCCCTGCATTTGACGAACCCTTATAATCGTTTTACAACACCGACCCTCCTTATCCCAGACCTTTCTGCAAGGCTGCCATCTTTCTCGATACGTCATGGGTATCGTACGAGGTTTCGTTTAAATAAATTATCTTATGTTCATTACTACGAAACTTCCTTAGTTTATATATATATATATATAGACCGCGCAAAATGCATTGTCATAAGGAAAATCGCAAATTTCTTGCAAATGTGCAACAAATTCGTCTAAGGTGGGCGCTCTTCACTTTGCATAGAATCTATAAATTTCTCGGCGAATTAAATCGCATGTGAAATTATCGAAATGTTAGGGAAACGTTTTCGCACTTGATCGGCGTCTTTGGTATTCCTTTCGTCACAATATTTCTTAGTGTATTTCTGTGAATACCCAGAATTTATCATCAGGTTCATTGCACGACCCCTTACCAAGATTATTTTTCAGCGCATATCTATATGTGTTCAAAACAAGCGCCTGAATTTGCTTAGAAACAGTTCCAGTTATAACTTTGTTTTTTGAGGCTTTTCCAGTAATATAACTCGGTTCAGTTATTCACACTATTGTCATCACTTTGACTATTTTCACTTGACTGAAAGAAATTTGCTACTTCATTTGCATTTATCACTGCATTTTCCTCCCACGGTCTCCACAGTCTCCACATCGTGACACACAACGAAATTCTGCACGTAATGAAACAGATCAACTGGAAGTTGGAACTTCGGCAACTGAGACTCCACGTGGAGTAGATATGCGACTGTCACTTTGAGAAAATCAGGGTTACTATTGGTCCTCAGCGACAGTGTTCCATTTCTGAAGTGTGGAGATAGATTTATGACGGTCATTATTGCCGGGAGGGTAGTTTCCTTTGAGCGGCAACTGCACTCGCGTTCACTAGACAGACTCTACCTTTATAACGCAAAACTTAATTATCCAGCTTAACCTTTTTGTCTTTCTTGGTAAAACACACAATTTTATTATTTATTATTCTACGCAGAACCGAGTAGATTTGTAAAACTTAACTGTATTAATCCTCTTTACCTTATCGAATTCAAGCAGGGATAATACAAGAACAAATGGACGTAGGGGCAAGAAATTACAACCTATTAATACGTATTTAAGCACATTGATATTGATAGTGTACAGTCTATCTCATACTAGTACGGTCCTGTTGTAAACACATGGGAGGGACAAAGAGAGAGAGAAGTTTTATTGGAACGCTCTTAGATTGCTGGTTGGTGGACGGTACTTCATGGTGTTTACAAACGCAGTTCCCGCCGGTAACGAACCAGCAACAGATTTCAGCTAAAGTATTTGTCTCTTTCTTTGTCCTCTCACATATGTTTATACCAGGATCGTTCTAGTCTGAAACAGTTTATTGAGGTTCTTCATCAGCCTAAACCACTTTCATGTAACAATCGTTGTTATTATTTTCTGCTGCTATAAAGTTTGTTGATTGTAAATGCAGTCGTTCAGAGTTGCATTTTTACGTTGAGTGTAAGGTGCTTTATATAGCGATATTATTAATAGTCGTATATTTTAACAAATCATGTTAGATACTAATTTAACGGCCGCTTTTACTATAAACGGCAGCTTAGGCGCAGGCAGTGACACAAATACATGAAATTAAAGTAAAATTGGGAAAAGGAAATTTCGAAGGGAATGTTCCAAATCTGAGGTTCCCCCGTTATTTGCCAGTTATCAGCAATCGGCGGCGATACTGGAAAACACTTAAGTAATTTGAATGTCTTCTATTACACAGCCAAAGTGGTGCTAGAATAAAAGCTATATAATTTTAAACCTTGGGTTGCCAAACAGGAATTTAGATTTATGAAGATGAAACTTTGTCCTATGACACAGGGCAGGTCTAAAATACGAGCGAACATTGAAACGTTATTTTTTAGATTTACGTAACATCATAAATTAAATATTAAATTATCATTTGATTTATATAATAATGCAGGTTAAAATAAATTGCTAATTTTGTCAGAATAAAAAATATGTTGGATACAATCTGAGTTTAACAGCAGAAGAACAGATAATTATTGCAAATTCTGTTCCTTTCCCCATGAAGCTTATATCGAAATTTTTTAAAATTTCTGCTGCGTTCTTTGAACCGGTCGCTAGTTGTTTACGGCGTATTTAAAATACTATGACATTCATTAACTGTTTTAATTCTGAAAATAAATTACAAAATTAAATTACTTACTTCTAAGCCATATGCTCAACCAACTTTAAAAATACAGCTCTGAATTACTTTATGTTCTATGCAAAAAATTTATACTTAAGAACATTTGTAAGAAATCTGTAACAATACCAGTTTCATAACCTTAGCTTTGTATTAAAATCCCCATTTAGCTACCCTCAAATGGGGGAATAAGTGACCATTTTTACTTTTTATCTTTAAAGGAATTCGACGCAAGTCCCGCTGTGAGTACGTTTTATAGGAATAAAAGAAATAAATTAGCAGTGTAAGGCTCTTATTTAAAATGGGAAATGAAATTGCATTCTTCTGACAATCAAAATTCTTCTTCGTAGAAAAATGGCAGCTGTACGATATGAAATGTGGCCTTTTTTGCTGTCAATACTGTAACAAATTGAAGTGGTGTTCATTGAGAACGGCAGAAGAAAGAAAGAGAGGGAGAAAAAAGAAGTTAAAGTTGGTATGTTTTGATATTCTCGTGTTCGCGAAGAATCAATTATCCCCCGTGAGTGGATAATAAACAGAATCAACGCTAACAAATGACGGTCGTATCTGTAAAGTGCGCCGATCGTACTTCATTCTTTCTTTCCCACATACATCATCGCCCTCTTTCGAGAAATTGCAGAGTTAAAAAACCATAAATTCAAAGAAGTCGTCACAGTGATAATTACCACAGTCGAGGTATAACGCTCTCCGCAATGGGAAAGAAAGAGCGCGAGTATTCTTCTCCGCTTGATTATAGGTTTTAGTGGCTATTACATTTCTTTGTGGCCACAATGTAGCTACGTGAAATGTGGCTATTATTCATCAATAGCAGCCTCGCTTATGACAAGATGAAACATCACGCTTGTTGCAGACAGCTCACGCAATCCAAGATGGTGATTCCTCCTCTAGATTTTGTTTGGATACTTTTCTGTTGATATCACTGATCAGAAATGACAGTTATTAACAGTGGCAGAATGTATGCCATATGTCTGATTTTGGCCACTTCTGGGAAATATTCCTCGACGGTACTTTTTCGTTGAGTGTAGAGAAGGCGGTCTCTCGAAAACTTGGTAACAAAAGCGATGGAAATATAGGGCTTCCGGGGTAGAAACCACAGACCACAAACTCTGCAGTATATTGGTTAAGTCCCTAACTGTTGATACCATACCCCTGGAAACTTAATAATGCAATGAAAGTGATACACACAAACGTAACAGATGTTGAGTCGCTTTGAGTTTGTCATTCAGGAAGAATTAATAAAACCCTACATTAGTGTTATTGATGGCATCTGTTAACGGATTGTCACCAGATGTGACGTAACAATTCCACTAGATCTGCCAGCAGTCTTTCTTGCAAGTTTACCCTATTATTAATAACAAACCATTAATATAATTTACTATTGTCCGGTACAGCAGACAGGATCTAGCCACTGGGCCTTTGTTGTAACAAGCACGTTTTGACGTTATTTTTTGTTGCTTTTTATATTTGTTTTGAAAATACAAATCTTTGCCACCAGAAAATTTTAGTTCAGTTTATTTAAAGTGATTGTATTTGTTTTCTTTTTAACTGAACGTCATTAACCTTACCTAGCCAAGTTTTCATTCAGTTAATTATAATGTTAAAATCAGAATAGTTGGCAATAGTTGCTGTCAGTTATGTATGAAATAATACTTCTTGGATCTTTCTAGAATTTCTAAGGGTTTATAGAAACAACTCTTGCTGCTGGAAACACACTTTATTCGATCACCTTGCTGTTATGGACATTGCATACCTGCGTTGTTTCTATTGAAGTACAACATTTTTATAGGTACTTTCTTCTGTTTGAATATTGAATATTGGATATTAATATTGAATATTAATGCATTAACCGTGCCAGATCAAACTGAGAATTTGGTTTAAACAATGTTATTTTAGAATTCATACAAGGTCAGTTTTTTCTCTTTTTCATGTGATATTAGGCAAAGCATGTTGTCCATTAAAAGTCAATTCAAATTTTGGAGGACAAAAGTATTATAAGGAATAATATTAAAAAGAAAAAACTCATTGTGTTGGGCAAAGAATATGGTTTGGTATGTCCGCTGTTTTCTTGGTCAGCGTACAATAATGTATTATTATATGTATTATTTCACCGACATTTGAATGTTCTTGTGGTTTGAGCAATTTTGGTTACCAAAGAATATTTTGTAAGAAAGAAAATGCTGAAAATTAACAATGGTGACAAAGTTTTACAATGCCTAAAAAGCTATAGTATTTAGACTTAAAATGGCCGAAATAAGCAAATAAAGGCGAAAGACAAAGAGATAAGGATAATAAATAAGTAAAAAATAAGGTTTCGTACCTTTTATCTTTTTCTAAATCATTCCCTTAAATATAAAATGCTTCTTAGGAAATAAAGAAAAGCAGTTACTTGTTATGTGAAAATAAAGTGTTAATGTTTGTTTCAGGGAAATGGTGTCCTACACGGCGAGATTGGCCGTCACCAGCAGACGCACGGGCGGCTGCGAACGACGCACGGCGGGGAGTGTTATACTCCTCCGTGTTCTTGGGCAGCCCCGGTGAGTACAACGGTACGTCTCGACCACAGAGTTATCCAGCTACTACCATGTTGCACGCCACTGTTCCAAACGGCTACGCCACCCATGTACCACTATACCATCCTAAGGGCACAAATCCTTTCTTATAGGAAGCGATCATCAGATTCCAGGGGTCTCCACTGGCCTTCAACGGCATTATGATCAAGGAAATAAACCACCATTGTTTTGATTTTTTCAGTGTTACTTTAAAGGCACCATCAAATGTGAGAATATAAAATCATTTAAATACTTACTGAAATAATAACATTCTCTTAATGACAAATTATAAGAACATTGTATTTTAGTATACCAGACAATTTCTTGAATGTTACTCATTATTTATTTAGTTGAATTTTAGAAACATGTTTATCCAAGATAAATATCCCACATCAAAAGGTAGTTAAAATGTTAGCATGCTTATAAATAAACAGAACTGGGTCATTTTAAGGACCATAATTGTTAATTACGTCTGGTGTGGATTTAACATTGAAGGTCTGTTCATGTTAAATAAACAAATGTCCTATCAGCTCTGAAATCTTATAATGTTATTCATTTCAAAGCTATGTTATTATGTTGTCTTTAAGCTATAGAAGTTGCCAGCACTTTCGATTTTCATATCTTACCTTGTATACAGAACTATTACCTCATTTTTATAGTATATAGATTTAGAATTAGGAATATGTTACATATCGAATCATGTTATCAGTAGATCATTTTTAAATTAAAATGGTTCGGAAGAATCCTTCTCATTTGAAACCTTTTACTATTTAATTTAACTAAAAGCTGATAGAATGCATAAACCCAATTCAGTTTTTCTCTTTATGAATTAAGTTTTAAAGAATGGAGCTATTTAACATTTGAACTATCATTCTAAAAAGTTAGTGGTACGTTGGTGACGTAACTGGATGAGTAAAATATTGTTGAATTAATTTTAAGTGAACAGATACTGTAATTTTGAATTAAAATTTGTGATTAGTAATAGTGATTTGTTAACGAGTGGTAATAATTTATAATTTGTGTTGTATTTGAATGGGTTTGACTGTACACCATTGAAGCATACTATGAAATAAACACATTGTGAAATTTAAATAGGTTTACAATAATCTCAATTAAATTCCAAAAGAAATTTCATACCAAATCCTAAAAACACTGGATTTGACCATGAGATAAATTCTTTGTTTGCAGAATAGACTATTGATGAAGTAGAGTTGTTTATTGTAAATTATAGTGCAGGTTTTGTTAAATCCAAATGTACTGTTGCATCATTTTTGAGTCCTTTTTCGAGCTACGTTATTCAGTAGCTACAAATTCATCCTTGAGATTCTATTACGCTTATTAAAAACGCATTTAACTCAAAATTTAAAACAAGTATATGAAATTTCAGTCAACATAAGCATAAACTCACACACGTGTCCCGTAGTTAGGAGAGTTTTGCTTTTCATTTTTCTTTTGTGTATATATTGTTTACCAGCTTAATTAAATAGAAACTTTTAGATCATGCAAGCATTGGTTTCAATTGCTATTAACCTCTGGGGTTCATCAAAAGGAGTATTTTAGAAAATTTACAATTTTTACTGCTTTAGAAGAGTGCACGATTTGATCTGTATCCAAAACATACGTGTAGCTTACTAGGAGGACACTAGGTAACCAAAGGAGTGGTACTCTGATAGAATTGGATAAAATTACAGACATATTGCTTTTTGACAAATAATATCATTTCAGCAATAGAATTCTATTGTTTCTTTCCCATCCCTGCAGCTTTTATAACACCTTGAAGTTAGAAATGGCTTGTAAAATACAGATTTTCTAATAAGCGCTACATTTTCTACATTTTTTCCCCTTTCATTTGCTTTTAAGCACCTTTTGGAAATAATTTACTCTTATTAATGTTTACTCTTCTCTTTAGTTCACACTAATGGAAGTAAACGTTATTTCTCGGATTGCATAGAAGTGCTGTTGTGCCCAAACTTAAGTAATTTAAGCCATCCGTATACTAAACACTTTCGAAAGGTGTTTCATACAAAGAGTGGTTTGAATGGAGGACTTTCGTTACCGTAAGCCGATTTCAATGGATTGGCAGAGTTTGACTCCTTAGCACGCAGAGGAACATTAAATCGGCAGTTCACCGGAAATACTTGAAGTTCCCTGAAAACAAAAAATAAAGCTAGAGGAAATTATATTTATAAATGCAAACTTTGCCAATTAAAGATTTAAAAACTGTTCCATGTAAAGAGTAATTTGTGTTTAAAATATCCGTGTTGTATTTTTATAAGATGCTGAAATTAAATATCCAGTTGGTAATCATTTTATCTGAAACTTTTGGTCATGCTGTTTAGTACATAAACATACACAGATTCGTTTCTGAATTTTTTATTTTTTATTTTCCAGTGAAAAAAAAATCAAATTTTTATGTGAAACGTTATATCTTTTCCATGTACGCGGTAAATTACATAAACTGGGGGAGAGATGGGAAAAGGCAGCATAAAAACTGGAAGAAATTAAAGATGGCTAAACGTGCTTAGAAAATACAAGTACTTGATAAACAATAAGCTGCTGGTTTTCAAATGAAATATTTCTACAATGTACATTTTTAAGGCTTTATAACATTTTGTTTTTCACATTAGTTTAAAATGTACACCTAAAATGTATATTTTTAGGGGTTTACTTGCCTTGAAAACAAGCATATAATGGGATGTTCTTATACTTCCCTAAGTTATTATTTTTTTCCCCTCTATTGCACCCCGCTTCACATTCCAGAGCTGCATGCGGCCGGCAGGCGCTACGCAGGTCCATGCGCGCGCGCATCTTGTTGGTTGCTGTGGAAACCGACCGCATTATTCCCGCCTCGTAACCATGGCAACCCTAGAACCACAACGCATGCGTCTGCATTCCTCCCATCTTACATCAAAGAGTCAGTGCTGGTTTTCTGTAACAAATCGTGGAATAAAATATGGCGCTAGGGTTGAAAGTGGGGAAAAGCAGAACCAGGACGTTGATAATCATTTCGCGAAAACATGGGGGAAAACAAGGTTAAATGGAAAACAGCTGGTAAGCTTTCGTTTTCAGTTTTAATATTGCCGCCATATCTCTTGCATACGCAGCAAAAATAGGTCAGCTGTTTGTTTACATGCGCAGCTTTAAAGAATAATGTATTTGATGTATACGTGTATTAATACACAATCATTAATATCAACATACAAAATTGATTTAACTTATGTATCAATTAAAATAATAACATTTAGGAAAAGACTAAATGGCAAAAATTGCAAAAATAAATACAAATGGAATACTTTTAACACTCTTATAGCAGTTGAAACCTCCACTTTCATTTTATATACCTACTTATTGTATTATTGTATGTACAACACTTATATTTCAACATATTTTAAATAAAAATGGTAATATATCTATCATTTTGGATCCACTATGAGTTCTGCACCCTTCAAGGATAAACAAAAGGTCTCATTCTTTACGGTTATACAAACTATTCTTTAAAACGCGTATTCCTCTATCTACTTTATATTAAGATAAACACTAACGTATTGCTAACTTTCTTGTGGGTGCAAGGGGAATATGAAAATACAGCATGCTTTAAGGAATAGTAAGATTTTTTAAGATCTGGTCGCTACGTGTGTACTTCGAAACTCTTTTCTCAATGCATGGGGAAGAGAGAACAAAGAATAGCTTATGCTCTTATTCAACAAAGCTGTAATATATAAACATTCAAACGAAGAACAAGGAATAGCTCGTAAATTGTTTGATCCACGCACGCACGCACACACACACATACACACAACTTACCTATGTAAAAGTCACCCAAAATGTAGAATATTTCAGAGGTTAATCCAAGAAAATGCAGGACATTAAGAGAATATCTTACATATTTGGCATTTTAATAAGAATCCTTAGAGCCAGTTTTGAGAAAATCGAATTTTTTAAGAAATGCCCCATTTAAGTTGGTCTGGGATAGGGAGACTTTTTTTTTTTTTTTTTTTGGTCTTCTTGGAAGATACGAAGTTTGGTTTATAACCGACTTATCGTATTTGAGTATACAGTCCATAGAGAGTCAGATGCGGGCGCACACACATACACACCCACAGACTCTCAACGAAAAAAGGCTATATGCAGTTATATGTATGACGAGATAGGCATCTTGAAAGCCCAAAACTGCTGGTTATTTTCGTTTGAGTTCAAACTGGCTCACAAGAACGCCAGGAAATCATATATTGGAGGGTAAGGCACACTTTCGGGTGATTGGTGGCTCTGGCGCGATAAGGCAAGTAAACTTCTGGCTCTCTACGTTGCTCCATTGTCTTTTCTTGTCGGCTCCTGCTTCACATCAAAAGGACCTCGAAATTTCTCACTCTCCGCCCAGCTTCGTGCGCCTATTGTCCGCTTTGCTAGCAGTGGTCGCGTCTCAATGTCTTCCCTTGCGCTTCTAATTGCTACTATAGGTAATTTTACAATGTTTAACCCTAAGGAAATTTTAATTTGTAGCTTTCTATTTTTCATTTAACACAAGTCTTTCTTAAGTTCTGTATGACTTAAATAAGCAGTATGGCAATGCGAGCAAACTATCGGAAAATGTAGTTTGTAGTCACAATGATTACAATTATCAGTCTTCTTGGAGTTACGATAGGAGTAAGTATTCTCAATGTTAGGTATACTTTCCTCTGTTTCTTTTTCAATTGAATTATATCGTATCTATAAGCGTTCATATTTCTATCTACGAAATAACAAGTGTAGAGAAAACAAACGCACCCTGCTCCATAAACATGGGAGAAAGAGAAAAGGAGCTAGCAAACATAACAGAAAACATTACAATTATTTATTCCTTAAAGGGAACAAAATGATTAATTTAGAAACTTCTTAAGAAATTAGTTCTAAGTTTACCAAATATTTGCATAGCAAAATTCCAAATATTTAAATCCTTTCGTTAAGTAGTTCCTGACTAACAGAAAGGTTTATTTTTAATGGGCTATAACATTTCAAAATATTATACAATTTTTTCAAGTTTGGAGTCTTAACATTTAAGTATTTCTTACAAATTATCAAATCATTTGTTAATAATACGCCAATTACAATGAAAACATTGTTATTAAGGCTTTCAATTAGTATATGGTATACCGCTATTTCTCGATACTCATACAGATGCCGACTTTTAAGTACCAGTACTCGATGCTTGCTTTATACAGGTGGCGACATCATGTTCTGACAGAAAACTCGTACACTGCTTTTTCAGTTGAGGTTCTGTAAACTTCATTCAATATATGATTGTCTCACGTTTCTTTAATTAATTTTTGGTATGTAATGCACTTTCCCGATATATTAGTACTGTATACTTCAAAATAGTTCCACACCTTATTAAGGTTTTATTCAATATCACTGTTGTACGATATTGAAACAAAATGATCGCAGAAATTATTCGAACGGTATACTAATCGGTACCCGAGTTTGACTTGCAAAACACAAACTGCGACCTTGAGCTCAGTAGGCCAGCTCCTAACCAACTATTATATGTTTCAAATGGGAAGAGTTCTGGAGTCCAACTAATCAGATGCGGTAGAGCACTCAGCGTTGCCAGCTTGTTACCCCACTCCTTTTATATTTCCCTCTCTCTCGCACATCATACAACATGCAGGTCTGCTTGGCGCAGACGTAAGGGTAAGAAAATTATATTTTACAAACTTTTACAATGATGCAGTTGCCAAAATCAAAATTGGAAAAAGCATTTTCGCAAATGATATGTATTTTAAAATACTATAACTATAACTATAGTTTATGAATTACCTGTTTTTCTAATCCAATGGAACTGCCAATGGCTCATCCATATCGCTGTCAATGTCACTTCCGTTAACAGACAATTCGTCATTGTCACTGTCTTCATCGTCTGAGTCTTAATTTATGATTATAGGTTCCAAAATCTCGTCACGTACTATTTCTATCTTAAAATCGTCTTCTTGAAGGTTTTCTGCATACCTCACGCAGTTTTCCCAGTCCTGTTGTGTTACCTTGTCAATTTCTTCGTGAACAAGTCGTTTAACGAAAGTATTTTTTTCTGTTTGCAATCCCCCATTTTATTTGAGGCAACACCAACTCAATTTGATTATATTGGCAGTTGTAAGGTGGGACGCGTATTACCTCGTGTCCCGTTTCAATTGCAAGTTGATCCAGCTGATACACCTTTTCCATGTCTTTGCAATAATTCATTTGCAATAATTCATTTTTGAAGAACGTGTACACCTTAAAAATACTTCGAGCCTGACTTCGCAATACCTGCCTTTTTGACTCGCCACTAAATTCACCGCAGGAAGCCATTGCACTATTTAACTCTTACTCTACTGTTGTGTAAATAACAACTGAATGATATTGATCTGAACTCTCCAGAGTAAAAAAAAAAAAAAAAAAAAAAAAAAAAAACACTTCTTATCCAGCATTCATTCATAAACATAAGCATACAGCATTCCACAGGCTAACAGGAAATGAAGTGTTTGTTCTTTCTCGAATTTAACACCTTGACTTATTCACAGAAATTCTTTTATCCGTCATGCCAGTTTTTTAAATTTCAGTTCTGAGTAATTAAAAGTATAGGTACATACACACCAGCCACTTTGAACTCTCTTGAGTAAATAGAGATCATACACCATTCATAATGTGACCAGACACGTTCTGCCAGGGCAGAAGGAAATTTATTGTTTTCTCTCGCTCGAATTGGATTATTCAAAGTTTATCACATAATTTCAAACATTTACATTTCAGTTCTGAGTAATTACAAATATACGTACACGCATACATGCCAACCAGTGATGATATTCATGCACTGCTTAGGTCGTGATTTATTGTTATAGTACAGGTAATAGTGATTTATTTATTTGTATTAGTAAAACTATTTGAGCTAAAAATATGGGGTTTTCATGGTTATGTTAGATACATTACTCTCTACCTTCCACATGGATCAGTTTTGGCAAAATTTGAATTTTTGTCTTAGCGCGAATAGTATTTCATACAGATTGATTAGGTTGGTGCTCCTCACACACCACTTAGTGGGGATGCAGCACAACAACACCGCAGGACTCCGATTGGTTACTCACCTATTAGCGCTCAAGGACAAACACCTTCTCATCTGAAACACATAATAAGCCACCCAGACCGACTTTTCTAAGAATCCATTCAGATCTATTTGAGGCAAAATCCACAAACGTAAACTAAATGCCTAGTGCGAAGCAATAATAATGTCATGACTACAGAAACACATTTTAGAAGATATGCACATGCTGTGTAGTGTTTTGGAATACGAAGCATATGAGATGAGGACGCAGCCTCAGGTTTGCAAGTGATGTGGGGGGAAGCAACTCAGACCCGATGTCAGGTGAAATATGCAGCCGCCATGACGAAGCAGATGTCTATTGTAAGTTACCCTTCCCTCAGAGTGTTCTTTATTGTTATAACCATTGAAAGATGACGTCAGTCTGAGTTGTTACATATACCTACCTTATAGCTTCCTCCCACAGGAAATAACTTGAATGCACACTTACTGCTAAGAATTTCGCTTCCACTCATCCCCTTCTTTTATTCTTTTGCAAGGATTTTCGTAGTTATAATTTATAACTATTTACGCCTATATTGGACATAGGAGCCCTTCCGTCGCCAAGGATAACGCGTCATTAAATAATGAAAGTGCAGGGGTATAAAGCACTCTTTCCTATTTGTTGCATACAATTAACTATAATATTTATCTCCTATGAAGCGTCAATAGAAATAGAATTGTAACCGAAAGTTCCACTTTATACCAAAAATTCTCATAAGTGTGGATGGCATGCGTCTGAAACTAAAAGTAACTAAAATCCTGAAAATACACAAAGTTCATGCAAATGGTGAACATAAAATCTTAAATTTTTAAGATTTAAATTTATAATAAGACTGTAATAATGCCTACTTAAATTTTTGTCACTATTATAAGTGTATAATCATTAACGCTTATTCCCCTATCTACGTCATATTAATTGAGATACGCATTTGCAAAAATTCTATTAATTTCCTTGTAAGTACAAGAAGTGCGGGAATAAGTAATCTTTAATAAATAGTGTAATCCTTCAAGAGCTGGTCGCTGTGTGATAGCTTCGCAATTCCGTTCTCTTATATGGTCAAGAAATAAAGGAATAACCACTTCTCTGTGGGAAGAGTACAGTTAAGGTCCTATCGAAAACTATAAGCCACTAACTAAGGGATATCTAAAATAACACTTGGCTTAAAAATGACTTTAACGAGATCTGCATATTTGGTGTTGAAAGACTTTGTCTCTTATGGTTTACTGGTTTTACAAAAACCATTAAGAAGAGGACTACAGAGGTTATTCCCAGAAAATTCAAGGTATACGTACATATCACTTTCCATTAAAATATCTTTAAAATATGGTAATATAATGACAATTTTAGAGCCATTTTAAAGAAAATCATAATTTTTTTTCCATGTAAAAGGTAGTTTGGGAAGGGAAGATTTTATTGAGAATCTTCTTGTCATATCTTTGGAAAACGCTGAACTTGGTATTTAACCGGCTGTTCGCTTTTGAATTATGTTGCTCAAAGACATACGCGCGCACGTTCACACAGACCTTGTATTTTCGGTGAAATCTTGGTGTCAAATTTTTAAATAGAACACAAAACTTCCTATTCTTACGTAAGTAAGTAGTAAAGAAAGTAATAAATGCAGGAGAGGGGGGGGGGATTTATGGTTCCGCGTCCATTTTTGTTACGTGTTTGCCCTGACCATTTTAATTATTTAAAACATCACAAAGAGGTTTTCTAGGAGAGCGTGAATTATGCAAGACAGAGACGTGAAACGTGAAATAAAATATTTGGAGTCGATGCAACACGTACCTTAGGTAGTAGGTACACTTGGTGAACCAAAAGAGTGCGCTGTTTTCGGCAGCAAGTGTTGTGAATAATAGAGAAGAGTGTCGATGTGACAGACGTAGGGGCGCTGGGAAACGAAAAGAAGTGAAAAAAAAAACGATCAGATGGAAGGCCGGCAGGCAAGTGGAAATTGTTAGGCCTGCTTGTATCGGTAGGGGGTTAGTTGGTGGAAACTGCATTATTGATTGGCGATGTGTGTTGCTGGAGCTACCTGTGTGCCTCCCCTACTAGGATGGCTTTCCAATTTTGTTAAACGCCGAATACAACACAGTACACTAGACGTGCTGCCTTTACATTGTTTTCACGTTCTATCAAAAGTTTAAAGACCTGCCTGCTTGGCTCTGCACTGGGGAGGAAGCGACAGCCAGCCCAATTTGTTCACTGGGGACAAATAAAATATTCACCGAGTTCTGTAGATAGAAAAGACAGATCACCGTGACTGTCCTGTGTATACTGTACAGCAAAGCTTAATTTTTGGTCAAGTGGGATGTTTTTAACAGTATGCTTAGTTTGGATTTTAAAGTTTTTAATTTATTGGTTTCACTTCTGCTCTCAGCCGAAACAGCACATGCTTAATATAATATTGCTTTCCGTTATTTATTCTCTTTGTGTCGTCTACCATTCATCTTAAGTACAAGGAGTTATTGTATTCCAAACAAAATTCGTTGCTATAACACTGGAAGTACATATTTTAAGGCTCGCTGAACTTAAAATTTCATTTTTATTTTGAAAAAGGCTTACACGGCTGCGTATGTTTGTGAACAGAATAATACATAATAAAAATATAGTTTAGTACTAAAATTGGTATTCAAGTTTAGTATTTTTCAGAGATGCGACACTAAGGCTTTTAAAAAAGTCCCCCACTCCAAACTGTCTCCTATATGGAAACATTTTCTTAGTTTTTATTTTCTTAAAAGAGGCTCTAACGACATGCCATATGTGTAAGATATTTACATGACAAATTAAATGTATTTTTGCGTTCTCTGTAAATATCTGTGAAGTATTTATATGAGGTTCTCTTCATTGGTAGGCAATTTTGGATAATTTTATTTAAATTTAACTGTTAAATATTAAGGGATAGACAGAACAATCACGCAATTTATATATATTGCGCTATTAGAAATATCTGAGGTATCTGTTATTGTTGGCTTAAACTTTTCTATGCTTCATAATTTTTAGAGTGCTTAAAGTGATACGGCTATTCAGTTGTTTATGCCATTATAGAAAAAATATTAAATTTCAAAGCCAGCAATAGCCTCTATCGCTTCCATTTCCTCGGTTCTTCTCGTGTTTTTGTAACGAAACTGTTTCTGGTAATATGAAGTAAATAAAAATGAACCTTTGTAGAAACTGTAACAAACGCTAGTGACCAGGGAAAGTCACGTGAAGTAAACGATTCGAATTTTGAACTGCTGCTATAGAGTGGGATTTTGGATGTTTACTCAGGTTTATTTTAGTGCCTGTGATGTAGGAACAAGTGCAGCCACGAACGTGCTTTACAGTTCGGGAAGCTAAGAATCATCAGGCGCAGTCATTACCGAACCTGAGAGAGGGAGAAAAGAAATAACATTCTGGAGCTTCGTACATCAGATGCTGAAATAATGTTCAGGGACATCTCCACGGGATGGAACAAGAAGAGGGGAGGGGAGAATGCTTGTCGTGGAGGAAAATAAGGGGGGAGAAGACGAACACTTCATTTTCCGAGCCGTCAATTGCAGAAATTCTCGGTGGACTTGACAGGGGCGAATATTAGAAAAACCTGCACACAAGCTGAAGTGGAAGGGCGGTGTAAGTTAAAAAACAGCGCGCCTTCTTCCTTCTACTTTTTTTCTTCTTCTACGCTTTTAATTAACCGTTCTTTTATTCCCAAGGAGGTGGGGAGGGTGTGGTGGTAAGAAGTTGAAGATGATTTAATTTTTCTGGCTCGATTTCCCGACCTGCCAGCGATTCTCGAAGGCACACCAGCCTCGGGAAATTATTACACCAAATAATCAAGCAAAGTGTCATGTTATTTGGACAGTTTTCTACTTTGTAAGAAACTAATTAAGTCGATATGGGAGATTCTTTTGCACCACACTTTTAGATAATCTCTCTGCCATTAGAAACCATTTTTGAGAAGTGTGTGCATGACAATAATTAAGAAGTTAAAAGGGCGATCAGTAGGGGAAAAGAAAACAAACTCAATCGAGAATGACTTTAGTGTGCAATTCTGTTCTTCCACAAATCCTTTGCTTCCTTCAAATCTTTCGCTGGCAAGCTAAAATGCTATGCTACTGCTCAAACTGCTACCCCAAATAAGATTTATATTTTACATAAAGGTTTTTGTTATTAATGTTTGAAGTTGTTGAGTTGAGGTATTTTGCATTGGCCATGAAAGCCGAATCAAAATCCCGTTCTTCAGCTTGTTTATTTATGAGTGTCTGCTGTAAATGCACATACACGTAACATAAAGAGCTCCTTACCCATGCTGCTCAACCCAATCAGTCATCAATAAAGCGAGGACTTTACCTTTTAACGCTCCAGTTGAGAAATGGAGGGAATTTGGATGATGCAATTGTTCAATTTTTGATGTTTAGTTTATTTTCACTTGGACCTAAGCATGTTCGAAATTCGAGTTTATAATAGTTGGTAGTAAAGGCAGAAGGATACGTACAATTTTTTACACCTGGATAACCTTCCTTTATGGAACTGTTAACAGTCGCGGAGTGTCAAAGAAAGGAACGGTTGTCCGAGGAAATATCAGTAAGCTACTGCAGTGATGAAATTTGTGAGAACTTAATGCTCGATGAATCTGTAGTGCAGCTGTGCCGTGTATCCCAAGGCAAGTACTCGCAGATTGTTATTTCTTCAGCTCTTTCTTCCTTCTCAAGTTGAGAGTAGCAAAGCAGTCAGTAATATTTTCGTATCCCAAAGGAATACCACGGTTTCGAAGGATGGGAATTCTGATAGATTTGCAAGTATTATAAAATATGCTAGTTTCTGGACGAAGTTGTCAGACAGATGTGAGAGCTCTGTTCCGGTGCCAGATTAATATCCCTTTTGATCGATTTTCTATTTTCTCTAGAAATAGTTGGTTTTGACCTCTACAAGAAGTTGTAGTCCACAATTTCAATAAATGTAGTTGAGAAAGACTTTTCATTGAATGAGAGCTTTAGTTGATTAACCCACATATGTTCTCCTCAATGAAGGTTCCCAGATTGAGTGATGATGGTATTTGTAGGAAGGTATTTACAGAGTTGCCGATATTGATGATGGTGTCTTCGTCGCATTCCCTGGACGGAGGGCTTGTTCAAAATGCACGTTGCACGTTAATTAATTGCATGGTGCTTTGCAGGAAATAATGATGTACAACAAACGGGCGAGCCTAGCAGAATAATTTGCACTTGTGAGCTGGGAGGGGGGCTCATTTTGTACCCCCAGTCAATATGCAGCAGAGCCCAGAGTCCCTCCGGATAATCTCGCCGGCCGCAACAACCAAATTACCCATTGTCAGGAAGAAGGATTGCACAAATTAGGTGCGCTCTACTCCTGCGTAGCTGGCGAGTTTCGCTCTCTCTTTACCGCAAACTCTAGAGAGGATCTGAATCAAGAGTCCTCATTCAGCAAGTCTTGGCAAAGCGCAGCGATTTGTCATGTTTAATGAACTGGCTGATAGAACTGTTCATGTCGGTGGTCTCGACAACATTTAATCAGCTCTTGGCCATGGCCGCGTTATTTTCAAGTGACTGATTTAGAAATAATAGTGTGTTTAAATATTGCCAACATGAAATTAAGAAGACCTTGCAGAATACACCTCTTTTTTGTCACACCTTTCACACTTGTGGTGAAGAGCTTAGAACAAGTATATTAACATGGTACCTGAGCTTTTATTTGTAGTAGAATATTGTTCTGATTAATTGAGTGGAGGAAAAGCCATCAATAAAGCGAGGACTTTACCTTTTAACGTTCCTCCCAATGTTATTAGATGCAGGCGAAGAAATATGGGAAGATTTGATTAGATAAACATTGCTAATATCTTGGCAACTGAATGAAAACACTGCTGTAGCTTAAATAGTAATGTTTACAATAAACGAGGGGGAAAATTGTTTCATTGGCTGTCAGCGAATTATGGGCATTTGATTCGTAATGATCTTTGAGACGTATAAACAAGAAGTAATTTTGCAGGTCGAGATGCGGTGGTATGAAAGCGTAGAAATCTATGTATTTGCCGACAAGGTCAGTGACATTCAGATAGTATTTGGTAGAATGGCAAATCTGAGGGATGCAGTATTTGACAGCTAAGGTGACAGTAGAAAAATGGTTTTATAGTCCGATCAAGGTTTATTTTTTCATTAGAAATTAAACAAACAGAAACTCTAAAGAATGTCACCTGGCATTCTTGGAATGCCTATACAAATCATAATGAAACATTTGAAGTAGCCAACTATTTTCAGTTATTTTCCAGGTCTTATTATTAAAATTTCCTGCTAATTAGAGGTAAATTTGTAGTCGGCATTGAATAAAAAAAAGTGTCCTTAGTTACTGCAAGATTTTCAGTACAAGAAGAGGAGGAATTTGCCAAGAGCAAGGGAATTAAAACCTAGGATACATGGACCTGTCTTGCGTCAGGATATCATTTCCCCTAGTACTGGGGTCCGGTACTCGAGCGGTCGGCAATTGGAGAGGCTCTTCAATGGCCCTCTTGAAGCCGAGGTGCGTCAACAATGCGCACCGTTAATTGAGAACCCCCGTCCCTCGGTGGCGACGTCGATCCTAAATTACAGCGAGAGGGAACAAAACACGGGGAAGATTAACATTGTTCAAGGAATGTTCTCTCCTTGAAGACAAGAGCATTCGCTCTTGAGTAGCCTTATGCAGCACCTCACTTGAATCCGTAGTAAGCTTTTCTGCAACCGCTGATCTAAACATAAATTGCAACAAGAGTTTACCAGCATTTTTTAAATTTAAAAAACAGCAAGTAATTTTGTTTTAATTTTATATTTCAGCACGTCTTGACAACGCCATTTTCGTAAAAGTGCTCTGTGGAGCTAAATTGTCTTTTGCTCTAGACACCATTCCTTAATTGAAACTAAATCAACGTTTTAAATGCATCAGTGGATGATGCAGTTTGCTTGGTAAATAAACTACAGTTAGAGGAAACATCAATATTTGGCTCCTCAGCTCCCTGTGTGTGGTTGTCAAGAATGCAATCGGAGTTTTCCAAAAGAACAAATTCATTTCTCATAAAATGCACCTTAGTTGTTTAACAAGATCTCTTGCAAAACATGGCATGTTTTCGGTTAAATGAATTTGTGTAAAACTGTATGTGCCGCCCTTCAGGATTTTCTATAATGTACGGATTTTTACATATAACATTGCGTTTTACCTTATGCATTTTTTAATGAACCCACAGATATAAGAAGCAAGCAATGGATATTACAAAGTCTCTATGCCAGATATCTTCACAGACTGAATCGCAATTTATAAGGCGATTGTAATTAAGAATAACATTGCAACTATTTTAGTGGAGAATAACTGCATCATCCGGACGATTATATTTTGTAAATTATTGTAAGCATTATAGGAGCTACAGTAATGCACACGCACTGTTAAGCTAATTTTACAGCGAAGGTTTGCATAAGACATTATATAAACAGACGTGTGATATTGGACACCAATACAGTGGTATGCAGTGCATTCAAGTGTCCTGCCCGCTTGAGGAAGTGGCTAGAAGTTAACTGGCTTATGTATATTATATATACTTGCGTTATTGGCCCCCAAATTTACGAGCTTCTTACGAAAGAGCATAATTACATAACCGTTCAGTAGTTACATCGCTGTATTGGCTTGTAATGTGATTCATTAAGAAGGTTTCACATTTGTTACTAAATTTCATAGGTTTTAATTCTACATAGACGAGCAGAATAAAAAGTATGAATGAATGAATGAATGAACGAATGAATGAATGAAGGTACCTTTATTTCCGTTTACGTAATTTGCAATATGTCACAATATATTTTATTGCTTACCTTACACTCAGTATAAATTATAGTATAGCCGTTCATTATCCCCTCGGCCCAGTGCCTAGCTCCCTGGCCTTTGGCTCACCTCGAAGTGCCTTCCTCCTAGTTCTTCCTTACTCTCTCCCTTCCTTCACTCCTCCTATCTCTATTGTCTTCTGCTCCTCTTTTTTCTCCTACTTTATTTCTTTTCATATTTTTTAATAACTAGCCCATGTTTTTGTTCTTCTTTTCCCTTTTTCCAATAAAAAGTAAAAATATGATTAACTTTTGTTGCCAGATAATAAAACATTTTCGGTTTGTTTTAAGCTGTTTTATTACAGTTGCATATGAATATATTTTAGGTCTCTGTTGTAGGTCATGTTGTACTCTGGAGGACTGAGTTGGGTAATTTATTTGCATGAGGTTCTAACCTGGGGTTTCATTTTCCATACTCTGTCAGAGGATGCTGTACTTGCTAGATATTTTTCCGTTATCATCATTTGAGTTTCAAAGCCAAGGACTTGCCGCAAGCAATAAACTAGTACGCAACCTGCTGTCACTTACAGCACAAATGTGCGAAACACGTGAAAGTGAAGTCAGCTAGCGGAAAACTTGGACAGTGTTTATTGGTGGTTGGGGGCTGATCGATTCCTAAGTCTGAACATGTGCAACTGACACGAGACTGCAGGGAGGGTTTAGTCGAGTGCACTTGAAGGTGAAGATGATGAAACAATCACGTGCCGCTCTTGTTTTTGTACGGCAAAATGCTTACCCCCTTTTAAGTGCTGTTCAACAAACAGGGGCGCTTTAAACTCTGTGTTTGTTCATTGTGTTTGGGGGCTCTGAAGTCGACAGCTGAGGTCTTTGGAGTGCCGAGACATCTTAGAGAACCTCTTAAATGTTCTGTAATGACGTTATCTCCGCACTTCCGTTGCCGCTCTCAGAGATACGGCTTAAATTAGGCTGTCCACTCTCAAATTTCAATATTTTGTTTTAAATAAGCGCAGTCTTTAAAAGCACACGATTTAATAAAATGTAATTTTTTTTCGGATTTCAGAGGTCGATATCGTGCACTTTTACGTTCACTCACTATGATAAAAGTTGACAAGTTAAAACACAAACTGATAAGGTAAACATATTCATAATAGGTAATAAATATTTGATATTTTTTTCCAATATTTCCTTAAAATAACCTTTTATATACCTACTATTTCTCGTCTGTCTATAATATATGAAATATTCCAGCAATCCAAAACTTTTATAATTTGAATTCACCCAAAGTACGCGTTTTGAGATCTTTCGCATTAAAAGAATAACAAAAACGTGTGTGCGTGTCTCCCACCATAACCTATAAACGAAAAGTGACATATCAAAATGCATACTTCAGTGTGATATTTTAGGGTACAAAAGAAATGCTTTCAGGAAATTTCTCATACCCAAACAAGCGATTAGAAAAATGACTTAACTAGTTTAATTATATTTGACGTTCTTGAATTTTCTGTAAATGACCTTATACGCTTACTTCAATTCTCACTTAATTTTGTGCAACCACTAAACCTAACAGAGAGACAAAATTTATGTGAAATAATTTTTGTGACATTAACCATTCCTGAAATGTCCCATGGGACTTAGAGACTATAAGGTGCCATTGGGGTATGATAATTCGGAACCCTTATGGTTTACAAGACAAAAAGTTTGTCTGTTGGGGAATTGAATTACATAACGGCATAATGTCATGGTAGCTCGTTGGTTAGAGCATAGGCACGGAAAACTAAAGATCCATGTTTTAAATACTGACTACAACATTGCAGTTTTCCACCTTTAAGCCATTATTTTTCATGTTTAAAGTAATATTGCCCCAGCAGTACCTTAAGTTAAATGTTGGTGGTAATAATGAAAGACTACAACGTTATATATTTGCACGTTGCACTAAGTGTGCTACATTTTTCCCTTAAAACATGCATACAGAATATGGAACTTGGCAGTTTTTTACCTTGTTCGAGAATATTGCGTCTTTAACATGCATAACCCGGCTTCGAGTGCAACTCACCAGCTGAGAAGCACGAAATTTCTGTGGACTGCATTCCGAAAGTGCAAGAGGGAAGATGCTGTCTAGATAACGGGAAGAAAAATAAGCGTGTGTAGCAGCATCAGTAATGATCCAGAAAACTGGGTGGAAGAGTTATGCCCGGCGTTTCGGGAACCAGACGGCCGGCGCTCGTCTTCTGACGGAGGCGGTGGCGTTTATTTGACGGCTGCACAAGATGTGTATGGCGATAAACGTGCATGGCTCTTTGCCATTCAGGGCTCGAACTAAATAGGTTAGCGAAAATATATATTTGCATAGCAAAGTATCTTACTCACTGCATAACAAACAATTACAGATGTGAAAAAAATAAGAACAAGAGCATCAGCAAAGCCGAAGGTTTATGGTGACTGATGCATAGCATCTTTAAAAACTAGAACGTTATACAAATGTGAAGAAATATTGCCAATGCACCTGGTCTCTGCTGTGAAGAGGAACTGCGAGTAATTTTAACAGAAAACACATCCTTAAACTATAAAATAAAGGATTTCTTGGCTTGTCCTCAAATACACGCTCATCAAATGCACCAGTAAATTTACGTTCTGTAACAAAAGTTCAGGTGTGCACAGCATTCTGCATCTTGCTGGCAGATGTTCGTCCTTTTAAATTGGGAGGATATGTGGGCATATAGAAAAGAGAAACAGAAAAGCTCTAAAGGAAATAACCCAAGGTAATCTTCAGCAAGCTTCAATACCTACGGCATTTTAAAGACTTATTTGTACGGTCTCTATAGCTTATTGTATTCCATTCTGCCAAAAAAATTCGATACCGAGATTTTACAAATATACAGAGTTTTAAGCCCCTCCAAATTCGAATTTGGTGTTTATATATTGAAGTTTAGCGACCTCAGAGGATGCGACACAAAGATTTTCAAGTAAACCCCAAACAAGAACCACCCCTTATAACTGTGACCTTTTACTTATTTCTTCACGTGTTTTTACAAGGAACATGGAGTTTTAATGCACTATACATTAAACACTACAAAAGTGTTTAAATGTGAATTGAAACATTATTTGGGTTTGCAAGATTTATCTAGAATAATACGTTTCTCTAAGAATAGCTTATAGGAGAGTGAGTAGAGAATGCAACAAATCAGATTTTTAGTGGTGATTTCTCAGATTACTTCCACTCTATTTATTAGTAAACTCTATTAAAAATACGAAAAGTTTGTGTGTAGATAAGGTTGCCGAGTGTTTTTTTCTTCAGAAAATTTAATCTGGAAAATGATTTCTTTCTGTACGGTTGGTACCAAAATTTCAAAGTTGACAATATCTGGACTTCCGAGATCGATATGTAGGTAGTATGTGAAACACAGCTACTGAGTGCTAAAGAAACTTGACATCAAATTCTCTCGCTTCATCGGTCACTAGTGCGTATTTCACTTCTTTAGCTTTTGCTGAAAGCAATGCTCACAATAAATAATGTCAGCTCATATACCGCGATTTTGTTCTTCACGAAATAAAGGAAGTGAAATATAAAGGTGAATAGAGTAAAATGCATATGCGGTGCATTCTTGTTGATATGGGATGACTTTTTCCCACATTTTGGAATCAGAAGGCTCTGCGAATAAGACCTCATATCATTAAGACGTGCAACGCGGCAAATTATCAGCCGGGTATTGCATGTGGTCAAGCATGACCAGAAATGGCTCGTGTAACCATTCCAGATGCAAGAATCGTTCAAGGCAAACGTGATTGTATTGAATAAACTGCTTCACTCTGCAACAAAACATGCACTATGGCCGTTATCGTTTGATGCAACTGGTCATAATGTTCATATGCTATTTAGATCATACTAATAATAAGATTTAAATATAGTGTTTTACTATTTGGTATCAACTGCTGCATTTCATAAGGTCATTTTTAGCTTAAAAATCACTGTTACAGAAGAATCTTGAAAAATGATTATATAATTACTGATTAGACACTTACTTCTGAGTTTAAAATGGTGTTAAGATAAATAGTAACATATCAATTTTTGAAATGGGAAGAACGTTATTTCAGCACATGTACTATTATTGGTTCACATTTTTCAAAAGCTATTATCTGAAGCCTGCCAACTTTGAAAAGAATTCATTTAGAATTGTCTTGGTTTTCCATGTTACAATGTTTGTCCTTTAAACATAACGTTATTCATACGCGTTATGCACTAAATAATTTTATTGGATTTTTTTCTTTCAATTTTGTTTTTCGCCTAAATTATGTTACTTTTAATAGAAGGAAAACTCATTCGCACATAAATACAAAAAAATTCATTTTTGGTTAAAACTGTACCATATCTGTTAAATTTTTTAGCGATTTAAACGTAGAGTATATAGTTTTATAAGTGTTAACGATCTAAATGGAACGCAGAATAAATTGTCGTATACTATACTATTCTCAATGATGAGTTTTAGCATAATAAATGCGCCAACTTTAACAAATGTCATTAAAACGATTATCAAAAGCTGTTGTTGCATTGTATTCATATACCTTCAAAACTTAACGGAGTCCACAGATTAGAAAAGTAAGGCCAAGAATGTACTGTATGTTCTATCAAAATCGTTTGCAAAAATGAACATTGGAATTTGTGATGAAATCGGCAGTATTTAAAATAAGAAAGTAAAACGTATATGCAAGCACAGTTGCAATTGTTAGGTTGTTGGATGAGCATGGAATATTATTTTCCTTATTTTATAGTGAAACGTTGAAATGATAGGTTCATGATATTTTCCTTAATGTATTTATTATGAGGGGCAATCAAATATGAACAGGACTTTCGTTCCAGAAAATTTATTCATGAAGAATAATTGAAATTAACATGTTTCTTACTCTTCTACATTATGACCCATTTTTTCTATGTATTTATTCCAACAGACAGTTTTTAATGCCAGTTTCAAAGAAAGTACGAGGACGAGTGCAGAGCCAGTTGCGCACGAAGCCTTTCACCTCCTCATTGCTTGTGAAACAATGACCTCCAAGAGTTTCTTTGAGTGGAACAATCATGAAGAAGACAGATGGTGATAGGTCTGGTCTGTAGGGTGGATGTGGAAGGGCAGTACAGTGCATTTCGGCCAATTTTTGCAGTGTTGCTGCTGTGGTGTGTGGTCTGGCATTATCCTGCAGAATCAACACATTTCTGATTGGGCTACTGCGACGTTTTGACGGAAAGCAATTTGAACTTGACTGAGAAGATCACAGTAGTAGGTAGCATTAATGATCCGTCGTCGTTGTCCTTGTTATTCAAGTGTTCGAGTCCCAAAACATTCCCTGCTGACAGTTGTGACTTGGCTTTCACCGGCGGTTGCTCTCCACTCCTCCTCCACTCAAGTCTGGTCCTCTTTGATATGGGGGTGTAATGATGCATCCATGTCTCATCACAAGTGATGATTCTGTCCAGAAAAGCATCACCTTCCTCTTCGTAGTGCGTGAGAAGCATGCGACACATTTGAACTCGCTGTGCTTTCTGTTCGGCAGTGAGATACCGCGGAACCTAGTGAGCTGACACTTTTCTCAATTTCAGCTCCTTTCGAATGATTAACACTGCCATAGCTTATAAGAAGTTGTCGACAAATCTCAAGCACTGTGATGTGGTGATCCCCTTCAATGATGTCCTGAACAGCTTGGATGTTTTCTGGATTGAGGCTGGTGCATGGGCGGCAAGGGTGGGCCAAGATTTCAAAACATTCACGTCCTTCATTAAACTCATCGCACCAGTGTTTAACTCTGGACCATGAAAGGGTTCTCTCCCAAACTGTGTGAGTAACCGACGGTGAATTTCAGCTGCACCAACATTTTCATTGACGCAACAGCTGGATGCACCTCTCTCTGAGACATCTCGGCTGTAACTGAGGGACAGAGCCAAATGAGTTCCCAAGGCCACTGTCCCCTTCCAGGAACCTCACTGCATGTTCTGCAAAAGCCTCGAACCCATACGGCTCTCTATGCGTGCGCAGTAAACAAAGGCCTGTTAATATTTGATTGTCCCTCGTACTTACTGTAAAAGCGTACCGGAAGTTAAATTTAAAAAAATGCACATTTATGAAAAATAAAATGTATTATCTCAAACATATTAACAGCGATACAAAACAGCCCACCTCGGTAGCGTAGATGGTAGCGTGTCTGCCTCACGTTCAAGAGGTCCCGAGTTCGAATCTAGGTTAGGGTGAGTACCTGGATAAGTTTTTTCTAGGATTTTCCATTATCCTGAAAGACGAATGTCGGGTAAGTTTTAAGCCCCATGGACCCTGGACTCATTTGTGCAGCATTTCACCCATTTCATTCATCGTCCGAACTGACTTAACGTTGGAGGACGTAAATTACAAAAAAAAAAAAAAAAAAAAAAAAAAAAAAAAATATAATAAATAAATAAATAATATACAAATAAATGAAAATAAAAAAGCGACACAAACATAAAATTCTACCGAATAGTTAGCTACTTGTCATTTTCCAGTCATTAATCCCAGACAACACCCAAAATGTGCACGACTTCAGAATGAAGGAAAATTAATATTTCACCCATCATGCTCTTGAGTTTATTTATAATTCAAACGTCGCTTTAGAAGAACGGCGCGTGGTTTAAAATGATAAAGTTTTCACTCGGTCAGGGTAGCGTAGATGGTAGCATGTCTGCCTCACGTTCAAGAGGTCCCGAGTTCGAATCTAGGTTAGGGTGAATACCTGAATAAGGTTTTTTCCGGGGCTTTCCCTTATCCTGAAAGACGAATGTTGGGTAACTCTAAGCTCTATGGACCGTGGGCTCATTTGAGCATCATTTCACCCATTCGATTTCATCGTCCGATATGACTTAACGTTGGAGGACGTAAATTACAAAAAAAAAAAAAAAAAAAAAAATAATGAAGTTGTACAAAGCGTGGTATAAAAATACTCAAATAAAATAACGATAAATGAGAATGGCGTGTGTAAATGTGATACAGAAAAACGAACATAAAACATGAATTTTCCAAATAAATAAATAAAGGGGAATTAAGCAACTCTAAGAGGGAGTAGCAAGTTCTGTAAATGCTATGTAAAGTTTAAGGAATATAAAATTATTTATTCACACAAGGGGCTTCACTGTACGGTACATTGTCGTATTATCCGTCATATAAACAGAACCTGGAATGGTTTTGCTCGCTTAATACTGCGAATACATTGTGTTCAGTTATTGCTTATATAGGCTAGACGTGAATATTTACTGCCATGCCCTCATGCAGCAATTGCGGCCACCCTGTGTTTTACGTCCACATAAAACGCGTTGCAATATGCATCTCATTGTACCTACAATCATCCTTAAACTTACCGCATTAAACAATGGCATCTTAACGCTCTTCATACAAATATTGTTTACGAGTTTAATATTTCCGACTAGAACGTACTTTTACTTCCTAGTAATTGTAGTTCATTTTATAATTAGACTGACATTGCAGCAAATGTGTTCACTGCAGTAAAGGTGATTTACTCTACGCGGGGAAGATTTCTGATGTTTCTGATTGGCTTAAGTTAGATATAAATCCATTCCTATAAAATGCAAGCGGGGTAGCAACGAACTCTACTCCAGCCAAGAACGTCTTGATTCAGATTGTGAGAATCGACATGCTTTCTTAATCCGTAAAACTTTATCTATGAATATTTAAATACTATTGCCATCTAAAGGCACTTAGTTCCGAGACTGATTTAGTCTTTTGCAACGTTTTGAACTCATTCTACGAGTGAGTGACATTATAATGCTTTCAACAATTTGGGAATGAAAACAAACCGTAAAAGCATTTCTAGAAATTTAAGAGATTAAAACTTAATTGAAAATTGATCCAATGAAACTGTTAGTTACTACCTTGTACGGAAAAATAATGTCCTGTCAGCAAGTAATATAAAGGGTTAAAAACACCAATTTATTGAGCGTTATTCCCTTACTTACTTTGTTTCCTTCTTTCTCTCTCTTTGATTTTCTTTTGTTCTTTTTTTTTCTTTTCAACACATGGATTGTTTTACAGCGAAACTCATACCTATCTACACAAATGTAGACTAATTATATATTAGTAAACACTAATAACACATTACAGTGAAATGCACACTGCGTACATAATAATGTAATTTCAAACCTGATTGAGTACTAATTAACTTCAATTTAGGTATAGGTGAATGAACATTTCATACCTCATTCTACATTTTTCAATAATCTATGTCATGCACCAAATTGTCCACACCTTTTCAGTATTTGCGACTTCATATCCAGGTCTCCAACTTTTAACTCTTCTTCAAATACCAAAATCTCTATATCCTCCATATTGTTTTCAAACAACCTGCTTTTGGTTATGGCATCAACATCAAATAATTAACTTAAAAACTCCTAAATTATAGTATCGATCTTACTAAGCCATCAATGTTTTAATTGAAAAATTCATGCAAAATACTGAAATACACGATCCCGCAAATTTAGTATACAATATATGTGTGTGAAAGGCGTAACTTTATCTAAGAAACAAAAGAGACTCCAATATCGTCTCGCTTTTTAAAGCTATTCTCTAATCCTGTAATACCTAATGCAATTCTCATACTCATATATCAGTATATTATAAAGTACCTGGATTTTGCTCTAATGAATAATATGTAAGATAATATTATCTTGCTCTGTAAACAAACAAATAAATAGAACGATGGGTGTTTTCTTTCCACCTGACTGCCGCACTTTTAAGCATTGTTTTGTCATGGGAAGAATAATTTTTCCTCTTAAGATATTTTCTCTTCACGGAGTCCTCACGTTTTTCAAAACAACGATGTCAAAGTGCGTGTGTCTTGAAGTCTACACGTATATTTTTTTCTTAAAAGTGTGTTTATTCCACTTTTTCGAAGAAGAGGTTTCGGTAGTGCTTGCAGTGTATTTTAAGCATGTTTTAAAAATAGTGTCTAGTCAGCACACTCGAGACAGGCAGGGCGGGGAGGGGGTAGAGCAATTTGGCGACGCCTGGTGACGCGCTAGAAACAGGTGCCGACCTCCGAGTAAATACGGTGCCGCATTATTTTGGCGCCCCTTGTCAGGTCATTGCTCGCTTAATCAAAATTTATGACTGGACGTAAAAGTATTTGAAATTTTCTCTGTCGTTTGTTGTGCGTGTTACCATTTTGTTTTAAAGAGCCGATTTGTGAAGATTAAGACCTCACGATGACATCTTGATCAATGACCTGGACTATTGGAAAGTTACGCCCGCTAATTTGCCGTTCATGCCATCAGAATATTGACGTCAGTAAACGTTTCTCATAAATAATTGCTAGGGTTTTGGATTTTGGGCTTTCTAGGTTTAATTGGGTTGGAGAGAGAAATTCATTTCCGTGTTATGATATTTCTTGATGATAAAAGGCATATGGGATGAATCACTGACTTAAAAATAAACACAGAAATCTTTAGGGAAAACTTCAACAGAATAGTGCAGAATAACTTCCTTAAGCTCGCAATTGAACAAAAATATATTTTACAAAATAATTTGAAATATATTTCTTAGCAAACATATTATCTAGCTGAATAAGGAATACGAAGTTAAAGCGTTAATTATTATGACAATTGCATCGTAAAGAGCAGCTTGTGTTTTAAATACACAGTCTAAGAACGACTTAACATACTATATGCATTCAGTTCTTAGTATCATGTCCTATCTATCGACGAATCAATTAAGACGCTGACTGGTGGGATCTAATCGATATACCCCTTAGACCTCCCCTCGGCCTCTCGCCGGGGGTGCTATATGTCAATGTCCCATGTCCGCTTCGCACATCAGCAACATCAAACATAAACAACGACAATCCCAGCATCCTATCAGCAAACTGTCTACCTAGTCTAGGCTTTACCTCCTGCACACTAATTTCGATGCGTGTTTCTAAGAAACGGAACTGAACACTCACTGAGGTTAACATTGATAAACATTTCGAATGTTTCTAATCATAGCTTCAGATACGATAAAAACAGCTCTGTGGTGCTTTTCTGTTATTGCAAATTCTCCGACATTCATATTTAAACAGTAACTACATTGAGGTTTAATTGAACATAAATAAGCAAAAATCTGTAAAACAATTACAAGCTCTTTTTAAGTACATCATACTAAAATTTTTGTTAAAAAGTGGTTAGTATTTTACCTTAGAGCATCAAAACTTATATAAAAGGATGTACTTTTTAGAAAGATGTTTATGCTTTCTGTTTAAGAACTTGACTCCTAAGATAAAATCATTTTCGAGAAAAGCTGTAAATGAACATAGATTAATCATATAATAAGTTACATTGCTTTGAACTAAGCAGATGCTTACCATGTTTTTGTCTAAGTTTTAACGGCTTCCTGAGTTAAACACAAACAAACTTCAGTGTTTGTAATTCCTTTAAATTAGATTTCTTTGTGAATAAACAAATGCAGGAACTACAGAGGCATATCGAGCGGGATGGCTCAGGCGGTAGCGTCTGTGGGCCGCATATCGGATGGCATGGGTTCGATTTCCGCTGCCGTCCTTCCTAATCCATAAATTTTTCGGAGGTGTTTTTTTTTTTTTTTTTTTTCAAGTTGTTAGGCAAATGTTGGGAAGAAACTACACCCAGCACATTTTATATCACTCATTTCACCTCACTTCTTATTGTGCTTTACTTTTATACTGGTTGGCTATTTCAGGCTTCTAAGTGTCGATCTGGATTTTAACGTGCATAGCAGAGAATTTTCTCTTTTTAAGTCCCCATTCTCCTGATCGGGGAGGTCTGCGCACCCAGGGAATGTGTAGGTTTGCGGGAGGGGGGTGGGGGGACGATGAGAGCCAGTTAAGCGAGCCGCCACCGAGGTGTTTCAATCTAGATTTATTGGAGACTTTGCCATTCTGTCGTCTCTTCTCAGGTTCGACAAAGCTTAACATACTCTTACTTCATCCCTACCTCTTGGACGGACCGCCCTGTCCGGGGCTAAGGCACAAAGATCTTCCGTAGTTCGAGGTGCTAACTCCCCCTCCGATCTTTGTCATGGAGTCATTGTCATACAAAAGTATAACTAAGTAAGAAGCTACTGGTAAAGGATGTTAGAGATGGAGAAAGGAGTGAAATACTGGCGGGCATAATGGGAAAATGTTAATTACGACGTACTCTATAACACGGTAATTAGATATTGTGAGGTATATAAAGGTGTGGCAAGATACGAAGGCAGCTCCTCGCGACGTATGCCTGAGGGTCGGCGAAGAAAAAGCGACGGAAACGAAATAGCCATCAGCTGGTTCTACACAAATTACGATCCAAAGGCTGATTAATGTGACGTTAAGGACCATTATCTTGGCAGCTGTACATCAAGTTGAGAGACTCGTGGGACTCTGACCCTTTAGGTCTCGAGTTCGAATTCCGATAGCAGCAAGGTGAAGGCTCCATACTCGTACAAATTGTCAGGCTTAGCATACAGCTGTCCACAGACAGCATGTGTGTCTTGTCACATCGAATTTATGACATCCTTCAGAAAAGAACAGAGATATCGCATTATGTTTGTCGTAAGTCTATGTTCTAATTGTGTTATTCGTGTTTTGGAGTAAAAAACACATTTCTGTACCAGCAAACAAGTTAATCATATATGTATACTATTTTAATTTTTTAAATTGTCCAACACGCATTTCCTGTGAAAACACAACCTAAATAGGGACCACTTAATAACAAGAGACGTAAGTAGAACGTGAATACATAGTAACAGAGGGAACAAATTATTTTCAAAGATAATAAGCACATATGACTTTTAACTACTGTGAGAATTGTGTTTATAAATGTTGTACATCAATAATAATACACAGTAAATAATATGAAGCATTTATACTAACCTTTTGTGGTCCTATTCCCGGCCCTGGGCTGATGATTTTAAGTCTGTCTTATCCCAGCCTTATCTTTTACTCGCGCACTAATTCAAGGCCCAACTTGTTTTGGAGTCCACGGTAAGGCCCTCTCGTTCAACCACCTTCATAATCATAATGATTATCGTCATCATCATCAGCAACAGTTTCGGAGTTAAAATGTAACTGACTCCCTTTCCCCTTAGAAAGGGGCCAGTCCTCGCTCGGTGTAATGACTTTTGCAGAAACAGTATTTTATAAAAGCAAATCTTGCATAGTGAATCCATCGAAACAAGTCTCGAAAGTTATGAAGAGCTATAAATCGTATGAGAGTTTAATTTGCAAAAGTTCCATACTGGGACAGTTTGAAATGGATATAGAGTAAGAAATCACAAAGCTGCTTTGAAGAAAATTATAATGCTTTGCTAGAAATCTAGTTGAATCTACATCTGCACTGGACGTGGAACTCCCACAATGCTGTTCTTAAGACCTAAAAGTTTCCAACTTCACAAACTCTGAAACGCCATTTACTTAATGGGGAACAGCATCGCTTTTAAACCAAAGAGCATCACTTTCCGAAAAGCTTGTCGACTGTCTTAGAAAATGGAGAAGAATGGAATACCCACTTAGATTAGAATTGTTTTGGCTTCCGCCACGAGGTCCCAGCTCGGTTTTGACGGCCTGTGATCGTGCGAAGAACGATGTTCAACTTTTACCTCGGCGTTAAAAAGAGTTTGGTTGGCATTCTACTGATGCGTGCGTGCGTGCGTACGTGTGTGTGTGTGTGTGTGTGTGTGTGTGTGTGTGTGTGTGTGTGTGTGTGTGTGTGTGTGTGACGCGCACGCCATGAGTAGAAGATCCCTGTGGTAAGCCTTCATCCCAAAAACTAATTTCTCGTGCCAACAAACGCTATATTTAAAACTGCTACTCCCAACTTCCCAGCTACCAAATTTTGCAGCCCATCCTGTCAAAAGAAGAGCATTCTGTTGCACTAAATAACAAGAAATTCTGCTTAAGTGCGGAAATCACTTGGGTTTTGATGGCCCGAATCTTGTTTTATTAAAAACAGCCAGTAAGCGTTACAAGAACAGGCCAAGGAAACAAAATGGGACCTTTCATAATTCCACCAGAAATAAATGTCAACAGTTTCTTCCGCTCTTAGACATCCTGAAATATAGCACCCTGAAAGATTTCGACGTCATGTAACCTTACCAAAGGTCTTATTCATTAATTTTCTAGAGTCCTTCAAACATTTCCAAATATGTGTAATTAAGGATGAAAATAATTTCTCGTCAAAATTTCGGTGATCTGTTAACCATTACCTCGATTTATTGCTGTGTTGTGTTGCTTCGTAATATCCAACCGCATATCGCTGTAAAAATTCAAGGTTGCCGAGGTATTGAGACATCTTAAAGAGTCATCATGATCGTTGATTGCAAGAAAAGGAAACCACAAATGCTCTTTTCCCCCCTTCTCCTTTTCTCCACGTAATCATTGATGTGTTAAGCTCGGAGGACTGTGGCCACTATGGACAACACTGATTGCATTTAACCAACAGATACAACCCAAATAGAGGCGTCTCCATTGAAGATGTAACTCTGGTGGCTCTGTGATCCACCCAATTGAATATTTGTGGAAAAAGCAGAAAATAAATGAAGCGATTTCATCTTTCAAGTTGGACAATGGTGTATCGGTTTATGCCAAAGAATGTTGATGTACTTGTCACTCTATATTGTTGTTGATACTCCTTGAATATTTAGGCAGAAAAAGCCAAATACTATTCTTCTCTCGATGCTTTTATTTCAACTGTCTCCGGATTTTAAATAGATTTAAAATATCCAAGAAGGTTTGAAGATATCGAAAAGGAAAGGTATAATTATCGTTGCAATCTTTTAATTTTTTTTAATGTTTAATGCAAGATCAGATTATATTCAGATGTCAGTTCTAGCAAAATTAAAATTATATATTATACTTATTACTCGTACTAAGGGTGCATATTTACCTAATTTATAATACTTTTGGGGCATTTCAGCATGAAATTTTAAACCGTCTTAAGTATCGATATCGTCATTAACGTAAGGTAGTTTATGAAAAACAAAACAAAATAGTTAAATGCACTTATCTGTAAAAAATCTGTTAGAATAGGAATTCAAAAGGAGGAATGATGGATACTTAAACTGCTATTGAGATCTGAAATTACAGTGATCAAAATTGAACACTTCTGCTTTTGCCTTTTAAGGCTATTCTCCCTTACTTGTTGTACGAGTACTGTTTTAGATTTAAACCACACCTCCCATTGGAGAAATAAAATATCCTATATTATAAAATAAGCAGAAATTGAACTAATAAGAACAATAATAGATAATAAATGTATTTCCACATGCACAACCAAATATAAACGGTTCAGTTATTTTCGAAAGTCAGAGCTGCCTTTACGATTCGGACATTAATAGCGTCTAATATATCGCATGTGATAAAATAACACAAATGATGCTCATAAAATTTGCTTTTGTTGTACAGAAGAACATTCGGGTTCAGTATTAGTTTTAACTTCATTAGAATGTGCTCATTTTTCGCATCAGGGTAACTTCCACAGTACTATAAAAACCCAATCGTCTCAATAAGTCATGTTATCTCGAAAGCCACAAATCACTGTGGTGAGAATTAAATTGTGTTCTTTTTGTTTCCGAGACAGAAGCCAACAAAAGTAAGTTCTCTGATAATTATTAGCAGCTCTCTTGACATTCTTCGTCACTTGAATAGCCACAAGATTCCCAACTCCAGGTGTTGGATACGTTCCCTGCTTACAAGGCTGGCAGCCAAAGCACTTTTAGTAAAACGCATGATATAAACTGTACATTTTGTGGTCGGAAAACAACATAAACTATTGTAAAAGTAGGAGACACCTCGAAAGAAGGTTAACGCAGAAATAACATTGAGGACTAACGCTTTCCATGTTGATGAAGACACTCCGGGTTCCTGTAAAAGCATCTCAAAGACCTCGGTGACGTTTAAAAATTAAGACATTCATAAAACTTATGTGCTTTTAGTTAGTTGTGATTATGAAGGCACACCAAAAGTTCAACATGCCAAAAATTAGAACCAGACTGGTAGATTTCTCTTTTCCTTTGCTGTGTTTTAAAGCTATTTTAAGAGGAGAAGGATCCCTTTGATATTTTACTGCTATATTCCACAAATGTTTCATCTCAAGTTTAAAACTGGCCGACAAATTTGTGGTTTAATTAAACTAGCGCATGGAGACCAATATTTAAAAATACAACCACCTTCAAAACAGTAGAAACCTAAAATAGAAAACAATTTACTGCATATTCTGGCAAATATTATATTTGCATGAATAATTCATTCGTATTAATGCTTAGTGCTTATTTTTATTATTGCAAGTATCTGAGTAAGAGTAGCAAAGGTGGCAAAGGATAGTAGCAGTTGAACATTATGGCAACTAAATGTGCTTTATAGACAACTTAAAATAGCAAGAACTAGTAGATGCAGCAAGAACTTGTAGTGCAATGCATACACAAAAGAGAAATAATGGTTAGTTTCTAGCACCAACAGTGCGGTAGCAAGTGTCGTGTTTAAGTGAAGCATCCCTCAGAAATAAGCTGAGGCTCACAGCATACGATATACTGGCTATCTGCAAAGGAGGTAGACGACGCAGTTCGTCGGAGAAATGCCCATTAAAAATAGTGGCGTAAAAATTCTGCAATTGACAGATGAATCTTCCGTAATCAGTTAACTGTTGGGATGAAACAAAGTGATAACATAAGAAATTAGCAAATGCAAGATAAATTATGGTGCTGAATAAGGAAATTGATGAAACAATATGCAAATGGAAAGAATACAATGCATAAAAATGTATAAGTTAGTTAAATGTCTAAAATAACAAATGAAAAAAAGAAAGACGTATGGAAGGGCCAATGGTCAAGTTACTGAAAGTTGAAGGACCTAATTTAATGTGTGATGGTAAGGGCGAAAAATATCCATCCAAAATTTTACTTGAATTGTTAATTACTTTTAACATTAAAATTATATTAACTAATGTTTGTTGTGTTTAACACTGACACGCATACTTGCAAAGTTTTACTTTAGTTTTTAATCATCTTCTATGTTTAAAGTGATAGTAACTCGTGCTTCTTGGTTTAAACATTTGTTTGCATGGATAAAAATTGAAACGTGACTTATTTTGCACGTACTTTTACTTAAAATGCTTCCAAACGAAGTTCGCATGACGGCAACGTAACGCTCAATCCTTGATAAGTTTTTAAAAGGCTTGCGAATGGACTATAGTACCTATTTCTTGCAAAGACCATGTGATTCACTACTTTAAATATACTTACAGCAGTTGAGCAGACGCTCCCTTAAAAAAATATGGTTTTGCGTAATGGCTCAGCTTGTTCTTCATTACCTCATGTATTTTGTGATCAAAACAAGAGCAGCTTTAACAGTTTTTATTTTTTTCACCTTAGATGTTTTGTGCGCTAAGCGCTACTTTGTCTTCATCATAGTTTTCATCAAAGTAATCGTCCTGATTCATAACTCGACTTTATGTACGTCATACATAGAAATCCATGCTGTGTGTACCTCAACACACGTGTTCAAACAGCCACAGATTATAACGCACCTTGATGACATCTTGATGATTCCTGAGAGGTGTGTGCCAGCGCCAAAGGGAGAGACACTTTTCCGCAGCACATTTGTGACATTTACAAGATACACGATGAAGGCCTCTAGGTGACTGCGTAATGGCGCGTGGCGGTATATATCATTAGAAAACACCCAACACTTTCTCTGAAAACCTCGGCATATATCAACATTTTAACGTCCTGCCCCCTTCAAAATAAACACCATTAAAAACTGCAAGTGAAGTACGCGAGGTTTCCTGAGGTGAGTTCTTTGGTTAATGGATGTCTTCCAGTTGGAAAACTGCTGTCGTTAGTGAACTACTTCTTCACATACATAATATCTGAAACAGTCGTTAATCATGCGTTTTATAGCTCACGAGTTTTCATTCATTTAGCAAACCTCTCTGTATTTTCGTAGAATGTTCGGCACAAATAGATGACCATGGCAAACGACGAACTATGAAAAACAATAGAGCAATCCTTTATGGCCAGACTTCGGATTTTTGGGCCCTTTGTAATAGTTTAAGACACCTAAAATAGACACTAAAATATGTTTTGGGCACTTAAAACGCAGTTTGTATCAACTGAACATTATGTTATTTTAGGTATCCAAAATGTACTTTTACTTTTTAAAATCATAATAACTTTAAACATGCAAATAATTGTTTACCATTAAAAGACATACAGCAGTCATAGCTGCAAATATATCAAATCATTGTGGTTAGAAATATTTTATGTCTTAAATTATGAATTTGTGTTTGAGAATATTAATATATCCTTTTAAGTTTGAAAAAAAAAAAAAAAAAAAAAACACCGTCAAAACTTTTGATTAGTTGGCAGTGGAAATGCACCGTTCGCTACATTTATATCGTTTTGACCTAAATACTCTAGAGCTGCTATGCATAACAAAATGTCTTGTTAGCAACAACAGTGTAAAACAACTGTTAGAAATCTATTTGAAAACAAAAGAATATGAAGACAACAGGCAAAAGCGTAGGAAATCTTGCAAACAGTACCTATAATTAATCAGCGAAGGGGATGTGGTATGTGAATCTATGGGAAATACGCCGCTGATCCTTATTCTTTGGAAGGGATTTTTGCCGTACTACAGTTGCCCACTAATACGAAATAACCACAAGGGGAGGTAGAGAGAGAGAGAGAGAGGGGGGGCATTCTATTTCTCTGTCTAAACGAGTGAATCTACCTGTAAATTAAAAAAAAAAAAATCCTGTAAAGTGTGATTTCTATGTTCAAATTCATGTTACACATTCTTGAAATTAAATAACTTCATGATCTCAATACTTTATCTTTCATGCTGCGTGATAAAATAGATGAAATAATAAAAGTATTGTAATAGGGACATCTAGGTTCTCAAATCTTAAAATGGGTGTCAGTGGTTAAAATAGGCATTTTAGGCACCACACACCCCTTTTGTGCATGTATATTTTATTTTATTATATTAGTTTATCTGTACACATAAAAATAAGTATTTAATCTATAATTCAAAGTCTACGTATAAACCTTAAAACAGGCAAAGTTTTATAACTAGATAGACTTGCAAATGCTCAGGGTGCTAAATGTAATGAATGCAAAAACAGTTTTTTTTTCCTACTACAAACTTAAGCCGAAGCAGCACTCCATCCAAAAGTTACATGTGACGATTTAGCCGAAAATTATGCTTGACTTTTTTTTAAATTTACTTCCTCCAACGTTAAGTCAGATCATACGGTGAATGAATTGGGTGAAGTGATGCTCAAATGAGTCCAGAGTCTATGGAGCTTAGAGCTACCCGACATTCGTCTTGAAGGATAAGGGAAAACCTAGGATAAAACCTTATCCAGGTAACTCGCCCTGACCGAGATTCGAACTCAGGACCTCTTGAACGTGAGGCAGACGCATTACCATTTACGCTACCGAGGCGGGCATTATGCTTGATGCAGCTCTAGTAAAGAGTCCTGTATGTTTTAGTGATCTGTAAAACTCAATAACGAAAGCTTGATGAATTCCGAAGGTATATTTATTTCCGTATCTTCTAAAGAAATTGCAGCACATATATTTTCCAGAAAATCCGCCAAGCATAAACTACCGTTTACATGGACGTATTTTCATTACTTTTCATTTTATCAAAGCGATTTAATATTTTGAATACATGCCATGTATGTAAGATATTTCAGTGAACAATGAACTGTATATCTTCAGTTTTCTGGAATAGCCAATGAAGTCCACATTCATTTGCAAGGAATTTTGCATAACCGTTAAGGTATATTGGACTAAACAAAAACTACTTCTTCTTCTTTACCTTATCCCTAGCAGTACCACTTACAGCGGGGTTAGGAGATTCTTGTTCCTCTATCCCTTAAGGTCTGGTCTGAGGAACCGAAGCTTTGGATCTAATAGAGAACCAGTATGGGTGATCAGCCCAATGCCTGGTGTGAGAGTGAAGAATGTGGATGTAGTATGAGGGCAAGATGAATCATAGGAAAGATGCTAGATTCGAACAATTGGGCAGTTTCTTGATAGTTTATTCAAGTTTTAATCGTCAATTAGAACACCTTATGTGAACAGTTAAGTTATGTAATATGTTGGAATGGATCATTAATTCGAATGAATCGAGGGTCTCTATACGTGTTTGTATAATTATTTATTCCATTTTAAAACAATTTGTTTTGGTTTGTGTAATTCCATTATTTACCTCCGAGTACAACAGCTATTAACTTGATCAAGACAATGGTGACTGATTATGAAGCTGTAGAATTGCAAATGTACAGTAATGCAATAAGTAGCATGCTGATGTAGGGAATTGTTAATACATTCTTGATAATACACCTTCTAAACACTTGTGCAAGTAAATCTTTAAGGACAAAAATTATATCATATTTTGTCCTTAAAAATCTTGATTACTTGACGTGTATTAGGAAATTGAAACAACGCAATAGTCGTATGAGGTCTCTGGAATAGTTCCAGGTTTACTGGTACGACAAATTGCATGGAAGTAAGTTAGTTTATACCCTCATCTTCCCATTACTTCCTTTTCTAAAAGAAAAAAGGAAAAAATAGTATAGACCTTTTTCTAAAAGAAAAAAGGAAAACATTAAATAGATTTGTATATACATAGTTTTAACATCCTATTTCTTAAGCCACTCAAAATGCACTCTACAAGCCATGTTTACAACCCCAGTTAAAAAGTAGGAATGTAGTCTTGACACTAAGAGCACTATTGCTCTGGTCGTGAAGAAGAGAAAAAGAAAGCCTTGTCAGTGAAGTATTTCATCTCAAATAATGAGCCCTTGAAAGGAAACTCTGCCTCGTGTGCGCCCTTTTCTTTTGGGGCATCCACCGAAGAGCCAATAAAAAGTGGAAGTCGTGGGTGGTTTCTCGAATTCCATGGCTGGATTTTACTTAGGCAAGCTCCATCCTTAATGAAGTGTGAATGATGATCGGATGATGAGAGCAAGTCACCAAGTTCATCTGTTTAGAATGTGAGAACGCTTCACTGCGGATCCCCGTTTTCTTCCTTGCGCCTTTGTGGGTGGTCTTCCTGTGCTGCGGACCGTATTCCACTTCACCAATTCCCTTCGCTACACTTCCAAATGCGTACTCTACCTTAACGCCATTCACGGGTAAACAAAAGTAGTAATTATAACAGAAAACATTTCTTTCGCGTTATCCAATTAGGTTTTTTTAATTACACTTATTTGTAATGACAGTTAAATTTTACCAGCCAGAATCCACGTTAAATAAGCAGAAGACAAAGTTTTTAGGCATATTTGTCATAAAAAATAGTGAGCAGCTTTTAGTTTCTCCACCATTTAATATGCAAATATTATGTTCTATTTAGAAAACCAGATCTAAATTTATGAATTTTAAATTTCTAATTTTTATAACTTTATTTATTTATCTAAATTATTCGGGTTCGATTACCATGGCCAGCTTACCTGACCCATGTTTTTTCGGGGTTTTCTCATGTCACCAGGCAAATGCTGGGTAGGTTAATTACATCTCCCGATTTTCCTGTCCCTCCATTTCATGTCCATTATCATTTTATATCATCTCTCATCTGGTAGTCTCTTTCAGGTTAGAAAGGGCCGGTGTCGCATAGCAGATATGCTCCTGATAAACACTTCCTACTCCGGTAGGACTGTCTCCGGTCTCCAAGCTGGCCTGGTGGGCCGTTTTAGGACCACGGTGGGTGGTATACCGATTGTGGTGTCCTGCCAGGGAAGTTTCAAACTGGTCAATTGCAGGGACCCTGCCCTCTGCACTGTCGTGACTCTTTGGATCGGCCTCCCTCTGTTTCCTCTCGCCTCACCTTTCCTCCCGGAGGCCGCGCCGTGGCTCAGTGGTTAGACCGCTTGGCTCTCAGCAAGGCGGCCCGGGTTCGATCCCAGGCGACCGCAAAATGAGATTTTTGGTGGACAACACGGCGCTGGGGCGGGTTTTCTCCGGGATCTCCAGTTTCCCCCGCCATCTTCATCAGTGCCATTGCCTGCGGTGCCGTATGTACTAAAAGTGGGCGTTGAACACTACACATTTCACATTTCCTCCCGGGGATGCCCTACTTAGGGCATATGCATAATATATCTAGTTTAGACGCAGTGCCGAATCCCCTCCGTAGAGTAATCCAATGCAAATCATTTTTTGAAGGTGCCAACCTCGAAATTAATGCATTCATATGTTCCTTAATTATTTTAATGGCATCGCATCTATATGAAATAGTTAAGGGAGTGGTGTTTTATTTCGGGGTCACATATGCAATATTTTAGACATCAAATTTGTATGCACTAATATCTAAAATATACTGTGACATATGTCAAGTCATAGACTGCGTTTATACTGTGACAATCTATAATATATGTCCTATGTTTTGAAAAAATATGCTTTAAGCAGGCACAAAAATGTTAATTTTAGGACTGTATTTATTGTTGCTTTCAGTGTGCATTCTTCCTTAGATGGTATCCCAATTGTAATTTGATTTACAATACATAAAGCTCATTTTTTGCAAACGAAGAAGTAAGTATATGACATTTATCGCTAAACACAAATGTTATTGGGTAAAATTTGAAGCCCTTTACTAATTTAGGAGAATTTTTCTCAGGAAGCATTGCGTTTTCTCCTTGAAGATATTTACCTATACAGAAAACACGTATCTTTAAAGTAAGAATTTCTGTGTAAATTACTTTACAACTTAAGGGGCACTCTCAATTTCCTCTGCAGTTCGTGCACTCAAAACAACTAATGTGTTTCCATTAATGAGTGAAAAAATGTTAAAATTTAAAGCTGCCTGCTTATATGCTCTGTGTATGTAAACATAATGATACGTGCAGTAACACCAGAAATATAAAATTAAATGCCCTATAAATTTAAAATGTATAGAAAAATACAATGTTTAATTCATATTACAAGTAAAAATGAATTAAATATGGATTTACATACAAATCCGATGTCTAGTAGGTGATATCTAAATGAGTTGTTACCTAAGCCTTCAAATTTAATTGTTAAAATGTGGTTTAAATAGACACTCCTGTTGCGGAAGCTTTAAATGTAAATGATTTACACTTGTCCTCTTTTTCTGCATTAACACTCATAAAAGCTAACCGCAAGGGGCCAGATTTTTAATTTTCACCAAGAGTGTAGAATAGGAATAGGTACTTGGTATAAAGCAAGATGATGCCTCTGTGACATGGGGGTGTTCCCTCGCGAGAAATTGGCAACTAGGTCCACACATAATCTGGCCTCGCACCCTTAATAAAAAGCCATGGCACTCGTCCCCTTCTCGGCTGTCATTCATTGGTGCTAATCCACGCGACCCCGTGTTCCCTATTGTTATGCTAAGGAAGTGCAGGGTGCTACAATTGACTTTACATGTTACATTCAGAACGCCACATTTTCAACGCAATAAGTGCCGCCGGAGGGAAGAGCTCGTTTTGTACACAGAGAAGATAACGCGCAGCAAGTGTTTCTTTGCATTGTTCCAATTCAAAATAAATGCGTGTAATTTATTCAACATTCATTCGGCGTTGACTGACATTCGATGACGAAATCGAAAACAAAATGCTTAGAAATCCATGCCAAATAGCTCTTTGTAGCTAACTTCCGCATTGTTCGGAACAAATCGGGATGTAAAAGGGAGTTATTTTTCCCTTTCTCGTTCTGTCAGTCCATCCGTTAAACAAAGGGTATTGGCAAGCGTGACTGTATAATTGAACAGCTAAACCAGAAATACAATAAAATACTTTGTATCAATTTCAGTGGCTCGAGATTCCAAACATATTTCCTGGATAATGACTTCTATAACATATTTCGAGTAATATGTTTAATTGTATCTTATACAAAAATGAATTGTATAAGATTATGTTTTTCCTACAGTTAGCGAATAAAGACAAAGACAGTATTAATTTGAATATGAGGCATCGTGTTTATAAAATATTTAGGAGGTTGGGGAGGCCCAATTGATAGGGGAAAATTACATTCACAATTTATGCGCGGAGACTTTTAATGTTTTGTCTCTTCTTTCTGTTCTTCAGGGTTGCAGGCCATAGTCTAGAAGTAGACATTTAAAATTCTAAGATGAGTTCACTGAACATGCTCAACACAGAATTGGACGAAACGTTAGGAACAACGCGTACTTCTAGACCACAACTCCCCCCAAAACGGCAAATAAACATTTAGAATATTTGTATTGTTTTATTGAAGTTTAAAAATTGTAAGTTACGGAACTGTGAATTGATTTTGTTCTACCTAAGAAAAATGTTAAAAATGGTTTAGGTCAGATTAACAAACATTTTGAAATTAATACTTGAATAATTTATTTTATCATAAACATGAAGGTCTGTTTAAACCAGTCTACAGTGCCTTAGATAAGAATTTTAGCTAAGTTTGTCGTTAATGAATGACTGACTTAAAATATTTGTAAAGCAAATTATTCTGATTGGTATCTATTTGTCAGGAATATATTACAACATCGGTTGTACATGTTCAAAAATTATGAAGTTAGAGACGAGATGTTTCAGTAGCATTAGAGCATCGTAGAAAATGTTGGATAATAATTTCAAGGCTAACGCGACATGTAAGATTAACATTAAAAGAAACTAGAATGGCCTGAATATCCAAGACAGAGACAGTCGCTGATGTGACAGCGAGCATTGCAGTCATGTATCTCTTTCCTTTTAAAAACTTGTGCTGAAAGTTTAAGTGCTGCATTCGATAAGGAAGTTGTTTGGAAATTTAAATGGCAAGCGAACCGTTGTACAGAAGAACATGGTTGCGATTTCTAGTTACACTGAATGGTCTCACTCGTAAAGGAACATATATATTCTAGACACGGCTCTGCCGTTATGTAGCTCAGGACCAGTTTATATGTTGGCCATCTCTTCCGGCAGAGCTGATAAAACTACAAGATTTATACATATTTGGACACTTCAGTAACGAGTCAGAAAGCTAAGACAAGTATGGAGACAAAGAAGGGACTTACGCTGTCACTGCTGCATGATTAACTGTGCTTAAATTGTTAAATGAAAGAAATGGGCGAGATTTTTTGTGTGTCCAGTGTCATACCCATGATGACTTAATTACTACTGTTGCGGCAGTAACAACAGAATGTCCCAAGTGCGTTTCAGTCGTGATGTTATTACATTCAACTTTTATTCAGCTCAACACTCTCTATAGAAGAAGTCACATTTTTGCTATCCAAAATCTCTCTGTAAGCAAGATGTCTTACCGAGGCCAAACGTGAGCGCTTCTCTCAGTTGACTATCACTGAATAAATCACCAGTTGTCTATAGAGTGGCTCATGAAGAAATCCTTCAGAGTAAACACTTCACTCCAATCATCTATGAGCAATCACTCTCTTTAATGAAATAATAGTTCAAACACACTACGGTTCTCATGCCTGTGTTTCAATCTGTTTTACTGTTGACTTGAACATTGACAGATGAGATAGGCTTAAAACTGTTCCGTAGCTTCTGGCCTGGCCACGAATGTGAACAAGTGTAGTGCACATTTCGATAGAGTAGTTCCTTGCCTGAAATCGAATAGAGAGTAACAATCAATTTAGTTGTGACTTAGAGGGAAATTGTTGGTTCATTTGTCAGATGATGTTTCTCAGATAAATAGATGTGTATTAAGGACGCTCAACTGCCTAGGTCAATAGCACCCAATATGTTTCTCATAAAGGTGAGCCTGTCAGCTATGTCCGATTACAGAACTTCAGAAATGAACTACCTCATTTGAACGTTTCACAATATGCATAAATGAGCGAGCAAAATATAAGTGCTTCTTTTTGCCGCTAACTTTAATCTAAATGTCTCCTGATAATCTTTTTTAAAAATAATCGATTCATGAATTTTTGAAATGACCCACGTTATGGTGTGAAGGGATCTCATTTTTTAATTTCAGTTATCTAGACATACTTGAGATATAACTGTTTTTGCTTTACGCGGCCTTCGATTTTCTCTGTCTACACAGATACAGCTTCACAACAGCTAACAAAATAATAGCTTTGTACTGTGCCTGTCTGTCTTTCCCCTGTGCTTTTATAAAGAATGATCATAATTTTTTTACAATCATAATTTTTCGCACTAAAATTCAATCTTATTATATTCTGTTAGCTTAATGTGAAACAAAAACGCCGTAGTAGTTTCATTATTGGTACTCCTGGTTTCCGCCTGTGAGAACCAGGCAAGTTCAGACATATTCAGTATCGCCTACCGCTGCAATGGGGGTAACATGCAGTTAAAGTTAATGTTAGAGGAAGATCCGCAGTTTCTTTCAAACGTAACTACTGCTGATGAAACTTGGCTACATCATTTTGATCCTGAGAGCAAACAGTAAAGCTCAGTGTGGAAATCTCCTTCATCACCAACCCCCAAAAAGCAAAAGTTGTTGCTTCTGCTGGGAAAGTTATGGTCATTTCATTCTTTGATATTCATGGAATGGTTTATCAGCATGTTGTACCTGCACACACATCAGTTACTGGACAATACTACAGAGATGTCCTGAAAACATTGCAAGTCCATATCAGGCGCAAAAGACCACATTTACGTGAAGCAGGCTGGATGCTGCACCACGATGATGCACGGCCGCATATTGCCAATGTTGTTGCTGAATATCTTGCAAAAGTCAACGTGAAGTGCATCCCTCACCCTCCCTATAGTCCGGATTTAACCCCATGTGACTTCTTTCTATTCCCTAACTTGAAGAAACGCCTTCGTGGGAGGCATTATCCATCATCAGAAGCAGTGGTGAAGGCTGCGGAGGTGATTTGAAGGATGTCTCAAAAATTGTTTCCAGCATATCTTTGAAGACTGTCAGAAACGTTGGGACAAGTGCATCGCATTCAGGGGAGACTATTTTGAGAAGGATCATCAAAATTATGAGGATGAGTAAAGGTACGTTGTCAAAAAATAAATTGTGATCATTCTTTATTGAACAGACCTCGTACTTTATAGATGGAAGATAAAATGGAAGAAGTTAAAGTCACAATAATTAAAAAGAAAATGTATAACCTTTTATCTTGATAAAATAGCATTGTTAATTATTAATAATGCATAATAAGTTACCAGCCGATCAACACCTTTTAAAGGGAATATGTAATTCCATTTTATCGTTATCTATAATATACTCACATCTAACAGCTGCACTAAGCTGCTGTATTTTATAGGAATTTCTCTTAAATGCAAATGTCTATGTCCAAGTTCTCTCTTGATGAAGAAAAGACCTTCACTGCAATAGAACCGAATGTTGTTTCCGATCCTCTTCATACCGTAATTTCAATTTTTTTATAATACTGCCAATAAATTCTATTTGGATTTTTCACTGATTGAAACAGTATATTCAATAAACAAAACAGTCGAGAAACACAGCATTATGGAAAAAAAGAAAGAGGAAATAAAACACGATCGTTTGATAAAACTTGTGTGGAGATCGCAGCAAGAAAAAAAGAAGAAAAAGATTGAGTTTATGGCAATGTGTCGTGAGGATTAACCACCCACCCGAAAGCAGGAGTATCTGGTTTCCTTCAGAAAGAAATGTCTCAGTGCATTGTATAAACGTTGCATGTTGTAGTGGCATTTTTCCTGATGATGCAAATCGGCCGAAGAACCCGTTTCTGCCGCCGCTGAGGAGTAAAGAACATTATTTCCCAGCTACAACACACAAGACAGAGCAACAACAAATATGCAAATGAGATCATTGTAGCTTAAGCAGCAGGTGGCGGCCATGTTGATTTCGCCGCCGAGGGCGACGCACGTATGAAAGCTTCCCTTCAAAAATAAAAAGTCACATCACTTACTACAACAGCAAACTCAGCCACTAAGGAATGTAAAAAAGAAGAACTGCTTTTAATGGACCGATCATTTCATGACTCGTATGCTCATTTTTCAAACTTTGTACTAAAATATTCCCCCGGAGCCTTCATTGGATGATCCCAGAGTTGTAATAAAGTTTCAAATTTCAAATGCCTCAGAAGGTTAAAACTTTAGAAGAAATCAAACGAAAACGTGCTAAATTAAACAAAAGGCTTTTGAATAAAAATTTACAATAGCATTAAACGTTCGGGAAATATTGGTAACATTCTTCCCGTCTGTAGTAAAAGAAGAAAAATGACGTGCGTTAGTTACGTAATTTTTGTAACATAATCTCCATAACGATAAAATTCTACATGTGGTACTGATTCAGTCATTTATTCTCAATGGTTCGTGATAAATGTTTGCCTGGAAACGGTTTTAAATTATGAACTCTTTACTTGGTCGTATGCATGGATGCAGAAACAGCGTTCAACTGCTTTTAGTATCTCCGATTTTCGTGACTAAGAACACAAGGGAAAAAGTATACCAACCTATTGGATATAAAGTATTTTATAATCTGTCTAAAACAAAACGATCTTGTAAACATATGGGATGAGACAGACAGAGACACTTGAGCACGCTGTTAAAATACCTCTCTCTTTGTTTCCTCCCATCTGTTTACAAAAAGATAGTTCTAATTTGGGACAGACCATAATATAAGAAACGTACGCAAATTATGTTTAAGGGGAATTGTGCATATATATACGAAATTTTGTCTGGCCGATTAAGCAGGATTTTTATTGCCTACAAAACTGACTACACCCATGCTTCTGAAGGTTTTAACATGCAATCTTTTCTGTCTAATGACTGTAACGACACAATTTATGCATTAGTTTTAATTTCTTGTCCTTTCTATAGCATTCATTAGTGAAATTATTACCTTGGCATTAATTACAAAATTACATTAAACATAGTTATCTAGGTGTGCATAAGAAGCTTCTTTTCTTCTTTCTTCTTCAGCTTAAGGCTTTACATTGCAGAGAGCTGCTTTAAACGATAAACGGTTTAATTATCACAAAGCTGCTAAAGGCGAAAAAATCGGGAAAACACCTTTCCTGGTATTAATTTAATATTTCCTGGGATTTACTTTGTGACAAATTTAAGAGACTGTTCAATCTAACAAGAAGAAATTATACTAGATATATATCGACACAAATTTATAAGAACCTGTATTATACGATAGTGATTTGGAAATGGAGCTGCTAAACATTGATTTGTAACAGATTATTATTATTATTATTATTATTATTATTATTATTATTATTATTATTATTATTATTATTATTATTATTATTATTATTATTATTATTATTATTATTATTATTATTATTATTATTATTATTATTATTATTATTATTATTATTATTATTATTATTATTATTATTATTATTATTATTATTATTATTATTATTATTATTATTATTATTATTATTATTATTATTATTATTATTATTATTATTATTATTATTATTAACATTATTATTATTATTATATCCCAAATTCAGTACTCGACTATATACAATGGAAATCGCTGATAAACAATAATGAGAGATTGTTAGGTACAGTTTTAGTCATCCGGCAATAATCGTTTCTTCCTGAAAGGTTTCCATACTGGCCGCACGATCAACTTTATGCTTTTTTTCATGCACTTGTTGTTTTCTTGTTTTCTTTCCGAGATGGGATCTTGTTTTCGCTCTCAGCCAATGGAAAGAGCAAATGACTGACGCAACCCATCATTATCTTCAGAGCTTGTATCCATAATGTCTGTGTAGTTCGCGCACTCCCACACTCATGGCTTGTGATAGGCCGACCAGCATACCAAGACGTGGACTGCTCGGCCTGCGGAACCTACAAAAGATACAAAAAACCACGAAACATACAAAAGATGATGGAGGCATCTCCCCCGCGCCTAACTGGGAAAGAAAGCCCCTCACGGGTAGAGTAAGGATTAAAAAATTCATTTTTTTTTTTTTTTTTTTTTTTTTTTTGTCATACCACAATTCTGTTTCCCAACCTTCATCATGCGATGAAGAATAGGTTTACCGTAACAGCAAAATCGACCACAGTTTCTTCAGGCTTTTATTTCATTTCCTATCCCGCGAGTTTTCGGTCCTTTTTTTTTTTTTTTATTCTTTCCTTTCTTTCCTTCCTCGTGTGATGGAACGCACGTCAGCCTTTTTCTTTTCTGTCCCGTCTTTCCCTTGTGTTTTTTCATCCCTTTATTCCTTGAAGATGACAAGAGACCAAACAAAGCAGCTGAAGTCATCGAGAGGAGATCCTCCAACCCGACCAGCAAACCCTGGGACGATACAGAGATAAGAATGTATGTGTCGGAGATGAATTATTGCTTAAGCCGAAGACGTGGCCCTCGAGGGCGACCTGGATGACCACCTTGCAACATGATTGAGAGACGGAACGGAACGGGACGGCGATAAGGCCGCCAGATAATACGGCAACAACAGTCCTTCAAGGTGTTACACGTAATGCCGCCAGATAAGGCCGCGGATTCTGCAAGAGACTTGCTCTCTCTGCTCGACCGGATTTGTCGAGATGAATTTTGAGATGGGTGGATTGATGACCAACCTCTTCCAGCATCATTACCAGGCCAATCATGGTCCAGAATGTTCGTGTGTAATCTCTGATGAAATCTCTTTGGTATAAAACAAGCCTTGTGCAGGATAAAGAATGCCCCAACCGGTTGTTCTTTCCCGACCGAGCTCGACTTTTATTTTTACTTTACAGCACATTATTTCGGAAGTTTACTCGGCTCCACGTCCTTAAGGATTAATGATGTTAATCGAACTGGCCTGAATTTGTGCTTTGTTTGAAGTTATAATGAGGTGTACAAAAATCGTGTAAAATCTAGACTGTTAAACCCATATTTTGTGTTTCTTCCTCTGGGACATAAACAAACTAAAAAAATTTGTAAAACATGTCCTGCTGAATATCGGTGGTTTAATTTTGAGGAAATGGGTTAGGAAATTCATGACATAGTGTTTTATTTTTATATTTTCACGTATTAAGAGTTTACACAAAGAAAATGTGTATTTGATGTCTGGACCACTTTCAAAACGAAGCTTTTTAGTACATTTAACTTTATTCAACAGAATATTTACGAAAGTACCACAAAGAAGAAAAAATTTCTCATATCATATTTTTATAAAATTCACTGTCGTGATTTCATTTTTAGTGTGAAGCTTAACTGGTTTATCTTAAACTCTATGCGATAAACACGCGTTATGCTCTTTGTAAATTTTGGCATAGGTTACGCCACTTAATTACCTTCTTTAAATGTATTTCACTGTAAAACTTACCTAGCTCTCCTCTGATACCAATACTCAAACGAATTCCACACTTCTTCATGTTGAGTTACAAGTCTTTTCATGAATATTATATTGTTTTTCTTGTGCAAAATGCAGAACTAATGTATTTATCAAATACATGCACAAATATCTTTGGCAGAAATGATCCTGCCGAACCTGTTGTACACTGGGTTTGCCAATATTTAAGTAAATACCTTACTCTATTTTCAACGCTTTCAACGTTTTGCCATACTGTCAAACGCTTTCAACCCGCACTTCTTTGCTCAATACAAGTGCGAGGATTTGCAGGTGTTACATACTTTAACTGACCAGCTCATTTCTTGCCGGATAAGTGATTCCTATTTTACTATACACAGGAAACCTACGTAAAAGTGACTCTGTGAAGGCGTAATATCAATGTATGTACATATATAGTTTAATACAATTTTGAGCACGTAAACCGCTTTTGTATTCAGCAGCTTGAAAATATTTTTTAAAATATATGTTTTTCCACGGTTACTTTAAGTCTTGATTCTCATGATGTAGAAACACGATTTTTGCTTCTGTTGCTGTTGTAGAATTTTTATTATGAAGAGTTCAGGTTTCAGCCAAATGTTATTCATGAAGTAAAGCACAATAGCAATTACAGTGCAGTCTAGCAGTCATAGAAATACCCAGAGCGTAGCTGACATGCGTGCTCTGAGATTGAAACCACGTGTTTACGTACCGCTGATTTTTGCTACTGCAAGCAACTGTTGTTTCCTGTTTGCAGTTTTTAGACACACTCATCCAACCGTGTATTGTCTCATAGAGTTGGAACCATTAAGTCTTTCTTTACAGCTTCGCAGAATTTTTCCCCCACCTCCATTTTTAACAGAAAGACACGTGATAATTTCAGTAGTAAATCCAGCCAGGAAACAAACTCGGTGCGAATTTTTAGATGTTAAACGAGGAGAAGCAGTTACAATAACTCTACACCTCCTTGCAATGTGTAAGTGTGTTCACTCTTGAGATTAAGTTTCTATTAAACGGGCCAAATATCTTAACGGACACAATTTCATTAATGTAATTTCAGTACACATATAATCGTTAATGCTCGTCTCAAGAACTATGATAATGCATAATTCAGTTTGTGTCGCTTGTTAGCAAAGTCCCTCCGCATGCGAAAGTTACATTTAATGTTTACATTTTTATTTGGATGTTGTTTAAACATAGTAGGTGTTGAAGAAAATTGAGAGCATCATAGCGTAAAACTCACTTAGAGAGTTTTGGATCATTATCGATAATGATTAATACAGCGGCTATAGCAACCTACGCTTGCATGACAGATGATGCCATGGTCGACAAAAACAAATGGGACCTATATGTCTTCTAAATGCTGCCCATCCCTACTTGGAAATTATATCCCGAAGGAACAATTTGTATACTGTATTCCATCGAATTAAAAATATTCTCTGGCAATAATGACGCTACATTACATTTTCATCCCAAATACCATCATGAACCACTTATGTAACGATTTGCCAACGAAGCAAAAAGGCGAGTTGATGTATTCCATACATCGGGTTGGTAACATGGAGTCTAATTTATGCAAATGTGAAGCGCTAAGCATTTTCAGTCCCTTTTCTTATCCACTGTCATCTGTACCCTAACTTGACTCCAAGGGCCAATGTATAAATGAGCCTTAGCATACAAATGACTAAAAAAACTCCGGTTTTTGAAAATTATAAAAGTTAATGATGTGGGTCTCGGAATTTAATAAGCATTAATGTCGGTGGAGAGGTATTCTGCGCTGTTGAGGCGGCCATCATTGTCTTTCCGATAATGATCGCAATAATGGCATTGTTGTACCTGCGGGCTACAGTCGATTATCGTCTCGCGCTCACCTGACTGGTAATCGAGCAGTTAGGAGGAGTGACGTCAACAACATGGCGGCGGCCCTCAGATAAGATCTACACCTGAGCATGACTTTTCGTTTGTTTACGGCTATTTAAACTCTATTTTGATGGTTGAGGAAGAGCAGCCTGAGATTTCATTGTTGCAAATGGGAATAAATCATGAATACATCACGATGTAGTTATAATTGTAACATTCTACTGTTTATTAAGACAAATGTTTGATGTTGTTATGCATATTCAGTGAAGGTAAGTTGTCGATAATGCACGCATGGTTTGGCGCATGGTGTATTTTTCTGAATGATTTGCAGCATTTCCAAGAATTCATCATTGTCTTTATGCCTAAGTTCAACAACCATTTGTGAGATTCAGGTTTACTTTATTATTGCGTAGACCTAAATGTGCGTATTAATCTCTGAGTATTATAATTGATGGATACAGGATACCAGTTTTGCTAAATGTTGTTTAGAACTGATTACTTTGTGCTTCTATTTTAAGTGAAGTATGAAAGTGAGTTAATACCAAGAGGACCACTGTGAACTAAGAGCTGCTGAAACTGTACTCTATTTTATTTTTCCAAAATGAAAATTAACCATAAATGGTTCTATACATATATTCAATATTAAATTTTGGTTTCCACATACCTAGCATCCAGTTTGTCCGTAGGACAACAGCTTTAATTGGAATGTATAGAAATGCTGAAGGCTATAAAAGTCTTGGTTCTTACATAATCAAAAACTTAGTTCAAAGATAGCTCACCTATCCTGAAAGTGCTAACTTGGGTTTACGGCCTATTTTTAAACCCGTCATGTTGGAGTCAAGGTAAATAGCGCTTAGGGAACGAGTAGGTCTTCAAAGTTTAACTTGGATCCCGTTAATCTCACAAACATTGATAGTGTAGCTTAAATTTTTAGCCGAAGTTAGACTATTTGATAGTCAAAATATCATTCTTTCCACGGCATTCCATATTTTGTACATACATACATTTCATGTGGCGTTTAATTTTGAATTTTGTGAGTAGAGATTTTCAATATAAAAGGTTGGTTTTGCAAGTTAAAATTTAAAAGTATTTAAGGATACAAATAATTGAAATGTAAGCTATTAAAAGTAACGAATTTCAGCTATTTTTAGTGCTAAAATGTATTTGTACCTACTACTTCGACTCCCAGTTTATAACGGGAGTGAAATGAGCATCGCACTTTCGTATAAGATGCATTGTACTTATTTAAACCACACAACCAGAATGAAAACAATGTAAGTTATCTTTCTAAATTGTATAAAGTCGTATTTACAGTATTTAAATATATACCTACAAATACACAAATAAGGAGAAACATTGGCGAAACTGGTTGATATTAGTAACATTGACTTTACGGAACAACTGCTCATCGGCAATGTTCGTTCATTTAAAGTTTGCAATAATCATTAGGTTTATAGCTTTGTTTTTTTTTAAATATTAAATCTTACGCTCTCAGTCCCATATTGAGGCTCTGGGAAAGGTGGAAAGTTATCTTGGGTAAAAGAAATTTCGACCTTCAAGCTTGAAATCGTCCTGGGGAGGTCTGAGTTTAGTAAGCTGTGGAAGCTGTATTTATGAAATGGGAATAGTATTTTAAGCTTTCTGAGTAAAGGGGGGAGGTGAAATCGTCGAATTATAAATTGCAGATGATCAAATGCTTAATTTTTGTGTTAAAGGGCGAAGACGAAGTGTTAACATCGTGGACTGTCAGTTGCCAGAAAACTGTAAGGAATAGAACAGAAAATGTAAATCTACCTTTTGAGGAAGTGTTTGTGTAGTTTTTAATGCTAAAAAGTAAAGATTTGGTATCATTGGCCATAAGTAGATTTTATTTTTCTGTATAACTCCGGATGAAAAAGTGTAAAACAGTCTATATTTCCCGTAGTTTCCATAGTAAAAGAAATGGAATTCTTCAATTTTTGCACCCGCGATTCCGATTTACTAAATATTTATAATGCCCAAAAGAAAGTATACCAACTGTCATGCCATATCAAATGGTATTATGTAAATAAAATATTAATGCAAGTTCACATTAAGTCAAAAGCAGCTTGTGAAATATTTATGCTTGTCAAACCTCAAGATCCCTCCTCTACCACGGCAAAATTTCATTCTCCAGGAAGCACATGTGAAGTACACAAAGTCTTGAGGTGAGTGCTGCATCGCCAAGCAGCCGTTTTATTTTTATGGCAGCAACCCTGCACATCGTTGACATGGAACTATCAGACGCAAGGGTCTCTTTTGCTTGGTCTCGTAAAATAAGGGATTTCTTCGTCCTTGTTTTTTCCATCTCTGTTTTATTCAGTTCGAGACTGTCTAATGGTTTAAAATAGTGGAGGGATGGAAGAGCTTTGTCCCTCTGGTGAAATAAACTCTACAGACACACCAAAATATTTATTCAATCCATAGTGTCATATGCTGAAGTCTGACCTACAAAAAGGTGACAGGACACTTTTCTGTGAGCATGGTGCATTGTTCGACTTGTGTAAACGATAGCAGAGGGTGGTTAGGATGATCTTGTTTTAGTTTGAATTATTGTGCAGCTGTAAAGCATAGACCCGGAATTTCTATGGAAAATTCCCATTTCAGCCGTGAAGTACATATATTTTTATTTTGAAAATTGTTCTACTATGTCAATGTATAATGAAGAGGAAACATCACAGCCTAATTTATGTTAAACACAACATCACATAGCGGTTCTACATAATACATTAAGAGACGTTTAAGGTATTTTTTATTTGAAGGTTTTAATTGAATAGGTAATTTAGTAACAATGTCGCCATTAGTTCCCTAAAATGTTCAGCAGAATACAAATCAGTTTTATAATTTTTATCTAGAGCTTCGCAATTGCTTCATTTCCTTTAAACTCAATTGGCGTTCCTTGCATATTTAATTGCAGGCGAATTCCCATTAAGTAACATTATTTACTGAGAATACAATTATCTCTAGGCCCATAGGAGTTACCTGGATAAGGTTTTTCCGGGGTTTTCCCTTATCCTGAACGACGAATGTTGGGTAACTCTAAGCTATATGGACCCCGGGCGCATTTATTTCATTCATCGTCCATCGTCCGATATGACTAAATGTTGGAGGACGTAAATTACACACACACACACACACACACACACACACACACACACACACACACACACACACACACACACACACAAAATCTCCTTCCTTTCAAATTCATGTTTCTTTTATAACAGATAATAGCCTATAAAAAGCAACGGTGGCAGGATCATATGGTTGGAAAATGAAGTTCGAGTACCTTTAGGTTGATTCAAACCCAGACAGATTTTACGTCTTCATCCGAATGTATGTAAGTATATTTACTTCTCTAAAAAGCCCTCAAATGCTTTTGATGCAACTTCTATCTCTTTATAGTTTTGATAGTTTTATGTATAGGTGTTTTAAAATGGCTAAAAAAGCTGTTTGCTTTCATTAAACCATTCAATTTTTGTTTATTTCCAAGTGAAAATTCGCGCATAGCACTACGCAGTGTTTTGGAGCTTACATTTCCGCTGCCATTATAATATACGCTGCTGGAGGGTTTTAGTTATTCGCAGGGGTTGGAAAATAAAAACTGAATTGCTAGATTTTAAAGCTCATAAATTGTAAAATACCATCTTTTTTAGTTTTCTTAAAAAACAGAAAATTACTAAACAGGTTTTAATGGCCAGTATTATATTCCTCTGATCGATAGATTGTTCAAAAAGAATTATAAACAGTGTGTTTAGAAAACATACTAGCACTAGTTTTAAACTAAATGTATAGTCGCATTTCCAAACAGTTATTTAATTTGTGTAATATTTCTAAATGTACACCTAGGCTGTGAAATGTGGAGGGGGTAGGTAAGTTGAAATTAAATACTTATTTTATAATCAGTATTGCTCTTAGGAAAAGACAATAGTTATAACACGCAACGGATCATGGTTTTAATTACTTAATTATTTACTGGAATTTTGGCGAATTATATAGTATTTTTGGGTGCCTTATGTCCACTGAGGGAAAATATAGAATATCACTAGATTTCTGAAGTGGAAGCTGTGTTTCCCCCATAATATTTGTGCCCTTGGAAGGCCGAAGGATAAGAATGTGAATGATGGTAGGAATGTGTGTGCATCATGAATCTCTCAGCTGGGTTGTTTCTGCCCTCTTGTGCATACAAAATCAGAGTCTAATAATAAAACACACAATGGGAAGTCTGCCACCAGCGACATGCCTCCATTCTAATGGGCTGGAGTGAGCGGAGGGAGTTAATGAAGATATCCGTTTTCATTGTCGTGGTCGTTGCTGATGTTAGCCAATCCGTTTATAGAGTTCAGCAGTCAAAACTGACGGATTGCCCTTTCACAAGCAACTTCTCGCTTCTCGCTCTATGCTGAAAGCTTCCAGATAGCTTTTGAACCGCGATATCTCCAAGATTCATTTCCTTTATCCTTGCATCTCGGCAACTTACACTATTGTACTGTCGATATCTTACTGTCTGTACACATAATTTATATTCCAGGACAAAAATACATTACATTAAATTAAAGCTCTATTTCTTTAAGTGACGGTTCGAAAACAATCATCTTTCTCCTTTTAGGAGACAGGTAAATTAAAAAATAACTATGAGTAGACTTGTAATTTTGGAGACCGAAAACAAATGTTGACTACACTGAAGTTCATAAAGTTATTTCACACCTTTCTTTTGGATTACATACAAAAGCACTCCGTAAAGTGCGAGACAACCTGAAAACACTGACATTACAAGCCTTATACTGAGTGATTCCTAAACTGGTATTTGAGCTTAAAGCGATGACGATCATGATGTAAAGAAAAGAAACTGGTTGTATCTTAAGAATGTGTAAAAAGTCATAAGTGAAATTACGGACATCACACAAGAAATATATGGTAAAATATCAACTGTTCGGATCAGAGTGAGCTAAAAGTAACGTAAATCTAAAGGGTTACAGATAGCTGAAATTCGATATAGTTGTATTTTGGTCATTTTTACTGACAATATAGAATTCTAATTGGTCACCTTTAAATTATAATTTTTGCGTTTATCCAGCGCCATTTATAGACATTTGCGAATTGAAGGTATCACAAATAGCACTGGAAAGGTCTCAAAATAAGTTTGTATTTCTTTTATCATTTACAATGTCGCTCAATGCTAACTTTTATTTTTCTGTGCATGTTTTCAAATTATTTCGTACTCCACAGTTTGAATTCAAAGCGATATATGTCATGCATACTTGAACCGTCGACTTTTCACATTTTTTAAATTTCAAAACTAATTTCCTACTTCAAAAGTACATTTTTCTCTAATTGAATTTTAAGGTGTTTATAGAAGCTAATATTTCAGTCAGTATTTTTTCATATAAAATAAGCACAGTTTTACTGTCACTGTTCCTTGTTTATTCAGATGTACATACAGATAAACAGTTTAAATTGTTAATTAATGTTGTACTGGGCAAGGATATATATTTCAGCGCTGGGGCTCCCAGTTTAGCCAAACCAAGTTAACTACTAGGTTTCAGTCAAAAAACTGGGAAGTCTATAGTCAGTAATATAAACACGTGAGTGTTTAAAGCGGCAAAACAAGGAATCTCATCTCCAAGTTAAATTATCAATGACAAATGTTGTCTTCTTCATAAGCGGATCAAATAGTTTGATATCCACTGTTCTGCTAAATGAATTTACAAAACTTTAAATACATTAGGTATAGTAAATTAACATCAGGAACTATATTTGAAATTGTCTTAAATGCTTATTACTTGATTTCTCCTTTGTTTTGCGCTATATTCCGCCAGACAGTTCAAGATTACGAAGTTCACCTTTCGTCAGCTATTGAATGTCTATTATATCTAATGAATAATTATACTTTGAAAGATATATATTAAATGTCTTCGTACGATATGTGAAAAAGATACCAAACAGCAAACTACACAGTTTAAATGGTTTTCAGTAATCACTAAGATGCACATTGTTGTCGATCTGTTTGGCATTTTTAAGTACGATTAAAAAAAAAAAAACGATATATTCTCTCTGTTTTGATATTGCAGCCAATCCAATCTTTGCATAATGATGGTCATACTTTATGTTGATGCGTCAGCTTTCAGATTGGTATGTTGTAGGCACTGTGCTGGCTGAAACAGAAGACAGTCAATGTTGTAATCAACGGATTGAACTCTGAAGAGCATCACTGAAATACAGTCCCCCCAACCCCCTTGCTTGGATCATTGGCTTTTCACCCACCCCTTTTCTAAACACTATGCAATACTACACTCAAACTCCGCCAGCTACCCTTAATCCTATTTCACATTCTCCCCCAGTAGCTACCCCTTCCACTGCCCTCTTTTTTGTTGGTGTGTGTGTGTGTGTGTGTGTGTGTGTGTGTGTGTGTGTGTGTGTGTGTGTGTGTGTGTGTGTGTGTGTGTGTGTGTGTGTGTGTGTGTGTTATGTGAGTCATCCCCTCCCCCACCATGCCGTTACCGAACCCTATTCTTTCCTATGCATACAAACACATATAGAGAACCATTAGCCCACCCGCAGGATTGCGCAGTGAAATTGCTCTTCTGTCTCTTAAGGGTGTTAGGCAACTTCCGGTACCACTGGCACTTGTCAATCACATGCACGTCAAGTAATGAGGTAGAAAATGTCTTTTGTTTTTTATATCGATATAGACGCTTCACATCCACCGGATAACACATCACGCATCATTTGTGATCTTTGTTTAACGTATACCTATCACTAGTGATTGAAATGAACGTGTATATTTATTTCTTCGCTGGATAGATGACTCACAGAAGAAAGCAAAAGAATAGAATGAAAGGAAAAAAAAAAAATCCGACGTTTATCAGTCATATTGTTTTCTCCACTGACTTAAAGACTTTACAGCTATTACCACATTACTCTTTCTACTCACTTAAATACAATAAATATATGCCTAGAAATCAGATTCAAATTGAGCAATGAGAGCTTTGATTTTGGAAATTGCGGAGGCAGCAGCTTTTGACAATTGGACTTATTTCTCTTAAGCCTAAACAGGCTAATAATAATTGTTCTGCTACTAATATCATACTCAAAACTAGTTTTAACTTTATTTCCATTCAGTATATTTTGTATGGTTATATGGAACTTTATGCTTTTACGTCGGGTATTAAGAAATACCTGGTATTCCATAATACACGACACGGCATCTTGGACAATGAACCATTAAAGCAATGGACAAAACATCGCCAGCTAAAAAACAAGCACAATATAACAAACAATTCTTTTATACACCTAACCCTTAACATCAACGTTCAAGTTACATGCATACTAGTGGGTTAAAATGCTTGAAAATGTGTCTGCAAAAACTTCTGAATATCACAAAACATACCTAAATCTGTAGCGTGAAATGACAAGCCGCCAACTCTCACTGCAGTGCATCATGGAAGTCTTCCTCGGCTACTTCATGGCAATCACACGTGATAGCAGCGGCAAGCGAGCCGAAATCTCGGTATTCCATATTTCCCGACTATTCCATAATACCGTCCTCTGCTCTATTTGAAACAAAGGTGTGCTTTAACGTGATCTACATTGCCTTATGTTAGCAAATTGCTGTCTGTTCTTGCGGTTTACTAATTATGCGAAAGTTATTCAGAACAAAGTGATCTTCAAAAGCTATTCCTAGATAATCAAGTAGATAAATTTAAATTGTCATAAACTATTTTAAAGGTATAACATTGTCATCGCTAGAGCCGTTTTTGATATGTAAAGGATAGTTTTGGTTGCGGAGTTTCTTCAAAATTTTTGTGCCGCATCCTTGGAAGATACTAATTTTAAATACCAAGTTTGGTATTTAGCCGACTTCTCGTTTTTAAATTAAGCTGTTTGCACACATGCGCGCGCGCGCGGAGTTTCTAAACAATTTATATTCCGGGGACCTCAAAACATGTATTTAGAATGATGTTTGGTGGAATGCAGTACTTTCTCTAGGTAGTATGCACGTGATAAAGACAGTAAAAAGAAGGAAAGTTTAATGAAACAGAAAACAAAGACCTTACTTTTGTCCATGTCGCAAACCTGAATGTGCAGTAATCTATTTACAGATGTCCCGGCAGTTTTACAATGTTTAAGCTTTTTCATTCTTAAGTGACTGAATATGATTTTTGAGGGCCTGAAACTGATCTACATTTTCTAACTTACTGTTTGTAAATATACTACCTTTTTGAAACATATGGAATTGTTTTGTTTTTATCCGGAGATAGAAGTTAGTTTTCAATCCTCGTGTCAGAAATGCTCGCTGATGTCGTGCAAACAGCGAATACCTTCTAAGCAAGAGCCACTCACTGACAGTCCTAGTGCTTCCAGGACAGTGACTCAACGATTGTCTGCAAAATAATAATAGCTCGTCAAACAGAACAGCCTCGATGACACGTTTTATGTTGTAATGCACGGCGATTTTGCGTGTACCACGAGCCAGCGCACGCATTGTCGTCTATTTGTGTATTCTCTCAAGTACACAGAAAGGTGTGTTTTGTTTAGTACAGGGCAACCCGACAAATCGTCTCTTGCCAATCGATTGCATCACCGCGTTCACGCAAGCTGCATTATTTACGTATTGTGTGCAACAAACCCGTGAGAACATTCCGAAAATGTAAAGAAACACGTGCTTTTATTTACTTTGAAACATTACCTCATATGATAGTCTGTTTCACCTGAACTATTCAAGAATCTAAAGTTAATTGAACAATTACATATCTACATGCATGCCATAAACTTTCTCGATTCAGAACCAAACTGCTTCAAGTTTTAGCCAGACTAAAGAGGTAATGGATTTATGAAAGTCATAAGATATATAATTTTTATTTATCAGCTTGAAAGTTTTACCATAAGAGATACATGCAATTTGAGAGAGTAATGAAGCTTCCATTTCTTTAGATACCAAATAAAGAATCTATTTGTGATTGATTTAATATTTGTTACTAGACATTTTACTTAGAACTATACACAATAAGTGACCAGTATGAGAGTTTCTTTAATTCATAATAACCTGGACACGAGAAACTTCATACTATCTTTTGACAGAATCGTGTTAAGTTGTAGAGCACAATGTAGTTCGAGTACAATGTGAATTTTGGATATTTAAAAGTGTTGGCGTTTATAATGCCTTGTATATTAAAATCTACTCCAATTAACCGAAAATACATTTAAAGCACAGTAAAGTAATATATAGTTCATTCTCACATCGCTTTAAAACTAAACATAAATGTTTAGTAATTGAGTGATCAGTGTCCTCACTTTTCAACTCAGAGATCTCGGGTTTGATTACTCGCTCAGGCAGGGTATATTTCTTTAATTTGAATTCCTTCCCTTCACAGAGTCTGGAAGTTTGCAACATGGCAGAAATGCCTTAGTTATGAAAATATCTTAAATGTACGATCTTTTGATCATCATTTTGGCGCCATTTTTAAAAACAATAATTTCGGAACATGTTCCGTATAAAGATTAATTCGGGGTGAGGGACTTTCTTATCACAGCTTTGGAACATGCAGAACTTAAATACCACGTTTGGTATTTATTTAAATAACATTTCATTTTTTAGTTATGCTGTTCACTCACACACACACACACACACACACACACACACACACACACACACACACACGCACGCACGCACGCACAGGGGGTGTGAGAGAGAGAAGATTTTCTCTAAAATGCTTTTCTATCTTATTAATTTTCATTTTACATATTTTTTTCTAAAGAGGCTAAAATATCTATTTTTTTTTTTTTTTTTTTTGAAATCTCGTTCTTGAATATTTGGGTGTAATGCAATACACCCTCTACTTACTGTAAGTACGTAACAGAGAATATAAAATTGTTTCTAAAGATTTTTAATTAAGCAAAAAGAATCATTTGGCAATATATACTAATGAGATGGGTAAACCAGTAATTTGTAGATCTGAACGGCTGTTGACCTAAGCCTTGTTGAACATTATAATAATGAACTATTAGATCATTAGCATAGCGGTTTTTCTACGTTTAAACGGTTCGCTTCTTTGAGGTCTTCTCATTATATTTAAATAATCACCTTTAATTGGACTATGCACTTGGCGCTCCGAACTAATTTTATGCGTCATTAGAAACGGTGGGTAAATAGCACAACAAATATGGGCCCTAGACAATAGCTAATAGCTAACCTATTTGCAAAATCCTTTCCAGTAACAAAACTTTCAGAAAATAAGCAGGAGATTTACCCACGTACATTTTGATTCTCTGATAATATGATGGTTGTCGACCTATGCTTTCTTAGGTAGACTCTTTTTAGTGTATTCAGAAAGTGTAGAATCCTGCAATAAATCTCGTACAGTGTGTAGTTTCTTAAACATTGAACTAATAACACGCTGTCTTAAAATTATGAACTGGGTATCACTGCATCTTTGGAATATTAGATCTGACGGATAAGAACGTTCTCATAGCTACCAACTGTAGGTACCAATACAACCACCTTTCAGCCACCAAAAGTGTTCTGTACTGTTTCTTGATATCCCATTTCATTTTGAAACCTCACATCCTATTGACTTACTGCCTAGTGAACATCTTCTGAAGTAGTTTAAATTTGTACTTTTGGACTCGTAGTTCATCCTAATACTTAAATACAAAACGGGCTTTCTAATTTAAAAAAATAGCCTTGATATTTTGTATGAAGGCACTTTTAGCCTTAATTAGTTTCCTGTCAGTATTGGAGTTAAACAGGACATAGATTAAAGGGATAAGCTAGAGAGTATCGTACTTCAGTTGGTATGCCCCAAGTTTCCTTGAAGTTATTGGCTGATATATTTTCTTTATTAACATCCTTCAGACATTCTACTTAGATGCCTAAGCCTTCTTAGCCATCCGGTTTCAATGTTATTTATTAAATTTTTTACCTTAAATATTTTTTTAATTCGGCATTATTAATACCATGAGCATTTTTACAGCAAGAAGTCATTCTTAGCAAAATATATTTAAGGAAAAACTGAGGAAACAAACTCGAAATATATTATTTGCCAAGGAGCGAACATACCAGATCGCTTGAGCACGCAAAAGAAACCTATTTAACCTAGTATCACTTCTAGCGCAAAAATGTCCTTAAAAGATGGGCTACAGTTTACCTCTTTACTCCAGAGTGGTACATAGTTCACGGTTCAAACTAACAGGTGCATTAGCATTTAAAAAAATCTTATTTAAAATATAATTGTCGTATTTAAAATGATAAAGTATGTATGGAAAGTGGGGGGAAGGTATATGAACGTCGTTTGTTGACGCTAGTTTCATCTTAATAAAAAACTTATTCAGAAAGCTGTTTTTTGAACCTACACATCAAACGGAAGGAAAAATGGGTTATGTACGGCAGTCATGGAATATTTGAAAGTCGGGCTTATGACACGGTACAGATTCTTACATTCCAAAGTTTCGATGGGAGTTTAAACAAAGGACGGCTATTAATAATATTGGAAAGCATGGATTTACAAAAGTTTTAAGTAATTTTTTGGTTAGGTTTGCGCACGGACTGAATGTGGTGTACAGTGTAAATGGTACACTGTTGCAGGCGATGCGAGTAATGCGAGCATCGGCAGTGGCGAGGGAACGGGCGAGGAAGATGATGACACTAACGGCAAGAAGAACCAGAAGAAGCGTGGCATATTTCCTAAAGTTGCCACCAACATCCTGAGGGCGTGGCTGTTCCAGCATTTAACGGTGAGTTAGCCTATTGTGGGTACAGGATTTATTTTTAACTAGGTGTGTTTGAATTCGTTTAACATTAGAATTTCGGCGTAGGTTCTTCTAGCATATCATCTTTACTGACTTTTATATCTTATAGTTTGATTTAATACCTTCTTGCACGCTTTAAGTAACTTTTACCCAGTAAAAACCCTTCAAGTAATTGTTGATGAAACCTATATAGAGGCTCAAATCTATTAAATTACATTTCTAAGATATTCTACAAGTAAGGAAAATCAATGCTGAGGGCGTATATAAGACATTATGGTGATGGTGAAAATAATAATGTTGCTGAGTTAATAAATACAACTAGTTACTTGAGAGTACTTGGACATCGCCTTAATCAAAATACCAAATTATAACCTCATTGTTAATTGAAATTATGTTATCGTACTATCATCGCATACTTTCCTGAATAATAATAATAATAATAATAATAATAATAATAATAATAATAATAATAATAATAATAATAATAATAATAATAATAATAATAATAATAATAATAATAATGATGATGATGATGATGATGATGATAATATCGACTTATAGACTAGGCTTGCCATTTTGTCATTGAATGTGATTTCTCTCTCAACGTCGTGTCTTGTCGCTGACTTGTTTGTAGTGACACTGTGCAAACGCCACAACTCCAAATATAGCCAAGCCGAAGGGAAAAGCTTTTATTTCCTCATCTGAGAACGCAGAGTTGTTATTCATGAGAAGAAAATAGAATTAACTTATGCGTTGTAGGAAACACACCCCTAAGTTTAAACCAACTAAGGATACGTCTGAAATGCGCATGTGCATAAAGGTAAATCCATTTAAGGATACGCATGTGACACGTAACGCGGTAAAGTGAGTGAGCGCTAACGTGTGAGGTTCACTTTCAAGAGGTCTACGGTTCAAATCCGAAGAACGTCTCCCCGACTTAGATTTTTCTAGTTATGATAACTGGTAAATGGCGAGAAAGTAAGTTAAGTTTAGGCCTGAAAGTTTTTTCCCCCAAACATTTCTTTTCCAAATATCCCTTCATTGATGTATCATTCTTGTTCATCACCTGTCTTACCGCATGTAAGGGCGTTTAACACTAGTACGAACAGTAATGTGGCACTTATAAACATAAAACAGAGCTAGGAAGTATATGCAATTACTCATCTTGTTTCACATTAATTAATAATGGATGTTTGAAGATGTCTGAAGGATTTCTTTAGAAGTTTAACAAAACAGAAGCAGTGTTTTTTCTACCTCCAGCAATAAAATTAAAATTCTAGAACTATACCTCCTATAGATTTTTGCCGCTCAGATCAGCGCCTGCATTATAATGCATGTTTTGCTGTTCTGCATACGTTTCAGATCTATTTGTACTCCTTTCCCAAGAAATCAAAGCGCACGCATAAGTCAGTACTTACGCATTCGGAATGCTGTTTTCTCTGTCCGTAGTAAATCAACGTCGAAGAAGAACAATGAAAGCATTTCAAATAAATTGGCTCGTGGGGTTTGTTATGACGTGTTTGTGGTCGATAAGTGAAGATTAGGAGGCTCTCACAAAGGAGAAAAAGCACTCACATTGATTGAACTGCACCATCTTGGGTAGTTTTCCGTTATTGAGTTTGTATAAAACTGAGGGAGTAAAGACGGATCAATGGCGGGGTCGACCTCTCTATTGCTGGTCTTCAACGTTTGCATTTCCTAAGTGGCTTCTTTAAGGCTGCTACAACATTCGATTAGCGAATCTGCTGTGTAGGGAGAAACTCTGATCACGTAATCTTCCTAAACATGGCTATAGACCTCTATTTCTCATTTGCATGCTGTTTGGCTGAATGTTAATGATATTTGATTAAATGTTGGGTTACTACAAGATATTTACTAGTTAGGCGTCATGATGCAAACAATGTACCTAACTAACAATTTAAGAAGTAAGTTTTTCTATTGCACTGCCTATTAAAAATCACCCGGAAACAAACTAAGTAGTAATTAAAGCCCCAAAAATGCAATAGTTGTTGCTAGTATCACATACAATTGTGTTGCCTACGTAAGCAAAACCATTAAGCGCTTGAATAACTAAATGATTATTGTACATATTACCTATTTACGTTATCCCATTTTAGGTGACTTGACAAAATGTTCTCTGCTTAGTGTTAGTGTCGAACAGCATACATTGTTTGAGGCTCTTAGATGTTGAACTCTCTAATTCACAATACTTAATTTTCTGCAGCAAACACTCAAAACTTTGGATATGAATACCATGGCATCGTTATTAATATTTCCTAAGTTTAAGACAAAAGTGTTCAAATGCAAATAAAAATAATGTTCAAATGGGCCCACGATTTCTTAGAGCTTTCTTGCATACATTCTACTTCTCAGGGCAAAAGAAACCCCTGGTACAAAAAAGCGTAAACTGCAGCTGTGTTCATTTTTTTCTCCTGTTGATGCCTTGATCTCCTACAATTAATTAGTCTTATCTAATTAGAGTATTCCATGAAAATTGTTCTAAAGCACCCCAACAAGGAAGGGAATAATATTTCCAGTAAATACTGTATGCTTTACTCAAATGAGAATTTGAATAAAATACGAAATGCATCTTAAGAGCAGGCAATAAAGATCCATTCGCTGGCAGGTTATGAGGATCGTGTGTTAACAAATCTGAACCGTATTTTCCGCACAAAGATTGGCATCTGATCCTCAAGGATCTGTATAGGGGACGAAGTGAATCGTCTTGGAATTGGAAATGGCACACAAATATTGTCACAGGTTACGCTGAGAAGGGGAAAGGAATTTGTGGCAGCCCTCCCCAAGCCCCAAAACGGACGTTTTACGTGGGCAATATCCATACCATTTCTGGAGATACAATGCTCGGGGTTACATCTCGAAAATAGCAGCCATTTCCGGCATCCCGCTGACTCGCTCCATAAAGGACAAAACTCTTGTGTTTACACATCGTCTTGCATAAGCAGCTCAACGTATTCTCCTGTCCAAGTGAAATATCGGCTGCTCCTTTTTTCTACTTCTTAGCAGAAAAGACCAGTTTCGTATCTTTTTTGGCGAAAGCAAGGAATTCGTAGTTACATTGTAGATACAATTGAATACATTTTTCGCGCAAATTAAAATTCATCATGGGATATATTTTTGTTAATTATTCTTTAATATTTTTCTTGAATAATATTCTTGAATAATTTTATAATTTTGGTGAAGCATTTCTTGCGAACAGTGGGGCAGTAATCAGCTACCTAACATATGGAATGGGCACTCCATTTTAAATTGGCAGCTTTGAACAGAACTGAAATTATTAAATAAATTCCTCCCATGATAGTAGCTACAAATCCCCAGTTGGGTTATGGAGTGTGACAATGAGCGCTTTCCAAACTACTACAGGTACTACGTAGTTTCATTTCTCTATCGGTAGTTTATCACTTTCTTTCGCTTTAAGTGATACTTCAAATTAATATTGTGACATTTTGCCAGAGGTTTCAGCGCTGAGTAAATCGAAGACAGTGAGTGCTGACTAGGCTTGTCATCTTGGGGATCGATAGTAACTTGACCGCGCTATGGCGTATAAATGGGTTCACTCCATCAAGAGACAGGTAACCCAAAAGTAACCACTACGATCTTCGAGCATATTGATTACAGATCTGGTATAAAATAAATAATGCATCGTTTGTTAACGACGCTATCAATTACCAGAACTACCAGAATAGTATCAGCGCCACCGTTGTGCCGGAATTTTGTCCCATAGGATTTTAATTACACTGACATAGGGCAATTGCTTTTAAGCACGCTTGAGAACCCTCGAACTGGTATGGGTTTCAACCAGCGAGCTTTCAAAAAATTCATGATGACAATCATAAGTCCATATCTGCCAATTTTATATAAGTTCTTAAAATTCTTTTTGTTGTAGTTTATCTTTTATTAAATGAAAGACAAAATAAACGGATTTTTCGAAACCAATTAGGAAGGTTTATTTTAATGATTAAGTACTAGATCAAATAAAAATAAAAACGGAAGTCAAAATTAGATTATGGAGGTGATTGTTTATACTTTGAGAATCTTCAGGTTTCTAATAACCGCTCGTTTAGTCTCTCTCTGCACATCTTGGCCAATGTAAAGCCCCGATGATACATTGTTCTTGCTCACCCCTATTCTTATTAACCGTCTCTCAGGAACCATTTCGCCCTTATTACGGCGAGAGACAAAGGAACCGTGATCGATCTGGTGTAGGGATGTGGTCGTATCATATCTGTCTAAAAGGCTGTGCTGGCCACAGGGGGGGTGGGGGAGGGGTTAATGAGTCGTGCAAGCAAAGCCCTAGGATCAGGTCTTGGAGAATGGGGAGAGGTCGCCGACCGTACACTTAGGCTAAGGGTGCAAAATACTCTCTGGATGCTCCAGAACCAACTGCGTTCAATTCATGTTTTCGAAAGTTCAATGTTATACGAATATTAGGAGTTGAATGTTGAATGATGTTGACTTTGAATTTTTAAAACGTGATTCACTTTTCGGATGTTCTAAACCTATACAATTTAAGAAATTTTGTTTGTTCTATATGTCAATATTTTGGGGTTAAATACATTTTTCTAATTGTTGTAAAGATTTATTAATTTTTAATCGGTATGTTTCCAATCTCCGAATTCCTTCGTTGTCTGAACAAAATCCTGTTAGCGTGGGTGTTTTTACATCAGAATACTGTAACGTGATTCTCCTCTGTATCAAACGAAACAATATACTGTAATGTCAGTTAATTAAATCATTGTTCATTTGAGCATTTCAATCTTATATTTCACCAATTATGCAGACCTAAAAGGGCCATTAGGAATACATTTTGTCTTTACATTCATATGACTTTTTCTAACCACTGCAAGATATTTTGATAGCTCATCTACAAAAAGTTTCTTTCATTAAACATTTCGGTTTAGGTGAAAAAGGAATGCAAGGGGTAGTTATTGTTAAAAACAGCTTGCTATTTGCTGACTTTCAAATTCTGTGCACATTGCATGATAGCAGAGAAAGAAAATGACTGGAGTACAATAAGTCATTTAATAGCATATTGGAACATTGGGAAACCCATAACAACGAATTTCTCGGAAATGGTTAATGTATAAAATATATTATTATAATCTTTTTATCGTGATCTGCGTTTTTATGCAATAGGCTTTATTCATATTTTATGTATTACAATAAAATTGTAGAAAATGTTGAGATTAAAGTACATTTTAGACATTCTACTTCTGCAGAAATTGAATATATTATTATTATTATTTATATTATTATTATTATTATTATTATTATTATTATTATTATTATTATTATTATTATTATTATTATTATCATCATCATCATCATCATCATCATCATCATCATCATCATCATCATCATCATCATCATCATCATCATCATCATCATCATCATCATCATCATCATCATCATCATCATCATCATCATCATCATCATCATCATCATCATTATTATTATTATTATTATTATTATTATTATTATTATTATTATTATTATTATACATCTAAAGAAATTAATGTCGTACCTTCAGAAAATATTGAAGTCAAGTGTGTAAAAAGATGTGGATGTTTTTCTTTTATTTTTGTTCGTTCTTGAATTATGATACTTTTCCCACCTTGCTTTTTATCTTACTTTTATTTATAAAAATCCTTTTAAATTCTATGGGACATTTAACTTGGAACACTTCAATGATGAAATATTTTAAAACTTGCTTTTAATACTTTTTAGGCACTGAGCACGTTCACATTCTTATGCACACTTTCAGACTCTGTTGAGGTAAGGAAGAGACTCTTAACCACAGAAAAACTGCCCTCTTGCGATCGAGAACCCGGGACATCCGGGTTGAGAAGCCAGAACACTGACCATTGGATTACAAAATCAATCTAAACTTTAATGTCGAGTTTAATAAACGCTTGAGGGTTAACCACACCGTGATATAGAAGTTCAGATCTTGCTTCTAATGATCCGGGTCGAGTTTATATTGGATTAGGCTTTTTGAGGCTTTTGAAGAGTACTGGTTATTTCACACGTTATTCCGTTTGTTTAGTGCTGTCATCAGTCATTAAATGTACGTGTCGAGTGTTTTCGTTGCAATGAGGGTAGGTATTTGTGGTGGTCACTACAGTAGGTATATTCTTCTGTTGGCATATCTTTGTCCAGGATCCCCAAAGCTCTTACGGAAGGAAGAGAGGGCTAGGAAATGACCGTAGTGTAGCGGTCCAATTCGCAGCATCCTCCCCAAAGCCCATCATTTAATTCCACGTGACAGGTAGACAGCCTCCCTCTCCCACCAGTTCGTTTCTCCTGGATTTCCTCCGGGAACCCGGCAGCCTCATCCCTTTCATACGTGTGTGGGGGAGGCAATGCTATCTTAAGCTTCACGTGCACGTTTCGTAGCGGCTTTTAAGCTGCCGTCGCCCGCATTGGCGACACCCGCTGTCGCGATCCTCTCCTGTTTAGACTAACCTCTTTTGATTTACAGCTTATTGCGATCTTATTTTTCTGACCTTGCTTATGGTCCATGAAGTGCTGAATCACCTCAAAAAGTCGATATAGAATCTTCAGACCCTAAAATAAAGGTGAGAAGTGTGCGCTTGCATGCTTCCTTTCATACCTGTCTCTGAAAAACAGAATCCAAAAGAACGACACAAACTAAATGACGTAATTAAATTGGACCACCTTTTATGAAAGTGTGGAAAACATTTCGATATCTTTAATTTTCTCAAAACCGCGTTAAACGATGTTGCAATATCATCAAATACTAAGCATTGGCACGACGAATATAATGTATATTTTGTATTTGTAACCACTGAACTCTGTCGCATCTAAATTTTGTGTAACAGGAAAACCATAAAAAAACAAAAATGACTCATAAATGACAGAGAAGTACGTGAAACGCTAGTGGATACATTTTCTATAAGGTACACACGCCACTGATAAACCTTGGCAAACCTTGTAATGCAAGGAAGCAAGACGGTATCGGAACTGTTTCAAATAACTGCACTATTTACTATTAACGCATTACTGCATTGGTTGTAATTAAATATTCAGCTCAAAATTACAGCCTTTAAATTTTAAATTGTGAAAATGCTGTTCGTTGTTTAACAGTAGGTATACTGAGTTTATTAAGAATATCTATTGGTAAAATTTATAAATCTTGCAGCTTTTATCTAAGTGTTTTAAAGATGCTGCTGAACCACAAAAAGCGCACTTTAAATTATATTCATAGCTATGAGGTGCCATTAACAATTTTTGCGAAAATAAGTGTATTCTGCTTTAATTATACCAATTAAACAGGTTTCTCACATGATGTAGTCATCTACCTACGTTTGCAAAAATAAAAATACAACAAAGTATTGAGTGTTGCAAAAACTATCGGCCAGTTTTTGTTCATTCTCTGTAGGTTTCAGCTGAGGATAACAACATTGATTACAAAATTATATGAACTATTTTTAATGCGCTGTAATGCAAGAAAAATCAAACTTAATCGAAAGGCATTGGAAGGAAGTACAAGTCTTGTGCTCTTGGACATGTAAACGGTCACTACTGAAGGTTTATATGACTATGAGAGTAAATGCCGTAATATGTACCTACTTGAAGCTAAAGTTCAAAATACTTAAGTATGTTTGAACGTAAAAACTGACTTCTGGTTTCTTAAAAACTTTTCACCAAATTTCAGCTAAGGGTTCCTTTAGGGCAGCATGCTATTCTGATTCATATTTTAATAATCTTTTAGTGTTTGTATGAATTACAATAACCATGAACTGCAATAACCATATCTTGGACACTTGGCTTACATTCCGTCTCATATTACAGAGACTATCATATAAGTGACACAGCTTTCAGCAACATTATGCCTATAGTAACGGTTTCAAAGGAGAATAGGAAGATCAATAAAAACTGTAACCATTGTACTTAATCGATGAGTATGTAGCATTATAATCTTTTACTATGTATAGCAAGTAGGGAAAGTAGTGTATTCTGCCGAAATATTCAATATCGAGATTTCACTGCAAGTAGGTAGATATATGCTTTAAGACTGAAAAAATGCGCATTTTTTGACAAAGGTGTGTATGTGAACAGCATAACTAAAAAATGGGAAGTCGGTTAAATACCAAATTGTATTCCCTTCCAAACCCAAAAATAAAATATACTGAGTCTTTATGATTTGTTGAAAATAATCAAGCTAGGGGATTGTGAATTATAGCGAGTTTTTAATGTTTAATAGGAATTAGAATATAATTTAATACATTTTGAATATCTATTGGTACTAAGCTCAGCACCTTCCTAGGATGCCTCACGAAGCTTATAACGAGAATACCAACACTTCAGACTACCCTTCAGATGGAAGGGTTGTTGAAAATTTTGATTTCTCTAAAATGTCTCTAGCCATGCTGATTGATTCTAATGATCTTAATTAGCTATTTTGCATGTTTAAGATGTGTTCATGCCAAGTGAGAAGTATATCTTGAATTTTCTAGGAATGTCCTCAGAAATCTTCTTGGATCTGAATGGTTTTTACAAAACTGGAAATAGATCCGAAGAAATAAACCAAATGTTACTACATGAAAATGTATATCTCGTTAAAAGACATTTGTATCAAATACATTTTTTGGAGTGAACCATTTAAAGATATTCCAAGTTATTTGTTTTAATATTCCAGTAATTTATGTTTTTTTTTTTCAATTAGGAATAGGTTATTCGTTGTTGATGACCTGGCCATGCAAAGAAAACGGAATGACAAAGCCATCATGTGGGACCCATTTCTTACAAGATAACATAGATAGGAGTAAGTGTAAGAATACTTTGAACAGTATTAGAGAAAGCCTATATATCCAACACTTAAGATCTTTTCATTACTTTTTGCGAAGTATTTTGTGCCATTCATATAAACTAGGCTTAAAAATAATCCAGTGTATATCCGTCATCCCCTTGGCTGTTCGATAACGCATTAAGACGAGGAAATGTATGTTGAAAGAAGCAGCGAGTCCTCATATTTATTTGACCTACCTACTCTCTCTTGGTTTTCATTTCCCCGTTCCATTCGCCTTGCCTTAGTCGTCTTCGTCGTCCCGCCGCAGCTTTTGCATACGAATTATCTAGCGCTGCTGCAGTCCCTGGAGAGGAAATTACGTCGTCTGAAGTTGACCCCTCCATCACCTCACCCTCTGCACGTACCATGTGGATTACTCCCACCCCCCAAAGGCCATTTCATCTCTGAAAACGACGTTTAATAGCCATCCACGCTTTATCTGCGAGTCCCCATGCAAACACTGGGACGCTTTCCCCTGGAGATTTCTGATGGACCTGCGCCCAGCTACGTGGAAAAGCATGCAATACTTGTTTATTATTTTTTGTGGACCAAACACGTACTGCAAGTAAAAGACCGATATCGCAAATGTTATACAGGGCGCATCGTTCACATAGTTGTTTGTGCAAGTTGATATATCGAGCCACCAGAACTTATCTATAAACTCGTTCTATCTAAATTAAATTCCTTAGCTCTGCCGTGTCACATATGGAAGCCAGACTGAATTATTATTGTGCAATAAAAGTTAAATTGCCATAATAAAGGAGCTATATCAGTGTATTGTAATGACAATATTTAGTTACAAAGTCTTGTCTTTATTCATTTTTCATTCATTTAATTATCACACAATTCATTACACTGCATTTGTTACCACCCTTGATTCTTTCGATGGGAGTTATGTTGTGTTTAAGCGGAGGCCTTGTATGGATTAATGTAATCGCGGAAATAAATTCAACAGAATCAAAAGTAGTTTTGCGAGTATGGGAGAAGATAACGTTGGCATTGTTGCCATAAAAGTTGATGAAACAGCAGAACATTGCGTACAACTGATTCATTCAATGTTTTCAAAGTAATGAACGTACAAAATAATTGCAGTGAAGACGAGTTGTCTTGTCAGCACTGGTGTTACGAAGATCAGGAAACCAGGAAGCTCAAACAACAGAATACAACTTTCTATTACCCATGTCCGAACTTATGTTAGGTATTATCTCACACACTTTCAGCTGGATATTTTATCATTTATAATTCAGGAGTTTACAAAAATAGCATATGACGCACAAGTTAAAAGTTATTTTATTACTCAGTTTTCAGCCCTTCATATTTAACTCTTGTATAATAAATGGCTGTTTTGGACTATGAGACTAATTTATAGTACTTGTCGTGCATCGTATGTTGATAATGCCACAGTCTGACTGTTAAACATGCCAAAGAAAACTTATACTCATATGAACAATATACATGCAAATATTCATTGCTATGGGACCTCCTGTAGAAGCAGGAGAAATTGCTGTAAATCTATTTCTTTTAAGTTCTCAAAGCAGCCGTTTGTATTAAATATTTTCATTTATTTTTTACCGTATATTAATTATATTTATGCTCAACAACTAAACATAGTTTGAAACACTTTAAGTTTGTAAATGTTGAAGAATATAGCAATATCTAGGGTTGGAGTCAGAACGACTCAAATATTTTAAAACGTACACATGATTTGCATATTGCAGAACTTAAAAATATTTGTATCTTTGCTCTGATATTTCCAAAATTTTTTGTATATATGTTGCTTCACTGAAAGTTTATACTTCATTATAAGGAAAGCTTCATGAAATATAGTTATGTCAATTTAAATTTAATTCATAATTTTATACCCTATTTTATAAAAAAATAAAACGTTCATTCTCAACTTATTGGGAAGTTACATATTTGCATTGATAAACAAGCAAAAGTCAAAAATGATTTTCTCAACTCTATGGGAGATTTTGGAACGGTTTGGAACCGTATGAATTAGCCATAGAGTAGTCACTTAGGGTTCTTTACGTTTCAACCATCAGTAACAAGGGTGCGATGCGAGACCTTGAAGTCTTCTTGATTTAGTGTCTCCAAGTTTCAATAAAAGGTGAATTATATGACACATATATCATACTATTTCAAGCACTCTTTAATGTTAAAATGCGTTCATCATATTTCACAACCTAGTACCACAACGTGAATTACTTCATGATTCTATCTTCTTCCTGCATGCATTAAAGTTATACATAATTATAGTATTTTGATGGGTCTTTTCCATACTCTAGGAAAGGATAAAAAGCACATCTGACGCGAAAGAACCCGAGTTAGATAAATAATGTGAAATAAAGCGTTTTTTCTATTTCGGTTATGCTTAAATAACAAATCATTTTAGCCACATATATGATATTTCGAAACAGTTTTTAGAACTGGAATGGTCAGAACTGAACACCTCTTCATTGACTGCATGATAATAGCTGTTTTTACGCATTGCCGGAATTAGAGTAAGTTACTTTAGGGAGGATTTAGAATACTGTATTAATAAAATAATGAATACAATTGGCCAAATGCTACAAACACTGAACTGAAGATGTGAGGCGCTGCTCCAAAAGAAATAGTTCAAAAGATATTTCTTAAGGGAAAACTTCTGCTTTATGATTTACGCATTTTATGGGATATACGTAAAACGGCGCAAACACCAGTTATATTAAATGGCATTAACAATTTATATAGAAATGGTACATTAGTCAGACTTGAATATTATCTGCGAGTGGCCAGATCTAAGGAGTCAGAAGGCTGTGTTCCATTCACCACTAAGTGCTCTGTCTGCAAAAAGAGAAATATGATTCACCCTAAAAGCTTCTCCGTCTTATAGATCATTGAACATAATTTCTCTGCCAAGCGCACCCTGGGCCCAAGTAGCTCTTACAATGGAGAGAACTTTGCTCCCCGTTGGCTGCTGGAATAGCACCAGAGAGATAGAGATAGAGATAGAGATAGAGAGAGAGAGAGAGAGAGAGAGAGAGATGAGAGAGAGAGAGAGAGCGAGAGAGAGAGAAGAAACTTATCTACAAGGTTTGCAGGTCAGAACAAACACCGTCAGCACTTTACAAAACGATGTTTCCAGACACATAAAAGTTCTTAATGTTATGACAAAGAAGAGATTTAATCAAAGTCGAAGAAACAGGCAAGTAAACGAGAAGTCAATGCTGAGACTTCCTTTAGGATGTCAATGTATCTAAATTACAGATAAACGAAAACAGTGGTCGTCAGAAAGGATTTAGCCTATTCGAGGTCGTTGGGGCATGGACTCATTCGGTTCATATTTCACCAGAACTCCAGGTTTTTGATAAACGGCAAATGTCGGGGAGGTTCCGAAACTTAGTTCTAGAACGTTTCTTTTCCAAATTTCCTTTCCCAATCATCATTTCACTTCCTATATCATCAGTGTCCACCGCCATGCACGTTCCTTATGAAGTAAACACGGGTGTAAAATAACTTTATCTAAAGAAATATTTAATATCTATGTAGCTAGTTTCTCTCAAATCTTTATTAATTGAGGATGCTTCACTGGAAGTATTTTGAGTGTGTGATTAATGTAATATAGAACACACCTGACTTCCTAACGTTTATAATACTTTTGGAGTGCATCGCTGAAAAAAACTTAATCTAAAGGAAATTTACTGTAGATTTCAAGCCCGTCCTTGGATTTGGGTGCTGTGGATTTTTCATTCATTTTATTGGATCATCCAGAAAGTGGTAAGACGGAGATCTCACAGACGATTCTTGTGTAGAACATTTGAGTTTTGACCGCGGGTTGTTCTAAGAGTAAGTCACGATGCCATTTTTTGTTTTCTAAATTTGTAGTAGCCTCTCGGGTACTGAAATCATTGTAACCATTAGGGTGACAAGCATGCTAGAGCTCTTTTTTTCCGCTACATAATAAATATTTCCCCTTAACTACTGATATTTTGGAATAATTGTTACTAATCCTTTCTTTTGTTGTTGTTGCTACTTCCTCTATTGTGTTTCCTTTATTTTTTCGAATACTTTTACCTTTTTATACAAGTAAAATAAAGTTATGTTTTTTTCTATTTTTTAAATTGTATATATATATATATATATATATATATATATATATATATATATATATATATATATTATTTAGGTAATGGTCATCGATTTTTTTTTATTTAGTGTAGTGAGGGTTTCCATTCATTGGGCGGAAACGATGGCGTTAACTACCTGTGTTTAAAAATGTGACATGAAACAGAGAACTGGCTTTCTTTACCCAGCATTATTTATTTTTGTAGCGATTTTACAAAGTTTTCTATAAATACTAATTTATTTGTCGGTCCTGTTTATCCTAATATTCACTGTAAATACCTCCCATACGGTAATACTACGGACATATACATTTGTAAATTGAGACATAGTGTAATTATTGACTGTTTAATAAATATGTTAGCAGTAATATCACATGCCTATGTTTTATAAGGGGGGAAAAAACAAAATGCCCATTTTATTTTGAAGCACCATTTAAAAACATCCAATTAAAGTTGATAATTAGGTTTACTGTACTACAAATTTAGGTTTCAAATAAAATCTGCATCTTAACTATAAGTATCTTTTTCCTTAAGAAAGGAGATATTTTAATAAAAGCCATTTGAAGTAATCAAATGCCAAAAAAAAAAAATGGTATTTTTTGGTTGGAGGGGTTTTATAAAAATCATCATTCGTATCATTTAAAGATGCACACCTAGGTATACAATTTTGAAATTACGTATGCTTTTTTAACACCTGAAGCAATATATGTTTTTAAATCGTGCATTTTATTGACGTTTTTGATCTAATTTTAAGTCCAATGCAGTACTTACTCTACCTTATAGGTACAAGTATGAAATACAGATGCTAAACATATCATAACCTTATAGTACAATATACATGGTTATGATATGTTTACTTGCTCTGTTGCGTACTTATATATTACAAATGTTATAATAGGAATCTAGTCTCTCAAAACCATAAATATTTTACCACCGTCTGGGTTTAGTGAGAACATCAAATAGGATTTTATCGATAGTTTTTCTGTGACAAGTGTGTGTTTTGGATATGCTCGCTGTAAGTTTTGGGCCGTTTGCCACGTGGTGCAGACAGCAGCTGTCAGGATTCATTTCATGGCTGAAAGGTTCTGCTAACATGGGTGACTTGCATGTCCGAGCACTTGTAACCTTCTTAGAGCAGTTAAAGCTCTCTTCTCCCTCTCTCCGTCCTCCGTATATGCTGCTTTTTATCAACTTATGTGACGGCAAGATGAATTTCTTCCCGTTTTTGTTTGCGGTTGCTACCACTTTCCAGTATAATGCACTTCGAATTAACATATCATTTCCTATCATCACTGAGGGCATTTTCCTCCGAATTAAAGCTGTCATAAGGACAAAGTAATAGGAAGGTTGTTGTAGAGAGTTGTATTCTGTCCAGGCTGTAACGGAATCTTAAACTCTTATTCCAAAAATTAAACACTTCTTAGTTCTGATTGAACACTGCCAAATAGCTAGAATGCAGACTAGTCATTTTAATAATAATTTTATTCTTCTTTGGAATGTACGTCTGTGCATTTCTTTCCTCAAACTATGTGGAAATCTACTTACTATGCCTCCCATTAAAAACAACACGAAACTTCTGAGTGTTACATTGATTTGGTTTTGTTTACCCACTTTTGTATATTTTATATGACTTCTGCAGACTATTTTTCCATCTAGTTCATATTAATCGATATAAATAAAAAATGGTCTCATTAACCATACGTTACTATGAGGGAAATTTAAGATACCAAATCGATTCAGAGTGGAAGTCTATATGTTCTTTTCACGGCATTGCGAGTAACAAAAAAAAAAAAAAACAAAAAACAAAAAAAAAAAAAAAAAAAAAAAAAAAAAAAAAAAAAAAACGGAAAATACTAGAAACGCAAATTATGTGGCTAGAAAGGATATACGGTGGTAGAAGCAAGCAGGTCATACGCAGGAGAAATATGGAGCTTGGAAACCGGTTGGAAAAATATGAATGCATAGGTATAACAGGTATTTTAGTAAACTATTCTTGGAATTACCGAGAAGTTCACCAAATGCATAAGCAGTACTAGGGAGAGTGGTAGCAAAAGGTAAAATCATAGAAAGCGTAGTCAAATTCTGGTTCAGAATAACTCTATTAGAAGGCAATGAAATGTTAAACCATGGTTATACAGGAGAAAATGGGGAGGGAAAATTAGATGCACAAAATAACATTGGAAGAAATAGGCATTGGGCAGAAAGAAAAGATAAAAGTAATGTAATATTAATAAAAATTATGGGTTTCGTGAAATAAATTTGGACAAAAGTTGAATATACTGAAAAGGAAGAAATGAAGTAGTTTTTATAGAAGAAGGTCATTAGATAATTTTAAAAGTGGAATGAGAGAGAAAAATACCTTGAACTATACAACAAAGCGAGCAGAATGGATATGCATGGGTGGGGACAAGTGAATCGAATTTAAGTAGCTTAAGAGGGAGGAAAAGAATTTAGAAGATTGTGTTATAGTTGCATTGTGTTCTGAATTCAGTGACACAGAAAAATGAAGAGAGAGTATTTTTACTAGAGAACTGGAATAGTTTCTAATGGAGCTAACAGCTTTAAAGATTTTTAAATCAAGATCAGAAGAATGTATGGAGAAAGCAGAATAGTGAATAGAATGCACTTCTATTCACTATTTACCTTTATATCTCTTTATCCTTTTACCGCATTTTCTCTTGCTTCTTTCATATTTCTTTTAAGCATTTTAACCTTAATTCTCTAAATATTTTCCTGCTTTCTGCATACGTTCTTCTGATCTTGAGTTAAAAATCTTTATAGCTCTTAGCTCTCTTAGAAACTTTTCCATTTCTCTAGTATTAAATTCCCTCTCTCCAATTTTTCTGTGTCACCGAATTCCGAACACAGTGCAACTACAACACAATCTTCTATATTTCGTGCAGCTCTCCCCCATTTTTCGTCCCTCTTAAACCACCATTCTATGACATAGAATGTTAAACGTAAGAGCAAGAAACAAAAGAAGCAATTCCAAGAGAGAGTGATAAATAGTGTCCGTATTATGTAAGCTTTACAGAAGATAATAAATAATTCATTCATTAAACAGCTCAATAGCGACAGCATTTTAAAGTGACTAATTTATTGAAAACCGTATGTATATAGCTATTACACGGAAAATTTATTTGCAATGTGTTTTGAAGTCTGTGCTTTTATGTAGCATGTTTCTATTTGTTATGTTTTACATTTTATATAAAAGAACACAAATTTCCTTCAGCATGACGAGGTATTCATTCTACTCTTAGATAAGTTAAGATATACATTTTCACTTGCCATGTAAATATTAATATTTTAATCAAAATCTTTAGGACCATTTATGGGAAAAATCAAAATTTCGAAGACTTTTTGTGTTGCATCCTTGGAAGGTGTTGAGCATTTCGTATTTATAAGACTTTTCGTTTTTTAATTATGTTGTCCTCCCATACACACATGTGGACTTTTTCTAAAAAGTTTTTTCTTGAATTTAGGGAGTCTCAAAACGCGTATTTCCGGTGAAATCTCGGCATTCGAAATTTTGGGTGAAATACAATATTTCCTCTACATGTTTGAGGTAAGTAGTAGGGAAAGTAAACATTGTTTAGAAAAGTGGATGTACGAACGATTTGTTGTAATGCGTGTAGGTAGATATTTCAGAAATAGCCCATAGTTGTGCAGCAGTGTGCCAGTTTTCCTCTCTGTCAGTTTAAAGTGCACTTCTTTACCTCTGAGACGCCTGTGCGCAGGTTTCCAGCAATATTTCTTGCCGCCTAAGTTGTGTTTTATGTAGCTAATTTGCCCGCTTCTGTTTTTGGAGTAAATCCATCACAAGCAAGCATTTTTTACGTAACCCATGTTCGAGATTTTTTACGTCATTACGCTGCGACAGCTCTAGAAGGCGGCCGGTGTTAATTTAGGAGCACCGTGCAGTATATTCTCCAGATTTACCTTTGTGTAAACTTGCTGGTGTGGACGCGATTTATAGTGCTATATATACATATATTTAAGAAATAAATAACTTAGAAAAAAGCGTAAAATTAAGCTAGTCTCACTGCAGTCCCACGCATTTAGAAACTCTATTGCACTCCCGAGAATAAATGGCTTAAACTGTCCGTCCTGGAGATAATTTAGTTCTTTTAGCATCTCTTTCTCACCCTGGTGCCTTTAGAGCACCTCTGGATATAATCTGCCCTTTACTTAGGCGGTTTTATTGATACTGTAAAGATTTTCCCGCGCATTCTCTTAGAATCCGTTCTTTTTATGCTTTAAAACGTACTTAAAATTCTGTGAATCATATAGATCTTGTAAATTGATTCTGAGGGTCTAGTATCATAAAATACGTAAAATTGCTAGTAAAAGGATGAAACTGATAGGTGAAACCAATTATCATAAATTTAATTTTTAAGATGGACAATGCACATTACCTTAATTTACAAACGTTTCTGCCACTATTCTTTGTACACATTTTCCCCAGCGTTCTGTAAGTTTGAATTTACCCTTGCGGTAGAAGTTCGTTCCGGCTGCCGGAAAACTCCCACGCACCGCCTTCCGTATGTCCTCCAGCGTCGCATTTCAGGTTCATGATGATGGTATCAGCTGTTCCAACGCTCATAAAAATCATTTCCTTCATTTGGAAATCTTTAAAGGTTCTTTAATCGTTCTGGTTTTCTATCAATAAACGTGGCACCCAACGAGCACAACAAACTTTCTGTAATCCAAGTCTTGATTCACTTCCTGCACTGCTTCCAATTGCAAGTTTTGTTGTGATTTGAATCATAGTAACACATTTGTCTTCTCTAGTGAATTCATCAGCTGTTCCCTTGTTGCGTACCATTGTGACGGGTAAGAAGCTGTTGGGTTCTGGTATTTCCATCTTTTAATTATTTCAACCATCTCAGCACAACGTTGTTTACACTTCTCCACATGCATGTTGAAGTTTGGGGAGAATATATGTAATACATTTTTCCTGTGTAAATTCTCCCTGCCGAAATGAAACATAGATTTCAACCATTTTTGCAAATATCATATGTGGTCACGCGATATAGGTTAATGATCTCATAAATAAAATCTCTAGATAGCGATAATGCAATCATTATTATCACTTTACTGAATTGCAATTATAACAAATAGTCCTCTATACCTCTCGGGTTTATTGCATTTCGGACTCAAATCTTCTCGTATACTAGTGACGTGGTATACAGATAAGGTTTTAGCTTATTCATTACAGAGTTGGTGAAACATATGAATGTAATATTTCTGATAATATATACAATATCCAATCTGAAGGGGATATGATTATGGAGTTACTCATCTTCTAAATTAAGCGAAGCTTTGACTTGAAATATTGCTAATGTTAAGGACATTTATCAACTTTGTGCTGTTAGAAATGCTTAGAAAACTCTCAAATATCTATTGTTAAAGAGGAAAATATTGGTCTGAATATACTTCAGTTAATATCCCCCTTCCAAATAGAGTTGATTCGAAACAAGTACTCCACACTCGTAATGCCGTTTTTAAGAAAGCGTTTGTGCTACGTTTTACCGAAGCAGCTAGGTTTTTACTGCTCCTTAATCACCTTCGGCTGCCACGGATGGCATGAGAATGCAATGGAAAAACTAAGTAATAACCACTTCACACGGTCCCTTGAACCCAATCAGTGTAGCAGAAACTTAACTCCAAGTTGGTGAATGCGGACCATGGAACCGGAACAAATAAAAAAACCAAAAATTGATTTTGTCCAGAAAATTAGAATTGTGCAGCGACAACTGATGCATGACTTCTAAAGAGTTTTAATTACCTTCTCGAGGAGGTCTACTGGTCAAAGTTGTGCAGGAGAGGGTCACTAAAAGCCAGCAATTAACAGCCGCACTTATCCCTAAAGGATGCGGTGACAAATCCAGAGTTCAACTCCTGCCAGGGACAAGGCCGTGAAACCATACGTTGTGATTCTCGGATATAGGAGGGGATTTAAAACTGAGTTACTGCGGTTAATGCGGCAACGAATGTAAAGCCTTTATACGACTTTATGAGTTAAGATAGCAAGGGATTTATAATTGCTAAATAAAATGCGGAAATATGATTGTCGTTACTCAAAAGAGAAAGCAGAAATTACAGCACACAATCCTGCAACGTTAGGGAATTAAACCCCTTCCTTGTCAAAACATAGTTTAATTCTTTGATACATACCGGTATTTGTTGTCTTGTGTCACCGAAAGCCCCTATTTCTTTCCATATCTCGCTTCATTTAGCCGTTATTCTATGAATAAAGTCGGAAATAAATGATTTCACATAAGGTTTTGGCCAACAAATACTTTAGACTTAGCTTGGGATACTTTTTACATGTGTGATATTATTTTCTGTTTCGAAGTTACACTTTCCCCCTTTACTATCTTTGACTTTGTGGAGAACTATTAAAATTGGTTCGGGAATTAGAAAGAACAAACTGCTTCCTTGACTAGAAAATAATATGGGACGGAATATTGCTTCGCAATTGTACGATTCCTATTACATACTCATTGCGCTTAGGCTTTTATTATTATTATTATTATTATTATTATTATTATTATTATTATTATTATTATTATTATTATTATTATTATTATTATTATTATTATTATTATTATTATTATTATTATTATTATTATCATTATTATTATTATTATTATTATTATTATTATTATTATTATTATTATTATTATTATTATTATTATTATTATTATTATTATTATTATTATTATTATTGTTGTTGTTGTTATAATAAATGATAATTTCTAAGAAATTATCAAGCAAGGTTTCAAGCATATGTATAGAGAATTTTCACTGATTATAACCTAGGCCACCACTAAAGTAAGTTGCTTGGATTACGGTGTATGAACCGGACCACTCCTGCCTACTAAAAACGCACTCCATCAAGCGTGAGGGTGTAGCTAACGTGAAACCACTGTATTCCCTCTGTCGGTGCCCAATATTGAGTATTTGCTATTCGCCTGTACACTGTTCCCCCGTTGCCAGAAATTACCTTGTGATGGACCCACGCTCCTCTGAGTCATCTGCTGGAGGTCTAGTTATCTCGTAGCTACTTCAGGCAGATAAACCCTCAGATCAGGGTGGCTAGCTAGACGATGAGCCCTCCAACAGCTACTTGAAAGGAATTGTAGCAGTTCTTTATTGAAGCCTAAGTATTATGTATAAAAGGTTTAGCATGTAGTGGCTTCAAACTGAACAACTGAAGGAACTTTGTTTAAAATGTATTTTTTTTCCTTCAACGAGCTCATAATACACGAAGTACAGGCAGTAAACTTGATTATTGAGGAAACACCTGGAAGTGACAAATTAGATATGGAATTATTTTGTTCCCTTCCCTGAAATCTTGAGTAGTACCCTTCACTATAAGAACTTAACATTCTTACATCTGAATATAAGTACTTAACTTGTACTCTAATGCATCATTTCTTCTACCAAGTTGGAGCAAATATACCTTACATTAACAATTCCTCTTTGGTAAAGAATGCAATCATTAATTCCGTCTTCATAAGGGCAAGTTACATTGTATGTAGTTGTAACGCACACTCACCCGAAAGAGAATCACTTAGAACCCTATTTTAGTTTTGTAGGGCCATTAGTGTTTGCGTTAAAGCTTGACAAAATTAGAAGATATATTTTTTTTTTCAAACTGGGTGAATTAGTATCAGCTCTGTTAAGTCCCCAAAAATGGAATTCCGGCTGAGTCCACGCACCAATGCTGCGGCTACACATAATAAGACGTGAATTTGCACGATAGCGTGGTTAACTGAAAGTCAGGAATGAAAAGTACTTGCAAGTTGTCATGGATATAGAGGGATGCGTGGATCAGTGGAGCGAAGTTCATCCTGTAATCAGGGGTCTTTATTCCCCAGCCCAGAGCTTCGTTATGAACGCTGAACATTGTTGTTTCATATTCCGGCCCATTGGCATTGTATCTTAAAGTGTGCTTCAACTTTTGAAGTGTAAGGTCTATTTTACTGTACAATAGTCAAGTTTTTATAATGCTGCCACTAAATAACTGTCTTTTCTGTAATATTCTTTAATTCTGTCAATTCATTGCTTTATTTTTAAAGTGACCAGATTTGGTTGATTATCTCATTCCTCAATGATTTGCAGGATAACTACACATTTGAAGGAAAAGATGCAAAGTTGTTAATAATCAGTTTTTGGAAATGAATGAAGCGAAAACACACGATGGTTGAATCGATTACGTTTGCTTTGGACACACTTCTGCCAGGACCGTGGTGTAGTGAATGCTACTCAAGTGGGGCGTTCAGTAATACGGTTTCTCAGAACCTCAAGGAAGGTAGCCAAGTTTGCTTTTAAAGCATGCAGCAGCAGCGTAGTGGCTAGCGCAAAGCCTCGATAACTCGTTGAAGACACGACGACATATGCACCATGGTGATATGCCAAGATAGAAGCACTGCTGGAAATCCAAGTTGTTGTTTTCTCGGTCGGATGAACGAGTTTCTGACGTCATTTGTTTGCTGCCCAGATGAAAAGGGTATATTTGTACGGGTTGGCTCATTGCCACACACTTTTCTACCAGGCTTGTCCCATCCTTGGCTGTGTCAACAGCAAGGCTTGCAATGGCCGTGGAAAATTCTGCAGCTAGAATCTCAACGCAATTGGTATATGGGCTAGATTAAACGGCATCTCGTTTCCTGATTCATGTAAGAAAGAAGGAAATAAAAGTGGTGTACTTCTGTCTGTGATATCAAACCTGTTCTGGAGTCTCTACAAAACATCATTCCAGAATTGTGCGATGGTCAAGTTGGATGTTTTCGTCGTCGGAAAAGTTAAATGTTTATATAAGTGTAGCAGTTTCGTCATCACTACTTGCGAATGTTTAAAAAATGCTATAGGTTCCTCACTTGATAAAATGGGATTTGCTCTGGAGTTTCATTGGAAGAATGAAACTTCACAAGAAGTTAACCATCACTGTATTCAAATGGAACGCCCAAAATATAGTGTTTCTCAAGGTACACTCAGAAATAGTATGATAGTGACGTTAAAGTGTGAGACAGATTAATTTTAAATGAATTACAAGAGTGTTTCCGACAAATGAAGCATAATTTTCCCACATACTCTACATTCGGTTTTCAAATACACACACTACGCAGAATTTCAGGTATCTTTTAAGACGCAACTGAAATAGTATTACTCTGCATTAATTCCATTTCCTGTAAAGGGCGGGGTAAAATCCTTTCGTTCAACTTGGCATTCCCGTTCTCCTTCCGTGGCATTTTCAATTACCAAAATCTTAATTACAGTAAATGCGCGTTCAAATGCCTCGTAAGCTGCACATCGGTTGTTTTCTTATCGCTCTCTTCCTTATTTTCATTCCTCTTTGCCGCGTTTCCCTCTTCGTTTCTCATTGTAATTTAGTGTGCTGTGACCGTGGAAGGTGGCGTCGGGCAATTTCACTACAGAGATTAGCAGGGTTCATAAATCTTTTCGTAAAGAGATACTAAAAGAATTCCATCCCCCACCATCGGCGTGCGCAAGGAGCCAAACAATAAAGCCTTCATTAATGCGGCACCATCTCTATAGGAATAAATAAACGCATAAAGGAACCCACTGTTTGGTTAATGAACGTTCCCATAGGTCGACAAACGAGTGCTTTTGGGAAATACACGAGGATTCGGTAGTGGCTTAACAAAGCAATTATTGTCTCTACTTGATAATAAAGGAAAGTGCTGTTCTGTATAACGCACTGTGCAGTTTGGAACCTGCCGGCCATGTGATCACAAAAACCACTGTGTCTGCAAAATGTTGTTATATTTTACTAAATAACTAAAGGAGATTTTGAAGCTTGGAAGATGGTACATTCGTGAAGTCTGAAAAATCCTCTATATTTGAGATTTACATCAGGCATTTTACTTCAATGTATTTACCAACTTTCAGAATTTGGATTTAATTCTTACTTGCCTATCACTTTTGTTTTGTTAATTATTGTGTTGTTTCAAATATAGTTTTCATGCATAAAACATTAAAAAATGCCAAATTATCAGAGAGCTAGATCACATACACTAATGTGAAAATTCAGTCAGCGAGCGTATTGTATAATAGAGACAAGGATCCGATTTTTAATATGAATGTTTACTTGATTCGTAAATTTTAACGTATATAGCAGTAAATATCCACATGTTTTCACTGATCACACTGTTTCTTCCGAATCTAAATATCAAACCCAGTTGTGCATACTCCACTTCAAAAACAAAATCGAGTCCGAATCCTAACAAATTGAATACGTAATTCCAAATCATCTATAATTTCAGAGTTGAAACAAACATGGCAAAGCTTAAACTTTACAACCAAATGCATAATTAAAAAACCATTGCCGATCTCGGGTAAACATCCACCTTAGAAATGTTCAGGTCTGACATAGGTATCTAAAATTAAATTGTTTACAAAACTTGAGTTTATCTAGTCACTTATTAATATTTGGAGATGAATCTTTATCTTCGCCACTATTGTCGAGGTGTAAAGTTTTAGAAAGAATTTAGCTAAGATTACCTTTCAAATTGCTTATCTGTTTTCCCAATTACGTTGCTAATTTCTATACCTGATCAACGCTTTTTTCCAAAATAAAAACGGCTCTATTTGTAGTTCTGCAACACAAATATTATGTCCATGCACTGGTATATTCAGAGAGGCAGAGGTTTATTTTTTCTTCGCCATCTTCGGTATGAATTTTGATGTGCTTTACTGGTAACCACAAAGTGGCAAAAGGGAAATAAATAAAATATGATGGTAATATCATTTCTGTTATTTTTTTCCACATTCAACATTTGAGAGAGATAAAATATAGGAGTTGTAGCCGCCAAGAATCAGCGGAACCGTGGAAGCCATGTAATTTCCAGCTCTTGTATCGTCAATCTGCAGTACGGGGTTGTTATTTCCGGCAGCAACACCAACATGTGTTATAGCCAGCCGACCGACCTGGAGGATTTTCGTCCCCTCCCGATCCCCAGGGAAATGGTCCTTTCCCTTTTTTCTTTCCTTTCGCCTCCCTTCCCTAAAATGCCACTCACTTGCAGCTATAAAGTACAATATTGTGTGATTGCTGCGGACCTGGCAGTTATTTCTTTATAAACAAATACTCTGATAAAATAAAACTGGGTACTACTTTCGTTAATGGTTGGAATTGAGAGTATTTAAGGCTTAACAGCTTTTTGAAACAATTTAGTAATACGACTACTGTACCCATAATACTTGGAAAAAAAAACAGGAAATATTTAAAGGTTACAACAGATGTGTTGGACAATGCATACCCTTTTCTTTTTGTTTCTTTTTAACAGTTTCAAAGTCCTAATTTTGGAAGCTGCCAGTTATACGTCTGTAAATTTTGATGCATTAATGATTTTCCATAAATTCAGAAAATTCAGCCAGTCATTTACCAAAGCTAAATAGAGAACAGTGGCTGTTCGTTTTGCATTGTACAAATCGCCACGTCCGGGAACTTTATTTCTAAAGAGAAGATTTAATATGATTTCTGAAACTGTAAGAACTAGTACAACCACATTAGTATGCCAGAATATCGAAAACAACCATATAGGGTGAAATTTCAACTGCACCCATCTAAAGATAAGATTACTATTAGAGTTAAAATTGGCAAGCTAATATATTTGTAGCCGCTAAGTTTGTCACCTCTGTGTACACGTTCGAGTTAAGAAATATTTTAATATGCTGGGACCACGTGTATATAGGTACTGTATTTTAACATTCGACAAAATGTCATTAAGATATAGTCAGTTATACATACACGTGAATATACATCCTGTGAATAGTGATTAACTAATTTGGTAATTTCATATTTAGAATGAAAAGGACGTTAGAAAAACTTAATTTGATATCAGTTCTATGTCTCTCACAAGCTGAGAAATCAAAAATAGGAAAGCATAATTGTTGTTAGTTAAAAAGCTCCATGGCAAAGTATTACATCACACCGAAAACGTAAATATAGTAATACAGCTGTACAATAGGTTCTAAAATGGTATACCAATTTATCGTGTTATTGTGCCATAGGATGACGGAGTTCAAGTTATATTGCTGCAAACAGGGTGAGAAACTTATTGTAAAGGAAACTGGTGATTGAAGAACGGTGATAGCAGCATCTAGTAGCTACTGCCATTTTTTGGCTAGCTATCATACTTTAAAAATGATAGTTGGCGAGTTTTGGAAACTGGTGAACTTGGAGAATTTTCTTATCATAAATTGTATAAGACAGTATCAGAACAAGAGGTTGCAAGGATCCAAGAAGTGAAATATAAAGAATTGCCAGCCACTCTTGAAACAATTAAACTGCTTTAACATTAGATGCAGATTGAAACTAAAGCTAGAGATATTTTGTTTGGACGATGTAAACGAGATATTTCTTGCATGAATAAGCCGATTTGTCTTGTATTGCTGGTCCGACATAAGGGAAGAAGATTTGCTGTCCGATTTCTCTAAATGAGAATACAGCAATGAAAGCAGCAATTCAGGAAACAACCCAGATTACTTCCCAAGTCCGCTGGAAACTATGTATAGATTACTCCTTTGAAAGTTGCTGTTTGCAGTTCCAGTACTGGAGGAATTTCTTCGCGAAACTCTATTGTTTGTGGAAAACTTTCGGGGCAAAGAAAAGAGCGAGGCAGCGAGGGAGAGGAGGAAAAAATAGAGTGCAGCAAAAGTTTTCAGGGAAGAGTTTCCTTTAGTAAAAAGACAACCCACTCCAAACAATTTTCTTCTCTCGTATCATTAATCTTTTCCGAACAGCTGATGGAACATGGGGCTATAAATAACGTCATCCAGCGTGCGCGCTCTTATAGAGCTATGGCACCAATGGGGAGCAGCGATGGGAATAAAAGGAAAGGAGATGGAGCATCTAAGGACAACTGTGTAAAAAATTATGACTGCACTCCGTAGTGCGCACTCTTTCATCCATCTTTCATCCCCCGGATTTCTGGACAGGCACTCTGTTCCATTCTAGGGAGAAAGGCTTCTTTCTGTTGGGATTCCTGAGTTTGTTTTGACCTCGGTGCAACGTTCATTCGGAGTGTAATAATACAAAGGGTTCTGTCTTTTTCGGCCATACTCTCTACGTAGTAATACCTCCAGGTGAACTTTTCTAATGAATTTACAAACAATGGCTTTCACTACTACTTGAGCAGCAATGGATGAAGTCCAATTTGCAAAATCTACTTCGTTGCCTATATAGTGACTGTGCCAGAAAGGGAAATGGGAAATTAAGAGGACCGGGAATGCCCTCTGTTACCACAGCTAGAATTGGAATCTTACTGTCCAATTTGTCAATATCTATTGGAAAAAGCTTGTAGAAAGTGTTATCTCAAATTCACAAAGTTTCTAGTAACTAACATATGAAAATATTCACCTGATAATAGTTGTCAATTAACAGATAGGTATAAGGAATTGGTGCTCCAGTTTTCACTTTTCTGTATTCGACAGTTCCTGAGAAAATGGGGTTTTCCAGAGATTAGCAAACTTTATTGAATTATTATTCAAGACGTATTAATATCTAGCTAATTCCAGAATAATTTTTATATGGAAACATGTGGGAGCAAATCCTTGAAGTGGTGCTAATAATGACAAAATGTCGAATGTAAAACTGCATCAAGTTTTTACACTCACGGAATATGATTTTTTGACTATTTTCCGAGAAAGATCTCACGCGAGTGCTTTAAGTGGAAGAGTAGAATTAAAACTGCACTCATTTCCAAATTATCTCTAAAAATTCACAGAGCGTGCAAATAAATGGTACTCGACAGTATTTAATATTTAAAAACATACGCTACCATTGATGAAAGAACAGTAATTCTAAGTTCGTTTTAGTGTTTCTTCTCCAGAAGAGCAGCTCTCTCTCTTTCTCTCTCTCTCCCTGTCTCTCTCTTTCTTGCTTATCTTATTAAAATAAGTGTGGGTTACTGTTGGTCGAGGTTAATTGCCAGCAGGTTGAGAAAATAAAAACGTAATCGCGTTTCTAATGTGGCTAACACGTTATCAGCTGCTGGTGACATTTTCCGTCTGGCAGAGGCTGACTTTATGAGCATAATAAAGTGGGGTTCGTGCCTCGTTGGAGATATCGGCACGCTTACTGCTAGATATACATATTAAATAAGGAATAATTGCTCAGAAGGAACGCTTATTTTGCACCCAGCCACCTAACATCAACACGCGACGGTTTATCAGTTGCGAGCCTGGCGAAGCATGAATTAAATTAAATCTGCAGGTACTAATGAAACTTGAAAAACGTTATGTTCTATGTCATCAGTTTTTTATATGGTTTCGTTTCTATACGGCCCCTTTAATGTTGGGCTATGACTTACGTCTGGCGGTGTTATCGCTCCAACTGTAGGTTACTTTAATTTTAATAATGTTTTGTACTAAATGCAGTCATATTCAATCCCACAATCATACTTGCGGACTCTGCTGAGGTTAAGAAGTGATTCTGCTTAAAGCATTATTCTGCGCCTCAGTCTAGAACCCGGGATCTCTCTAGTTGAGAAGTGAAGAAGCTGACCACTCGGCCACAGAGGCAGTCTTCTTTAATTTTATTTATTGAAATACTAGCAGAAGTCACAGCTGTCTCGCGTTACTCCTATGTACAGGCATCTCTTCTCTGTCCATTTTTCACATTCTTACTGCCTCTCCCTTTATTTCCCTTTTTCTACCTCTCGCAAACTTTTCAATCTATATATCTCTTTTACCTCTGTTCATTTCCACATACCATTTTAATCTCTCACTCTCTCGCCCTGCATCACCCACATCCCTTGTTTCTCTTCTTTGGGTCACTTAGATGCACTGTGGTGTTTTGAATGCCAGCAATGAAACTAGTTGTTCTGAATGCCATATGGCATTAAAACATTAGTAAACAATTTTACAAACATAAGCCTTTTTTATGTCAGCGAATTATGAAATAAATACACCTTATATTGAAACTACAATAAATAGAAGATACAAAGGGTAGTGTAAATGTTAAAGAAAAAAAATACTGCATATTGTTGTCTTATATTTTTCCAAATACTTCGGAAAGAATATACACCTAATATAACCATTTTTAATTCTCACGTTTTGTCTTAAAGATAAACAATGTTATTTTATTCGAAATCGTATGTTCGAAAAACTTAACTCCTTTCAAACTTTTTGAGGTAACAGCTTTTAGGCAAATTAACTCTTTGTTACTCTTCTCGATAGTGTTTTGTTTCCTGCATCACAATGCCTAAATTGTTGGCTTGCGATATATCTAACAATGGAAGGGAAATGATTGACTGCGTAGAACCCGCGCATTCTACATTAAGAATGCTGGATCTTCTAATTTTACAGCATAATTTCATATCTCTACCTACTCAGATATAATAATGAGCTGCATCTAAATCGAAATTAACCAAAACAAAGCTTAATTATATATTAAGCATTGTGACCTAATGTCTCATTAAATAATTTTGTCTTTTAAGAAGCACAAGGAAGGAAAAAAAATAGAGGAAATTTCATTTGCAATGCTTCATTCATGGAAATTACGTTCTTCATCCTTTTTCTTATTTTCCTCAGCCAGCAAGTCCCACCCTTCCACAAGAAGGGGGGAAGAAAAATCCAAATTACCGGCTGAGACTTCGCTGGGGGCTAACATAGCAGTTTCATTATGCATGCACCGAATCTTGGAGCTCCAAACATCTTCGGCCGAGGAAAATCGTATTCATACCTCCTTCCTTAGGGCGCTGGAACATCAATCAGCTCACACCAGTTCGCTCCTCATGCATACCGGGAAGCTTCGCCACAGAAATGCACGCTTTTCTGAAAAACACTCTCAACTCAACTATATTTGTACACTATGCAGAGCGTAGCACTTGAAATTTTTAGTTCTCTGATGTTGTATATATGTATTATGAAAGAATTAAATTCATTGTTTCGGTGGTGTTCAACTCATTACTTTGTTTCTATGAACATAATTCACATACATTGAAAATATAAGGCAATCTAAGCTTTATCATTATTTTCATAGTTATTTAGGGAATATATAAAGCAAATACACAAACAGCTGCAAATAGAGTAGAGCTTCTAAATATTAGTGTTTTATTTACAATGGCAAACAAACATAGGGCGACTATAAAGAAAAAGGTGGAAGAGAGGGAGGAGAACTGTTTTCCCCGTTGTAACTTTACTGACGTAAGGCAGTTAGTGGTGAATTACAAACCTTCTGAATGGTACCTGATCATTATTACTTCTTAAAGCTAATTTTATTAACCTTCCAAAAAATTAAGAAGGACACAGTTGTGTTACAAGTCTGCATGCCTGATTTACATTATTTTTGACAGATCATTTTTTTTTAAATAGAAAGCCAAGAAGCCTGGCTACACATATGCGCCGAATAAGAGAAACTGAAGGGATTATTGTGCAGTTCACTTCGTTTGAGGACGAAGTGACACAAACAACCCACGGAACATGGTTCTGCACAGGTTTAAAGAAGGGGATTCTCATGAATGGGGAAATAGAACTTTTCTAACAATATGATGAACGTTAGTTCAACATTTTCCCCTCAAAACCTTAAGAAATCACACTTGCCTGTATCAGAGCTTCAACATTGTCTTCCAGACATTAGCACAAAACAATCGGGACATAATGACAAAGTGTTGAGGATAACACACAAGTTCGTGATATTGGTTTATTAGTTTGGTGTCACGTACTTTAGACAAAGTATTGAATTCCACCCAGAATTTCAGTGCAAAGTGTTTTCAAATTAAATCCAATGTTTTTGGAAAATACCACAGGGTTTTCAAGGAAATATTCCCGCCCTGTACTACTTTTACATGGATAGTTTTTCGATACTTTTGATTTTTTAATTAAAGACCATAAAATTAAGCTTCTGGTAAAAGATCCACAGTTATGCGCAGTTAGTAATAATCGGTAGCTTCAGGCTGCGCCCTGGCTCAGTGGTCAGACCGCTTGGTTCTCACCAAGGAGGCCCGGGTTCGATCCCAGGCGACCGCAAAGTGAATTTGTGGTGGACAACACGGTGTTGGGGCGGGTTTTCTCCGGGATCTCCGGTTTCCCCCGCCATCTCATTCCACCGGTGCTTCATCTTCATCTCATGTGGTCATCAGTGTCATCGCCTGCGGTGCCGTATGTAGTAAAAGTGGGCGTTAAACACTACACATTTCATTTAATCGGTAGCTTCATTAGCGAGTTCATCAGAAATATATATTATACGTTTTGAAATCTCCTTATACTTCGCCTCTCTCCCTCTCTCCCTCTCTCTCTCTCTCTCTCTCTCTCTCACACACACATGGCCCCTTAATGGCGTGTTTAAAACTTGCAAGGATGCCACGTGTACATTTTTTAGAAAATCTCAATAATAGACCTACAATGTTGATGAAGTTATAATATGTTTGGCAGATTAACATGAAGAAAATATTTATCTTGCGAAGTCCGCTTCATTGTGTAGCTGTGCATGGCCAGATAAGACATATCTTTGCTCAAAGAAAATACAGGTTTGTTCAAAATACGGAAACTTTCAAAATGATTTAATGCGGCATTACCGTTTTTACCTTGAATGTTTTAAGTACTGCACTTATTAAAGTATTTACATTACCATTTTTGTTCTCGTCAGCAGGTTAAAAGAGTATGCAATATCAAGCTTCTGTGCTCGAGTGGTTAGCGCTCTGGCTTCTCAGCCCTTAGGTCCCGGCTTGGAATCTCGGTTTAGTTGGGGAATGTTTCTATAGCCAATATCATTTCCTGTCTAGAAGTAAATATGGGTGTTTTAATAGTTAAAGACGGCTAAATCGAGCTTCAAGAACCCTACACCCCCACGAGCCATAGCACCTTCATTTGTTTCTCTGTTCCAAGGCTCCGATATGACCAAAGAAGTTAACGGGACTGTACAAATGAAGGAATATAAATAGAAAAAGGAAATGGTGATACGTTTGATCTCAGTGGCATATGATGCTGTAGGTATATTATATCAGAGAGCTGATGAGATGGAGATGCGTTAGCACGCGCAGTTTTAATGTTTATTTCCTTCCTATTTATATGCCGCTTTTCATCCAAGACAATATCGGGGACTTTACCTTTGGAACAATTGCTCATTGGCTATGTTCGCTCGTTTTACTGTCGTGTCTTTTAATTTGCTTTGCCTTCGGTGTTTCTTTATAACATAAATTCATACATACATTTACTCTATCAATCATACTTCGATGCTCTAGGGAGAACAGAGAATAATCCTGGCTAAAGAATAATTCCAATTCTTCTTTGAGAATCGAACCCAGAGCCTCTGATATGTAAGTTTAACAGAGTTGATCAGAGTTGAACAGAGTATGATCAGTATTCCAGCAAATAATGCTCTTTCGACATGAACAGATACATAATACTTTTCTTCCAAAAGGTGCAAATGTTACTGACGCAAGTGAATAATTAATACATTATACACAAGTAATGGACTTGAAATAAGTGCAGAAAGCAACCTTTTGCTGTGCGAGCTATAATAAATTTCTTTTCTTCGTAGGAAAGAATATAAAGAACAAAGAAAAAATGCAAAAGCTAAACCAGAACGTTGTAAATAGCACTAATATTTCAGGTAATAGTTTCAATTCGAACTTTGGTGAAGGGAAACTTGGGTGCTGAGAGAGACGGATAAAAAGTGAAATATGGAGGATATATTTCAAGGATATAAAAACCCAAATTTCTATATTTCCAGAGGAGAATGTGTAAATATGTGTTTTGTTTGCCTTGTGGGATACATTCCTGCGGGAAATACGGGCTGGCGTTTCTTTTGAAACGTTTTGGATTTATGTTGGCGTTGCAGCAGAGGTATTGGTGAGACGTGTTCTGGCGTTTAAAAAAAACTCCAGCGCAATGCGACCGTGGCTTCCTAACCTGAACACGTTCTGATGCAAATGGCGGTCGCTTGCTGCGTGTGGAACCGTACAGCTCACAGCCCATTAAAAAGAGAAGGAAAAAGGTCTTGGGCTTATTGTAGCAGGCTAAGGAACCTGCAATTTTCTGCGCCCGGAATGATTTATAGAAATGTTACTTGAGGCGCATTCACAAACTATCCTAATCGCTTTGGTACCTCGCGAGGAACGATTTCCCCCACCCATGTCGACCGCCTCTGTGGGAATGCACGGGAAAGAATTCCGGATGAGAGAGATGCTGAGGAAATTGCTTTGCTCCGCGAACTTGCAGCAAAGAAAACTTTGTAGCTCACGCGGATAATTTGGAGCGTTTAACTTTTCAAATAATATAATCTACACCCGCGGCAAAATCGGAAAACATGGGAGGTAGGTATTTACAGGCTATTCGTGTTAACAACAAATAAAACGTAAACGTTCCAGTGTTTTTACTAGCGGCTTGGTTGTGAGAACATCGTTTTGCCTTTTGTATATTTCTATTAGTATATTTTTTAAAACTTAGAACAAGAAATCAGGAGCTCAGGTGGATATTTGATGTCTTCTTCCGACTATGAATCTTCGGATTATATTTGATAGTATGTTTTTCCTAATAATAATAATAATAATAATAATAATAATAATAATAATAATAATAATAATAATAATAATAATAATAATAATAATAATAATAATAATAATAATAATAATAATAATAATAATAATAATAATAATAATAATAATAATAATAATAATAATAATAATAATAATAATAATAATAATAATAATAATAATAATAATAATAATAATAATAATAGTAATAGTAATAGTAATAGTAATAGTAATAGTAATAGTAATAGTAATAGTAATAGTAATAGTAATAGTAATAGTAATAGTAATAGTAATAGTAATAGTAATAGTAATAGTAATAGTAATAGTAATAGTAATAGTAATAGTAATAGTAATAGTAATAGTAATAGTAATAGTAATAGTAATAGTAATAGTAATAGTAATAGTAATAGTAATAGTAATAGTAATAATAATAATAATAATAATAATAATAATAATAATAATAATAATAATAATAATAATAATAATAATAATAATAATAATAATAATAATAATAATATCTATAGTGACGTAATAGCACGGCACAGGTGGACAAGCATACCTACAACTGATAAAGGGAGATGATGAGGTCGGCATCACACTTCCCCCAAGCCGGAAAGCTGGCTGTTGTTGACGGGAACACCACCTATCAAGTTCCTTACGATGCCGAATGGCAACAGGTCCTATACCCATTATTTAAAGCTTCGCCTCGTTTGGGCCATCGGACCCAGTTCGGTTCCAGAACTCCACGTTCAAGTCTACTGCGCCACGTGCAAGACCTTCAGTAAACTCCTTTAAGGCATTATTTTGCACAATCATGTATTTTCTACATCTTCTTGGCGCTATTTACACAGAAGAAAACCAGTATCTACAAACATAAATTTGGTGACTGTTGACCAGGGTGAGAAATAAAAGTACAGCCCAGATTTTGTCGGGTTTTCAATATCTAATATTTATGATACACGTCTTGCAGTTGAAAAACAGGCTGGTGCTATATGAACTACACAGATTGACTCAGAGTTCCCTAAATTATAGTTTCTCGTTAAGACATTGTATTAATTGAATTGGTATTCATTGAATTTGTGGCACTGAGTTATGCGAAAGTCGATGTCACATTGAGTAAAGTTCATTAGAAGCTTTTTTATAAATAATTCGTTCAGAATACTAAAACATACGATTGTGGAAAAATAAATAAATATATTAATAAATAGATAAATACAAAAATAAATCTGTGAAATGGATAAGAAAATCTCGGACACAAAGTACTCGACTTCATTCCCTCTTTCCAAGCTATTGCTCGATCTGCAATTTGTCTACTATTAAACTTCTTACGTTCCGCTCGGAATCAATAGTGATGTGACTTAAGGCTGCTCACAACGATATGTTAATAGGCACGTTGTTCTTATTAACTGCCGTAATCCTTAGGTTTCCAGTAAGTGACGGAATCCTTTTAGGAATGGATTATCCGGGTAATTGTCTACGTGTTGTGTTACATAGTATTGGCTCATAAGTAAACTTAACGTTTAGCATTATCTTGCAGTACAATATTTTAAAACTATTGACACTAGAACAACTGTATTTAATTTACAGAAAAAGAAAACATATTTTCAGACCATGAGACACGGACTGTATCAGTGCATGTGCCTTCAAGTCCTACATAGTTTGCTTTATCTAAATGTCCACTCTCCTCTGAAGGGTCGAAATAGTTCATGTCCAGGATGGTAAAACTGACAACAAAATAAGAGAAAACGTACGTTTAAAATTAAAACTTTGTAAGTACCCATTCACCGAATGGGATGGCTCAGGCACTCTGGAGGCCTGGGTTCGATTCCCGTGGCCGCCCTACCTGACCCATGGGTTTTTTCGCGGGTTTACCCGGACCGCCATTTGAATGCTGAGCAAGTTAATTGCATCCCCCGAATTTACTGTCCCTCCATTTCATCCCCATTATCACTTCACATCATCTCTCATCTGATAGTTTCTTTCAGGTTAGAAGTCTCGGCGGTGCATGGCAGGATGATATGCTCTGAGTGAACCAATTCCTCCTCCGGTAGGATGGTTGCTGGTCTCCGAACCTAGGTCTCATTTTGAGACTGTTTCTGAACCAGAGTAGGGTGGGATTATCGTTGTCCTCGCCAGTCGGGGAAAGTTTCCATCTAAATAAAATGTAGGGGCCCTACCCTCTGCATGTCGTGGCTCCTTGGGACGGCCTTCCTCCCGGGGCATAAGTACAATAGACCAAGACTGGTCGCGGTGCCAAATCTCCTCTGTAGTAATCCTGATCATAATCCTAAATACCCATTCAGTGATCAATTCTGGATGATATGTTTTCGGAACTCGGCTCTCCTTTGGTGGTGCTGTGTTTGCATATGACTCTTCCAAGTTGAGTTTACCACGTGCCAAGAGAATTCGTTCTTGAATATTTTAAAAACGATCATATTTGTATATGCACCTTTCTATACTGGATCAAGGCTTAGATTATTTAGTTGCTAGTTTAAAATGAGGAACTTAACATACAAAACGGGTTGTCAACATGTTTCAATCTTCATTTAACTGTACATGCACAGCTATTTCTTCATACAAAACCCATTCATTATTCTCTCCACTTCTTAAAAGGTCTACCCGATCGATGTCTTCTAGTTAACGAAAGAACCACTGACATTGCCACGATGGTATATAAGACTAGGAGCACGTGGAAGTATAGCAGAACTATATAATCACATGGTTGCAAAATACGCAAAAGCTTGACAAATTCAAGGCTAATAGTTGCGCTGTTTTAAGAATGTTAGTCTACCTATCAGTAGATAAATATTAGTTTTAGTAATTGCACTGGAATTGTATCTTAGTAAGATGTTATACTGGTAACTAACTATATTTCAAGTACTAAACACACCTTAGCAGGTACTCTTAGGCTTGTAGCCAATAATGGAGAACCGTAACCACATGCTTTTGTTGACACCAGGGTTGAACTAAGCTGGATACACTGAAGTAATCTTGCAAAGCCACTCCTAGTTTGGAAATAGCAGCAATAAATGCAGTTTGAAGCACATATGTCTAGGAAAGCATAAAACGACAATTAACTTTCGGCTAGTGCATCTCTCGATAGTCGAACCGTATACCGAATCTGCGGTAGATTTCGAGCTTATGAAAGGGTTAAATGGCGCAGGCGCACACTTGCATTATGGTCTAGTGATGTCTTCCTGCCGTGGGAGGTGCTGCAAGAGCGCAGGTGTAGGTTTGGAGATTGGACCTCTGAAGGCCGTGGGTTGGGCTGAAGCCGACTGGTCGGTTCTGGCATGTTAGCCTATATGTAGGTCGTTCACTGGGATCTCCTGTCGCTATCAAACAACACGTTGCAGCATCGCCTTCAAAAGTCTTCCCAGATGTCACGATTTCTACCAACTTGTGCAGATATAGAATAGCATCGTCCTTACTCTGTATTTCTACTAACAGCAAACTTTAATTGCTTCTATATTTAAGCATTACAACCTATTAATGCTTATGGATGTACTTCCAAAAATAACCTGTTTTTAAAAAGGAGTTAAATAGGAAAAGTTGGTTTCCATTTTCTGACATACGTATATTATGATAATTATTAGTCTGTTGAGTTAGTCTGATTTTGTCACAGTGAGAAAAATGATGTCTTTTGTGGATATCGGAAATGCATTTGAGAGAGGAAATAGGAAGAAACAAACAAATGAAAACATTTGGAGGGAGTTAGTATGGGTTTAAAACTGAGAATGCTCATAAAGAAGCTTCTTTCTTATATCTATATGAACAGCGTCAGAATGAGTGAAACAAACACGCTTGAATGAAATAGAATTGGCAGAAACGTATACAGGGACGCCCGCTATCGCCTACCCTTTTCAATATCAACATTTGGTGGGGGATTGTTAAGATATTAAGATGAGATTCAGTGCTACAAAGAAGAATAAAATGGGCTCAATGATTTGTTCTTAATGCTTCTGTAAGTGGAAAGGTTCCAAAATAGTTCATTTATATTAGCTTTTCCTCCGATTAAGGCGTTTGCATTAGTGAATATACAGTTGGATAACACAGTAAGCAGTAATTAGAAGAAAAAAGCGTGTTATTTTAAAAATACATAGGGATATAATTAAATAGTAAGCTATTTTCTGAGCATTCCCAAGTGAGATTTATTACTACTTTCAGATTTAATATATACTAAATTGTATAAATTGTTACTAGCATCCTATTAGATATCTGGATATGTAACTTCACAAAATTGTATTTTGATTCTGTGTTGACAGATATCAGTTTCCTATACTGTAATGTAGGTAATTTTCTCTTTATTCCTAGTTGGAGCTCTTCTTGATATCCTCGTAAATATAATATCTCTATGTATGCAAATTTCGTGAAAATGAGAAACTTGTCTTGCCAGTGTTAAAATGAATTATTTGTGTTTCTGCACTCACGAGGATAAAATGAGTTTGAAAAAGAGACCAGCACAGAAATTTGTGATTAAAAGGTTGGATGTTACATTCTTTTTAAGCACTATATATATATATATATATATATATATATGTACTTGAACATTTTCTCTACCTTAGTCAAATTCACATATGAACACTCATTTATATATCATTATATACCACTCATTTTTACATGATGAGTATATATAACACTACTCCATAAGCTATACACAATATATTTACCAAGGAATTGTTTGAAAATAAGCACAGATTATTCATGAGAGTAGGTTTTATGATGTAAAAATAGAAAAGGGGACGTGTCTGTTAGTTAACGCTTACGAAAGGTGTAAACTTGTAACATAGAATGTTTTGAAAACAACAAACACCAAGACAAAAGTTGAAACAAATTGTATGGTACTCGTATAATGAGCTCTAAATTTTTATTCTGTAGTAGATAAGTATTCGCAAGTAATTTAAAATTTCCATGTCATACATACTTATACAAAATATTTGGCTTTTGAATAAGGTATTCTTTCTCTCTCCCACACACATAGCCACACAAACGGAACGTTCTTTTTTGTACTTTAATGTTATCCATTTTTAAACCTTAATTGAAATAAGATGTTTAATAATTACCCATTTAATTTCCTTATTAAAATTTTAACATTGAAATAAGAATTTGTCCTGTTAAAATATATATTCTACTGATGGAGCTTCAATTTATATTTAAAAATTGTTTTGGGGAGGTTCAGGGTCTAAACGTGTATTTCCTGTGAGATCTCAATTTTTAATTTTCTTCTTCTAATTTTCTAATTTTTGGGTTAGTGCAATACTTCCTCTTTGAGAAAGTATTATCTATAGTATAACGCAGGTAAGAAAGTCTTCGGGGAGTGAGACACAGGGGGGTTTGAGAAGGTTCCTACACCCTCCCTCGGTATTTGGCATCCCATATCAGTTTAGTTACAGACCATTCAAAAACACTGTGACGGCTTCTACTTTTGTGAATAAATCCTCTCGGTTTTAGTATACTGAGCAAATTGGGCGCATGTTTCTTCAACGGTTCTGTTCCTTGTGCAGCATGCGTTCTCTGTCACACACATTCTCTGTCCATGTCCACTGTATAAGGGTGGCGCATTCCTTTCCGGGACTTACTTTGCGTTGGTGGACAGTAAGTACTTGGGATGGAAATTGAAAGTTCTCTCGGAACAGATTTGTATTTCATTCATTTCATCGACTACACTTATTGTTTCTGAGGATACTGACACTATGGTTGGGTCCTTAAAATAGAAACGGTTATATACAATACAGTAATATGCCGAATTAACACATACAATACGTAAATTCCTCCAATAACCTCATATTTTAAATCTACGAACCGGAGCTTACTGATTTAGAATTCTAGTTACCGCTTGCAAGTGATGGTACCCAGAAATATTATGAGTTCCTTAATAAATTCGCAGTTGTGAACTGTGATGTAACAAAGAGCAATTAGAGGTGATGATTGAGAATGAGAGTGAACCATAAATAGAGTTCAAAGTTCATAGTCATATTGCACTGTCTGAGGTATTGATCCAAGCATTTCTTCCTCATCAGAAATAAGAAAGAGAATGCCAGGCTATTTTTAAGTAATCCGGAGGACCAGGTTTCTTTCTTACTTTCTTTCTTACTTTCTTTCTTTCTTTCTTTCTTTCTTTCTTTCTTTCTTTCTTTCTTTCTTTCTTTCTTTCTTTCTTTCTTTCTTTCTTTCTTTCTTTCTTTCTTTCTTTCTTTCTTTCTTTCTTTCTTTCTTTCTTTCTCTCTCTCTCTCTCTCTCTCTCTCTCTCTCTCTCTCTTTCTTTCTTTCTTTCTTTCTTTCTTTTTCTTTCTTTCTCTCTCTCTCTTTCTTTCTTGCTTCCTTTGTCGCTCTCTCTTTCTTTATTTCCTATTTATATACTTATTTATAAACTTAAAAGCTTACGTAATCTATCAGTACGACCCAGTTTGTAAGTAAACGTTTTGTGTCATGTGTTTGCAATTGGAAACAAATAAGAAAACATCATAAGATGCTACATAGAATAAAGCAAATAGATTATTTTTGTTTCCAAACAGTGATAAAAGGTATTTTGCGGATTAACAGCTGAAAGCAAATCCTTTATGTTTACATTATAAGTAACTGATAAAATGTAATAATACTACTACTATTAGGGGCATTCTGGGCTCATCTCATCCAAGGCTGGTTCAGGTTCTATTTTGCGCTCTTCAGCTCCAAATTGAATAGTTAAATAAAGAACGGCCCATAAGATATCTCTATGTGGGGTATTCATAATCTTAAAGGGTTTAAAGTAATTGATGTGTGTCAGAATTAATGCATGCAAATGCTTTACCTCCCGCAGAAAACTGTTTTCTAAATTGCGTATTTCACGTGTAAAATACATATAGGCAAATTACATGCCCGATTCTGAATTTTGCGAAGTTACATGAGTTGATAGGGCCTGTCGTCTCAAGTAACGTGATGCAGGCAGCTTGTGAGCTCCTGAATGGATTCTGACGTTACCTATGGCTTCTTTTATCAGAGTATCCGTACTTGGCGATGTTTGTTTATTTCTGTCTATGAATGAACAGAATTGGGTCGAAGATGTAAACAAGTTACTCGTGTGTTGTAGTGTCCTTCTGGCGTATCCAACTGTTTCTGGTGGAGTTTGTACGAGGTTAGCTCTCTGCCACGGGTCGATTGGGAACAGACGTGGTCCGGGTCGGGTGTGGGTGTATGCGGGGAAAGGGGAGGCGTTGCGCTAAAGGCAAACCCACAACAAAAACCTAACCACCACCAGTCAGTCCACAGCACTAATCACACCCGTCGGCCTTCCAATTATAAAAGCCAAAGAGAGAGGGGAAAAAATACAGGGATGCAGGAATGGGGGAGGAAACGCAGGAGTGGGTGGGGGAAGAGATATGAACAAAAAAAAAAAGCGTGTTCCAAAACCGCTCGTTCTGTTGTGTGTGTGTGTGTGTGTGTGTGTGTGTGTGTGTGTGTGTGTGTGTGTGTGTGTGTGTGTGTGTGTGTGTGTGTGTGTGTGTGTGTGTGTGTGTGTGTGTGTGTGTGTGTGTGTGTGTGCAGTATGATGGCGTCTGCAGCACAATGAATATGTGTGTAGGAGCGACAGAGAGGAAAATAAAACAAAATCTTGCGTACCATGATTGTAGGTTATGCCGACAAAAGGGTTGTTACAATGCTATGCATGTTGGTGGGTGGGTGGCGGAACGGAAGGGGTGGAGACCGTGAGGTGGGGATGACGCATGAACCGACAGGACGGTCTTAGACTCTTGACCAATCACAATCAACGTCTGCTCTAGCGTGTGTGTCCAGAAAAACGCTACTTTTTGCGTTACTCTGAATACTGTGCACATAATTTGCGATAAGATTTGCCAGTACAGCTTAAAAATTCGAGTATAACTCTCGTTTTCCAATTCAGCGGTTTATTAGAGAATGCTATCGACTTCTATCAGGGTGAAGTATATCTTGTAGGAAAAGTAAATTCTTTTTTTTGCTCCGCTCAATTTGTAGGCCATCTTTAACATCTTGAGTCATGTTGGGGACTTTTTGCATTAGAAACAACCGCTAATCCGAATGAAGTTCAGTCGCTTTACAGTGATGTTAATATTTGGAATGGTATTACTTTTGGTTATAATCATTATATATTTTCATTCATGCTTCCAGACTCTAAGGAGAATCGGAAACAGTCCACCCTCCCGCCGGGAATCAAACCTAAGACCTTCGGATTAGGAGATTGTCGTTTTAACCATAAGACTGCTAAGGCAGTCTGAACTTACGTTACAACTTCTTTTAACCGTTTTAAAAGGTAATATTATTGGTCTAAACGTTAGATTTTCTCCAATTTCTAAACAGAAGGGTAGGTCCTATATTCTTATTTGGCATTTTAACCCTCAAAATGCAGTGCTTCTCGGTTGCTATGTGGACCAAAACTATCAGGCCTATGGTTTCACGTGAACGACGAGTCGGCGTGACGTTACGTAACTTTTGAATAATTATGCAGAAAATGAAGTTGACTCCCTCAAAATGTATAAAATAATAACTGATTGTTAGATAATGTAGTGATGTTGCATTTATACCAATTGCAATACCTATGCAGCATTAAAAATGAATAGCTCAGTGATGACTGCGAGCAGACTTGTTATTTATTTGTCATGGTTGTTTATTTCGATTTTCAGGCACAGCTGTTTCGTAAAATTAACGGTGCTGCAACATAGGTATATATTGAACAAGGCTTTTTCCTTAAAACCATTGATTGTAATGTGTGTTGTCGTTTCTGTCTGAAGCCAGGGGGAGCTTTTATTTTCTTCCTAGCTCTTCCCCTTGCAGCTAGGCTTTCATAAGGAACAAAAAGCGCTGTTCTTTACGTAGCAGATTTAGTTACGTTAGCTTTATGTCGTTTTGAATAATGTGTTTTGTATTTCTCGCTAGAAACGCACCCGCACGGGTATGCTTAAATTTCATAAAGAATTGTTTTCAGTTTCTTCTTCTTTTTTCCCCGAGTCGCATTCTTTACTTCGGAAATCTTTTTGTCCCCAGTTCTCTCTTTGTTAAAAGGGATTTCGGAAGTTCGTATATAACAACTATATTTTTCATTGTTTCGCATTTTTGGTTTATTATTTTTCAAAAGCAATTATTTATGCGCTTCATTCTTTTACTGCTGTTACAGCACTTACAGCCATGTAAATGCAGTATTGTATGCCATTCAACAGCTCAATGTCGAGATTCCAGAGGTCATGATTTTACACTTCCTAAAATAGCAACTTTATAACACCGAATTACTAGTGTCAAGGAAGATTTTCAGTATTATTGATATTCTCAATAATGGTTATAGATATTTTGGTTAAAGTGTCTTAAATTTGACATTTAGATAGCAAATAAAATGATATATCTAGAATATTCTGGGAATAACATGTAACCCCCTCTAAATTCGAGAGGAATTTTATATAATTTTGTAACAAGTGAACACAAAATATATACAAAAGGTATATATTTATAATATATTGCAGATCTTGTAAAACACACAATGTATGTAAACTAGCCTGTTCTGCAGTAGCATCAGTTATTATTGGTATTGAATTTTCAATAATTAGACAATTTCTTAAATTGTTGCACTTTTCAGTTGTTTCTCGCGATCCCATAGAAATAGTGAGGAATTTTAAGAACAGCATATACGACATCTAGTTGTCGATTCTACTTTCTGATTCTTACTACTGCTATATACCAAAAAATGTGTAGCGACACTATCTTAGCACGAAGTAGATTGAATAATAAGCTTCTGCAAGAATTGTTTCTGGTGGATAGCTATATAAAACTATGGATATTGTGTAGGGAAAGGCATGCAAATTTAAGAAATCAGTTTTTCAGGTTACTTCATTTTCCGTGGGATATTTTTTGACGTCAGTGGTTTTAGATGGAATTGTAAATGTGGAACAAACAATTTCTAAAATTTAATAGGTATTAAAATATTCTCTTCTCTTCTGCTTCTTCTCTTCCTCCTCCTCTCCCTCCTCCTTCTCTTCCTCCTTCTCATCCTTCTCCACCTCCTCCTTCGCCTCCTTCTACCTCAAGGCTTTGGAGTTTTCAGTCCGTACCGGATGCAATTTGGTCTGACCAGGAGCTTGTGATAATTGTTGTGTCTTTTGGATACGCTACGAATGCTTATTGTGTTCGCCTACCCATATAAGGCGAGAAACTGTTGAGTACTTCTACTGATCAGCTTTTGAAATCTTGTCAATATGTGTATCCCATTGGAACAAAGTATGTTCTGGAGCTCCTTTTTTATTGTGATCTTCAGACAGGACCCGCGATATGACCATAGCAATTAAAGAGGTCTATATAAATGTACAGGAAAATAAAAGTGGAACACTTCCTCTCACCTACTGTACCTATGTAGCAAGGACTGCAATAAATTAATTGCAAGCTTCATTACACATAGCACAATGTGGGTGTGGAATGAACCTTAAGAGTGCGAGATTTACATTGTTGTACGATTCAAAATGGATAGTCAATAGGACATTTAAAAACGTCCAAGTTAGTCCGTAACAGCAGTAGTGACGTTTTGTTGATACGAAACCTCCTTGTATTTTCGTTTTGGGAACCTACAAATAATGTAATGCCATATTAAGCCCTAAGATGATAAATGATTGTATACTTCCATGTGTTGTCACGAGAAATTTGTTTGCAGTGCTTCATGTACATGTTTAATTTGTGCTATAGAAATGGCTTTAGAATTAATTATCTTCTATACCAGCAGTTGCCCTAAAATGTTAGTTATGTTATTATTCTGTTTTTGCGAGTTTTAAACTCATATTACTGAATATACACGCATGGGTATTGCAATCGTTTAAAATCATTAGAAATATATTATGATAGAGATTATGCCAATTGCATAAGAAATGGCAAATATGGAATTGTTAATGTAGTTTTTGTGATACCATGTTTTGCCCAATTGCTCCAGAAGATGTCTTAGTTTGTTAAAAAAATAAAGTAGTTTAATTTATTGTCAGATAATCGTTCGTTTTCCTATAAAGCAAAGTTACAAAGGCTTTCAGTTGTTTTAGCTTTGGCGCGCTACAATTGTTTGTTAAGGAAGGGCAGAAGAGGCGCTGACAGAGCACGTATGAATGTTAATGTGGCAGCACAGACATCATCGCTAAAAGTTTTAACTCCAGGATTTCCATGTTTTTCGTTTTCTTTTAACTAGCGCTCCCCTGCAGAACCACCCTCGCCTGTCTTGTTCTGTGTCGAGTTATTTCGCTAGGCGCGCCCAAAACCACTCCTCCCTGCAACAACACTGTTTTGCTTTTGTAATCTATTGTCCGTGTGTCTGTCTGTCTGTCTGTCTGTCTTTTGCTATTTTGCTTTCAAATCTCCGGATGCTGCATACAAGCTCGCGTACTTCCCCCCTCTGATCTGCATGTCATGTCATCCAGCTTCCTCTCTGGAGCTCCGGCGCCTCCAGAGCTTCCGGGAGAATGTATAGCCTTAAGCTTTTACTTGCGCCGGAGGCTGCTGAACATGCAGGAGTTGTTGCTTGTCTCTAAGCCGCCGTGACTACGTTATTACAAGTCGAGGAGAGAGTTTTCCAAAAGCTGCTGCATTTCTCAGACAGACAGGCTTACAAAAGAGAGAAGGGGAGGGCGAAAACTGCATTAAAACATTGGAGGATATGTTTTGAGCGATTTGTTTTGCTTTGGATTTCCACTGCGGGAGAAAGATGGACATTATCACATTCAATTTATTTCTGCTCCTCTAGTTACAAGAGTAAGGAAATTGAAACGATGAGAGCTAGTCCATATCTTGCTTCGTATTTGTTTCAATGAAACGACACACGCCGCGCATTTTAATTGGATACTTGTCATCAGGATATCTTCATCGTATGCCGGTGTATACACACCAAGGAAATATCTTTTGTGCATTTGAATAACATACCGTACTGATAAGGCTAAACCAGGGTTGTCAAACTAGGCCCACCTACAAACTTAAAGAAGTATGAATCAAAAGAAACGGTGCGCCTCTATTAGATTAATTTATTCGCGAATTTCGAAAGTTTAAATACAATTAAGCGCTCATTTAGGTAATTTTAAATAATAAAATTAGACATTGAAATTTTTAGATTAGACATTAGACTGCTATGACTGATGAAATTTAGATCGCTTTAAGTAGTACAAAATGGAAACTATAAATAACTGCAGTTAAAGCATAGATACAACATTTTCATTCTTCTAAATTCAATATGAACTGCTATTAACATTAAATTGTCACAGGTAACAGGTTTATATCTGGCATATGAGTTAGGGATAAAGGATTGGCCATTCCTTAAGTATTAAATTCCCTCCGTTTTTAATAATAAATGTAGGTTGTAGCTAAATAAAACGCTTTATTTGAAAACAAAGGTGTTCTTTACCCCACAACCTGTGAGTTTGTGGTTCCTACTTAAATTTAGGGGCTTCACGCGCAATTCATTCTCTTTCGGTTAATGTTGCTCCTGTTATGAAAGTTTTCGCAAGTCTTGAGCTAAACGAATGAATTAATCCATGGAAAGTTAACGTAATTTATTTAGATGCTTCAGTGTACATTTTAGTGGCTTGAGTAGACCGCATTTTGGGGTTTGAACCGTATTTTTAAGGAAGAGATTTGCTATTTCGATTAGAATGCTATAGGAATCTAAGAAAAAATTGCAACTTCTCATATTTAAATCTTTTTTGTCACAAACAGAAGTCAATGAATACAGAACGTAAAATGAATAGATCACCTTAAAATATCTATAGCATCACGGCATTTGGTTTTGGATGTAGGAAAGAGAAGAAATGTTTACGTCCATGTTTATATTACTTTCTTTGGTGGAAAATTATATACAAATCGTCCAATATGAGAAAACGTTTAGCTTAATGTATGCATTTATTTATTGAAATTAATAAGCAGAGAATAAAAAATCCCTATACTTGTGTGTATATAATATATGATTCTTTGTTTTAAATTGCTGTCATTTCGCGTAACTTTAAAACTTGGAGGTTTATTACTACGTTTTAAGCGTTCACAATTAAACTATTGCTGAAATTAATTCCACAAACGCCAATTATATTGCCCTAGCATTACTTTCTCCATCATTCGGCACCGTGGCTCAGTGGTTAGACCGCTTGGCTCTCACCAAGGCGGCCCGGGTTAGATCCCAGGCGACCGCAAAGTGAGATTGTGGTGGACAACACGGCGCTGGGGCGGGTTTTCTCCGGGATCTCCGGTTTTCCCCGCCATCTCAATCCACTGTTGCTCCATCTTCATCTCATGTATCATCAGTGTCATCGCCTGCGGTGCCGTATGTAGTAAAAGCGGGCGTTAAGCACTACACATTTCTACACATTTCATCATTCGGTTTCGTCAATTTTATGTAAGTTTTGTCTGTAATGTTAACCTTGAACCGTAAAATGTTTTACTACATGACGTTCATCTATGAGGTTACATTAAAATGGTGGGAGAAATGATATAAGTTCTTTCCGTTATTCCGTTATTACTGAGGCATCACACTTTTTTGTTATATATGTTGTTCGGTTACCAAGGTACAAGGTACTTTGGAGGATCGGATTTGCTGTGCATAGTCCCAAAACTCTTGTACCACAACTCTACTTCAACTGTGCATTAGAACTGTCTCCAATGCCAATTGTGCTTTATTATATTGATCGTGTCCTATTACCTTTTGCCTAAACCTCCACCGCTTAAGTAAAGTTGTCAATACGGCAGGAGTTTGGACCATAAACCTGGTTCTCCAAAGCACCTATACCTACTTACAGCTAAATGGAGTATTTGTACATATCTGGAATACACTGTACTTCATTTGCGAATAGTACCTGTCTAAATCTTCAGTGAAGCAACATCGCTATGAGGTACTGTGGACATAATTTAGTCAGATTATAATCTGAGGTATGGAGAAGGAAAAGACTCATTTAGGTGAGAGAATTTACTTTATAAATTGAGTTTATCTAGTAAAACCCCTTAAAGACGGGGAATGAGCAAATGAAAGCGAGACCCAATATCGTTCATTTTGAAAGGAAAATAAAAAAGCTATTGGAGGCTTACTGAAGAGATAGCATGAGATCGATTTACTGATTATACTGATGATTATGGCTCCAAAATCATCTGGGCGAGTAACGCGCAGCTCAAGTTTTTATGAAACTTGTTCCGTATTACCCTAGGGTAGAGTCTTGATGCACCATAATACATAAGAAGCGTCATGACGATGTAAAGCGCATACTCCAAAATACGGGGCCCGTAAAAGTCGTAAAGAAAAATGTCTCATCTCGTTTTCCCTGCCGTAAGGGTTGCAGTGTTTGGGGAAGCAACCCGGTTTCTCGTAAAATCTTTTTGTGCGCATCGCATGTGCGGTCTCGCCAGTGGTGAAGTAGAATATCTTGTCGTGCAATTCACCTGCTCCCTCGGTTTTGGTGCCCTCCTGGGAGGCGTGAATTTCAATAGACGGCGGCTGGCAAGGCGACGCTGCCGTCTCGCCCTCGACGTTCTCCGACGCCGCCGTCGTCTACAAGTTTGATGAACCCTCCCTACCCCATCATTGAATACAACCAAATACACGAAACCCATAATTCTTTTCTTTCATTCTATTTTTCATGATCAGGTGACGAGGATTCCATTCAGTCATGTATTATCTCACTGGAGCAATACATTCTATTGTCATGAAATCTATTCAGTTTCAGTGCCTAATTATTTTCATTTTCTTCCTGCATTTTTTATACTTCATCCAAAAAATCCTTGAAAGATTAACACCAGTAATAATAATAATAATAATAATAATAATAATAATAATAATAATAATAATAATAATAATAATAATAATAATAATAATAATAATAATAATAATAATAATAATAATAATAATAATAATAATAATAATAATAATAATAATAATAATAATAATAATAATAATAATAATAATAATAATAATAATAATAATAATAATAATAATAATAATAATAATAATAATAATAATAATAATAATAATAATAATAATGATGATGATAACAACAATTAATTCTGTCGCATGAATAGAAAACTTAGTCCTCCACGCCTTTCGAGAATGCAACATAATTTGCAAGAAAATCTTTCACCTCTTTTATGAAAAATATTTAAGATACTTTGATTTTCTCTTAAATTGGTGTAATTATTTTGATTGAATTAAGTAGCATATGCTTAAGCCACATTAAATATACATCTTTATCTCTCTGGTAATAAATTTTCTTTGCTCAGCTGGTACAAAAAGGATACACAAAATCTTATTATACAAAAAATATACATATCGTCAAAGCGCACAATTTACGCCGTTTTTAACTAATCATTTCGTAGAGAAATTCTTTACTAATGGTTTAAGTTTTCAAATATTTAATGTTCTTCGTAAATGTGCATTTTCATTCCCCCCTCCTGTCATGCAAAAATAACAGAAAGTCAAAGTTATCAATGAGAAGAAGCCAGGTCTTAATTTTTGAATATCGCTTAATAGTATTGTATTACTCTATTCCTACTACATCTGTAAGGAAATATGTAGTAAAATCATTTCTACCAATGTTTATTTCGAAATTCATGTAGTTGGTGGAGTAATAAGCTTTCGTTAAAATAGTTCGGCCAATAATGTGTAGAGATAGTCGTGTGAATGTAACTGATGTAATACATTATTTTTGTGTATGCTATGTTAAAGAATTATATTTTCCGCAGTTTGATTGACTTCAGCTCTTGAAATTCTTTGAATTTCGTTATCTATTTTTACATCAATAAGATATCACTTAAAAAGTTAACACTCCGTTTCAAAGGATGTTTATGTTTTACCTATCGTACATGCAGTCAAAAGAACAAATGCTTGCAATATTTAAATCAAGAAAAATATTCAAAAATGCATACCTAGTAATTGACAGGTTTTAAAGATTACGTTGTGCTGTAGGAGAAAAAGAAAGAGACCACGAAATGTGGAAAATATTATGGAAAGTATGACACTCGCGAGAGAAGGTTTTTACCGTGTAACAGTTGTAAAACACTGGTTGGCTAGATTGCGGTGTACCAGATGAATACATCTCCTGGATGGCCCAAGGTCGGCAGTAAACCACAAGAGCAGAAAGAATAAAACCCTGTACAAATCTTCCTCTCCTTGCACTTCTTTTTATTACGTATGCTCACTTGAAATTCCTCCCATAGGGGCAGGCCATCGCCGAGGAAAATAAAAGAAATAATTCACAAAGAAATGCCATAGAGGTAAGGTTATGTAACCCTCGTCAAGGACGGGTCTTGAGAGTACTCTAGAAAGAAAAGTTGCTTCCCAGAGACCCTTCCCTTTGCTGAGGGAAATGCAGGAATCCGTTAACTTTTTATGTGAAACGACAGGATTTTGATTGCTAAATGGATTACATGATGTTTATATTCGTATGCAAAAATAACGACTATATCTTGAAAATAGCTCTTTATTTTAACTCCAGACTACAAAAGTGGATGGTAGCTTACATCTACATTTTCCACACTATTTCTTATATCATGAACCAAAGAATATTAAAATGCTTTAAAATGAATCTAAACTATCACTAAAAATTAATATTTTAAAATCACATGTAAACTTACTAAGATGTCCGGAAAGTGCTTTGCACGATAATATTTAGGATATTTACACATTTACATTTATTTGCAGCTATGTACTTATTTGCATTTATGTGCATACTGGAGTATGACTTGTTTCTTCGTCTTGTTCTTATTTAAAGTCGGAATGGTTAACTATGTTTTTTTTAAACATGTGATTGAATCCTAATCGCGTAGTCATACACCACCTGCTTAAATAGAAGTGTTGTACTCGTCAATATATATATAGCCGAAAATGTGTGTTTTGAGTTCCGCTAATAACAAGTAATTTTAGAAAGAAAGTCGCATGTGTCTCTGAGCAACATAACTCAGAAGCTAAATTTGGGGCAGGTATTGAATTATCTTAAAGATTTTATGTTATGTTAATAGTAGTGGTTTTGGAGTAATTTAAGTTGTAAAGCCCTTGGCCGAAGGCTTTTATAAAACGCACTATTTTTTTTAATACTTAAACGAAGAACTTCATTATTACAATCGTAATTTAAAAAGTCTCTGAGCAACATAACTCAGAAGCTAAATTTGGGGCAGGTATTGAATTATCTTAAAGATTTTATGTTATGTTAATAGTAGTGGTTTTGGAGTAATTTAAGTTGTAAAGCCCTTGGCCGAAGGCTTTTATAAAACGCACTATTTTTTTAATACTTAAACGAAGAACTTCATTATTACAATCGTAATTTAACAAGTAATAATGTAGACATTTGGTGTTCCGTTATCATTAACAGAAGATCCTATGCTTCATTCCTGTGAATAAATTCGAAGCTATTCTTAGGATGACATCTGACAACCTGTACCTCACTGTCACTTATTTATTATTCACGCAGGCATTTTCTGAACGAAGAGACACGAAATGGCGAGAGACAGATTCTTTAACAAGGCAGATGTAGCTATGTGTCCGCAAAACACGATCCAGGAAAATGGATTCGGTTATTTATATTTTAACTGAAGTGCAGTCGGTCAGCGGTTCGATTCCCTTGTCGGGGGAAGTGGCGACGATGAATAAAAAAATAAGAGCGCAACCTCAAATTTCCATTGTAAACCACTTTCCAAACCTACACATGGAGCGTCCAATCCACTTTACGTATTGTTGTAGAATTAAAACCTCACTCAAACTGACAAACGTTGTAGTTGGTTTTAGTGCCCCCTCCTCTGTTCTGGCGTGCATATGCAACACGCTTTAAGCATAGATAATGCTAGGCGATACCCTACACCGACGCAGGACGCAGCGATAACTAATCTGGGTGAGGAGCGTACAATTAGTGTGCTGTAGCCACTAGGATGCAAAATCGATTCATGCTTCGACCTCTCTTTTTGTGTTTTTTCGTTTTCTCTCGGTGGTATCCATAGTAAACGCATTGCTCCCTTCCCCATCCCAAAAAATCCCTTTACATCCATCCATACGATGGGAAGGGGGTCCGGATCATAAAAACTGCATAGGGCTTTGTGCTGCGCCCTGACTTTCGCCGTAATGCCCTCTGACCCTGGCCAAAAGTTGGATTTATAGCGCATATTGTTCTTGTGTGATCTAGGCCACATCATGGCTATCAAACTTTCATTTGACTTTTTCCCCCCAAAACAGCAGCATGTTTTCAGCGTCCCCTCCCCCGATGTCAGTAGCGTCACGTGTCCCTGTGTGTATATCCAAAGTTTCGGACCTCATGTGGGATTTTTGTTTTTATAATACCAGTGCATGTAGCCATCTAGCTGCTAATCGTACGTTAGCTTTTGCTAGTTGCAGTTTCTGGATTATTGTAGTTGGGGGTATCATGCCACGAATCTCCTATTTATTCCGACAATTATGACGTTCTTCAAACTTCCATAGCCGAAAATATGAGTGAATCGCTCTCTGCACAAATCAGGTAAGACAGACCAACGGTGTAGATACTCCTCGCTTATAACATGTGGTCAACTGCTACCGATTTCTGTTTGAATTAATCACATCTGCGTTACGGAAATTAATTTTAAGTTAAAGTATTTCAATGCAAAAATGCACATTTTATTGTGTAAATGTAAGTAGGAATTAGTGTGGTATAGTGTTTCCGAAAGTAGGCTAGTAAAATTAGAGACAGTAGCATTTAAAGAAGTGCTTTTTGTTGCAATTCTTATGTTTTAACGTCGGAAAGAGCAAACGCGACGATACTCTCACACTAAGCACCTCCTAACCTGCTCCCAGATGTACTTTCCCGCGCTATCTTCCTTGATAATGTCCGCTTGAGGTTCGCTGGTTCAGAGCCTATATGTGAAGATTCTATTATTTGCACTAGACGAATTTTAAATTTACGATTTCTCTCTCTGACAAGCTTTTCACCAGCTTGCCTTGAATAAGCGAATTCGGTTTTTTTTGTGTGTAATTTTACGTCCTCCAACGTTAAGTCATATCGGACGATGAATGGAATGGATGAAATGATGCTCAAATGAGTCCGGGGTCCATGGAGCTTAGGGTTATCCGACATTCATCTTACAGGATAAGGGAAAACCCGGGAAAAACATCCAGGTAACTCACCTTGACCCAGATTCGAACTCGGGACCTCTTGAACGTGAGGCACACATGCTACCACCACGCTACCAAGGCGGGCAGCGAATTCGTGGACATTCTATGGCCTTTGTAATCAAGAACTGTTGCTCCCTCTTTGTTTGGAATTAATTATATTATTTATTTACCGAGCGATATAATTTTCCTGTTACAAGAGCTGATATAAAAGTGCATCGGAAATTGAATTAAATGTCACATAGGTACATTTCCTTAGCACATTTTCTATCATTCCAGGATACAGATACACATGGAGGAAACTAATACATCTGCTTTAAGAGCTAGAGCAGCGTCACTTTAGTCAACTATATGTGAAATGTCACAGTCATGTTAAATAATCAGGTTTCAGAAATACGTAAGTGATGAAAAAGGAAGGAAAGGAATGGAAAGGAAATGCTTTGGGCATGGTACGTTGTTTACAAGGAAGCGGAGTGTAGAGAGGTAGTACAAGTCTCGTGGGCTACTGAGTTCAGTGAATGGCCGGCAGTGCTTTGCGGCGAACGAGCTCACAATGAAATCCTGTGCGCACCTCTTTTCCTGTAAAACTGCAACGAAACAGCAGATGTGTCCAAGCCTACTTATAATAAAATATGTACAAAACAAAAGTATATTATCTTACTTCGCTGGAGTAGCCAGTTTTTCCTTGCTTAAGGTCAGGTGCCATTCAATTTTCACCGAATTCCAAGCTGAAAGTAGGAAGACAATTAGGCCATTGAGGTCACAGAGCATTTAGTCGGCTGAGACTGAGATGGACATAGCGCTGACAGTAAAATCATTATTTACAGCCAGTATTTACTTCTCTCCTTAAGTAACTCTTTTAAGTATCCCATCATGTAATTTACAGTAACTTCTGAACTTAAAGCTGTACCTATAGCAAAGAACATGGTTTTTCGTATCAATCTCAAAAGAACATGCTAAAGACCTGAAAGAAAATAAAAGAAAACTGTATGTAGGGATTGGAACATAAGATTTCTCCAGATTTTTCCAATTTCTTCTTGCGGAAGCAGCATTTACTGCACGTTGCAACTGACGTCACAAACTCGCATGGAGAACCGTACTTATTGTTGCGCCAGAAATGCACCCCGTAACGTCCCTCCTCACTGACTTAAATAATTTTTATATAACCGTTACCATTTTTCACACAGTGGCAGAACGTTCGAGATGTAGAAAACTTCCAGAGGATTCTGACAATCTGGTGACAGCCCTTAGGCTATTTATGCTGAGCCAGCGCGCTGCTTAGCTCTGTCCAGCGCCGAACTACCTATATATAACCTTTGACCATAGTTATTGTGTTACACGATATGACGAAGAATGGAAAACTGTGCATGTTTTAGCATGTCGAGCAATAGTCGAGAGAGAAGCGATGTGATGGCAACATATGAAGATATGTCCAATAGACAGCCACAAAACATGAAGTGCAACTGTTTTAACTATAGACCACAGTAAAAGAGCCCAGGAATTTTGGGAGATAAAAGAAAAATTTAATAAATGCGGAGTATGACTTCGGGATTTGTAAGAAAATACTAGTTGAACTATTCATAACACATTCATATTTTTTTGAATGTTAATGAAATACTGACAGATTAGTTGCTCCGGTACATTTGATCTCATCAATAATCTATTGAGAAGCGCGTGTAATTTAGAGTAAAGCTGCGAATGTTAACTCAGTCACTTGTTAGTATTCATATATTCGCTTGGCGCAAACAGGGAGTCAGGGCAGAAAGAAAGAAAGAAAAAAAGATAGAGGGCCGGGTTTAGCATCGCTGACATGGCAGTATCCCGGTACACGGGGCAGGGATATAACCAAACAACACAAAAGTCGGTTCCTACTCGCATAATGTCTGTCGGCTGGAATTTCTATGGGCCAGACAACGTTATCTACATGACAATAGACAGACCTCCCTGCGCAATGATCACTCATACACGGTATTTATGTGATGTTTACATGTAACCAGTTCGCCCACGCTCGGAAGGGATTTGTGATTTTTGTTCCCTTGTTCTTCCTTTTTCAAGCGTGTAAAGCCTTTACCTCAAACTCCGCCGGGAAACAATGCGCCCAGCGTTTTAGATATTTACTAACTTTTGTAATATAACAGAGTCTGGGTACACTTGCAATTCGTTTACGTATTTCTTGGCTTTCAATGTCTTATACCATACCTATTGTGCAATACAATAGCTAGAAAGCAGTTTTCAAAAAATTATATTTCTGGTGCAGAGAACATATTTTTGCACTCTTTATTTTTGAGTTATACTTTTGAAATATGACGATTTATTTGCTTTGTTTTTAGTAAAATAAACATTTCATGGCTGACTAGACAGTGAAGATTCTAAATAAATGTTATCTCAATAGCAGAAGATCGCTGAGTATGTGCTCACGGACCTTTCTATAACCATTACAAATTTGCGTTATGTATGTATATGTATAAACATTAAAATAACTGTTATGGTGTCTACATAGCTTCATACAATAGGCGTAATAAATGTTTCACAAGCGGAAATAACTTAACCTTTATGGTCTTAACAATGAAATAAAAATGAAGAATAGGAAATTTTAAATACCTTCCGTCAGATGGTGCTGTTACGTTTATGAAAAGAAATTATGTAACATTGAAGCAAGAAATTGTTTTGTCAAAAATTGTATATTTAATAAATTCTACATAATTTATGGGACAGTCTTTTTCTACACCGTTTTTTCCTAGTTCAATCAGAAGGTTAATTCATCTGTCAGTGGCAAAAAATTCAACATATATATTATTTCCAAGCATACGATATTTTAATAATAGATATTTCAATAATGCTCTAGCATACGATATTTTAATCAAAATTCTTAGTACAAGTCTGATGTTTCCAAACAGACTCGTCGATGGACATTCACAAGCATTTTCTTTTTTTGTGAATAGAAAAATTTTGGTTCAAGATACTTTCTATACGCATTTTCTATTGAGATGTCGATAAGGATTGCTTAATTGAACACAACAGTTCTTTAGTGGCTATGGCATATGTAAATTAGTACCTATTCAGTTTTGCACTATATAAGACACATTTAACAGTGAGAACTTTTTATAAGTTAATTACATTGGTACTTTTATTTCACGTATTTTACATAACGAAAGCACCAAGGCTATTTGCAATATTAATTGCTTTAATAGAAAGCAGACTTCCTGGCGATCAGCATATAGTTCAGGATGAAATATAATTATATTTGACGTAAGATATTGATATACCGTTCAAATTAACGAAAAGCATCTAAAGAAATTTATTTGTCATCCTTTAAGCACTAAGCATTATTGTTTTTATGCTTTTTAAACAGATTCTGGTATTTCATATAATTCGACTTTGGAGCCAGAGGAATTAATGATAAATTAAATTTTTGTGTTAAGCCTGAAAGTGCCATGATAAGGTGCTGAATAAATGAAAAGGCCAGATTGTCACATTGGACAACGTATTTGCTTAAATTTCTTTATACCTTAATGCTTATTTTTTTTTCTAGCAATTGTATATTGTAAACAAAACTATTATTAGCCTTTTCTCTACTCTTTCTTTGACGAATACCGAGTTAAACTTCAATATGCTAAATGATTCCTGCAATTCTTTTATTTCCAGGATTCTTATAAATGTTAGCGATGGATATAAACAAAATGTTAATATTGCAGTTCCCAAAAATAACCAATTTTGGTGAATATTTAATAACAAAGTCATCTGTGGTCGAGTGGTCAGAGTGCTGACTTCTCAATCCAGAGGTCGCGGCCTCGATTCCAGGCTGTGACGGAGCATGTTTATATAACCAGAATAATACTGTATTCCCCTACAGAATCTGGAAATGTGATTATAAGTGTATTTCCTAGTAAATAGTATCAAATACCAACTTTTACAAAAGCTACACTTCGAGAAGGTAACTCCATTATTCGTTTCTCAAGGACAACCAATTTGATCGTGGAAGTTGAAAGGAGCTGTACAATGGAAGCAATTTAAACCAAATTATATTAATAGTCTCAATGAAATAATCGTAAAGCCTTCCAATATTTTAATGAAGAATTAATGGTACTTCTCTAACCATGTAACATTTTCATGACAAAGCAACACTGACAAAAAGGTGAGAAAATGACGTAAGGAATTTGTGTTTGTGGCCAGTTTTATTATGAATTATCATTTATGTCTTGTCTTCTTGGGTTTAACAGTACAGTACTCACTGAAATTACGTTTAGTAACACATTTGAAGGTGATGTGTACATGCACCCAGCATCGAACGAGTTTCCATCATAGGGACTACGTCGTTACTTCACCACGCTTGGCAAAATCTCGTGTTATCGTAAAAGGAGTAAATCCAACGGCATACACTGTCATATGACAGTCCAACAACAGAGAGCACTGATGGATTACCAGAGATGATAGACAATGTTTAGAGTAGCCGTAAACCCCCCTCTCCACCTCAAATAACAATGTGATTATCAGTGTATGGAACACCTGTTGCATACGCTCGACAAACCTCCACAATCCAGCTTGATCCCAAATGAAACACGGGCTATCCTGCCTCCAGATTATCCTAAGACATACACAGCATGGGTTCCGCATATGTTACAATCTCTCTTTCCTGCTGCACGTGGTTCTGTCACAGTAAATGTTGATTTTTGTAACAGCATTGCTTGCAATGGAGAGCCCAACATATCTTTTAACTTACTTATGGAAACATTTTACCTTTAAATATTCCTAGCAAAGCTAAAGAGAAGAGATGTCTTGATATACTTCACTCAATTTGAAAATATTTACACTCCTGAGCGGGTATTCAGTCAGATATTGAAGTATCTTTGCTTTCTTCATTAATTACAGTTCTGCTAATCAATTACTTTGGGCTTCGGTGCATCAACAAAAGAGGAGAAAACAACAAAATTAAAGGCTGCAACCTTATTTTGAAACAAATTAAAGTAAATGAATCTGTTTATTTTATGAGTGGCCGGATACGGGTTCTTTCCCCCGGAGTTTTCCGTATTCTGAGAAGACTAATATCGGGTAACGTTAAGATCCATAGGCTTCGGACTCATTTCAGTATCATTTTACACATTTCATTAATTCACGTCCGATATTAATTAACATTTAAAGGATGTTAATCCTTAAAAAAATAAAAATATCGTATTCATGTATATATTGTTTTTTAATTTGTAACAACACTATTGTAAAAAGTGTAACAGGTTTTGTTGTTTAAAGCTTGTTATGATTTTCTAAGAAAGAAGTCAGTCAAAAATTTTAATGTGAATTGATTGATTAGTACATTACATTAATATATTTATTTATTTATTACTATTTACTTCTGTCTTTGTGTAATGATAATTCCTGTGAAACCATTCTGAACCCAGATTTTATTTTAGGAGCTGTACTGTGAGCTTTTACTTTTTAAGTTGCTTTTAGAAGGCGTCCATCCTGACAATAAATAGAGATTAAATCGGAAATATAAGACGTATAAAAGACACGTTTAAGTAAATGCCTACTCATACAGAAGACATTGCTTATTAACTACTTAATAGAGAGAAAGCGGTTGATAGTCAACAAAACACCACATTTCTCTAACCATATTTCCTCTACATTTTAACATCATTTTATATTTAACGTGTATAAAACTTCGATTTTGAAGGAAATCTGTAAAAATATTACAATCAGCATTCACTTACCTTTCCTCCTTCTTTCAAGATATTTAGTTTTTCAGTTTAAAGGTCCCCAGGTGTAGTATTTAAAAACAGACTTTTCTAGAAACATTAATAATTTCTACAATCCTTTTCTCTTAGTCTACTGCGTATAGTAAGTAGGGGAAGTATTGTATTCCACCCAAAAATTCGATACCGAGAAATAAATTTTTGGGACTCCTTGAATTAAAAAAGTATTTTCACAACAAGCTCTGTGTGTATGAGTGTGAACAGCATAACTCAAAAAAAAAATATGTTAAATACCAAAGTTGGTATTTAAATACTGTCCCTTCCGGGGATACGGCACGAGGAATTCAAGAAAATCTTCCCAAAACGGACTACCTACCCTCTAAATGAAATATTTTTCAAAATATAGACTGTCTAAAATGGCTCTAAAGATTGTGATTATAGAGCCTAATATTTATATTTTCATGACAAATGAAATGCATCTTGAATTTTCTGGGAGTGTCGTCAGAGGTACTCTTCATTCTGGATGACTTTTGAATAACTGGTAAACCGTAAGGAATACCTAGAGCATATCATACTACCCAGAAAGTGTAAACCTCTTAAAAACACACTGTTTATGTCAAATACATTATTTTGTGAAGTGAAGCATTTCTGAAAGATTTTTGTGATTTGTTTGAATTTTCCAACACCCATCTTTTCTCAAATATAAAGTCATTATTTTTTATATCCTGACGTGAAAACAGAATGGATTTCCAAAATAATCACTGTGAACAGCTCTTAAAAGATTTGACTATCGCTTAAGCCTACTCTATTCTCCGATTCCCATTGTATCTAAAGAAATATGTAACAAGACATTTCTACAAAGTATATTTCGGTTAACTTAATGTTTTAAAAAGAGCTATTTAAAGAGTGAATAGAGAAAGCCTTGTGTGTATATATTAGATTAATGTCGATTTACTTTCCGGTTGCACCAATGTCAGTGAAAGAAATTGGAACGAACTTTGGGTTGTGCTGCCTTATAACCATAGATAGCGGTGTTGAGATGGAAGATGGAAATGCCTATTCAGGCAGGTATTATCAAGAAAGGGACGTGGGAAGGTGTTTACTGGAATGTTTTCCGAATATATTCGTTTCCTCTTTTTATTTTGAACCACGCCTCTCCCTTCTCCAGGATATATAGGGGCGTAAAGGTTTGATCTTATTCAATCCGCCCCCACCCCAGCTGTACGTTCAATAAATCGTATTACGGAAGCACAGTCATAAATCCAGGCTGAGGTAGGGATTTGTAAACAATCATTTGAGGATATGAAAGTAGGGGTATGAATTTATTTTAATATTCCATACATTCGTTCCTTTTCTTTTTCCTGCTTTCGTTTTTACGACGGCGCTCACAGCATACTCCCGTATGGCAACCAGTCGTTTGGAAAGGTCGGCTTATAGTTCGATTTGCCTGTCATCCGGTCTCCTAGGATAACTGCTTCATTTCCTCACGTGTAGTATATAATAAAAGTACAAAAACGTACTTACTTTACCGAATAATACATATGTTCCAAGCTTGGTCATGGTGTTGGAGAAGGACTTTTCACGAGTGTACAGTAGAAACGTTTAATAGCTGGGAAAATAAGCAGGAGCTTTGAATTTTAAATAGTCATTCCCGCCAGAGTTAAATAACTGGAGATCCTGAAGAAAATATTGTAGCATTGATACAGTAACACAAATCTATTCCTTTTAACTTAAGGCTTTCAGATAAAACCTTGGCTTATCCAGAAAGAAATACTGGCTTGACATTTCATATAATGTACTTCGCAGTACGTGTACTTGTGCGAATATAGTGTCTTAATAAAAGCTGTTTAGTTTAACTGCAGATAATTTTGCCGCTTTCTGAGAAAATGAATAAAAAAATAGAAATCAGTATTTTATTTAGAACAGAATTCTCTCTTAATTTGCTTAGCAACTCTGAAAAAATTACCTAATATTTTAATTCGCACCTGCCATTGAGTAGCAGTAATTTTTAAGCATTAAAGTCAGGATGAAAGGAGATTTAGTTAAATTGTTACCAGAATTTGTCCGGGACGTCGTAGATAACTTACCATCTCTCAGCCATCGCGCAGTCTGTTGTGTGTAGACATATTGCTTTCCTGTTAGTGACTCATGATCTTACGTTCTGTGTATTAGTGGTGTTTGAGTGTAGCTAACTTTCAAGCCAACTGTTTACAGAATTCTTATGCCTAGCAATTAGACTTATTACTCAAGAAAATAAGGGCAAAAGTAAAAATGAACTAATAGAGGCTAATTGTGTATCACATTTGAATTAGAGCGGTATGGCGTTTATTTTTAAGGCATTGGAAAACTACAGATATTCTCTTTTCTCCAATTCTTTTCTCCTCCTGTTCTTCTGTCTCTCTGCGCAAAGTATACTATGTGGTATTTTGAAAATTGAATTTGTGCTGCGATAAGGAGTGTTCCTTATACTTCTTATGCCTTCGGAAGCGTGCGATATCCTTGCTTATCAAAATATATACACTAAAAACATACGGAGTTATCTCAATTAACTGACTTATAGAAACAGTAGGCGCAATATAAAAAGTAAACCTTCTTAAATATTTACTCTATTGGAATTGTATAAAGAAAAAAGCATAGTCAGGTTCTTTTCTTTTAATTTTGTTACTTAACATCGTGATAAAGCCAAAAAGGTCTAGTTTTTCCATACTGTTTACTGCTTGCCCCACTAAAATTAAAATTAAAATATACAAGGAATTGCAATTTCTTTTTGCTTAAGAGTATTCCATTGTGCAACTTGATATCATTTATTATCCAAAATCAAAGACTGTTACAAACATTTTCGTTATTCCTTCATTATTATGATTAATTAATGTAAACTGGAATTGCAATTAGAAATTTAGTCATGTCGGTTACTCAATTGTAAGTTAATCAATATTAGTTTTCGTTTGAGATATTCTACATAGTTTAAACCATTTTCCACATGTCAAAAGAGTTGATATTGCAAGCGTAGTTTTATCACATAGGCTTGTGCTTGAAATTCTTTACATTATAATTAAATGTAGAAACAGACGTTTTAATTATACAGAGGGACGTGCATAATAGACATAATATGTAATTGTCTTTACTACAGCTGCAGTAGCCGTCATTCTCTGTCTTTCCGGAAGTGTTCCATGAAACAAACTTTATTAATGTTACTGAGGAACTGTATAAAGCAGATGTGCTTTCCAATTGTAGTCAACCTTGCTTCCTCTGCACGGCATTCAAATGCATTTTCAGTCATCAAAATTTAAACTTCTTTGTGAAGCATCAGTTAAATCTTAATATGTTATTCCTGTTCTATTCAAATAGAACTACAAGAGAATGTGAAAATTAGTTCTTATTTATGACATTTCTCTGCCATTTTAAACAATTTACCGGTCAAAGAGTTATTTTTTATTTTCCCAACTACACATTTAAAATACAGGAAATGTATTCCACTCAAAATGTCGGTATCTAGTTTTCCTTAGAAATAATCTTTTGCGGCTCTGTGCACAAAAAGACAATGAAACTCTTTCTGCTCTCTCTCTCTCTCTCTCTCTCTCTCTCTCTCTCTCTCTCTCTCTCTCTCTATATATATATATATATATATCTTTACCTGTGGAATTGCTTATTCGTCACATTGGACATACTCTTTAAAACTCTATCGTTGTATCTGCTGCGCACTACATTGAAATGTGAAATGTGTAGCCAAGAAAGAAGTAGAGAACATCACCTATGAGAGGAAAAGTTTGTCGAAGAGAGGGAGTGGAAAATCGTGTTAAGATTTTTCATGGAAATGACTCACATAGTTCATTTGTGTAACCAGCAATTTATATGCTAAATATGTTTCCAATTTAGGTTCGATCCTTATACGTTACTTACTCTAAGTGACCTATATGATATCGATACGTCATCAGTTTTACTAAGGTGACATCGGTTCATTTGTAGCCTTGTTTTATTTTTGAAGCGATGAACAATAAATAATTATGGTGCTAGTTGCAGAGACACACTTTTCACTGCCGTAAGCCGTGATTGACGAGAGGTGCATGGGAACCTCTTCCCGCTACTACCCCATTCTGTCGCAAGGACAGGACGTCACTGCCGCTCGCCCTCCCGCCCACACACACGTCATGATCCTTGCCCTAGCGGGCAAGTACGCCCATGTCGCTGTTACCAGAGATACCCGTCCTTCCATATAGCTGATAATGGCACGTTCTCTCTGGGCTTGGCGTTTTGCTGAGAATGGCCCTTTTTTTATTTTTTTTTTAACTAACGAACATCACGTCATTTTGACATGTGCACCCCCTCCCCTTGTCTGCATCGCTTGCCATTCTCCATGTTCAGAACAGCAGAAGCTGCGAGAGCAAAGAGAAGGGGGCTAGTATTCCCCCTTCCCTTTTTTGTTTTTTTTGTCAGCTTGCTTCGGATTATTTTTTTATGGAAAATGTTGAGTTGCTGTCAAAAATTGGGGAAAAATGATTACCCCTGATAGGGGCTCAGTACCACTCCCTACGTCAACCCTTTCTGTCTCTCTTTTATTGTTTTTCTGCATTAGTTTTCCTCCTCGCTCGCTTTACATATTTCCTAGCCACCTGCAGTCATCAGTATAGTATTATAGACGAGAGCAACATATTTACATAAAATGATTTAGCTTAAAATTTCAGGCGGATTTGTTTTGAAACCAGCACACTAGATAGATGTCCTTTAAAAATTATATGTAAAACTTTGCACTTTGTAGATGCAACGGTTGCCTGGAAATTTCAATATTAGGACCAATCTTCATTGAGACCAATTCTGCACAAACTGCAACACATCTCGTTTCCCTATATGAAATATGTGTGTACACATCCTCACAGGGAGTTTTATATATAAGTTATTTCTTAATTTATCATAAATGTTAACCATAGGTTTCGAATTCCTAAATGCAGAACAAGTTCATCAAAGTATTAACAACAGATTTATGCTCAGCGTCTCCTCAGTCTGTACATTTATCTTTTTTGCGGGTGCCTCGCTGAAGCTAGATTTCTCGCAGATTAGGCATAAAGCGTTCATTCTGCATGCTGTTGGTGTTGTTTTCTACAGTAATAGCAAGGGAGCAAATATTGCTCACGGTAAGCGAAAGTGTAAGGGTAAGAAGGAATTGAAGATGTAAAAAAGTGCATGGGAAAGAGCGAAGCTGGAAGAAGACACGTCCACAATAATGAAGCAATTAGCCGCACCCCCATATCGCCAGCAAAGCAATCATGATAATTGCACAGTGCAACGTGTGGATGGGAAAACGCCTTGCCCTACAAAACAATGAACGGTGATTTTCTTCCTTTTCTCCCAGAGCATCTTGGAAATCGTTGCTCTAATCCTCACACTTCCCCTCGACAGAAGCTCTTTCCTGCTGTTTACATTTGATTCCTAATTGAAGCTCGCCTCAAGAGGAATTTTATTCGCTTCCTGCAGTTTCATTGAGAAACTTTGAGAGTAGGGTACAGAAATTTAAACTAACGGATATTTACCTCCCTAATTAACGTTTTATTTCACATATTGACGACCCATTGCATTCGAAAGTAATATGTAAACTCAGAGAGTTTTTTTTAATGAAACACCAAAGCTCGTAACTCTGCATACTACAAAAATAGAGTGATGCTCCCCCCCCCCCGTAAATTACTCAATTCTCAAATCAAGGTAAAGTGTTGTAGATGTATGAAGAAAAAACTGTGCCTGTACCATGCGTTAACATGCCTTGTAATAAAAGAAGTCCTGAAATAGTTATTCCAAATATAGTGTTTTATGTTAGATTTGGGTTTATATCTAATATTGTATCAGAAAGCCACAATTTTAACATAATTAACCGGTATTTATTTCTGTTCGTTACCTTCAGACTTTTGTTTGTCTCCTGCAATACCTAAGAGCAGAAATTCAGTCGTGGACAGTGGTACGCAGTTCCAAAGTTCCATGTGAGACCGTTCAGTCATAGGTAGACCCAAGAAGGGCTATAAACTTAAGGCTAGAATGTATTGCGTTGGTAAAATCAAAACAAATGCTCATTTCTAACCTATTTATTTAAACCGAATATCTGCTTGTTCAATCAGTGAGTGGATCTATCTTACCGTTGGACTATATCTCACAGCAGGTTTCAATAACTCCAGAAGACATAATCAAATACGCTTTTCGTTTACTAATTAATAATTTTTAATAATATTAACTAATAAATAATAACAGCAAAAACACGCCTTAAAACTGAATAATAAAATTAATTAAATATTACATTGAAAATTTCTGCCTGTTTAATAAATCTCTTTATAAGGTTTCTCAACATTTAAATTAATATTTGCTTTCATGAGTCACCTATAGAAAATCTAGGAAAGTAAAATAATTTATTATTGACAGCATTTTTCTAACTGAATGCATATTTCAAAATGTGTTATTCCCTTCCTAAAGGAATCGTGGATCGATTTCTACATTCTCTATGCAACATAAACAAATACACTTATATATTGTATCTGTTACATGTACTAATGCGACAGTTTATTCAGAAATTAAGCACTCAAACTGTTTCAAACGAAATGTTATATCCATACACTGTTGTACCTATGAATTAATTCAATACATCTGGTCAATTTGCCCCTCATCTACTACGTTTAATTCATTTCAATGTACTCATACAAGGAACTCAGTAATTTAGTTAGTAATACAAAAAAGCATTTAAACGTGCTTTCCGTAGTGCCATAGTACTAAAAGGCACATAAGATCCCATTTTATCCTGTAGCTCTACGTCCCCCTTTCTTACACATAAGAGTTGGGTTAAATGTATAACATCAAGATTAGAATTATGCTGCTGTGTTTAATATTTTATGTAACTATTTTCTTCGGTTATTCAGATGCATCCTTATTTACTCTCAAGCTTACCATCAGAAGCGTTTTACTTGCTATGCTTATTAAGTAGGTGGTTTTCAATGGAAAGGGATGAAAAGTTGCTACGGAAGGACTGAGTAGAAGTTCCTGGATGGAATTTCTCCGTATTAAACTTGCGCATGTATTGTAAACTCCGAAAGGAATTCCTCTTAGCGAACCTACGGTTTCCTCCAGCATTCCTAATGCAGGTGTATGGTGGAAGAATTCTTCTTGCCCTGAAGAAACACAAACCTCCATCCCATACATCTAATTAGTGGAGCCTTTTCTTTGCCCCAGGAGGTCTGTCAGCACAAAGGGAAGACTTGAACCTGTATCACGTTTCAATACAATTCTCTATGCCATTTTACAACCTTGGTCCAAATTCTTGCACCTGTTCTCTATTCCCACGAGTCTCATTTCCAATTCATTTCAGTGAAATCAGACGGAATCCAATATATTTGTTGTTTAGTTTTTTCATTCTTGTAATATCGTTCACAATGAATAATTTTTGTCTTATTTGTGTTTTCAGCATCCCTACCCTTCGGAGGACCAGAAGAAGCAGTTGGCGCAGGACACCGGCTTAACGATTCTTCAAGTCAACAACTGGTAAGTTAATCACCTTTTATCTCTGATGTAAATAAATTGCAATAGTTTTATGAAAAAATAAATTTAAAATGCCAATTCAGCAAGATAGCATAAAATTGTCACATTTAGGTCTTGCTTGAGAAACAATCTCGGATAAAGAAATCAGACGTTTTCTTGATAATGCATTCATTTTAGCAGAAAATAATGTGTAAGCCGACATCAGTGCCTTTGAGGTTATAGCACATACATCTACAAATAATACAGTTACAAAAGGTTCCCAGCAAATGTACATAGGCTTGATCTTCCACTAGCTCTCCTTCGACGGTACGGTGTAGTGTATTGATAGGCTGTCTCCGTATAACCTAAATTTATAATACAAACATTAAATTTTATAATGTATGGTTGCATCGCCTATAATATGTGAAATTTTCGGCTGTTTTCAATGCAAGCTCAAGACGGACAAGGACATTTTTAGCAATATCTGTGCAGCGCATAGAGGAAAACATTTACTGGAACTAAAAATATTGTCCATGGACCAGTAGCCTTCGTCCTTCTGTGAGAAGACAACAATTGACAAAATACGGCAAATTAACGAACTTTTAGTCCGTTATAACCTTTTTCTATGTATTCTAGTTACAGCTGATGTCTGCAACATTACCGAGCGAGATAACGCCGCTGTAATGCGTGTCACTCCATTAGGAAGGTCGGGGGTTCGTCGACCGGCACTCTGACTTGGTTTTTTCGTGATTTCCCCTTATCACTTAGGCGTATGCTGTTCTGCTTACTTTCATACCACAATTTGCTTTCCATTATTTCCCTTCAATCAATTTCCTTTATCATCTTTAGCTGTGCTTTCAAAGTTGTGTTGTATGGCGATGTCGGGCAGATGGCGCGAGTGCTTACACATGGCAATTGCTATTCTCGGCGCTGATCAATGCAGTGTGGTCTCTATCGTTGGCACCGGACCCTGAGTCTTGGTGGCCGGGCAGCGGGTCTCGGCGCCGGAATGAAGAACTCTCGTCACTGGTTAGGGACTCCCGCGCGACTCTGTGGCCTGTCTGATTGCGGTTCTCTCATTTCATTCCTTTCTCCCGTGTGAGAATATCTGTTTAGAGGTTACTCTTTAACCTTCACCTAATTCTTATTTACGAAGGAGTTAAGGCATTCATTTGAAACAACGCAAGGATAATACAATAAGAAAGAAAATAGTGCAATGTACTTTAGCGAAACTGTCGACAAAGTGGTGCATACCAATAAGTTTGCTTAAGTGAGGTGTTTGATTGTCACAAGGATGCAGCCAGATGAGAAACTTGCTTTCTTGGAATTTATTTTCGCTATTGAACTTGAGGGGTTTTAAAAGCGCTCTAAGTTTTACCGTAAGTTCTTAGTAATTTGTCTCTTAAAAATTCGTACATTGTAATTTAATTCTTGATGCATACTGGTTATTCTACATTTCTGTATTTTCTGCCAGGTTATATTTTCTTTCAAATTTGTACCTGGGTATTTGAGTTCCAGTAGACTTAGATTTTGTAAAATGAATTACAAAGTGCATTATTTTGAAATTCTCATTTGATATCGGCGTCCTGATATTGAGGTAGGAAGTGGAAGAAAATACAAATTCTACATAACATATTTTGGTAGTTAAGATCTACATAAATGACCATTGATATTTCAAATTTAGATATGTAATGCTGAAAATACTTCAACGTGCTGGCGCTCATATTGGTTTCCTGTTATCATCTAATACATACGTTTTAGTAATTCTTAAAATAACTTCTTCAGTACCAGATGACGGTGATATCCCTAAATTTATCCGTTACACCATGTGAAGCGCTGGCATTTACTCTTATGTTTGTATATGCAACTCGGTCATTTTGTGGAAATAAAGAAGTGCTGAGCTGGGAGAAAATTTGCGCCTCACTGCTGCCTCCTGGCGATATAATTGCAATCGGACATCCAGCGATGCATTTGTTTAGAAACCAAAGTTTGCTGATGCAGCACTTGCTTAATGAGCCAATATAAACCAACCGAACTGTTTATGTTTGGACAGTAATTTGAAGGCTGGAATATAATTACTGTTTCTAACTGAATTGATATGGTTTTGGTTTATTCTCTCTGACAGCAGCAGCCTCGAAATGAACTAAAACATGCAAAATAGGGTTCGGTGTTTCCTTGCGTGAGAGCTGATGGGCATATCATTAGAGCAGTAGACTTACCAGCCTGCGGCGTTCTCATCATCACAATAATTAAGTAGTTTATTTACAGTCGCTCTCCACACGTCATTACAGCTACGTGACAGGTTCATTTCATCTTCATCTTTTTACATTTGTTCTCTTCCGTTCACTGTAGAAGACAGTTGTCAGTTGTCATTTTCCATTTTTCAGCCCAGAAATACTTAAGCATTTTGTCAGAAGTTTGACGGTGTTTCCATTACGTCTCATTGCAGAACTTTTGCTAAAGAAAAGCGAGTCTAGATTCCAATTGCTACACTTCTCTTTCACAGCACAGGGCAAAAATATAGCCCAGATGTGTGAATTTAAAAATGTTTAATCGTTTAGTAATAATAAAATAAAATTAAATAAGCGAATTTCCTGATTAAAGTATAATATTTCTTTGAGCCAATTTCTGGAAATAACATCAGTGGAATGAGCCATGAGTTGAAAAAAGATATCCAACGAAAAATATATTTCGTGAAGGAAGCTTTTTTTTTTTAAGAAATAAGTATTTTCTGTGAGTTATTGTCGAAACCACTAAGAATGAAACTAGTGGGAGCTGAAACTAATCATTAAAAAGTAAACATTAAGCTGCTTGTTGAGAGATACACTGAAGGGAACGGCGAATGGGCAATTTTAGGCTAGATGAAGCTAAAAAACTAGCACAATTCTGATAAGGAGAACGAGTAAGAAAGCGGAAGTCTTGAAGACATTTGTAATTTTAATACCTAGGTTTTCACAGTATTTTGGGTTTACAAAATCTTCAAGTAAATATTTAAAGAAAATTTTACATCTGACATTTTTTCCGCTACTGGTAGATTAATGCAATTCTTAAAGAACCATTTTCAGCGTATTTAACTCCAATACATGAACAGAGGAAAATTGAAATCATAAGCTAACCACGTCAGATGAAGGTATCGCTTTTTATGTGGATAATGTGCAAGATGTAGTTACACTGTGAACTGGCGAAAAATAAAGTGAAATGAAAAAATATGCATCTGAATTTCCTTTTGTTTTTCACCTACTAGGCTATACGTATTAGGGCGAACCACGAGGCAAGGGTGTCTTTTCCGAGAAAGAAGACTTCAAATGAAATATAACATCAGTCTAGTACTCAGTCTAGTACTTGATAGTTCCAAAAATCATTTAACAGCTTTAATATGTATATTCAGTTAAAACTGAATGATTAAGAACTGGAATAGCTCTTTGAGGCTGGATGTCGAGTTACGTTCTGCTTAGCATGATGTTAATGTGCTAGACTCGGTGACAAATGTTGGGTTTCTTAATCAGCCGCATTCTTCGGGATACATTTTCTGCTACTGTGTTGTATTTTCAGTGCGGCGTGACGCAAGAGTGCGCCTTTATTTCTGTGCTAACTGCCGGCACGGTGACTTACCGGATCTTAATTCTGACGCGGTAGAAAGATTTTCATTTAACCTCCCTCAATGACAAGTCTTCGTCAACCATTATCTGGACAGACATATGCTTCTTTTCCCCATACTGCAATGAATGCCAGCTATCTATGCACCTGTTAGCTCATTAAGGACCAAAATAATAGCTTGGGGTTAACATTTGCCAGGAATTTATTACTTTCAAAGCATTTGCCAAGAGAAAAAATCTCGAAACATGCCTTCCTTCGTACAGTGAGGGTAAAGGGCAGAGAGGCGGGCGTATTATCCGTTAATTGAGCACAAATCAACATATGAAGAGTCGAAACGCCAGAATACTAATCTGTTAGCAGAAGCAAGAATGTTACGGATACATCATTCCAAGTTATTGCCTTGATTAATAGCCTGATCCCTATAACATTCAGAGATATATCTCTGGGGAAAACTGCAATGAATTTCTAATTTTTATGCAAAGGAAAACATTTAGTGCGCAAAAATTATACTTTGGCATATTTAAATATGCCTTTTTATTTTTGTATTGGATTTTGGACAATTCTGTGACATCGCTTTCTCCAGTTATAATAAATTTCAAATTAAAAGCTGCGGTCGCAACACTGGAATTTGAAAAATCTTAAGGTGGCGTTTCTTATATGCAAAATATCTTCAGAATATTAAACATAATTAAAAAGCTAAATATTATTTAGCAGAAAATTAGAAACACCTTGGTTATCTTGCCTGGGATTTAGCTTTCTTTTGTTCTTGAGTTTCAGAAGTCTGACATGGGATCATTAAACCAGAGTCTTGCCTCTTATTCAAACGCTTTTATCTTCATTACTTTCACATTTGCGCAGACTTATCATAGATGCACACGTGTTTATTTTTTCCAGAAAAATAATCAGAAACCTGAGATTATGACTGTTACTGAAATATTGTATCCACAACCTATTTAAAGAGTTAACTAGATCAGTTACTATATATACTTTCCACCAAAAAGGAAACCAACATAGAACAGTTTTTTTCTGGTCTGGGAATGATCTGTTTCTAATTTTGAAGCAGCAGCTTCTTTTACCTTAGATCAATAGGGGTGTCCTGTGTAGCTGCAGAATTAAGGCTCGTTGAGTGTTTTAATGTCAGAACAGTCATTACTGAGGAGCGAAGCAGGAAGTATTCGGTTTTCCAGATAGCGTTGGAGGTACATTCAGCCAAAAATGACAAAACTGCCACTTAAATCTTACGATAAAGAAAAAATGAAAATGACCATGGTCTCATTCATCACAATAATTGCATGCATTTCCACGAAATGTGTTGCAACTAATGCTTAGTTCTCGGCAGCAGTCCGCTCTAAAGATCGCTGCTTGAAGTGCAAATTTACAGTTTTCCGCACTTGCCTACGCCTCGGGCTTCTAAATTACAGTTGTGGTTCCTGAAGATGTCATTTTCTCGCCTGCTCTTTCCTTAATTGTTATGTCACTGTTCTGATGGACATCTCTGTGGGTGTCACAAAGGAAGACAAAGCGAAGCTTTTCTGTTTTGAATATACAATGGTCGTCTTCTTCGGAATTTGACATTCTAATCAGTATTATCGACTTCATTAACTTCGTCCCTGTTATGTAAAGCTCTTTATTCCGTGTGCTCCTGATCTTTTCAAAATGGATTTCTCCTTTAGGAAAGAATGTCGCTACACTGGTGTATTTTGTTTAGGTTTTCTTTTTATGTTGACAGCAAGAAAACAGAAAGTGCTAACGAGGTTCGTTGTATATATGAATCTGACCATACATCTTGTTTTATTTTCGTGATTTATATTATATCTAAAACGCTACAGTTATTTAAGCAGTATTGCATACAGTTAATTAATATTCAAGTACAGTACTTCGTCATTTAGAAGGGAGTTAAATAATAACTGTTGCAGGACTAGGCGTTTATTTTAATATGTTTTTCTTTAATATTTACTATTTTGGTAAATTTTTCTGGCATTTTTCCAAAATTCAGTTAGTTTTTCAATTACCTACATATTGCATCTTTCATCCAAGGCAGAAGAACTGGGGTGAAAGGAAAGCGATTTGGGAAGGATTTTCTATTTTTCTTCGAGTGAATGTGTTAGTTTTGAAATTGAAAGTTCTTGTAGCAGTAAGAGGGTAATGGACGGACGCCTTTGCCCCGGCTCCGACAGGGCTCCCCTTTGAAACAGAGGATACAATCGACAGAAGGGTGGTGCTATGGCGAGGGGTGTAGAAGGTCCCCAGTTACAACGCGCACATAAATGGAAAACGGATTGATTAATCGTAGTAATTACCGATCAGCTTTCCGCGCTAATTAGATCTACTCTCCCCTGTAGCACGGTACCGCCTGGGAGAGAGGGGATACAATGGCGTCCAAATGAGATTATTTGCTGAAAATGGCGAGCGCTGCGTTACTGTAGCCAACCGCCTGGCTTGCAGGCAACCCGCGATGCATCCTCCATTTCCGTTGCTACTTGATCTCAACATCGTATTCTCCAAACTCGTTAAGCGGTCATTTGTCCTGATTTCGTATCCTCTTCCAACTTGCATTTAAATTTAGGTCTGTGTTGGCAATCAAGAATGTGTTTACAGAAAATTGTGTACATAAAGTCCTTTGCAAAATTTCTAATATTTATTTTCTGTATTAGAAAAGCAGAGAAGTTTATGCTGTTTGTCCTATAAAATATGATGTATTGCATCCAAGTAAACTCCTACAAACCACTCCTACATTATATTTTCCTCTATTTTTAGTTAATCTATATAAATGTTCATCAAATTTAAGATTTCGTTGTACCTAAAGTGATAATGCACCTTTTATAAAAGTGGTTGATATGTGGTAGCTTTGAAATTTCATGGTTACGAGAATAATATAAACATTTGAAGATATAAACCAATTACAAAGAACATCTCGGAAATGTCTCCAAAGCCACATAATTTTCTATTTGACTTAGAACGTATATTTTAACGAGATCTGAACGTTTTGTATTGTAAACATTTATATTGTCTCTTACTGTTTTCCAGTTATATAAAAATATGTGTTAATGAACATGATTTCCTAGCTATTCCCAGGCTATACATTTGAGTTGTCGTGCTGATATCTTAAATGTGAAGTATTTTAACTAAAATGGACAGAGACATATTTGATAAAATTAAAAATAACACAAAATGTTTCATGTAAGGATTTTGTGGTGCTATTTTGATTTTTAATCTTGGTGATACGTATTTGAACTGCACTGAAGTTAAGCAACAAGTCTGGTGTTTAGACTGCCTTTTGGTTTTTATTTATGTTCACACATGCAAACAAACAGGAAAAATTGCAAGGCTACCCATTATTATCAATTCAGAGCCATCCTGTTCATTATCTGATATAAAAGGTGATTCTTTGAAGTACGTTAACTGTTGCGTGTAGGAGGCAAGACTTCATAGCAATTTTTAGCAATATTTTATCTATATATGTTTGAGAGAAAGCTTCTAAAATGTAATGAAATGTACGAAAGGAACAGTAGCTGCATCACCATTATAGAAAAGTTGTCTTCCGTGATGTATCATTGTCATATACTGCATTGTCATCGCGTATCCGGCGTTCGGACATTTTGCCTTTTATGGTAACAATCGTCTACGACATCTGTTTAAGGAGCGGGTTTTAGCTTAAATAATTCTTAAGAGCCGCTCTCTCTCTCTCCCTCTCTCTGTCCCTTCTGCTGTCTCCTGTAACTCAACGTTAGTGGGCCATCACAGAGGTGGTGGTGCATCGACACCTCGATACTTTGCCCGCCTCGGTAGTGTAGATGGCAGCGTGTCTGCCTCACGTTCAAGAGGTCCCGAGTTCGAATCTCGGTTAGGGTGAGTTACCTGGATAACGTTTTTTCGGGGTTTTCCCTTATCCTGATAGATGAATGTCGGGTAACTATAAGCTCCGTGGACCCCGGACTCATTTGAGCATCATTTCACCCATTTCATTCATAAATTGCACAAAAAGAACTCGATACTTCATTTAAGTAACCGAGCCTGGCGAATACCTCTTGCAAAGTTACTGACTTGGCTTTGTTAGATCTCTTCTTGCCAAACGTATAACTCATTATTATTGGCTCACAATATTGCTACTCAAGTAAAGGTATAGCCTAGTTTTCTATTTTGAATGCTTCATACTCACCACCATTGGAACTAATTTTCTATTATGCCATCCCAACAGGTTGTATCAACCTCAAAGTACGTGTTTAATATTATTAAAGAGAGTAAATAAATGGCTGGAATTTTGGAAACGCGATATACTTGCAGATTGCACAGAAGCATTATGTTTCTGTTTAATAACCATGTCTCATTATGACATTTCTGACCAGTGGTCTTGCGGTCATAATCTTTGTTGAGTGAATATAGCAAAACTGAAAGGCACTTTTGTTTCACTCCACGACAGGTGCACAGAGTAAGGAAACAGCGATTACTCAATGGTGAAGCATTCGCATTAGCAGAGTTAACATGGAGTAATATCCGAAACTAGAGAAAGACGGTTAATAATGGACGCAAAGAAGAACAATGTGATCTATTACATTTGCATGACTTGTATACATTTTCCACCAAACTTTTATTTAAGAGGCTTATAATGCACGAGATTTAACTTGGACCCTGGTTTTTAGAAGGAGAAAGAAATACGTACTCACCATCTCTTTCTAACCCGCTCCTCTTTTATGGCCAGCCAGGCAGTGCAGACATATCATCAGTGGTGGATGATCCTTCTTCGTCTGTTCGTACTTCGTCCTCCAAATTTGGTCCCTGTTCCCCTTCATCATTGTCCGAAATTTCAAATGTTCCTCATGTTCACTATCTGAATCATCTTCTAAATTAATTTTGGAACGCGGATCAAACTCAATATTATTATCGCGGAGCCGTGATTCTATTACTGATTTAAGTGATGATATCGGAGACTTGTTTATTTGAGTAGAATAAGATGCATTATCTTTTACTATAGCACTATTGTGGGAAGTTTTGCGTAACAACTGATTAATAAGCCAATTTTTAAATGTTTCCTATGCCTTTTTTCATTATAGTCTTTGCTTGATTTTGATTTAAAACTTAAGAAGAGCGTTGGGACTGAAACCTTCGAGCTCCCCGCGTTTAAGAAAACGCTGTTTTTTGCCTATTGGGATGCATAGTGGAAATTCAAACTCGTCCACTTCACTTTTCCATACTTTGTTTTTCGTATGATTTATATTGATCCAGGTTTCATCTAAGTAAATAATAGGAACACCAAATGTCCTTACCTCTTTGATTTTTCTTAGAAAGGTGAATGTTTTTGCAACAACGTCTGGCCGTTCCATCAGAAACTTTCCTCCGCGTGAGCTCTTTACAAATCTAAATTTCATTTGATGCAGTGCTATGCGCAAGGTCCATAAACTCCCGTTGAAAAATTATTTTTATTTTAGTACTTTATGTCCTCCAAGCTGAGCAGAAAATCAGTCTGAAGAGTGAATAAATAGATTGTCTTTTTGCAGCGGCTCAAAAAGAGTCTTTTACTGTTTTCGTGGGATTTGCATTCGGATGTTTTTTACCAGAAGTCTATAAAATTACCACTTACTTTCACTTCATTTTGTTCGTTAAGTATTCTTTTCACAGTACGAGATGAAACACTTGTAGCTACAGCAGTTCTTTGAATTACGTTCGATATATATATAGTTGACTTTTCGCATTTTAGGGCCTCGTATTCGTCTGTAAAAGTGTATGAACCTTAGTCACAATTTCCCTACCATCTGATCTTATAGCTTTTCCCTTTCTTCCCATGTCTCCTAGAACTAACTCAGACACTAGCACTATTCCCAGCAGTATGTTTAAAATAATCACAAAATTTTCAACCGATACTTCACTTGATGCCTGCCTGTACTTACCCTCATACCACAGGAGGTAATTAGGGAATACAATAGAGCTTTAAAAGGGACTGACCATTTCAAGGAAAGAAACCCAGCGCCTGAGCTAGACAAGGATGGTGCAAAAGTGCCAAGTTAAATCTCCTGCATTATAGCCTTCTGTTTGTGTCATGGTAATCGAGATAAACATTAATAGAGATGCTTCTATTACATAGGTTCTTCTAAGTATAAAGGGAATAGGAAAAGAGTAAGCTTAAGCGGTAGTCAAGTGTCACTGTGATGGCTTTGCCATTCCTTTTCTTTGCATGCCCAGGGTATCTGGTTTTTCCGTAGTGATCTGTAGTCGACTTAACATCACTACCAATTGCCAGGATGTTCAGAAGGTAACTGCTCGCCTATACCACAGTGTCAATTAAAGGTGGATATAAATGTAACTATAATTTAAAAAAAAGTCTTGAGGAATTTCATGATATTGAGAATAAATGTATGCTGGCAAGTTCGCCATAGTAGCTCAATGGTTAGAGCGGCTGGACGGAGACCAGAAGATCCGTGGTTCAAATCCCGGCTATGGCATTGAATTTTTCAATCTGACTCTACCTTTCCATACTTTAGCCTACACACGGTCAGTGTGAAAGAACAATTAATTTCCAAAAAGTTTATTTCTTTAAAAAGACCAACGCACAATGGAGTATGCTCATTTAGTAAGGAACTGCTGTTTGGGATCGAGGTCATTAACTTTTCGTCGTGATCACTTGAGCTGATGGTATTAGTCGGGTAATGCTGTTGGCACATGGCATTTTCGCTCGGAAGGGAGAACGAGGAAAGCTCTTAGGGGATGGCCCGTTTGTCTACTGTTTCAGCAGACAAACAAATATAATCCTTTCTTGCGGTGGGGAGATGGAACGGGTTCTACTCATGTCAGGTTTGATTACTTTTCGTAAGGGCGGTGGGGGAGGGCACTGGGTTAGAGGGGATGCAATCATTGCCGGGTGGGTCGAAGTGGGGGCAAAACACAGCTGTTTTCTCACGACATAATTATCCCCAAGGCTCGGCAATCAAACATCGAGTGGCTCCTGACTGTTCATTCCAACGGCGTCAACCCCTTGATTGTTTGATGTAGGCAACCACACAGACTCTTTCTTGGAAGTAATCTACTCGTTTGCAGCAAAGTCTAGAACGTTTCTCCCTCCTTTCACTGAGTACTAGGCATCGAGTTACACCATTTGTAAGAAGCATTGAACAGGATTGTTTCCCCAAGTGTACAAAATGTTTACAACTGCATGGGAGTTCTTACTGTCGTTTTTCTGTCAATTCATAAAACATTTACAAAACTTCTTACGTACAACTTGAAAGTTTAATATAATAGAGGGCTATTTGTCTAAACTTCAAATATGGCTAAAATGGTACAAAACAAGAGATAGAACTCCTCTAAAATTTACATTATTTTACTTATTATATCCTAAAGTATCCCTATGGATACATTTTACTAAAACTACCCTGTCGCGAAACAAATACCCCTGAAATTTGAGGCTGTTTTACATTTACAATATTTGTCATTGGCTCGTTTGCATAAATTTTGACTTCCTAAGTCATACTGTGCACTCTGACTTTAGAAACTAGTCCCCTGTAGCTTCCTTAATGTCGACTTTTTAAAAATCTTTTTAACATTAAACACATATGCAAGCTCACACAACACACTTAGCACACTTCCACACTTTGCGAAGTATAACGATTTTTAATTTACTGTAATGCTTTCTTGCTCACACATCAATGGCAAACAAGTCATTTGCCAAAGCAGGATAATAAAAACACTTGTTAACATAAAAAGCAACAGTTTTGGTGCTGCAGTAGCAGCATACAGAATTTTAGTTACGAATTATCTTGGCAGATGCTTGAAAATAGTTTCCTTCTCAAAAGTAGTTGCATTAAGAATACCATAATTATGATTAAGATACATGCTTTCAGCTTTTTCTTATTTTCTATAAAGCAGTGCATTCTGTGGTATATCAAAATACATAAAGCAGTCACTTCGTGGTCTTGGCTGATGGATTATATAGAAGGCAATTTCTTGGTGTGAAACTAATTATATTTCTCCTAGGCAATTGAACGTTTTGAAACTGTTTGGTTGTTCACAATATTATGTTAAGTTAATGCATTTTTTTAACTTTGACTGAAGTAATGCATTCTTAGATTTTTCTTATCCTTACACCTTACAATTTCATACTACATTGATTTCAATATCTGTCATTAGTAATTTAGATACATTAAAGTCAGTCTTGTCAGCTGCATACTTTTTTGTGGGTGAAGGGTTTTGCTTTTCGGATTTAAAAATGTGCTGTGTATCATAGTTTTTCATTTAAATTCAGGAACTTTTCAGGGGAGCCTGGAGTAATAAGGATTAAAACTGTGCATTTGAAGATAATAATTTGCAATAAAGTATTTTCCACAAATCAAAGTAGTGAAACTGAATAATTCAGTAACATATATGCAACATTTCTGTTGTACGAACTTAAATCACTTTCTCTGAAATATTTTCATATTCAATTTTTAAAATTCAAAATTACATTTTGAGACAGAAAATATATATATAAGAAGATATGACATATGAAGGTATAGATATAATTAATGCCCCCAAACAGCTTGACAAAACTTATTACTTTGTATATGTTTTACTTGTTTTATCTTCTATATACGTGTGGTAAACACTTGTTGTTAATGAAAAGAACTGTGAGATGTTTAGCTTTACACAAACGTTTCAAAACGGGAGCCATATTAAGCATTAGAGAATAAATCGCGGGCGTAGCCACATACGTTTCATATAGGAATCAACTAACATGTACAAGGTGCTTAGATTGGATTTCATACATGTTGTTTTATTAAACTAAAATTTATACTTACGTATTAACAATGGATGTAATTATCAAATGATGAATCGTTCATTCAAAATCTCATGACAATATAACTCATAGGCAATAAATGTTACATGAATTGCTTTTGCTTTATTGGCAGTATGTATGCAATGAGAAGAACGAAACCTACTTCTATGTCATAATCGCAGTTATTTGCAGTTCTAATTTCCTTATAGGTATTTATTCTGTAGTTGATCATTGCAATGTAGGTATAGATATTGATTTAAAATCTTAGCAATTAATTTTATTTAATTCCTCGAAATTCGTGAATAAATTAATTTGATACAGGTGCCTTTTACTTTTCATGCTTATATTTTTTAATCTTTTAGGTGGGCAAAATAAAAGCAGTTCGCGGCCCTATTTTGGACCCCGGGTCGTAGTTTTACAAAGTGTGTTTAACGTGAGGGTAAATCTTAGTGTGGTTTTGGAGTGGTGCATACCTTTTAGGGGCTTCGGCAAGGAAACGGTTGTGGGATATGAGCCTCTAGATTTTCATTTTCATACGAATATTGCCGGCCCTCGTAGCCATGGTCGCTAAAGCGTATGTCTCTGACGATCCGCCGCGTAGAGGATCGCGGGTTCGAGTCCCGCCTTGGGCATGGGTGTTTATGTGTATAGTGAATATTTGTGAAACTGGGAAAACAGATAAGAAAATAAATGGAAATAATGAAGCATCGGTTAAATAAGAAAAAAATATATCTCTATACATGGATATATATTTTGTCATTAAAAAAAGTTTCCTATAATAGATGAATTTTCAGATGACATTTTTATTTCTGCTGGCTTCATATTAACTAACAACCCTTACATGTTGCTAGTATTTCCAGTTTTTCCATAGAACTTTACGTTGTATTTCACACACAGAAGACTGATCTAAGGTTCTCTGCTAGGGTAAAGTGTGGGATGCTCTTTCATTTAGTGAGATAATCTGGTGTGCATTAAGCAGAACAAAGTTAAATTACAATTATGATTACTGAATTATGAAGTATACGACCTGAATTAAAATAAAAGGAAGAGAACATGAGGAGAAAAGCTGAAGAACTGAGGGAAAGAAACTCAGGTCGTATAAAATCGGGTTGTTTGTTGTCTGTGTGACGCGGTGTTAAACTTCCATTTGTTGGTCTGCCACCCATCCCACCCCCGGGGGTGGAGAAAAGGTCTTCATGTTGCCATTGTCTTCCTTGGCGTAACGTGCCTATTCCAGACCCAAAACGCTACTCCCCTGTTAGTTGAATTTCAACGGCTGGCGATGACGCCGTTTGCGTTTTACGACGTCGTAGCTTCCCTCCAGAAGATCGCTAGCTCGCTCGCTCGGCTCTTCGTGAAAGAGGGTGAAACTTGAGAGAGACGGAGAAGAAGGCGAATTTGCGGCAATACCGGCCTCTGCTTACCATCGTTTAGCTGTTATGTGAGATATCCTTAATTAGCGCAAGATGTACATAGGCGTTTAAAAGTTGTTTCGAGACTCTTCCGACTAATTGGTAACGCTGAACGTTTCCGCATAGCGTCTGACGGCTTTCTTAGCCTGGTAGGTGTCAGGAAACCGCTACCTTAAACCCCCTGAGCCGTTGTTTATTTTATTATCGTTTAATAAGGGTGATTAAGCCAACTGTTTTCAATTTTTTAAAAAAATATCTATTTTTATGTCAAAAATACTTTGAACCCGTAGCTTTAATTGTACACTGTGGCTGCCCTTATACCTTTATAAAGCTCAAAAGTACGAGCTTTGAAATTCTCGTAAGCATACCGCCTAAGTGCTAGGTTTTATTTTCAATGCGTTTTACTCAACTTCGATTTTTCTCACGCATTTTCACATTTAAATATTCCATAGGATATAGTTTGTAAATAAAGATTTTACAAATATGCAGCAAAAACTCATTGAGAACGAACTTTGAAACCTGGCATATGTTTGCTGCTATAGTTTTATATTTAAATTCAATCAAGACGATAAATTGCTACAAACATTATATTTAGTGGTCTACATTTTGTTCTGAAGACACTATTTTAATTGAAGAATGAAAAAAAACTGTATATGAAATTTTGTGCCTTATATTTGAATAAAGTGTTAGTACCTCTTTTTTTTTTTTTACAAAATAATGATATCTGCATGTATGCAACACCTGATTGTAGAAGTAAAATAAAATGCTTTTTTTTCTCAAAAACAATATACAGTTATAATATTATAAATACGCTTATAATTGTGGAAAAGCAACATGCGATAATATTGTGAAAACGTTTAGATAAAAATTATAAGATTTGGAAGTTTCAGCAATGGGTACCCTTAGATTTCACTTCAGATGGACAAATATGTATTAAATATGTATATACAGAAGATTAAATGGGTTCTTCTTTTGAGACAGATTTTCTTGGAAATTTGAGCTAATGCCATAAAAAAAAAAAAAAAAAAAAAAAAAGAATAGGCCGAAACGGTTCTAAAACGTTTCCTGTGTTAGGATATTCTACATTAATGCTCTCATGCTCTGCGAAGGCTCTACATGCATAATTGATATAATAAACAACACTTAGAGCTATTGAGGAATAAATGAACGTTTAAATGTTATTTCGAAAACACAAATGTACTTCGCATTGGCAATAATTGACATCACTTTGACATCAATTTACAAACCCATAAGTACAAATAAATAAAGGTCTGTTCTTCTAGCAGCTGGTCATTGCTATGGTAATTTATTACGTCAGGGCTCTGAATATACTCTTATATAGCCCTGAACGTTATGTATTTGAAGTCAGGAAAAAGTCTGCAACCTATATATACTGAGTCAGAAGAAATTACGTAGCATATTCTATCAGAAGAAAATACTAAATGAGATAGTAATAATCAGGAATCTGTGTGATTTAAGGTTTTTGTCTTTTCTTAGTCTTATGCAGTATGTATCGAATAAAAAGGAATTCCAATTTACTTTAATAGTGGAGTCATTTCGAGTTGCTCAAAATGCGCCATCGTCAAAACAGTATATTGCGATACAAGTGTCGCAAGCGCCTTATTTGAGAACTAGGACGATTTTGAAAATACGAGGCGAAGTCGGTATTTCCTACTTCCAAAGTCGCAATCCTCTTAGCCCATGGGTATTGCATATATTTTGGACGATAGTGAATAATAGAAATGTACCTACTTACGCCAAAATGGAATTAATTGCTACTAACCGTTGAACATTTGTTCCATGATCAAGCTCTAATATTAATCTTGATGGCGAACTAACGATCATTTATCCACTCTGGTTGTTGATCTCGGAATAAATTAGCAACTTACAGCTAGCTGTTACATTAATTAAACCATAAACAAATATTCATAAACGAAAATAATATAAAGTCCTAGGTAAATTTAAATGATAAAATTCAACAACCAAATATGATTATATTGCGTATCTTTAATAATAAACATATTATCAAAGGTTAGATTATTAATATCGATCATGTACATACCTATACCTACAGTAAAATAGACACAAAAGTTGCGTCGAGGAACTTTCTATGACAGCATTTGAAGTTGATCAAAAACTAATGGTGAAAAATGTGGCTAACAATACAGTTTGCAGAAACTATTCGAGAATTTAGCCCTTGATTGTGTAAGCTTAATGTTAATAAGAACCCTTAGCGCGGTAGCCCATAAAGGGCCAAGGCCTGCAAACCAGACTGCCGGCCTCACGCGCATATACGCAAGGTAGAGGTGGACGAACTTCTAACCGATACGGGGAGGAGATGTGGTCAGCATCTCGGCATCCCCGATTTTATAAGTTTACCCCAACCTTATTTCGTTATATACTTACCGAGCGTAGTTGACCTAGGTGTCGTTGGGCCCTTAAACCCGCTCACTCACTCGCTCACTCACTCGTTATATACTTACCGTTATATACTTACCGAGCGTAGTTGACCTAGGTGTCGTCGGGCCCTTAAACCCGCTCACTCACTCGCTCACTCACTCGTTATATACTTACCGTTATATACTTACCGAGCGTAGTTGACCTAGGTGTCGTCGGGCCCTTAAACCCACTCACTCACTCACTCACTCACTCACTCACTCACTCACTCACTCACTCACTCACTCACTCACTACTCACTCACTCATTCACTCGTTACATACCATTGTTAAGTTTTACGTATAGTTTCTTTGTCGCTGTTAATAATGGAAATGAAGAAACTGCGGTAGATAGTCCAGAAATAACTTGAAGGGCAGTGAAAACGCAACCTTTGACTGAGGATGAAAATGACTACATCGACAATGACAAGTTGTAATTTTGCAAGGTAATGACTTTCTCCGGGTAGACAGTTGACAAGTGATTTTTCTCAGCAGAGCCGTTGTGTACGTGCTGCATCTAGCTTGCCATTGTCTTCCCCGTTTCCTGTGTTTACGAGTCTGGAGAGAGCTATTACTGCCCATTCCCACACTTCCTTCCATCCAGACTGTTCCACCAGCTTGGCTACGAAAAGCAACGCCTAAAACAATTACTACGAAGAAGGTTCGAAGATTCAGAGCCATTCCCATCAACAGGGTGTGGAAAAACACTGTTTACTCTGTAGTGAAAGACTCCGGTTGCCATAAAATACGAATTAAAGTTTGGAATGGTGTACAAGGTACATATAGTGTGAAGCGAATACCTTTTTCAATTCCAGAAGTGTGGAAACAGACCAGTTCTGTTCTGTGGTGTTATTTTACAACTTCTGATATTTCTGTGGGATGTATAATCACGACAAGTACTAGTAACGTAGTAGGCATATTAAACATGTCACCTACTTCATTAAGATAGCCACTCTAAACAAGTACACTAAGGCTATCATATATATTGCAGTAATGCAAGTTCAGCTTAGAAACAAGGCTTGATAAATAAAACCAATATAATGAATCTCTTGTAAATAACTTACAATTCATTTTTATTTTCTAAACTGGAAAACCATAAAATATAGCTTATTAAAATATAAACCTATACAGTTATATTCGCTATTTTGGTTTGAGCTTTACAGCGTTTAAATGAATATGCACTGACGGGGAAAAATGCAACACAACCAATAATCACTTAACTTCAATGAAGAATTAAGTTAATGGTACATATATCATGATAGCAGCATTGGATAGCATCATATAACAAATATCCATCAGTACTATAACTCCTTAATATCCACATACTGTGCGCATGTTTCAATGAACACAGTCGTGATGGATGTTGCGCTTTTTTCCGCATGTGCACTTTAAAATGTTAAGTGTTTAATATGTTGCTTCTCTTTAGCTGTAACTTGAGAGAGAGAGAGAGAGAGAGAGAGAGAGAGAGAGAGAGAGAGAGAGAGAGAGAGAGAGAGAGAGAGAGAGAGAGAGAGAGAGAGAGGAACGTGTGAATATGTGTACGTGTTTGTGTGTGTGAACAGCATAATTAAAAAACGAAAAGTTGGCTAAATATAAGCTCAGTATTTAAGTTCAGTAATCTTTAAAGGGTTCGACACGATGAAGAAGGTATCGACATGTTAATTTTTTAATGGTGGTGCACCTAGGCTGTGTCTAGGGTTGAAGAAAGGACTTGATACTTGGGCGAAACGGCCCCGTTTTTTCGTCGCGTGTGAAGGTGTAGAATTGTAACACCCTCCTCGGTTACTGCACGCAGAATTACCTGGGAAATGAGACCGAAGAACTGTGCAGGGGAAGAGACAGTATAGCATTATCTTAGGCCTGTCCCCAAGGCGCGTCTTCTTAACATGTACACTTCGCTGAAGATAGCTCAAAAGAGAACTTCAGAAATGTGAACATAAAAAAATGAGGCGATGTGAACAAGGACGCCGGGGAAGTGGAAAATGAGTTAAGAAAATGGAAAAGAACGAGAGAGAAAATATTGCAGGGGAGAGAAAAAAAGGAACGAAAATAGAGCGAGCACAGATGACAATTTTCAGGTCCTGGGGAAGGTGTTCGGGAGAGTTGATAAGCCATTCCGCCCCCAGACTGCGATATTTCACGTGCGGAAGTCTGTGCGACATTAACCCTGGGTCAGGTAGAGCAGCTTCAGGCCACACCATGTACATAATATAAAAGATTACATCGGGTGCGAAACCTGCACTTTCAAGACAATGAGATGAAAACGGTAATGGGATGCAGTATGAAAAATGATGATGGCAGTCGGTCTTGAATGGAAGAGGGGGAAAACGAAGGAAAGATACGGAGAGACGCAAGCAATATGCTAAGGAAATTGAGGAAAGGGCGTTAGAGGTCGTCAAGAGTACAACCGCAACTACGGAGAGGTTCGGATCGTCAACGAACGAGGGTCGTACGAAATGAGAAATTCCCCAAGTAAATGCACTTCCAAGGTTATGAGCTATGAATAATAGAAAAAGAAACTTAAAAAAAAAAAAAAAAAAAAGATGTGTCAGGACTTCAAGAACTGGTGTGGTTATTGAGAAGAAGTTCTACACAATTTTAGCCTGAGATATCTTAAGAGGCTTCAGTAGTCTGGTAATATGTGTCAGACTATGTGAATGCTATTTTGCTAAGTAATTATATAGATTTATACTTCGTGTATAGTCTAACTTTTGTGATCATATCGGCGGCTTTAACTTGAGAAACAACTGATAATATTATTGCTTGCTGAACTCTAGGTTTCTTAGCGTTGGTTTCTATTAGCTTTTACTTTTAGATACAGTCGTACTGACTCCCATATTCCTTCCAAACTCACCAGAGGAGATTCAGATTAAAAACATTATCCTCACCCCAGCGGAAATCTAACTGAGAACCTTCGGATCCTCAGCAGTAAGTTGCGCATTAAAATTAGACGCAAGCAAAACCTAAGGAGTTTAGTAGTGCACACATTTTTGACTGCGGCTGGTCAAAGATTTTCATAAACAAGTGTCCTTTATGTAGAAACAATGAACGCTCTATGTCTGTAGCTTCCCACGATGGTATAAACACATATACTAATAAACTAATGTGTAAACATGCGTATAAACTAGAATTAATAACTTTTTAACATGATTGATTTCAAATTTTTGCTCGTACTATAGACAGGTGCTACTAACAACTGGATTATTTAAGTTCAAGTATGTGAAATACACATAAAATGTCTTAAGGCACAAAATAACAATTCAGCTCTTTGTTTCAGGTAATTACCAACTGTAAGAAAAATACAAATTATTTTCTGAGAAAATATTTTTTTCATACTAATTACTAAATATATGAAGAGATAGTTTCGCAGAGAGATAGTTGCACGTATAAGTATGAAGAAATTTGGTCCCTTCTACTTTTTCAATGAGGGATGGTGCAACAAAACTTGATTGATTGACTTATTATTTATGGCACTGCCATGCATATATGTATATATAAATATATGTCACTGTAAAAGCATTATTAACATAGTTAAAATAAGATTCAATTAACACTTTTCATACTGTAATTAAAAATAACTTTTCACTACTTAAACACAAAGATCACTTAAAATTCCCTTAACTTCTATTTTAGATCGGTTGTTCGACATTTGTATAGGCAATGTATTGCATCGCATCGTATTTTATAACCATAGTAAATAATATAAACAGTTGTTAGACGAAAATAAAATTATGTACTACCAGCTGTTGAACGTTGGTTGCAGTAGTAACATGACCATCGTTAGCTAGCCTTAGTGGCGAATTGTCAACAAGTTGCCCATTAAACTTAGTGGCGTTAAAAATTAATAACTTTGCAGCCCATATTCAGCTACTGGATAAATTGAGTCATAAGTAAATATTAAGAAATAAAAGGGAAGTGAAAGCCTAGTTACGATTTAATGGTATGAATGGTATCATATATCATATATCATGTCAGTAGTAATAAAATGTATAAAAATAGAGGAGTTAATATAGTTCTTGTTTATACGTACAATAAAATATGCAGGTAAGTTATAAAGAAATTTAACTTTCCACCATTACAACATGAATCAAATTTATCTTGAGCAAATAAAACACCGTAGCAAAACATTATTAAAAACACAAACGCGTATAACCTAACTACCAGCTGTTGATATGCTAAACTTGCAACTTTATATTTAACTTTCGGAGCTAGATTCTCTAGTGGAAGATTTGTGAGACAGTGTACCTCAGAGTTCTCTTAAAGCCACCCTTACCTTTTTGACACATGTCTCAAAAAAAGGAAGGTAGGGCGAGTACTAGCCAAGGGACTGATGTCCCTTCATCTCCTGAGGAACAAAGAAATAAACATCCTTTCGATCAGTGATCACATTCCGTAGATCTGTTGTTGCCAAGAGAAACCATTCCGTTCCTCTCCTTCTCTACTTTTTTCCATTATTTTGCTACAATCCCCTCATCTCCTCGGTGATACATCACTCGCTCGCTATACAGATTTTTACCTCTTTATTTTTCCTGCGTCCGCCCGGACCTAGGCGAGGAAGTCTTCCCTAGTGCCTCTTTCATCTCGTTTCTTCTTATCTGCCGGTAATTTACGGGTTCGTTTTCATTGTCGCCCGTTGCCGTGACCCGGAGGAAGGTTGGTACGGTCACATTCTACCAGCAGCTAAACTCCTTCACAAATACCACGCTATCAGACATCTCCATCGGATAACATGGCTCTCGTTCCAAAGACCCGTCCTAGGTCCTTTTTCAGATCCCAGAATTTGATGTGACATTTCATTGTTGTCCATTCCCTATGTATCTACGTTAAGAAGGTACTAACGCTTGGATTATAAAATATCTCTTTAATCGTAAGATATCAAGAAAGCTTTTCATCCCTGAATATGACAAAAAAGCAATCTAATCTTCAGCAGATAAAGTGCCACAAAGTACACAAAATACTATGGAATGTTGTTACAAAAATAGTCGAAACATCTAAAACTATTGTTGTAATCTTGCTTTCTTTCTGCATAAGGGTCGTGTTTAAACGTTTGAGTCAGTGTACGCAATTGAATATAAAGGTGTCAGAAATATCCATTATTACATACTTAGAGGTTCCAGGTGATTTATTTAGTAATCAGACTAAACAATTTATACAGTTTTTTTAATTAGAAATCAATACAAGTGACCTACAAAATACTGGAAGTAAAGGAATGTTCAAGATCAACTAAACTATATTTTAAACCCTTATTGGTTCCCTATCTCATCACTTAATATGCGGCATTATTATTCAGTGTATTTAACTCGAAAGTAATGCACTGATTAACTTAAACGTTGTATAACTGATGCATCCGGGAAGTCTCGAAAGAACATATCGATGAAGAAAACTGAAAGCGCAGTAGTAATGTTTCTTAAAGTATCCCTGAGTACAACAAATTTTTATAAGCGTAGGCCACACACTACTTTAGGAATGGTTTAAGTTTTTGCTTCATTCTATTTCTTGAAAGGTTGCATTTTGCTTTATTATGCCAAAATTGACTTTATCTTTTAAATGTAGATTAAGTTCTTTCTGAATATTTTCAACTTTGTAGCATTGTATTCATGTTCTCTGAAAGCATTTGGTTCATATGATTCCAAATTTTAAAGACAACTGTTACGTATTAGTGTTGCAAATTAATGATTTGAAAGTTTCTGTTTTTAATTTTAATATGGTGAACCGAGTTCAAAAGATAAGTTGTAAAACCATTTTTCAAAATTAAATATTTGAATTTACTCATTAGGATTAGGATTGTCATTTTGTTGGACAATAATATAAGTATTGTGACTTTATGGGTACATAGAATTAAAAGTCTGTGTGCAGAAATGTTAAAATGCTCTTTATTGCAGTAAACAGTAACTTTGTACACCCGTTGCATCAATAAAAAGCGTGACATACACAACAGCAGTCTTCAAGGTCGTCTCATTCTCAGCTACACACATAAACAAACGAAAGAAATCACTGCGGTACAGTTCAAATGTCCCCACACTCATAATTACTGCACAGCTGCAACTCAATTAACAACTGAATATTAACTGACTCCGTTCTAACACTTTGCTGGCTTTTATACCTCCAGTCATTGTTCTGGAATGCAGTCGATCGCTCGCGACACAGCGAGACAAAGACGGAATTATCCAGACATCTCTCTCTCTCTCTCTCCTTGTTTCTCTCTCTCTCTCGGCAAGCGTTCAGCGCTCGCCCACGTGCCAGCTGCGGATTGCGGTCGTGGCACAACAATGTCTCGGTGACAGTATTTATTTATAACTGAAATTATTTCTCTAGTACTAATCATTCTATGAAAACACATTGTAAATATCGTAAGTCAATACAGAAGGTACCATTTCCACTTAAGGTGAAAAGCATGTTTTGAGTAACTGCTAGAAACCAGAACTTTTAAATATACTGTGACAGAAGAGGAGATAATTATATAAACAGAGTACAGGAACGTTATATTATTGCCTTATTTCTGAAAAGCAGCTAATAGATATTATTTTATCCTAAAGTGCAACGTTTTCCTATCATTGCCTTTTATTCGTAATATGAGTGTAAAATCCAAAGTATTTGCATGCCGAAAATTACACGTGTAAATAGCAACCTAGCTGTAGTGTTGCATCAAAGTGGTTGCGTATGCTCTTCCAGTTTGAACGCATTGATGATAGATTGTCAATAATTTTCTTTTATGATATAAATTACTAATAGTATTTTGGAAAAGGCACAAAGTTTTCTTGAAGTTCATCTATTGTAAGTATGCAGGGTAAACTCTGCCTTCATTATATACACAAAGGCGAAATTTTCATTTAATAGTACAACACATGCTTTTAAAAACCTGTAATAATTAGGACGTCATTTTCAAAGCAGAAAACTTGGGCTTGTTGAAGGGTGCACTTCAAATGAATGGAGTTCCACTCCTGTGCAGCTTCCTTGGTTAGAGGGAACGCTGCCCCGTAATGTTTTCCTGGCAGAGTGAATGGCCCTCGGCGGAGTAATATCAGACCACCTAATAGCGCACCAAATAGCCCTTCAAACACATTTTTAATGAACTATTGTAGGAGGAAATATAAAACATCAAAAAGCATTCACGTATACGACGTTTTTGTTTTGCTGATGACAACCACCCGGAGCTTAGAGGCACGTAACAAACATATAGTCCAGCTTCGATCGTCATGTGTTATAGAAGTCTCATCTTAAGGCTTCGATAGCCAAAGGTCTTACCTCGTGAAAACTCGGCTCTCTAAAGCTTTAGCAGTATACAAGATTGCTGTCTTCTGTTATTTTGTATTCAGTTTAATCAGGAGCCAATAAAAGGTATCTGATGCATCGCGTGATCATCGTTTTATATACAATCTTCTACGTAGAGAACTTTCATTTATGTACAGCTTTTCATAAAGGGCTTTTGTTGGATTTAATAGGCGTGCCTCCTTACTAATGGGTTGGCCCATTGCTTCTGTTTTGTTTTTAAGTGAAGGTTTTGCGTGCAAAACAAAACATTTTGGCAATGGGTTTTATGTAACAACTTAGGCTTTCACCTTCCTTCTTTCAGTAACATCTTACTGGAATGAGTTTCTCATGTTACTCATGGAAAATTACATGCTTGCAAAATAGGTTTCTAGTTGTTGTACTCTTTATACCTTTTCTTCTATTCAGGTTAATAAAATATTCGACAGTAATAGTTTTTCGACTTCGCACACCATTTTATTGACCTGGAAAGAACAAACAGTATATAAGCGTATAGAAACTAAACACACTATTTTGTGTAGGACATTTTTTTTAAAATATTGACTTTCCTGAAAACTGGCCTTAATAATTTTGATTAAAATGATATATGTTTAAGATATCTGCATAAAGCACAGGAATTTGTTACTGAAACATAATTATTTCTGAGATATTCCTTGTTATTAGTTTGCAGTATAAAATATTTACGCTTTTCACAAATTGGAAATAATTATTCGTTAGTTAGCATGCAAAGAAAACAACATTTTCAAGCCTTCACATAGTGACTAAATCTTAGAAGATTTGACTGTAGACTATTCCTTTTATACATGTAAGAAAACACGCCGTAAAATTATTTCTGCACGTTTATTTCGATTATCATGAATTAGATACGTAAATGAACTTTTTCAGAATAAGTTGTACAAGAGTGATTAGACAAGAGTCTGTCACACACACACACACACACACACACACACACACACACACACACACACACACACACACACATAAACATTTGGATTGTGTTTATAAACTGTCAAATAAATACTGTTGTATTTTACAAGGTCTTGACGAATGGGTTGTTTCGGAGGTTAGAAAACGACATTTCGTGTAAAATCTTGATATTGACTTTTTGGCTTGAATACCATACTTCATAGGGAAGTAAGGACTATATGTTAAGCTTATGTTCCAATTTAGCATTGTTAAACATAAGGATTTCTAATATTATTGTATCCGCTCTATTTCCAATCATATTAAAAAGAGGAACTGCCTGCAGTTTCAACAAACTCACTAAGCGACTGTTGGCATGACCTTTAGCCAGTTGGCCGGGATAGGATTGAAACATCGGGCGTCAGGCTAGTCACTGGTTAAATCTTATTTATTTGGTTTTAAGCTTCTAGCTAAAGGATCGTTATATACGGAATATATATTTGTAGCATCGTTAACCCCAGCTTGTCCGAAGAATGCAACCTACAGATTTACCGTGCAAATTTCCGCACTTAGTGTATAACATCAGCTGACAGATTATCAGTGTGCTTGTGGAAGAATTAAATGCGTCATACATTTTTAAAGCTTTTTAGAAATAGAAGGTTTCATCGTCCTCAGTTATTTGTTTATATATGTTTAACTATATATTCTTTTGCTATATATATTTTCGTGCTAGCATTGCGTGTTGCACATTTCTTCTTTGTTTCAGTTGTGTACCTCAGCTTTCACAGAAGGCTGTAACTTCTCTTTTGTTTGTTCTTTCCCCATCCCCTTTCCCTGGCATTGCGACCCATTTGTTTTCTTGCGCCCATTCTCTGCTATTTTCTCCCTCCGGAAAGAGCGCCCTCGCTACGGCTGCCTAATTTGCCGGAATGCTTCTCCCCGACGGGACTCTTGTGTAATCCTCAACGTGGTGAAGTCAAGAAACAAAATACTAACTTTCTTGTAATGCACGTTTCGAGCACTACGCCATGATACTTGCGAACATCTAGAACTCTTAAATATATGAGGGCCATCTTTTAAATAATGTATAAAGTTATTTAATTTACACACATTCTATTTGTTCAATCTGTTTTAGCTAGTATTGTTCAAAGTGCCTCTTTGGAGTATAATTTCTTATCATTGTCGTCAATCCATTATATGCCATTTAATTATTCTGACCTACTTAAACACCTGGAATATTCGGGAAGTTGAATGTCTTCTATTAGATAAGCCTCACGATAACATTTAGACTATTGAGAAATTGTTCTATGATCTATTGTAGGATCATTAAAATGTGTTCAAATGGTCCATAAGTAATAGGTAAAATTATTTTTTAAGACATTTTAAACGGCAAAAGCGTGCTTTAAAAGTGAGAGTGAGCTTCAATCTGGCTCTGCGTTAACATCGTTTTTCGTATCTTTTATACAGGCGAGAAAAAAGAAGTATAATTTAGAAAAGGGGAGATAACATCCAAAATCCAAACACGGCTTAGCAGATTTAGACTTGCACATAAGTTAGGTAACCCCCATCAGAAAGCATTGACGTTTGTATAACATTTCAGGGGCTTAGTCTATCCCTGGACCATTCTTCGTTCGCCGTTTAGAAGGGTCATTCCCAAAAACCAATACAAATCAGGCACCCTCCGTAAACCTTTATATCTCTGTGCTCTTTACAGAAGATTTTTGTAAACACAAAACCTGGATTGACACCTGCGACTGCAGTGTCGGGGATTAAAAACCTACCCCTTCCATCTGAAGAATGTCATCGATTGTATAAGCCATGATTCCTTGAATTATTGTAGAACATATTTCTCGACTGAAAACTCCAGCACCAGGCAGATGGTGTTCATGTTGTGTGGAGTTGGGCTGTATATTTTATCCTTAGATTGAAGAGTTTCACTTGATGCTCGTTTGAACACGCATTTCTTTGTGTTACTTTACAGTAAAATTTTTGAGAATCTGTAAAACCATTCATAAGGGCTTGTCTGTCACTCATAAATTTTAGAAATAAATGAAAACATTTATTAAATAATTCACTAGAACTTTCGTAATTATATTTTCTGTATAGATTAGAAATTAGTTCCATCGTCTTCAGCTTTTTTATTATCCTTTCAGATAGCTATATTCGAATTTCTTCTTCTTCTCTCAACCTTTGCCGTTAACAATATAGCAAGTATGTGATAATATATGCATGTATATAGTGCCTGTTAATTTCATGATATATAGTGACAAGAAGACGAAAGAAGCTTTCAGTAGAAAAATAAATATTAACATTCTGTCCTAAATATTACAGAGTTTGAAATATTATTGATATAGGCAACTTTCATTGCTTCTATATTTATTGATATTTAATTATTTGTGATAAATTTAGTTTTGATGTAACAAAACATTCTTTACATTTTCTATCGTATAACATAAACTTTAGTGAGTGTTGTATGTAAGCGTTATTGCCATCCAGAAGCATTGACTTCAAGAAATATTAAAATGTAATTTAAATTTAACCTATCTTTAAAGCTCTAAATTCAAATGCAAGTACTATAAATTCGACGGGTGACATTTATAAGATATTAAATTAAAAAGTTACAACTATCTTTTAAAATCAAATGGCATAAATGAAATGCAGTAACAAAGACAGGGTCAGGTGGTGGCACATGGGGTTGATCCCCCCTGAAACGTTGGAGTCAGCTCCAAGCGCCTAGAGTCCAATTAACATGCCTTAAGCCCGTGCTAGGTCCAGCAATTACACGGAGCAAGCTTGTATTGTTAAATAAGTCACATCCGCTAGGGTCACGGCCTCTGTCAATCAACCAGATGGGGGGACTGCTGCCAGCAAGCCCCGCTAATAACAGTCAACCCCATAAATAAGAAACAACACCAAATCTGTAACGTACGAGTTGAAGACACTTTATTGTAATCCCGCACTTTTGGAAAGAGAAAAACTGGAAATGCATATCTTAGGTCCACTGAGCTTAGTTTGAGCAACAATGGTTGATAAGACCTTGCAGATTATTTTTACTATGTATATTTAATAAGCGTGAAGAGACAGAACTTTGAATATAAAAGTAACAGATTTTAAAGATTTTGGGCTTGCAAAACGTTTTTAGCGAGAAACTAAAATATGGACAGTTTTAATCAGACCAAAATTTTGTTCTCGGTTGTTGAAGTGATGGTTACTCAAAGAGAATTTTTGATATCTTTAATATTATGACCGAAATTCCTTGTGTTTAGGATAACTACAATAAGGTTTTATTTGACACTTAATAGCGATACCCTTTTGCATTCAACGCTGTGCAAAGTTGGCAAGGACATACATAGCCTCTTCTCTAAGTCATATCTATATTACTTTAGTAAACTGTGTTGCAGTATCAGCCTGACTTAAAGATGTGAAGTAAATATTATTTGCGACATTTAAAGGGAAAAGAATAATGCAGTAATTTTCCTTCACTTTCTACATGCTACTTTCTGTTTTGTATAATAAGGAGATCAGGGAACGCCAATTTGAAGTGGGGAATAAATTTAACGATTAGTGGAACTTAATTGTTCTTTCACACGGCCGTGTGTAGGCTAAATTGTGGTTAACTATAAAGCCCGGGCCTTAAAGTACTTACAATATAGTAAGTCGCCATTAAGGTAGCTGTCTCATGTGTTTATGAGAACTCCTAAGTGGTTTACCGAGAAAATACGAGTCAGTTGGAGAATTTAATGTCATGTCGGCACGTTGGCCATAGTAGCAGAATGGTAGTGCGGCTGGACGGAAACCAGAAGATCCGTGGTTCAAATCCCGGCTATGGCATTGAATTTTTCAGTCTGACACTACGTTTCCACAATTTAACGATTAGTCTCTCCAGATTTCGCTCTTCATTCCTCGAGTTAAATGCCTAGTCCATCAGTATCTTACACTGTCCGAGAGGAAACTTTTTTCTGAATTGAAGAATGTTTGTTAAATACATAACCTTTTATTACTTTGAAACATCTAAAGTGTTTTCTCTTTAATGTAAAAAGTACATTTAATATTACTGAACAGGAGAATGCGGATACGGAAGCAAAACAGAATGTAGGAAATACGTCTGGCTAAATTGTTTCAAAGTTACGATACCAAACTAATAGCTATCGGATCACAAGCGCGCCCTAATGGGAAACTCGGCTCTCTTTCTGTGTGGTGAGCTGGAGTCTCGCAAAGTAATAACAAGAAAGAGAAGAAGGGCTTAAGGTTATGCCATTATAATAAGCTTCTTTAATGCTTCCTTGACTTTATTTTAAATGAGTTTTTTTTTCTTTCTTTCTTGTTTCGCTTCCCGGGGAGAAGTTGGGCCTTGGACGACGCTAGGAGGGGGTGGCGGAGTTTATGAAGATGGGGGAAGGGGTCGAAACTTTATAGAATAACCTACCCTGTGTTGCAGTGCTAGCAAAAACCTTGCTTTCTTGTTTTTGTTTATCTCCTTTCATATTATTCTTACGAGCGTGAGAGAGAGAGAGAGAGAGAGAGAGTGTGTGTGTGTGTGTGTGTGTGTGTGTGTGTGTGTGTGTGTGTGTGTGTGTGTGTGTGTGTGTATGTGTGTGAGTGTGAGTGTGTGTTTAGGGAAAAGAGAGTTAGGAAAATATTATGTTACCTACACCGGTCGAGGCTGACTCAAAGTCTGCCACGGTATCGACTTTTGTCTTCCCAGGAGGGAGTAAATAGAAGCAGACTTCTCACGGAGGATGCGAGGGTTAAGAAAATGGGGATCTCAGATCACGCAGAATGGTAATCACAAAATAAATTTTCTACTTGCATTCCCAATGATTTCCTCAGAGACCTGAATAGAAATTGTTGTCAGGAGGATAGCGAGGGCGCCCCTGCTATAGGTGATTCGGCGGTTTTCTGCTCAAGGAAATGTTTTATTTCAATTGTGGGGAAGTGTGTCTTTCAACCTGGTTCCAGAAACTGTCAAGTGTCAGGAAAGTCTCGAATGTTGCGGATGAAAACATGATATTGACTTATGTCTTCAGCAAAGTGAAGAGAAACATACGAGGAGAGTTTGAAAGATAAATTGGAGAAAGATATTTGGATCAAAGTACTTTTAGTAATAAGGCACAAGTTTTGGGTTTCTCTTTTTAGTCCTTCTTTAATCGGTAGATAGCTTATAGCGATGATAGGGAGCTCTCGGGTACTGCGACCTACATATGTCTTGTGGGGCTACAATCATCAGACAGAAGGGATGAAGTGAAGAATCACAGAAGATTACAGGCCATAGAGACACGCGGAGAGACCCTAGAGAGGGCGATGAACGGCCCCTCGACCTAAGCCGTCCTCTAATGTTCACTGGAGTACTCTTTCCTTTGAGAAAGCTTCCGCTCCATCTGTCCGGAAGGTGACATGAAACCTGGAAGCTGAGAAAGAAACAGAAAAAACAAAGATAAATGGTCAAAAGGGAATCGAGACAGATGAGAGACGGCTCCAACATTTTCCTACCATTCAAATTTACCATGAAAAGAAAACAAGGACAAAGAGGCCGATTGACGGGAATCGAAACCGAGATATATCGAATGCGCACTTAATTTGGTTGAATATTTGATTAACTCAGAAAAATCTATTTATTAGTATTCATAGCAGAAATAGAAATTGTCGTGAAATACGTGTGCACTGACCTTAAAATGTTATTGGTCCATACAGTTATTGTTATGGATTAGCAATACAGTGTACTACAATATATGATCTAGAAGCATCAAAATATATTTCCTGCAATTTTCACATATATGGTGTATACTGGATGGTGAGCTCGAGGTGCGTAAATACTTGTGCAGTTTGTTATTGTCAGGTGGAGTGTTTCCCTTCGATAGATCCTTGATTTTACACAGTTTAGCATATTAATGATTTTAATGTACGGGGCAGGGCCCACACTTGTATTAGGGTTCTCTAAACGCAGTTAACCGGGTCATCCGTCTCCTTTCCAGTGCCCAAGTTTCTAGTCCTTGTTATCACATTCGCAAAATTCAAGAAGAGATAGCCAAAGATTCATGTTGTGATTTATTTGTGACGGGCAAATTGATAATGTAGTGTCGTTCTCCCTTTAAGCGAAAAGTCACTACCACTGCTGGCCTCTGAGCCCAAGAGATTACAGCTTCGATTCCCGGCTACGCAAGCTTTTTTTTTTTAACGAGAGTAATTAGCTATACCCAAAATACCTAAATATGAAGGTAAATGAAAGTGTGTTTACTAGCGAGAACTGATGAATCCAACGCTTAAAACTCCATAGTTCAGTTATTTTTAAAATCATAGCACCAGATATGCCCAGAGAAGTTAAGGGGGTCCATACAATGATGCATTAACAGAAAAGGTTCGGGAAAAAGCAATGGAAAGTCAATCCAGGATTTGAAAATTATGTTTCCGGCATATGACATTTCTATCACAGATAGAAAGTCATTCTTAAATTTTACGGGTTATGTTTTAAGCGTGATGAAAAATTACATTTCTAATAGATATGCTCAAATAACACAAAATAAACTTACCTTAATAAAAACATTCCTAAAACAGTCTTTAGTTCTTAAACTATGTACTGATAACTGTTTTGTTATTTTTTGTTTTATGGTTTATATAAAGTACTCAGACTTGCCAAAAATGTGGCACAGACTTCAGGAGCATTTAGTTCCTTTTTCACGGAAATCTTTGATTATTGTTCCTAATATTTAAGCAGTTTTCTGTTAAATTTAAAGTTACAAAGTAACAAAAACTTAGCACCAATACAGGATGTATCTGCACTTCCCAGCTGCCAGTTCAAGATTAGGAACTGATTAATAACTTAGGAAATGGCTCCAGTTTTGCAAGCTGCTTCCGTCACGCAAATCTGAAATACATTTGAAATCTTTTCTGAACTATAAGCTTATTTCACATTTACTGTTTCAGTATGAGTGGCTGAAAGTAGGATTCTATTATGAATCGGTATTGACCAAATAAATTACAGAACAATTTTTCACTTGATCATTTGCTTATTTTATATAACGGAATATATTTATATAGCCCCAACGACGTATAGGTAAATTGATTTGTCATCTGTTCTCGCCGTATTGAATACGTTGTTCCATCTCTTTTCTCTATTATAATTACGGAGTAACAAAACATAGTATTAAATACGATTTCAAAGAACTGATAACCACCTAAATGCTATCAGTTAATTTTTGTTGGATCTAAAGAGACATTACTGGTAAAAAAGCGAACAAAAAATCAGTTGCCATTCCACATAACCAGTTACAAACCAGTGAATAGAGGCACAGTAAATTAAAGAATGAATGTTTTATGACAATCACGTCAGCAGCACAAAATAAAATCTATATACATTCATATTTTTTACCTTGTAAAGGCCGCTTATGAGATTTAGATGTGACAGTGCCGATTAGCCGATAGAAATTGTATTGCAGTTGTCGTTTGTTTTATGTATGACAGTTGCCGGTGAAGCCGTGTAACAGCATGTGTTTGTGATACGGCACATTGAAGGCATTTTCAGCAATTCATATCCAGAAATTGTACCTTCTCGCCTCACAGCTGCGGAAGATGGGGAGGCAAGGGAGACTGGTATAACCCTATATAATACACAGGTTTCCGTAGTTAGCTTCGTCTTGAGAGGCGAATTAACCATTAAGGATTACTATCTTAAGTTGCTATTACACTAATTGCATTTCCTCCAGGCTCTATTCATGAAAATGTCCCTTGGAGCAGCTCATACCACGCAGCCCTTTTCGTATGAGTTTCACTTCGCGTGCCTGAATAAATGATAACGCATTTGTGCTCGGTATTAAATGGTAATATCGTGCTCCTCGTAGAACAGCCTGTAACAATGCCCCTTTATATGACAACAAATAATATTTACACATACAAAAATACTTTCTATCAGTTATTATTAGTGGTTATTTTTATTTGTTCTTAACACGTTTACAGCTTCTTGTTTCGTGATGAATAATTATTTTCATAATGTTGGCAACTTTGGATTCTTCTTACTGTCCGTTTAATTGACATTAAATTTTTCCAACTGACTCATATTTTCCCGGTAGACCACTAGGTTATTTTAAGTACCTACAGCATAAGTAAGTGGCCACAAAGGTATTTATCTCATTGTATGTGAGAGCCCCTAGTGGTTTACCGGGAAAATACGAGTCAGTTGGACCATTTAGTGTCATACTGTCATGTAGGTCATAGTAGCTCTATGGTTAAGAGCGATCAGAAGGAGACTGGGAGATCCCTGGTTCAAATCCTGGCTATAGCATTGGATTTTCAAACCGACTCTACCTATCCAAATCATGGCCTACATGCGACTAGTGTGGAAGAACGATTAAGTTATTTTATATTATTGGATTTTCAAATATCACTGTATACTTTTAAGTGCTGAGTGGTTAGACCGCTTGGCTCTTACCAAGGCGGCCCAGGTTCCATCCCAGGAGACCCAAAGTGAGACTTGTGGTGGACAACATGGCTTTTGGGCGGGTTTTCTCCGGGTCCTCCGGTTTACCCCGCAAGCATTCTACCAATTGCTCCATCATCTTTTCTATCTCCTCGTCTCTCTCGTAGTTTCACTTCCGACGTTGAGCTGGTCACTCATCCCGGAATCTCTCTTATCAGGAAACCTCTGATCCCCAACCCGTTGCCTGAGGGCCTATGTTCCGCTGTTTAGCAGGCCCTATGTCCCACTTAAAAGAAATACAGGAATGGATTCATTCACTCTATACTTTCAAGTGATAAATACCTTTTTCAGGTGGTTATGTAAAGGACAGTGAGTAGAGAATGTCATTTGAGCTTAACAATTAACATATATATCTGGTCTTTTTTCTTTTTTATATTTAACTTCTTTGACATGATTTTGTGGCAATCAGTTTGGTCGCTATGCCTGTAAAGGTAAATCTGTCTCTCTCACTCACACATTTTAAAACACCAGTACATAATATGTTAGTGTCAATTATAATTATTTTTTATCCAAAAATGAAAATTACGACAAAATTTTCGTTGCTGTGCAAATTTAAGGATGATCTATTGCCAGTTTTAACTGATGGCATTGCTATGATTATGTTATAGTACATTGTGTTCGTTCAGAAAAAACTAAATGTTGACAGTAACACAGGTCGCTAGTCAACTGTTTCAACTACACTGTGTGTATCCGTAGCAGCATATTTCATCTTTTACTGTATGCTGGGTTGGTCATCGATAGGAAAAGGTTGGGAGAATATGAGCCAAGTAGAGTAGTTTTATCTGAGAGTTAGATGGGGAGACTGGAGCGAAGGGGTTGCAGGTAAATCGTGAGTGACGTTAGTTCTTGCTTATTTCTGTGTGAAGGAAGCGCCGGAACGAAACAAAAAGTTGGGGAAGCGCCATAAATAATGCACCAAGCTGACTGGTGTTGTTGTCTTCCTCTCTTACACCGTATCACACCTCAGTCCCAAGCGAAATGGGAGTTGTTCAAGGAAACGGGGCTAAAGAAGGAGGGGACCGGCAATAAATAAACTGTCATAGTACGTGCGTGGGAGAAAAGGACTATGTGAATATTTTGATGTTAAAAGCTGTACCGTAAAGTGTTTATACTTACTAAAATGTAATAGTGCTTCATTTGAAGTTCAGGGATCGTAGTAAAAATATTCACGGTTTAGTTAAAAATGTTGATGTAGTATTTGAAATTGCCTTTTACAAATTTTGATATCGAAGTTTATGACTCTCTACCTTTGCAAAGTTCTAAATTTATGAACATTTGGGTTCAATAATTTTTAGGAAACACGCGAAAATGTGCGAATTTCTTGTTGTTTTTTGTTTCGAATATTAAACATGCTTTTCTTACGTATACTCTTTCCGCATATCGTCAATAAAATACATTTTCAGTACCAAAATTAATGGACAGAACATTTTAATTTTTAATGAGCAGAGAGAGAGAGAGAGAGAGAGAGAGAGAGAGAGAGAGAGAGAGAGAGAGAGAGAGAGAGCAAAGATATTAGAGTTTACATGTTCTGAGGTTTTCCAAGATTTCTTAGTTAATTAGTTGTGCATTTATTTCGAACATTACGTCGATTGTTCGAGTTGTTCATGAGTGACGTTTACCTAAACTATTTTACACCTATTTGCTAAGGCTACTATTGGTGCTGAATCAGCACTGAAAATGTGTTCTGATGTAATGGAGGAAAAACATCGGAAATTCAAGAATTGTGTGGATGCTTACCGAGTTTTCTCATCAATACCCTAATTCTTAAGATTTTGCAAGTTTATTTCACCGCCAGTTTTAATCATATTTTAGTAACATTTATTTGTGTTGTATAAAAATGCATGAAAATAATATTTTTTCTATACACCACACATGAAAAATGGTCGCAAACTTAAAAAAATGAAATGAAGAAGTGAAAGAACGCCAGAACAACTAAACTGTAATAGCATATGCTCTTTCTGAAAAATTTCCTTTTCCTAACCGGGTGTTTGAAACTTTTTAGATACTTCATAGTACTTCATAATAGTGGCATACGTTAACTGAATATTTTTAATTGATTACCTTGAAGTATCACTTAAAAGAAACTCAGATTTCGGTATCTATCTATATATAGTTCCACTTTATAACCATTTCCTACTACCTGAACTATTCTTTATTGCGATTGTGCTGGATCTAGGACTGTAATCGTTCGATTCATTCAATTTCAATAGGTTATTGTTTAAACTTGTGCTATGTTTTAAATTTCTAATCTGAAGTGGTTGTTATTTGTACTTCCAAAAGTTAACTTTTCTATTTAACTTGCCACCTTATTTGATAACACTGAATGTGAAGCTTTTCAAATGAGTACTTAACTGTTGACACTAAAATAAATACGTGAGTTTCCTGACTTATGAATTGTTAAAGAGGATATGGATTTAAATGAGCCTAATAATTTCAATGGCAGTGCATTTCAGATGTTGGCATTATATATCTTGTTTGATTTTGTCAGAAACTAACGCAGAAGCACTAGAGTACAATTAGTATACATTTCACCTCACAATATCACTAAACGCGCCTCTCATCTCAAAGTTCAGGCGTAAACTTAAACAAAATACTTGGCTTATCCAAAGCTGCGAGGATATAATTATCAGCTTAATGTATCATGCATGTGAAAGTGTTTACATCCTTATTTATCGTGACAACATCGCAATAGAAGACTCGGCAGTATCTTCATAGTTCATGCTAGTATCCAAGTTCTAATCAAAATCGTTAGAGCTGTTTTGAGAAACCACAAAATAATGAAATTTATTATGTAAAAAGTTGTATGGACGTTTTTTAAAAATGCCTAAGAGGATTTCAAAACATGTATTTCTAGTGAAATCTAAATAGTGAAGTACTGTCGGAATGCTGTAATAGTGGTAGTAAAAATAATGAAATACCCAGCAAGCATCCTCATTTTAACGGCACGTTCCAGAAGTTTCATAAAAATGGTGCATATTTATTAGAATGCTCTTCTGAAGCAGACAAAATCGCTGAAATGTTGTGCTTATAGCAGACCTGATTTGCAAGAAATGTTAGGACTCCATTTTCTGTTTCCTTTCTTTCAAGTGATAGCACATAGAGCTTAGATAACGCCACTCCCAAATCCTTGAGTTATACCCGGACTTAGCTGGACAGTTTTGCCAACTGGCGAGACGTAACCGGATTATAGAAGACAACATCGCAACGCGACAGCGGTAACGCAAGATTGCAACAAAAGCCGGCTACTTTAGGTGGTTAATAAACCTAGGGATAACACTACCAAAAGTCGTATCTCTCAAGTGGGATGCAAAAATTGAGGTCAAGAGGTTCCGGGTCGTAAGGTCATAGTGATCCGTTAAGTTACAGTCTTCTTTATCGTTTCCCAGAACTCGTCATCAACCTGACAGACTAATCCCTCTCTTGTTATTTAGCACTTTCTTGCATATAAGCAAGAATGAACTTTGCGCCACGACAATTACGTCGTATCTTCTTGCAGCTGTTGATCGAAACAGGAAATGATGTATAAATTACGATCCATAAATAGAAACGGTTGTAAAAGTTCTTAAGTGTAGACGGAAATTACGAATACCAAGAAATCTAGACTAAGTGCCTACTTTAGAATACGTTTTGGTTATGGAAGGAATAATACGGACCTGCGAATTAATGCTGATTTAATAGCGTATTGAGGAAATATGCACATGGCGGCTAAGAAACAAATAGTGCATTAACCATCTTTAGTGACAAACAGCGATTCTGCGACATACTATGTGTCAAAAACGCCCCTTAATATCAATAAATTGTAGATTTTGTCAACACTAGTTCCTTCCGGGTCTTTGGACATTTGCAAGGTGCTGTTTCACAGATAACAGTTTATCGAACCAAACGGCGTATCTGACCTCGTAATCAGGAGCTCCATCTATACGCTCGACACCTAAAACTCACCTGAAGGTTATTCCTTAAAATAGTATAACGCGTTGGTTATTTCCTTGCCTTTAGTTTTTGATAGATCCGTTCTCTTCACGTTAAATGCGGATGTTCTATTTCTGTCTTTCCTCTTATTTCTTCCTCCTTTTTCCCTTGCAATCCTTCCGTCTCCCAATCACCCCTATTGCCCACTGTCTAATGAGCATACCTTACTAATAAAAATTGAAACTACGTTATTTATCTTTGTTATATATTCGGGATCTATACATATATGATAAAACGTAACGAAAATTAGTATAAGTTTCTAAATATTCACGCTGATGATATTTACTAATGTTATGCTTAAAACAGTACATTAATGCTAAAGGAAGCCCGCCTCGGTAGCGTAGATGGTAGCGTGTCCGCCTCACGTTTAAGAGGTCCCGAGTTCGAATCTCAGTCAGGGTGAGTTACCTGGATAAGGTCTTTTCCGGGGTTTTCCCTAATCCTGATAGGCGAATGTCGGGTAACTCTAAGCTCCATTGACCCGGGATTCATTTGAGTATCATTTCACCCATTTCATTCATCGTCCGATATGACTTTACGTTGGAGGACGTAAATCACAAGCGGAAAAAAGGCTAAAGAAGTAGTACATAATCAGTTGATGATTCTATTAAGGTAGATTTTATATCATATCTATCGAGTGAAGTAGCTCCACGTTAACGTGTGAGGCTCATGCTCGAGAAGTACCAGCTTCAATACCCACCCAATACCCGCTCTTACCTTGGGGATTTCATGGTTTTCCCTGATCGATAGGCTAATGCTGAGGTAATATCTATCACGATATCTTATGTATCGTTTCACCTTCCTTCTCATCGTAGAAGTATGCTTCTGTGCATCATAGCATAGGGTGAAGACGCATAGATGATGCGGATGCTTGTGCAAGGAAATGTGGACATTAGAGGGCGCTCTAGGCACTTACAGCAGTGAGACTGCCCTTCGAGCTTGGAACAATTAGGAACTTCCGTGTGTGTCTATGGCCTGTTTGCCTCCTGTGGTTCCCTCTCTTCACCACTTCCTCCTGGAGATTCTTAGCCACAGTAGTTACATATACTTACACATATCATATCTGCAAAAAGTTGTAGGTAATTGGAACTAATATACAAAACAAAAAGAAGAAGCAGGATAGATGAAAATCGAAGAAAGGATATTGCAGTTGAAAATAAAAATATTTAAAATTCAGAACTACAGAAGTATCTAATCCTGGAAAGAAACCAGGTACAATATTTTTTTCCTGGGTAATATAGTGGAAAAGCAGAAAAGCTACAGTTTGCGAGGACAACTAAAGCGAGGAAATAAAAGTAAAACATTAGGACTGAGTGAATCATTTTGTAAAATATAAATAGGATAGAGATCGTCTAAAACACACACCAGCATTTCTTTGACATGGAGCCTCCCTCGTACCAGCAGTAAAACTATTACCTTCCACTGTCATTAAATAGGGAAGCTAATTTCGTAAGGGACAAATGAATAGGATTTGCCGAAAATACAGTGAGACTGTGACTCTCAGAGCGTGGTGATTAAGTGAAAATATCGCCAGTCCGAGCTTTTACCTTTTTTAAAAAAAATATCCCTCCGATTCGTATTTGCCGAGGGATGTTCCTGCAACTTTACTGCAGGATTTTAACCGTTCCAATTTAGTCCCCTCCTCCAGAATTCACGATGTTTGTTTCTGTTTACAGATAGATAACTTTTAACAATTTCCTCTTGCCGTTTTATCCAGTGTAATGTTTGCGAAGAACGTAAAGAAGAATCGGCTTCATCGTTTTTCCTATCCGCATCTCTCCCATCCCCCCTTTTTAAACAGAGTATTTCTTGTCCCTCTTAGTTTGCAACGGATTGGCATTGAATTCAGGGGCGTTTCTACCCCGACCACAGCAGAACGTATAGTTGCTGGTAGTGGGAGAGTATGTAAACAGAGAGACGGACAGACAAGAGAGGGAGGGAGAGAGAGAGAGAGAAAAGGAACCTAATTACATTTTGAGGTAACTTGCTGGGAATGGAATGGAATGGGTTGGAAGCTACGCCCGGAATGTATGCATCATGCAGATCGTATTTTAATGCGATTCCATTCATTATTCCGCGACTGCCATTAACACAGCCCACCCCTCTCTTCTTCATTGCCCCCCTCTCTCTACCTCTCTCTCTCTCTCTCTCTCTCTCTCTCTCTCTCTCTCTCTCTCTCTCTCGTGTGGTACAATCGGGATACTGGATAAATAGACATTACTCTCTCTCGACCTTTACATTTATCTGAAACATATACCAGAGGTATCGATATTGTTATCTTAACAAACAAATACCTATTCCGTTAGCCCTCTGCTTTTAATAAGCGTTTTGTTTCAACTGGTGGCACAGCGATGTCCATATAATGATGTCGAGGTGTGTTTACTGCTATGGCATCTTGTTTAGTGAATTTCAGTAAAGGAACATCATATATAACGTCGATATTAATTATTATTATTATTATTATTATTATTATTATTATTATTATTATTATTATTATTATTATTATTATTATTATTATTATTATTATTATTATTATTATTATTATTATTATTATTATTATTATTATTATTATTATTATTATTATTATTATTATTATTATTATTATTATTATTATTATTATTATTATTATTATTATTATTATTATTATTATTATTATAGTAGGCATCTATTTTTTGTAATGAATCTGAAATCGACTCAGGTTGTTCAGTTCTATTAATGCAAATGGTTGCAAAGTGAATAAAAACGTAATAAGTTTATGAAAATTGTCAATACTGTAACTAGATCATCAGAAGTTCCTTTAAACCTTAAATTGGTTTCCCTTCTAAGGAAACTGGTGCCAATCGTCATTTTAAATACTGTGTTTTATAATGTCATTCTATAGATATGCGTTTTTCATTCTAATTATGTTAACTGTTTCACAGAAATCTGGATGAATATTTTAATATTAAGCTTTCTTCTTTCTTTTTATTTTTTTTTAGAAAAAAAAAGTATTTGGGCAGTTAAGTATTATTTCTTTTTTTTTTTTCGAAAAAAATTAGAACAGCTTTAACAATTACTCGTGAAAGTATATGAAGTGTCAAGCTTTACTTCATAAATTCAGCACCCAATGTTTCTCCATGTTTCGTTTTCAGTAGAAACCTTGATATTGATAACAGTTGAGATAAAAGCTCCATATTGTTTATTTGAGATTCTACGTAATGTGTAAGAAATTTAAATATTTACAGTTTTTACAAACGCTTTGTAGTTTATTTCAAGCCGGAAGCCTGAACGGGCTGAAGCCCAAATCTTAAAACTTCACTTCAAGTAATGACCTATTCACAATAACTTTAAGAAAAGTAAAGAAAGTAAATAAATAAAATCTTACACATCACTTCCCTCAAGATATACTAAAATATGTTTTACAGCAAACCGTTTACTCTTTTATCGTCTGTGGCAAAATAATCACAATTTCATATTTAACACTTGAGAATATTTTGAAAAGTTGCCTCACTAGCACAACTTAAGAACTGAACCTTAAGAATCGTCTTTACGTCACAACTGTTTACTTGTAGGTAGACACTTTTTCACTGTACATTCATGTTACAAATGCTATTACAAAGTATTCGTGATATAGTCCCCTATTGTACGTTCAGAGGCTTCTTTTCTCTCAGTTTCACTCTCATCGTTCTTAATATTGCATTAGGTTAGTGAAGATATGAGATTTCTTTATAATCTGGTTGTTCCAAACTTAATATTTGCCGCTCTCTTTCCTTAAGATCACAAGGTCAATAAACTCCAAAGGGTCAATAAATGAAGTTCTTGCTCAAGTATATTGAAACATTTTAGTTATGCCAAATCTTCTAATAATTCATTACAGTTTCAATGATCAATTAATAATATAGAAATAAATGACGAATTTATCACTTTGGTTATTTGTAAAATATTTGTTTGGAATTGTGGCATAATGACCCTGTAATGTAATGATGGTTCATGATTACATAGAACGTCGAAATCATTCTAACGTTAATGGTTTCGTTTTCAAAGCTGATTAATGACGTCAGATCATTGACTTCGCTATCATTTAAGAAATACGCAAAAGTAATGAAGTAGGTCTCAGTCCACATTCTGTATTATCTACATCGGCGTTAATAGGAGATCGATTTGTAATTTTTCTGAAGATCAACCTGAATGAATATGGACCATCCTGCTCCTTCTAGCTTTTTACGGCCTTAGCGTTGTTGAAAATGTCTTATCACCATCTTGAGGCTTAAATTTGTACGCATACTTTATTCACTCTTACATAGAAATAGAATGCAGCGGCCAGTAAATAAAAATTCAGAAGAGAATCTAAGCCTATGTAGGTAGCGATATTCATCTCTAATCTGAACTCCTTCTCTATATTGGCTTAATGTGACTCACGTTTCTGCTAATATAAGCTACATGGCATTCAATTCTGTATACCTACGAGCGCAGTAATAAATGGAATTAGAGCCCGCCTCGGTAGCGTAGATGGTAGCGAGTCTGCCTCACGTGCAAGAGGTCCCGAGTTCGAATCTCGGTCAGGGTGAGTTATATGGATAAGATTTTTTCAGGGCTTTCCCTTATCTTGAAAGACGAACGTCGGGTAACTCTAAGCTCTATGGACCCTGGGCTCATTTGAGCATCAGTTCACCCATTCCATTCATCGTCCGATATGGCAACGTTGGAGGACGTAAATTACAAAATAATAATAATAATAATAATAATAATAATAATAATAATAATAATAATAATAATAATAATAATAATAATAATAATAATAATAATAATAATAATAATAATAATGGAATTAGTATTTCTCCATTCACTGTTCATAAACCATAATTTATAGTATCGTTACACATATAAGTAGCCGGTCTAAACAAAACATTTTAAAAATTTATATTCACTGCCATTTTGAAAATATTATTAATGTGTTGATATGTTTTCCAAATAATGTAAACTAATGTTATCATAGATAGCATGGTAACGAATGGTGAGGTGTTTCTAGCTTGCTAAATGCTTTTCCATAGCACAAATAAAAATAAGCTAATTTATCAACAAGAGGAACTCACGTTTACAAGCTATACAAAGAAGAGATTGTAGAAAGGAGAGACTCGGTGGAATGCGACTGTACCGCCCCGACGTTGATCCAATTTGGGTCCGCAGCGACTGTAATAGCCTCTCTTCAGTAATGCACACCTGTCATTCAAATGCTGGGCTCGTCCTGCTCGCCTGCTATTGATTACGTATGTTAGCGTAATTCGAGTATTGTGCTGCGCGCCGGGTTTTTGTGGCCATATTCCCTTAAGTGGAAAGAGAATCACGTCCCGAGCGCTGGAAACAAAGTAGAAGCGTCGGCCGGCGCTGAAACAATAACGTGGGCGAATGGAGCATATCTATCATCTCCCGCTAGGCTAATTGTACGCGCAACGATCCAAATGCAGAATGATCGTACCTACTTGGTACAGGTTTCTTCACCAAAATATCAGATAGATATCCAGCAATATTTGTTAAAAGCTCACAAATATGTATTTAACACTTAAAAATATCGAATGTGAGAATTCTTGAGATTTTCTGACATCGTTTTACTCATTCGTCAGTCATCTGGTAAGAAGTCAATCAGAGCAAATTTCAGTAAAAAATTATCGTAATGTTTCAGTTCTTGTTCAAAACAGAATTATTTCTTTCACTTTTATGCTCTAATAGTTCAGGGAAGCTCATTAGATCAATTATGCCTGTAAGGTTCTGAAATATAAACGAAATGTTTTCAAGATCTTAACATTTCTTAAGTTTCAGCTTACGTAATATAATTTTATATGTTATAATTTCATACTCCAGTTTTCTAGGGGAACTTCGGTCAAGTAATTGTTCCTAGAAAATTAAGATATGCAGTTTATTTTTCATAAAGTACCTTAAACATATAGTATTTCAATCAAAATTTTAGGGCTAGTTTGCAGAAAATAAAAGATTACAAACATTTCGCCACATAAATTGTATATTTTGGCGCATCTTTGGAAGTTGCTGAACTTAAAACACCAAGATCCTATTTGACAGACTTTTTTGTTCTTAAGGTACGTCGTTTTCACACACACGCGCGCGCACACACGCATGCACGCACAGGTACACACGCTCACACACGCAAGCAGCGCGCGCGACTTTTTTTTCTCAAGACTGTTCATTGGCTCAGAGGGCCTCAAAATATATATTTCAGGTAAAATCCGATATTGCTTTTTATGTGTTTGTGGAATACGAACTTCCTCTGTTTACTGCAAGTACGTTGTAAATAAAGTAAAAACCAATTTAAGGAGCACACCATTCAGCAAATTAAAATATCAACGCCATCAGTTGTTTCTGAATTTAAAGCTCTCATATGGCCATAGAAGTTAAAGGAGCAGATAAGAAAGAAAGAAAGAAAGAAACATAAAGAAGAAGGGAGGGGTGATCAACAGAATCTCATCCGCCAACTGGTAATTTTAAGCTTTTTTATTGGCTTACTTTGGTACCACAGATGAAACGTATTTAGAAGAGTGACTTTGAGTATCAAAGGATTGAGGGCTTCTAGCACCAGCAAGACAGTTAGTTACAAGCAACAGATTAAATCTTCATTGTGGGTTTTCGAATATTGCTTTTCATATCGTGAAACTTTGAAATTAACTTGTACATAAACGATCTGAGCTTTCTTTTGTTTCACGAAACTTAGGAAATGTAACCATAGAAATCCATTAAGAGATCCAGAGCTAAAGAAAAACAAAAGAATGGGTTTAAGCTGCACTTTAGTATTAAAGGTACGCCGAGCGCCCGTAATGTAACCTCTTTACCACAAGATGGCCTCAGTATGATAACACGCACACTGTGATACTGTACGTGTGGCTCATACCTTCAGTTCACTCAAGCGAACCTAACCTTCATCTCAGGTTTTTCTTCGAGAATACCTGGCTCTAGTTTCCACCCCGGGCGGGTTGCAATGTGGTTACGTGCGGCTTAAGGTTTTTCTTTAGGCTACCAACATCCGTAAAAATCATGTGTTTAGGTTTCAGATGGTATTAAATAAATCGTTGTATAATCAAATTTACATTGAATTTAATTAGGAAAATATGTTATTAATTCCATGCCGTGTACTGAAAGAATTAATTGCTACAGTTTTCAATTGTTACAGTTATAGCTGAAACATTTTTAACAGTTTTTAAGAAAAAAATATTTAATTAAAATATGCGGTCTTACTTAGTTAATTTTACAAGTAAATAGTTTTAAAAACTTGAAAAGCCTCCCGTGAAATGCCCTCTTTTGTACATTAGCAGAGCTTAATCGTATAAATTTTGCATGTTAATCCTAAATTGAGCTCCTTACACTAAAACAACTTTTGTTTAGCATTGAACACTTTCGTGAAAGTCTGTTAAGTCTGCCGAAAGTTATCAAAACTCTACGTCCAAAATTATACTAGATATATCAAGAAAGGTTCTTTAGTTTTGTTCTATAAACGTCGAATAAGGTATACTGAAAATATAAAAGGACTTTAAAGAAAAATCAAATTTTGAAACTTCACTATTTGCGCATACTTACCTAATACGTACACACGGCCATTTAAACGTTCATTTCGGATTAAAAAATATAAATTTTAAAATGCTTCCTTCAGAAGCTGCAAAAATCATTTATCACGTTAGTTCAGAATACTATTTTGACAATATTTCTATCAGGATTAGATGCTAAGTTTGAACAAGATGTTTTAAAAAATAGCCCAAATTCAATTTCAGATATCTTTTTAAATATTGTTTTAAATGCGACAGAAAGGAGAAACCCAATAATTGGTTCCTGATTCTACAATGTTTCAGGAAATTTCAATGAACAACTTAAAGAAGCACTACCTTCACTAAAAGTCCCAGTTCGATGCGAAATATCAAGAGTTATTGGCTTATATTACCCAAATACACGTTGATATAAATATGGAGAGACAGCAAACCTTTTGCCTATGAGAAGGGGGACGACCTACCCATTCCACTCGTAAATTTTATGACATCAAACAAAATTTGTTTTTGTACCAAACATCGCCAGATTTCCGAAAGTGCGTTTGTCAGATCCAGAGAGTTTAAAGCATTTTCTCATGTCTCAGTTTTTATTTGGAAGTGTTGACGGAAACGAATATCTCTTTTATATTTCGGTCTATTTAAGTGACGAAAAGTCTCCCGAACATACCAAAGGGATCAAAATCCTCGTACATCATAGCAATGGACTCCCTATTTATAGTATAATTCATTAAATGTTCACAAATCAAGTCAGAAAAACTATGTTAAGCAGCTTTTATTTTCCAGCAGTAATATACATATTGTGTTTAGGTCCATGTATAACTTTTTAGGAAGCTAATTCCGATATCAGTGAAACATGTAACGTTCTATACGAAGTTTCACTGCAATATGAGTGATTATTAGTATGTAAAAGTGTACTACTACTACTATTACCATCACCACCACCACTAATAATAATAATAATAATAATAATAATAATAATAATAATAATAATAATAATAATAATAATAATAATAATAATAATAATAATAATAATAATAATAATAATAATAATAAAGATAAAACAACACACATACGGAATTTGAGCTATGGTGGCTCATGAATTTGTTGTCGGCTACCTTTAATGAAATACACAAGCGCTATATTCAACAGCAGTGTGAGAAAGTTCACGAAAGCTTTTAGTCAGAACAGTCAGCACAAAAGCTACGCTTTATATATGTTAAGATATCACATTATTTTATGTGACCAGGAGGATAGGGAATTGGTTGATATCTGAGAAAAGCCACAATGGTCTGTCCAAAATGGTGGACAATGCTAATACATGAGTTCTCTTACCCGAAAAAGAAGAATCTCTATTATTAGCCCCAATTGATGCTTCTTGCCTCTCTCTCGTTATGTATCGTGAGCATGAATGATTCATTCTTATGACAAAAAGTCTTTTATTTACGAGATATTTTTGTACGTAAAAGGTATTAGGGAACATTGTTATATCGACTTACGAAGGTTTCTATTTGAAGCTATCTTATCATACTTGAACTCCTTTTATTGCACAAGTCATACTGGATGATGAATGAAATAGGTAATCTAACACTCAAGTTAATCCGGGGTCTATAGATCTAAAAGTCACTTGACCTTTTGCCTTTTCAGGGTAAGTGAAAACTTCTGAACTTATCCGGGTAAGACGAATGTCGGGTAGCTCTAAGCTCCATGGGCTCTGGACACATTTGAGCATCATTTCACTCATCTCATTCACCGTCTGATATGACTTAACGTTGGAGGACGTAAGATAAATTTTTTTTAAAAAAAAGAAAGAAAAATCCGGGTAACTCAGCCTGGCCGAAATTCAAACTCGGAACCTCTTGAAAGTTTGGCGTGCACGTCAACCCCCACACCACGTAGATGGGCTGTATTTGACCATCCTCTGCAGTCTAGGTGATGTCTATTAGCCAGCTGAATAAATTATTCTTCTTGCCAACCCTGTTCTGTAATGTCCACTGTTGCACCTTCCAGACTTCTTAAGTACGCATAGCACTTCCAATAATCAAGTTCTTTTGAACTGTATAAGGATACAAGAAGAGACAAAAGTGTTTTATTCTGCAAGACTATACATGCGTCACAAGAATTTGATCGAGAAGATCGTCGTGACAGTTAAGCATGTTAGCACATGAGTACAAGTCCATCCATTTTTGTTGGTTTTACTTTTTTCGCTCTCTTTGTTGTTGGGGTACTGGAGAATGCTTGGAATGTAAGGTAGGAAAGAGAAGAGGCTTTTTAAGAGCATCTTGGACCTGCTCTGCCTCTCATCTTTCTTTTGTAATGAAAACTGTTCTTATATCTAACTGTTCCCAGCACCACTAAGGGCGAGTTTCAAAATACAAGTGGGACTTATTTTTATTAGAGAAGCTTTAAATATTTCTCTCCCTTTCTTTTTTGTGGGATGTAAAATATTGAAATGGTTCTTAGGTTTTCTTTACCCATTGATCCTTAACATTTTTATCACTTTTTGAAGATATTTAGAGCTTAATTTAGTACGATTATGTTTTTGTTCTACGAATTGGAAGCAAATCCACTCCTTATAGGCCGAACGACTTTTAAGCAAAACAAATGAAAAGGTAATCCTTGACTGGCTGTATAATTTGCAACAAATACGAAGAAGAAAGGGAACAAAAGATTTTAGCTACTTCCCTTCCCTTTTGTATTTGCCGAGTTCACCTTCTCAGAAAAGTAACCACAATGTAAGTAGGCCCGTCATATGATATATTTAAATCCATCACGTTCACAATTTACATATTAGGTACATAGGCAGTTTTCCAGTCTAAGGGTATTCATTGGTTTTTAGACCCTCTGTGGCATTTACTTATAGGTAGCTTTAAAATTGCTTAATTGTGTTGATCAATAAATTAAAAACACTTCAAATATGAGACTAAGATTTACAATTAAAGTACGTCTCTACTATAATGATTGAGTGTCTATAGTGCAGTAATTTATATTCGAAATTGCATCTGTACGTTAAAAGTAAGATTTTAAGTGAAGATATTTCGTGATGTTCATCTCTCTGGCTTTGCTGTCACTTTCTATTTTACTGAATTTGCAAAACGTGGGGAATAAACAGTGAATAAGCATAAATTAAATTTCGTTTTGCTGATATCTATCTGTAACGGAATATAATAACCAAATACTGTAAAATCCCATCCAACCGAACTGAGGCGGCAAGGTCGTTTGTTTGCCCACCTCGGTAACGTGGTGGTAGAGTGTCTGCCTCACGTTCAAGAGGTCCCGAGTTCAAATCTCGTTCAGGGTGAATTACCTGGATAAGGTTTTTCCGGGGGTTTTCCTTATCCTGAAAGATGAATGTAGGGTAACTCTAAGCTCTATGAACCCTTGGCTCATTTGAGCATCATTTCACCCATTCCATTCATCGTAATGCTATTTTGAAATCATTAGTCAAACAAAATTTACGATATAAAGGTTCATTTAGCACTTCTAATTAAAATATATCTTAAAGCATTCTAAACCAGTCTATGAAATAAAGTAGTGCCGCATTCAGATATACCTCGATCTTCAAGTACACACTACTTACGAAACGCTACGACAGTGGCAGTTCCTTACGCAGTAACTATTTTATAATTATATTGCCAATTTCACAGCCATTAAGTAGAAGAAGCTGAATATTGTTTGCTTTCAAATATGTAACGACGTGATATACTGTTTTCTGAAATTACATATAATTCATACTAAGACCAATAGCAATTGTCCCTTAATTCACAACAGAGGAATTTACCTGTCGAATGCTTTACAGGTTATCTTCATCAGAAAATTTGCTAATTTAGTTCTTTAGTGGAGATCATAACTACTTTAATTATTGGCTTTATAACTATTTAATTGAGTCAATATAAGTGCTACTAATCTAGTATCAGTTGCAGAAGCACGTTTAAGCTGATTAGAATTTCCAGTCGTGGTGCTAATATTCTTTTTCTCTGCTGCATTCGTTGGTTGCATATGTTGGATGCAAATTCAGTGCATTGCATAACACAAAACTGAGCGCCAGGCAGTGATGTTCAATCACTCATGCGCCTTGTAACGGGCGATGCATTCGCTTATCGTCCGCCTAACACTCGTCTGTCTGTAGAATGATAGCACACACTCTCACACCATCGACACTGTGTTCTGCATGCATTACCTCTCTCCCTACACTGTTCACTCTGGTAGTAGCAAGCTACGCTTCCACTGTTTTTGTTGGATCCCAAGTCATAGCTCGTGTTACTTAGTCCATAAGTTTGCACGTCCCTTTGTTGTTGTTTTATTTTTTTTAGGTTAAAGTTTGACGTGCAAAATAAAATGTTTTGGTAATGCGCTTTATGTTATTCGATGTATAATTATGTTCTTTACCAAACAGTATGTTTAGTTTTTATCCTTATATAGGTAGCTACTACAGTTTTTTTCTTTTAGGATCAATAAAATGGAGTGTCAAGTTGCCAATAAAGAGAGCTGTGACCACTCGCGATTAAACGCAGAAAGCAGAATATGTTGAAAATGCTCTTTGTTGCTGAATTAAACTCCATCTGATTGGCCTAAAATCAAACAAGCCAAGAAAAGAACAAAATGTATATTAGCATACAAAAACATTGTTTTGTTTCAACATGTTTGCCCAAACAATTCATTGTAATTCAAGGTGGAAGTTTCTAGGCTTACTCGTGTAAAAGTATTATAATACTGCTCAGTGCAATTTCATTTTATGTTTCATTAGTAGATCTAATAGACAAGATAGTTGTATTTCATCTGTACTGCTTTTGTAATTTCTTGTCGTTTCATTTAAGCTTAAGCATATGCCACTATCGGTCGTCTCCTTACTACCAAGTGCTTCCGGCATTAAAATTAGTAATATTATTTATTGTTATCCAACAAAAGCATTCATACACATTCAGAACACCCGAAGTGTTTTGCGGGTTCTCGGGTACTAAATGTGTATATTTCACGAATGAAAATGTCACATGCTAATTGACTCTGAAGCATATTTAAATAAACACCGCCAAACCCTAATTTTAGTGGTCAGAATTCTGGCTTTTCAACCCTCGGTTCCCGATAGTGTCAGGGGAACTTTATTCTGCACCCTGGAAGTATGAATTTGGGAGCAAATTTAAACATGTTTCACCTTAAAAATGAATGAAGTTCAACAAGTTACAAACATCATCAGTTCAAATCCCCCAATACGATTGTAAATCAGACCATACAAATGACACTTTCTGCCACATTAACGGTCATCATCCATACAACGGGTTTGACATTTGGAAAAACAAGAATAAAAGCTATTATTATATTGGTTTTGGAGCCAAATTTATTTGTATTCACTCCACCTAATTGCTTTTCAGAAAGGAAGGAATAAGCTAATTTGAAATGTGGTAGCCCTATAATAGGGAGTTGAACCAGATACCTCTTGCACTTGCTGACTCTAAATCCTAGCTTGGGGATACTATTCTGACACTAACATTCTGAAAGGTACTCTGACTCAATATATTTATTATTTTAAGCTTTGACAGTATATTAATATCTTTTTCTTTCTTTGTAGGTGAGTGTTTCAACTCGGTTGGTGCGATTGCCATTTCTGGTAAGAGTACCCTTATTAATATTAAGTTTACTATAATCTATTTGCAAAGTAGGCAGTAATGTTACTTAATACAGTTATATATTAGTGAAAATGTATTAAGTAACAGAATTGAAAAATACAGGATGAAAGGATTTAGGCTACACTCCCTTATAATGCCTTTGGCTTTCACGGCCAAAGTCAATATAACTGGAAGTTGTTTCCGGAGGTCGAACCAGCCAGAGAAGAGTTCTCTCAGTACAAATGTAGCGGCACTGACAACCTTTCAGACAGAGCGAAACCTTCTGCGAGGATACTTCGACCGCGCTACTGAAGATGTCCACCACAGTTGTGGACGAAACGTCTGGAAGATCTATTTCATGATGAGACCATGGCATAATAGTCGGAAATAACTTCCAGTTATAAAGAGATTTATATGGAGGTTCCAGTGGTCGTTAACTTTTAATTATTCACAGCAATGAATGCTAAAAATGGAGTAAATTTGGCACACTGTTACTTTAGCTAGCATTATGCATATGGTGATGTTGGTCCTGTCCTGCATAAGTTGCATTGTAGCTTATTTTATGAAATGTCATTAATAATTTCAAAACTATGAAAGAGATTAACTTCTGTAGCTTATATACCCTCTTATAATGCATGTATCGTAACTCCTTCCATCTGTATTTGTAAGGTAGACTTGTCTTACAATATTTAGTTTTAGGTGGATATAGTCTGCTTCTAAAATACTTCTTAATATAATTTTACTATCTCTTAGATCATCTAATTATAGTTTAGTATTTTCTAAGTGCCAGATTTACAGTTGTGCAGGAAGAGAATTCCACACCTGGAGCAAAACTTTCTTCATCCTTATCTAGTGCATGAATATTGTATGTACCATGTAAGTCATTCATAGATGCTGTCTACAGGTGCCTCACAGAAGAACCTCATTATGCTTTGTAGTCAATATTCTTTAACATCTTCTATTTTATCTCGAATTTCAGCAATGTTTTTGTATTTTGTTTTGTTCTGACACTCTCACCATGGTGATGCGGAGTATACGCTCTCAGCCTCCTCTTAGGCTGTAACGTGTAATGAAAAGTAGTTATTATTATTATTATTATTATTATTATTATTATTATTATTATTATTATTATTATTATTATTATTATTATTATTATTATTATTATTATTATTATTATTATTATTATTATTATTATTATTATTATTATTATTATTATTATTATTATTATTATTATTATTATTATTATTATTATTATTATTATTATTATTATTATTATTATTATTATTATTATTATTATTATTATTATTATTATTATTATTATTATTATTATTATTATTATTATTATTATTATTATTATTATTATTATTATTATTATTATTATTATTATTATTATTATTATTATTATTATTATTATTATTATTATTATTATTATTATTATTATTATTATTATTATTATTATTATTATTATTTAAAGTCCTCCATCGCACATCATATCGCACAATGAATGAAATTGGTGAAATGGTATTCAAATGAGCCCAGGGTCCTTAGAGCTTAAGATATCCGATATTCACCTTTCAGGGTGAAGACAAATCTTATCCAGATAACTCATCTTGACCGAGATTCGAACTCGGGATCTCTTAAATATCAGACACACTATCCCTACACCATAGAGGTGGGCAAACGTTTACTTTATCGGATCTTAAGAATGGCATAACGAAAAGCAGCTTTAGCATGCTTATTGGTCTTTTGGGTGCCAAGCCGAAGTTCACGCTAACTAAAACTTGTGTTCATAAAATAGGAAATACAATACAGCGAGAAAATATAGGTTATTCAAAAATTTACATACCTTATTCGTAAAATATTTAATGTGCATACAGTTTTTAGCATGCAGAGAGGAGTGAAACTGTTCATGGTTAATAGGCGATGCGAAAGCCTGAGAGTCATCCGGTCTTAAGAACCAATGCTTTCCTAGCAACTCAATCAAAATTTACGAATGAGTATATGCTAGGCTGGTGCACTGTTCTTACAGTTTGAATGTGGACACGCACCCACCCAGATTTATTAATTCTTTATCATTTACTTATCTGCTCTAAAGTGTGATAATGCTTTTGATCTCTTATGTAGCCTTCCGATTGGTTGATGTAACCATGAGCTGAGAGTCTGCAGAAGTAGAAGTCTTGTTTTCTACTGTTTCTAGCTTTGGTGATATCCGTCACCTCAGCATGTCAGGAAATAGCTCTAGAGCTTATTAAAGGGACGAAGAACTCGCCAACTCATCGCTGGGAAGTTCCTGACTCAGCATGAACAAGCTCTTAATGACGATTTTGTCTTGTCACGTTGTATCTGTGAGTGAGACGAGATCTGTAGTTTTTAATGTTCATTTTATTAACTACAGGTGACGCTTTCAGAGGAATACCTGTATTCTGATGAATATTTATGAATATGACATGGCAAAGACGTAAAACTTAGGTTCGACTTTTGAAGGGTTTGAGCACACTTTTTAAAAATATGTAGTTTTCTTTGGTCGGTCCAAAATCAAATAAATAAACCAGATTAGAGAGGAAAGTGAAAAGGGCGCCGTCAAAGGCTAAGTGAGTTATGAGGGTCAGAATGAGAAATTGTAATACTTCGTCTCAGTGTAGAAATCACTAATTCTTTGTTACGATATTTTAGACAATAACTTCGCAAAACATTCTTTCTTGGAATGAATTATGCTAATTTATCTTGTTTATTGTGGAAAATGATCAAGTCATTTGACTTTATGGAGCTAATAGTACTACACACTTTTTCACATATAAAATGATCTCAGGCATTTTACTTATCCCCAGTATCTCCGCCTTCTCTCTCTCCCTCTCTCCCTCTCTCTCGCTAAGCTAACTAGATTGGTGTTCTGCATGTAACGTGACAAAGAATTGCTGCCGGTTAGGACGGTATGCTGTAAAACGGGAAGACCAGTAATGTCAGCATGACGTTAACTTACCCGCTGTACATGTTTGAATTGAACAAGTGTTCAGCGTGTGACGTCACGTTACCGTCATAAGACGGCACTGTATAGCTTGTGAGTTGACCTCACATTGGTACTGACTGTCCTCCCCTCTTGTGTCAGAAACGATTGGAGGCAATCGCATATTTTCACAGCCAACAATGAACCATTGTCAATCAAATTGAACTACCAGTTCTCACAGGGGGAAAATTGGGGACTATCTAACCATATTGTAAGTGTCCCTATGATGAAAACACCTATGATGAAGGATGACGACTGTTTTGTTTGCCTTTTCACCTGTTATATTTTTATATCTCCTGAATCTTGCGTGCAGTGCAAAGTTGAATACATTCAGTTCAACTGAAAATGGTTTTATTTATTTCTTTTACTAACTAACTTCGTTTTGGTTAAGCATGTTGACATTTTTAATGCTCAAAATTGTGAAATCGATTGCCAATTGTTGCAGAAGAACAGGACGTCTGTGCCGGAATAAGAAAATCTAATTTCTGTAGGCGAAGTCCATTTTCAAGTTTATCGGATATTCAGGATCTTCCTTTCCCCTCTTAGATCGGAAATTGTGCAAAAATTGCTGATGTAATCAAGGCATGCACCCGCTACGTGGCAAAGCTGTAAGTTAAGGGCGTAGACGGAGGGCGGGGAAGGGGAGATTCAGCGAAATTAAAGTCATTAAAACGAGAAGGATGCAGTTACCCGCTTCTATGACAGAACTTACGAAACCAATTCCAGAGTCAGAAGTCGTAAAAGACTAAGAAATTTTCCCGAAGAAAAACAAAAATTAAAAGTAATAAGTCTCACAAACTCTCTGAAGGATGCAAACACAGCTCTTTTGAATGTTTGTCATCTCCGTATTTAAAGTACCAAAATTACGTATTTAAAGTGCTGTCTAAAATTATCTAGGTATCTGTTATTATTTATGATTGAGAGAGAGAGAGAGAGAGAGAGAGAGAGAGAGAGAGAGAGAGAGAGAGAGAGAGAGAGAGAGAGTAGATAAATTATTTTATTGCGGATAATGTCCAAGATATATATTATCTTGAAATCCTGAAATGCCGTTTTATCTGGGACACTTGAACAGTATCCACGGGATGAATTACTTACCCTTTTCACCATAAATATTTCCTAAACTGCAATTCAACAGCTATTATAAAAATGAAGGGCTAATTAGATCAAGAATATATTTGGCACTACACAAGATGTTAAGCCCTATAAAATGTGTTGTGTGTAGTAAAGTGGAACATTGGAAATATTACGTCAGTGATATCAGTTATTAATTTGATCTGTGCCGACTAATTTTTGACCTGAGGTAATTCAAAGTTGACTAGGATGCAAGCAAATAGCTGATTTGAACCCAAGTTTCTGACTTCGATATCTAAAAAGGCAAAAAGAATGCTTGTTGATCTATTTCTTACTCCTTTTTAACATTCGAACCTAATAAACGTGAGTGTGTAGTTGGTTTCCAAAATAATTCTTCACCGGCATGGGAAACACTATAGAAAAATATTGATTCTTTGAACTGTGCTCCAACCTTCAGGTAGTAATATCTGTTTCATCTATGTGCAATATTAAATTAATGTTTATAAATGCTGCAATAATCTATGAAGGTTCAAAACTAACGTCTCATTTTACACACTAAAACACAAACTTTATTGTTTAACTGTAAAATATTTATTACCAAATATGGTCAACGACAAATATATGTGCAAAAGATTAGAATCATGAAAATATAATTATAGCATGGTTTATAGGATTTGTTCATTTAAAATTGATTCTGTGTATGCTTTTCTTAATAGGAAACTAAGCTTTTCTAATTTAATTCCATATAGCAAAAGCAGTTTCCTCCGAAAGACTTGGGAATGTTGGGTTGAGAAGCAAATGAATTTGGGAGAATTTAGGGTCCTCTGGCATTTTCATCCCTGGGTAAAGTTGAACTGTTGAACTGTGTTGCAAATCGAGGTGAATGTTGCAATTCTAAATTCGGTACTACAGAACAAAGTTTCACATCGCAAAGTTGATATGCGGACGGTGTCAGTTGAGTTTGTGAGTGGGGGTGGGAAAGGGATAGTCTCTCTCTCTCCACCCCCTCGTGCGTGCATGCGCGCGCTCTGTGTTAATTTGAATTGGTGAGATTACGCACGTTTGAACTTTTCTGCTCTGGGAAAGCTATCATCGGAAAAAAACTGCATGGGGTGAGTGAGAGGGTGGACGAGAAAGCTTTCTCTTTGTATGTGCATGTAGGGGGATGGGAGAGGGAGAGAGAGAGAGCGAATGGATCAGCTAGCGAGCTCCCCATCCCACTCCTGGCTCAGCATCCACTGGCTCTATGGAAATGTTGGCCAAATATATCATCCTGGCTTGACAGGGCAATTCTCTTATCTCCATGCTACCGGGATAGGCCTCACTGCTGCAGAACGCCCTACCCCCCTCCCCCCCAACGGAATGGGGATTTAGTTTACACTTTAACTCTACTGTCACCTCCAAAAATATACGTTTACAAGGATTAAGGGCCATTCCAGAGACCGACTAAATACATCCAAAGCCAATACGAGGCTCTAAGAGGACCCAGAAGCAACCTGACATGTTTTTCATAACGGGCAATAATTTACGGTCGTGTCGTCGCTCGCATTTATACCTAATGCTTTTTTAACGGGATGAGAAGGGGGCAGTACCGTTTTGGAAATTTTTAGTTGCGTCTTAGCACTGCCTCTTTAAAATACGTTGCGATCTAAGCATTCCAGGCGCACGTAATCCTAAATTCACAGTAAAGTAGAAATAATTATCCTTCGAGTGTCACACTAAGCATGCTGCTTTCTTTTGTAAATGCTAGGTTTTCTTTTATATTATACTGAATGTTAAAGTAAGAGTTCGTAATCACTAAGGCATCTTTGCTTCCTAAGCGGTCGGTATTCAATGTCAACATACACGTCCTACAATTACTGAAGTACTGCCGTTGACAAGGGACCAATGTCACATTGATGCTACAGATTAAGCAGCAATTCTTTTATAGAGAAAAAAAAATATATCGAAAACAAAAACATCTGTGTCTTAGTTTTCACTCCCATAGGGTTTCCTATTAGGCGGGAAAAAATTTATGAAATTTTAACTTGTAACGGCTGATTTAGATCTATCTTTCAGTCACTAATCAGCTGCCTGGGACGGGATAATAAACTTTGCCCCGCACCAAGGCTACAAGTATTTGTGCGCAAGATTGCACTAAGGATAGGTTACAGCCAAGATGGTATTTAGCGAACAGAAAATTGACCGCCCATAGGTTTCATCCTTCCACAGTGATAGCTGCATGCAAGAAAAAAGAAAGGAAAGAAAATACCTAAAAATATAAAAGTTACACATGTTTCTAAGTTCTCTCTTTTAATGCTCTTCAAACATCGGTACCATTCCAAGTTGTGAATGAACTTTTTCTTGTCAACTTATGGGACTGTGGGAGAGAAAGCCAGAACACGAGAATTTTTATTTTTAATCTAAAAAAGGAACTACACTCCTCTCTGTAACATTAATGTGACAATATACCCTTGTTGAATACACATTGTGTTAGTCTTGTTTACATTATACCTGTAACCCTAGTGATCGTAGGGCACATTGGATCTCAAGGTTCTAATCCTAATACTCACTTTAAAAATTATAGTGAATGGACATCGATAGCAAAAATAGCCATGCATCCGCTTTCTCTCCCATAGGGTCCCCGCTCGTGGGCGAAAGAAGTCAACGTTTTAACTTGTAACGTCTTACTTAGGTCTGTCTTCCACTCAATTATCAGCTGCCTGGGACGGGATAATAAACTTTGCCCCGCACCAAGGCTATAAGTATTTGTGCGCAAGACCTACTACAGCCAAGATTGCATGTAGCGAACAGAAAATCGGTTCGCATTTCGTTTCATTTCTCCACAAATCATAGCTGCCTCCAAGAAAAAGGAAGGAAAGAAAAATAAAACTGAAGAGATAAAAATTGCACATTTTTTAAAAGTTCTCTCGTTTTAATGCTGTTTAAACACCGAAACATGTATTATTAGTGAATCTTTCCAATTTGTAGATGTGTGTTTTGTTGTCAAACTCTGGTACTATGGGAGGGAAAGCCAAGACATCGGTATTTTTACTTTAGATAAAAAAAAAATCACACTTCAATCCGTAAAATCAGTGTGACGATATCCTCTTCTGTATACAATTTGTGTTAGCTTTGCGTAATATGTACCTGCAGCCTGAGTTCAGGGCACATCGTATCCCGAGATTCGAGACTTAATAATCAATATAGAGAAGATAGTTTATCCAAAGATGAGCATGTACAAACAGGCATTAGAAATATATATTTATAAAGCCTATATGTCAGTGCTCATGGAAAGCTTGACGTCTGGTCATTCTGAGGTCGTATGATATCACTTCATTGTACATTGTTTAAGATGGTACATAGCTCCGGCCTTGGCTAGTAATCCTTTGAACGATTAGTTTTGTCAATCATGGTCGTCGTTAAACACACATGGTCATCAAGAGAGACCTGCTTGCAGAATTTAGGATGAATTTAGCAAATCCGCCTATATTAAGTCTGGATGTAAAGACATGTATTATCCTTTGAATACGATGCACATTGCAGCCATCAAAACTTCAATATATCCTAGATTAATGTTTTAGTATTCCACTTTAACACATGAATGTTGGATAATTTATATAATACCAGCACTTGGTGTGAATAGCCAGCCTTACCGCATTTGTAACTTGTAGCAGTTACAATAACGAAATGCAATAAAAGACATTTTCCTACTTTGCAACAAGCTGAACCAATAGGTATGTACAGGTAAAGCAAATGTATACAAACTATTAAATATGAAACAGCAGCTTAACGGATATTTGCACATTTTAAAGAAGGGAAAGAAATATTGAATTATTTAAATACAATGTCTTGGATCGAGCTTATAAAACCTTTCAGCTTACGCTTTCGCTACAATAGTTCATACCAGTAAAACGCTTTCCTACTACGATATATAAAACCATAATGGAACTCGTACCATACAAACCTTATATTTTCCATAGGTGAACATTGCGTAGTGTCCCCTGACTTACTTTCAAGTTAAGCAACCTGATTCTATTATTGTCTTCATCCTCATGGTCGGTCATATTATTAAGCATAAACCAAAACTTTGATCTTGTGTACAAAAAGGAAAGAGTTGTTCTTTATTTCAGAAATAAAATTTACAGTGTGGTGTTTTAATACTACAAAAGTATTTGTCTAAATTCTTGTTGCAAGCGGAAAAAATGTCTTTTAAAATCAAAATTACTTGCCAGGCGTAAAAGTATAACATTTCTGTAATATATGTTAGGCAGCCATGTACTGAATGTGTTCCATCGCTCTCTGTCATCTTAGTGTATTCCTTATAAAACATTCCATAAAAACGTTTAAATTGCAAAATTTGAAGCTTAATATACGTAAAATAACAAATTCACAGAAGTATAGTGTGAGTTATTTCTTGGCTACTCTGCTCATATATTCAACTTTATTAAATGCCTAATATTTTATCTAAATCGCATGGTCTCAAGAGTAAACAAAATAAATAATAAACACATAACAAATAGAAATTCGCTCGAATATATATTTTTTCAAATATTGGCTATTTCAACAAAATATCAGTGAGAACATAAGATACTAGTATTCATAAAATTTCTTCAAAGGGTAAAGTAGTTTTAATATTAAAAGCAACTCTTTGCGGAGTCTGCAAATTGTAAAACTAAGTTTGTTTTCTTATTTAATTAATATGTGTATGTGTTTCTTTCTAATTCACAATCAGTCGTCTGATTTATTGGATGTCTAAAGCTTTTACACCCTAAAAAAAGTGATTCCGATTTTTTTAAATTTAAACTGTGCATACTTTATATTAGTTTTCTAAACATTTTGTGATATTGATACATTCATTTGTCATCAGGAGAAAACAGAAAATGTATGCGGATAAGTGTGACATTTATAAAAAGTAGCTCTAATTCCTTAGTAAACTTTCATTTGGAATTATCTCGAAATTAGATTTCCCTAAAATAAGCCTATTTATTCTTAAACTATTAAAACTATTAAGCTCAAACTTATGTAAGAAGATATGTTGATCATACTGAACTAGTATTATATACTTTCTAGTACAAATTCAGAATATGGAACGTTTAATTTTAAATGAAAACAAAGTTTTGAATTAAGTGTAGTAAGATAGACCGAGAACGAACACACACACACACACTCACACACACACACTCACACACACACACACACACACACACACACACACACACACACACACACACACACACGCACAAATACACACACAACATTTACAGCTAGATTCTTTTACTTCAAAAGCAAAATATTTTAATATGTTAAGGTGTAATAAAAGGCCCAGCTTCATGATTGCTGAGGAAAGGTCTAAAATAGTAATTTTTTTAAAAGTGATGCTTTAGTATCCAGTCACCATGCATATGAGCACGAAATTTGATGACTGAATAAATACTGATACGAATCTATCAAATGTATATATAAATATGCATCCCTCTTTGTTTCATAGCTAAAGCCACGTTATAAAAACAAGTTAATATACAGATTTGTGCCGTTTCTGGATCATATAGTGTTTCCATATTACACTATGGCTCAAATACTCGAGCTTTTGCGTGTGAGTTGAATACGCTATTTTTGAGGTCAACGATTCCTCAGCTTTATTTTTCGCCATCATTAATTTACTTTCTTTCGACATCTTAAGATAAAAAGCCTTTTTTTCTCCTAGGTCTATTACAACCCGGCCGTGATAAATGCGATTAATGAATACCTTGAAGCCTTTATGTAAAGCAAGTCGGCTGAAATTTTGCTCATCTTAGACTAGACATGGTTTCATTTATAATTGCACTAAACCACCTTTCATATTCGGGATGGTATTAATCAATGCCCATCTATATTAAATATAATGTGGTCACTGGCTTTCAGTAATAATTACTGGATGTCAGTGACCACGTTGAAATGGTCTTTCTACCCAGGGAGAAATCAGCTCTTTGTTGCTACAGTATTTAATTTAATGAAAATACTTGTGGTTTAAGATTGCGAACAAATATTTACAGTACAGTTAAACATTAGATTAGTGTGTTTGCATTATTTATTGCAGTTTTCTTACAGATAAGAATTTCTTTAGTGGATTATCAGCCATTAAAGTATTTGCAATATCAAAGGTTGGTAAGTTAGAAGAAATTACCATTTCATTCAAATTCTGCTTTTATAATTTCTATTTTTTGTAGCGTAATTTAAAAAATAAACATTAATAACAAGAGCGCCAAAATAAGTAGAATTAGATACTGTAATAATAACCAAATGCTATTTAGAAAGAAAAATAATTTGAATCTTCATTGAAAGTTGTATGCTGATTTCATAGCAAATGTTACCAAGGGAATAAGGGATTAGGAATTGAGAGATTATACACGTATCATATTATGTGAATAATAGGAGATTTATGAAGTTACGGATGAAAACTTGCAAGTTGGAGAATAGTTATGAATATGAGAAGAAAAGTGTGGATATTTACAGTACCAGCATGGATTCAACATAATTTTATAGTCAATCACACAATCGTTTTAAGAAGATTTTCTGCTATCACAGTTTTGCGTATTTATTCTAGTGCTTAACTTACATTCGTACCAAGAAGGGAGAGGCTGGTAGCGCAGCTCTGATTTCTAAAATTAGAATCACAACTTCAATCAAAACGACCTAAATGGGAACTTGTAGAAGTTTGATTAAAGAAAATGAGATAAATATTGACAATAAAATATAGATTCCGCGCTTGTAGATTGTGGTCCATCAGATTCAGTCATTCAGCCGACTGCTCATAACTTCGCTGGTCATCTTAAGGGTTGTCAGCTTCTCACCGTGACGGTCAGATGGACGAGTGAGTGATTAGTAATATTTTGTTTTTTAGTTCAGTCATTCTTCTATTCTTTACCAAGCGTTTTTCCTTTGTATGTTCTTAATGAAGGGACAGAATTATTTTTATTCTTTACGTATTTTACATGTTTAGGTTTTCACATCTGTAGAATACTTGTATCGTTCGTTGTCTTTCGCGGTTTTAAAGCTTTACGTCAATTATAATATTTAGAAATATCTTGAAAATATGTCAAGTCGTATCCATATCTACAACACGTTTATGCTTATAATTTCTTATTTCATATCTAGGTAGTAACCATGCACGTTTGAAATATTTACTGTCCATTTTTGACAATTCATTTAACAAAAAACGCTGGAAGACAAAGAATAAACATCTGATAAACATTAGAGCTCCCGTTTAAAGTAAAAGGTATATCATCGCCTTTTTCCTAGCTTCGTGTTTCATCAGTTACGTGAACAGGGTTTCACACGTGATGCATACGATGTTTTATGAGATAACGGGCCATTAAGCTGTTGATTTTAACAAGAACGTAAAGCACCCCTTGCCTTAGGTCAGGGAGCGAGAGACCCACTGGCGTGGATCATGGTATGTTTGACTGAGAGATCAAAGTTTAGTAGTATGTGATGCTGAACAAATAAAATGAATGAATGACAGAAATGAATGACAGAAAAGCACGTTATATAACACGTTATATAACAAACTTTTGTCTAAAGATTTAGAAAACCCACGATAAAATGTTCGCTTAGAATTTGAAACAAAGATCTTAGAAATGCTCTATTGACATTGCCAACTCACTCGTCTAAGTAATTAATTAGGTATATATACTATATTTGGTCGAAATACTTAATAATTAAGATGGCAAAAAATCATTGGAAAAGTTGGCAGGAGGAAGACTGCTACTTTATAAAATTTCCTTTCCGGAAAGATGATGTTGGGGAAGGGAAAAAATGCTTTTGCTCTTTGGGGAGCGGAGACACACATGAGCGCGGCAGAAAAAGCCGTGCGGGGAGAAAAGAAAGAAAAAAATAAAGGGATGGGGGTGAGTGACATGTCAGAAGGCGTCAGCATATTTCACGCCCTCTGTTCTCATTGTTACGTCTCTATTGTTGCAACCGTCTCGGACATGTGCCTCGTTTGATGATTTCCGCATGGTCTGGCTCGCTTCTGTATGTATGCAACAGCCGTCTTGTTCTCTCAGCCTAGGTGAGCTCAAGCAATGCTGATTGTTCTTTGTTTTTCAGTGACATGAGCAACACCATTCTTTAACAGAAGACACCGGAACAATTGCTTTAGTAACATCTGAAATGCGTTTAGCTGAGAAAAAAGTTAGCGTTTATAAATAAACGTATTACATAAACGATTTAATTCAGGTCGCCCATGTACCTTTTGTCCACAATCAGGTATTGTTTCTCAAATTAAAGAAGAAAATTGTGAATACGATATGTGTGACAACATTTGAAGCTTTAGGTCCTAGAAACAAAACTAAGTGTTATACGTGTGTCTTAGAATAACAAAAATGATGTTTTGTCATTGCCTTAGTGTCCTCTACAGATCTCGATTGTTGTTTTTTGTACTCGATATATTGTGAGAAATTGATCTGTTTGGAATGAGCAGCAAGTTCATCTTGTTTTCAAGCAGGCATAGAGGTTGAGAAGTTGAAAAAGTGTGACTATACTCACAATATGCAAGCAAAATGGACAGGTGCGCATGCCTTTAAAACAACTAAAGTGTAAAATAACTTGTAGGGATAAGACACATTCTCTGTTCAGCAGGCTACATATAGAAGTGTATATTCCTCCCGTTCATAGGAAACTAAAGTTACGCTTGCTTGCAAGTGTTCAGCTCAATTTTGAAAGATGGAATTAACATTATAAATTTCCAAAAGCCCATAAACATATTTGTATGAGTATCCTGGCAAATATCTAGAATATACCGTGACACATTCAGCTATATAATAAACAAGAAATAAACACTAAAACTTATGGTGATCATCGCCAGCGTCGAGATCGACGTCCTTGCCGCTGTTCAACCTAAATTGTGTGTTAAACAGTGCTTTTTCTTGGGATTCCGAAGGCCCATGCTGCTCCAATTTATTTAGGTATGAATTAGCTGAGTACGTTTACTCCTGGGTGTTTCCTGGGTGCTGGAGTGGAATGTGGCGGATAATTTACAACTTTTGAACTTTGTTCTAAAATGGGTGCCCTTTAATCCTATTTCATTCATGTTCTGTGTAGATCCGAGTTGCTATAAAGGACACCAAACTATCCTCTATATCTGTCCGTCCGTCCGTTCGTCTGTCCGTCCGTCTAGAAGGGAAGAAAAGACCAAATCAACACAGTTCATAATACGATTTTTTTCCGATACTAACAACATTGGTTCTTGATTCTTCGACATCTTGAAGTAATCTGTACGGTGTGTAAAGAAATTGAAGAAACTGCCTCGCATATCCTCTTTAATTTCTCTTTACTGGTGACAGATTTAACCTTTCCATAACTATAATACCATAACTTATTCAGGGAACAGATTTTGGGAAAGAACGAAGGTATCCTTTCCCAAAGGCGTTGCAGAATAAGACCTTTAGGCTGACGTCCAGGAACAGCTATCTAACGTCAAAGTCTTTTACAATTTCTTAAAAAATTGATAATTTCTATTGGAAAACTTTATTCACAGAAAAAGCTATTCTGAACAAAGATGGCGAAAACAAACTCATGTATTTTTAAAGAAAGAAATTGCGTAGCTTGAGAGCACAGAAATTGCTATACTTAATAGTAGTACCAATTTGTAGACCAAATCTTCCCGTAAAAGGTGAGTTAACATTTACTACTACTCCCAAGTTGGCAGGAGTTATGACTTATGAGCCAGAGGCGATACTATAAAATGGGAAATACACGTATCTATTTAAAGTATAGATATTGTGCTTACAGTGAGAAAATATATATTAAATCGAAGAACAAAATTTCCACTAATAAGACCGTAGGAAACTAAAACTTGCTTTTTGGAGGCAATAACCGTCATTTAGTCTTCCTTTAACTGTCGGCGCTTAGGACTCCGGACCTGTAGTTACTATATTTATCACCCAAAGCATTCATCATTTGCGGAGCGTTAATAATTCCAAGCGGACAGTAACAAATACAAAAATTAAAAGGTTAAAATTACTACTCTCGTGAACAGTAGGAAATGACAAAGTATTTGCTTTTATATTGTTCACAAACTGTCTGCATCGTGCATATTGTGTTAATGTGTAAAGAATTAAGAGCCTCACGGAGTTGTTACAGATGTGCGGGAAGTGTAATATGGACGGTGTTTGCAAATTACTTGCAGGGAAGTCGTCCAATGGATTACCTTCCCTCCAGTCTTTCTAATATTTACAACCGTAGCAGCTTTCAAAATTTGCTAATATTAAATTAATACAAATTACTCCGAAATTAAGTTTTCTGGCGTGCTGGAAGGGTAGAGCACCGCGGCTGAACAACCTTAAAATGAATAATAGAATTCCCTTGTACAATAGAACACGATCCTTCCGCCGCCGCCTCCTCCTCCTCCTCCTCCTCCTCCTCCTCTTCTAGTTTTATACCTCCCTTCCTCCCTCTAATGTAATACCGCGGGGAAAGTCCCTCCCTTTTGCTTTATTATGAAGCTTGTGGATCCCAATTAAGAGCCAGCAGCTGTGAAAATTAATGGGGCACAGCTTTTAAGATGTAATTGGGCACATTCATAACTTGGGCGGGGGAGTGGGGGCGGTGCAACACGGCGCACATGGTGGCAGAAAGAGGTAACTGCCTCCCATCCACATGGCAACTGCTACCCAGTTTATGAAATGAACAGACTCTGTCTCGGGTTGTAAACTTTACACGCAGCCTGAGGTGCAAAATATAGCAGTTGAATATTCTGCGACGTCGTGCAAACGTTCCTGAGACGGGCTTTACTCCCCAACATTCAACAACGTGAGCAAATTTCAACATGTAGAGTTTTAAAATTCTTCCCCTATATATTTAAATACCCTTTACTTCAAAACAGGGGCAGTTTTAATTGGTTTGTTTTTGCTAAATCTTATTTTTATGATATGGCAAAGTCATCTAGATTAGAGAGGTTGTTCTTGACCCAAGAGACATCTCAAATTTAACCGAAATATATTTATGTTGCATAACAAATGTTCAGAAATTAGATATCTTTGTAAGGTATAAGACGACTAGGCATATATTTCTTTTTAATATCCACTTAATCTATAATTGCAGAGAACTTTGAAAAATAACTACATTTATTTTATTGAATTTATGTAATGGAATTGGATACCATTTGTACTATGGGTTTTTATAATAGTAAACAGTGTAAGACAGACATGAACCTCTGTAAAGTTTGTTTAGTTAAAAGATGAACAATTTCATTCACTGGTGTATTAAGAACGATTAGAAATGCTAGACGTTCATTTATTTGCTGAGAGGAGGTTTTTAACAAGTTTTGATAGCTCAAATGTCACGTTGTGAAGGCAAGAGAGTGGAAGATAAGTCTATAAGCAGCTATAGGTATGTGATATTACTCCAGCAATACTTTTCAGTATGTCTAAAATATTAACTTTTTTCATTAGATTTGTCAACCTTCATAACCGTGGTTGCTTGGGCGTAAGTATTCGACGTTCCACCGCGCAGAAGGACGGGTTCGAGTCGCACCATGAGCAGGGGTGTTTCTGTGTATTGTATAATATATTATATATGCACACATGCATATACATATATAATGTGTGTAAAAGAAAAAAGGAAAACAGGAAAACCGATAACGCGTAGCAACATAAAGGAGCAAAAGATGGAAAAGGAGAAAATAAGAATAAAACATGCATTAAAATAAAATAAAATAAAAAATCCACGATACGCTTATGTGATGAAGATTTATTGTTGTTTCGGAATATTTTACCTGCTTTTAGAACAGTAAACTGATACAGTTTTTATAAAATATTTTACTGCTAAAGAAAATGTGAAGAATATTGGAAGACAACTGTATCATGCAGAATAGTTTCAGTGCATACTGCAAAATGAAAGAAATGCCTGTGTTTAGTCTGTGAATTGGAGGTTGAACAGGTTTCCTTTGAAATCTAAATTAAACAAACAAATGTGTTTAAAATAGTTCTAAAATACACTATTTATTAGCCTGTTTCCCTCGTTTTGTCACGTTTTAACCGAAATATCTAATTACATAGACGCAGTGCAATTACTGGTTAAACATTTCTTAATGTGGCCGCTTTTGTCGAGCTGATAACCTTTTACCCCATACTCTTCGGCCTCGTTTATAGCACACCTTTTAATATTATAGTGTACTTAATGATTTTGTTTGAAGTATGCTCAGATTTTGGGTTTATTAATTAAATCACAAACCTATAATGTAAAGAAGGTACTAGTGTTAGTAGAAGAGAGGAAGAACATTGTTCTCTGATTTGAGCTTATTCCTCGCTGTTGGGTTGCAGGTAGAAACAGTTGCGACGTCCGGCAAACAGCCTATATCATCAGGCGCTTTTCAGTTGTTATACGGCCGTTTTGGGACAAATCAGAAACTGCTTCCTTCATGTGAGGTAGGGGTTATGCCGTACAAGGGAGAAAATGAGGAGAGGGTCTGGTAATTCATTTCAGCTGTCACTTGCACAGGGAGGTAAAGGGGTGCAAGTTCCTCCCCATTTTACATGCCATTCCCCACCCCCCAGGGATGTGGTAGAGGGGGTGGAGTCACAGAAAATAATACTCATTTGAGTCTAATCGGCCTAGCAAAACTCCATCACACTCTTGTATTTCGGAAAGGGTTGCGGAGGAAGAAAAGGGGTTGTCAAGAGGAAAAGGGTGTTGTTGCGAGGGTGGTCCTCAGCTTGCGTTTGGGGAAAACAGTGAAAGTAATAACACGCAGTGCACAATATAGGGAGTTTAAGGGCTATACATTAACCCTTATGAGAAAGGTCCAGCCGTCCATATCTCTACCGAGGGTTACTGAATATCATCACATGCCGGCTAATCCCTCAACTGCTGTGAGAGAGGATCGTAAAATTATTCAAGAGTTGTAACGATTTTGTTAATGCATGAAATGTTAAATATAGCTTTGAAGACCACTAATTCTCTGCCAAAACTTTAAGGTATAATTACATATAGAAGCTTTATTAAAATTTCAACAAACCTTTTATTTAGTTTTATTAATTTCTTTTGCATTTTCAACTACTGTGTGAGGTTCAAAATTATTCAAGAGTTGTAACGATGTTATTAATGTATGGAATGTTAAATATAGCTTCGAATGCCCCTGGCAAAATGTTAAGGTATAATTACAGACGTTTAATTACTTTTTATCGAGTTTTATGTATTTCCAAGACAAATATACTCGTACGTTTTCCTCCAAGAATGTATGGGAATATTTACTATTCTTAGTAGCATTTAACGCCCGACGTATTTCATATGGCACCATTGGCGAACGACATTTATGCTATATGAAATTAAATCAAATTTGAAAGCGAAACATTCGATGGATAAGTTTAATGCACCTACCCAGCATTTGCTAACTATGTAGGCTGAGGAAATGCTGAAAAAGCCTTAGTGTCAGGAGGATGATCCTGGCGAGATTTGAACCGTAAGTCCATTTCTGTTTTTTTTTCTTCTCAAAATTAAATAGACGAATTTGCAAAGTGTTGTGTTGATCTGCTCATCGTATATAAAATTCTTACCCCAAAAGCCTTTCTTAATTAACCCAGGCACATAATCCTCAGGAGAAGATAAGCCGGGACTATATGGGAGAAAGTATGGCAAGAACGGAAGAAATTCATTTTATTGGGATTCTTCGGTATTTCAAATCTTCGTGAATGATGACGTAGCTATTACTACACCTCTAAAACTACAAATATTACTAAAAACGGTTAATGCATTGTTTGCAAATGTCATATTTGTTCATCAATGCTATTCATTCTTGCTGTACTAATTAAGCAGGTGAACTGATATAAGGTACCTGCTCCACATTGCAGTCAAGTAGTGTAAAATTTTCCTTCTGCACTCAGTATTATGAACAAAACATTTGTTATTGAATGATATGTAGGAATGTACTAAATACTGTTTTGAACGGGAGAGTTCCAAAGTAAAAGCTCTGTGAAATGAGATATCACATGATAAGTGTGGTCCCCCTGTTTTGAGAAGACATAACACAAAAGTTGAGGTGGAGTTTGCTAAGGATATTTAAATTCTATGAGACTGCTTACATGCCTGTATTTTTCAACGATTTATTTAAGTTACTAGCAGAAACCACAACTTCGCTTACGTATTTTCCTATAGAAATCCTTATCCCTTTCCTGCACTTTTCCCTCTACTCTTGTCACACACACACACACACACACACACACACACACACACACACACACACACACACACACACACACACACACACACATCCTTCCTCGTTTCTATGAACGTAATATGTTATGTGATGTTTTCAAAATCGATAATAATACTGTCCATTGGATGGGAAGTTAATAAAAACTAACATAAAACCGCCCAGATTTGTAACAAATCAAACGTTAATGATTTATACATGCATAAGTTATTTTAAGAAACATTTAATGTTTATTCCATGGAAACTTTATAATTATCTGAAACATTTTCCTTGATATGTCACATTATTCGTGTATTTCTGGAAAAGTAATTATACAACATGAATATTTTAGTGGAGTATTATGTATAATAAAATATCGGGTTCCTAGTAATTCGTTACACATATGGAACATTTATGAACGTAATCCAAATACAAACATTGTCATATATTTCATTTTATACAAAGCTGAGGTATAATATAATGTTTCTGTTACATGTTTACTACATGCATGTTATAGATAAGTGTTCCAAATATGCTTTTAACTAACCAGATCTCAAATAATTACACAAAGATTTTTGGAATCATGCCTTGTTAACAAATAATAAAATCATGACACCGTAAACTCTCGAAATTTCATAGCTAGCAAAGTTCTTTCTCAAACCCTCCAAGGTTAGCGTCTTGGATCTTGTTGTGTAGTAACATAAACAAGAAGCAGGCCGTGGACAATGGCCATTCTGTGGCAAGGCGTTACCCGGGTAACGTATCGCGCGCCTCACCCTCTGTACCGGCTATAAAATGGTCCAACGCACATCGGAGCGAACCTAACCTAAACCCACCCCTACTATCTCTGCAGCCTTCCACACGGGAATGTAAGGCGGGCGGTAGGCCACCAGGGGGGAAGCAAGGCAAGGCTTCTCTACGAGTTATGACAATGGTACATGGGTCTGTGGCGCACGATGGCTGGTCGGGAAGATAGCGTTGAGGGTGGAGAGTGAGACGGAGATATGGGACGAACGGGACATGAATACCAGACATCGACGTCCTTCCCTTGTAATTTGAAAATGTTTGCTCCGGGTAAAGATGCACATCTCTTGCATTAAATTGTGTTAGGTATAACATCAGTTGCCTTGCGTTTTCTGTTGCTTAGGAATAGATAAGTAGAAGTTTTGTTAATCTATTTGGGGTTTTACAAAGCAGCATATATATTTTGGACTAAATTAAAATGTATGGACTACAAAGATCGCAGCGGTAGCCGCCTGCCTCCGGCGTGGAGGACGTGGGTGTGATCTCCGGTACAGACGTGTGGTATTCCCCCCCCCCCTGGAACGTCTGTTCGAAAAGCGTACACTAATCGAAAATGCCTACGTTTCGCTCGAATGAGCTCTGCCGAGCAGGGACCACGGATCAGCATCACCCTGAAGATGCCAAGCACAGTCCTTGACGAAACATATCTTTCTTGCGTTTTTGACCATGGACCTTTTCGTGCTGCAAAGGTAAGTGGAAATTAGTCGAGATTAACAAAGGAACGAGCAAACTAGGATCTCGTATCTATGCATACTTGTCATGGCGATATCACTAGTGTTTTTTTTTAAATGCATTATGAGTATACATATTTAACTAGGGATTTTACCCGACGTTGCACAATTAGCTTTTTAAATAATGACAGCAAATTCATTTCACATACTTCCTCCATTGCTCATAAAATTATTGTACTCTAAACAAGAGGGTTAGTAAACGTTTGACTTATACATTAGAGAGAACGTTTGACTTCAACCCTCCTCCCCAGCAATAAGATTCCAACTCCCAGGCCACCAAGTTAACATCTTTGCAAACGACATATAAACTGCAACTATTCAGAAATATCTTCTCAGCGAATATTAAATATCGGCACACTAATTTCTGATGCTAGTGATTTTCTGACCTAATACGATTATTTGCTGTGTACTTTCTTACATAAGGGTCGTTGGAAGGGTTTGGCATCCAGAAACTTTAATGGATATGTTATAATATTAGATTCGAAGTTATTTAGAGGTTTTGTCACTGTTCCAATACATGCACATCTGGAATACTTGATAAATTGCAATTAAAGAAACAAGTAAAAAACAGGATTGACTCGGTTTTTAAACTCTGTCTCCTGTATGCCGAAGTGTTGCATCATTCAGTTAACCGATTTCTGTTTTTGTACTCTATGAAGTACAACAACTGTTTATGTTCTGTAGAAAACAAATATTTTGTACATTACGGTATTCTCAACTAAAAGCCCAGGCCTTCTTCGCAAGAGCGTTCTTTTAAAACTGCAATGGGTGAGTATCAAGTGTAGTGGCCTTGTATACCCTTTTTAATCTCTATTAGCAATGTATGAAAGAAGTTTGGCTTTTCTAGCCCCGTGTCGGTCAGGACGGATTGAGCTTTTCAATAGTGAAAGAATTATCAAAATCAGCTGTGGTTTTCGAGATTATCCTTCACATGCGCACGCGATTTTTTCCCCTATTTACGATAGATTGTTGTTATTTGCTTCGCCAAAAAAGTCCAAGCAATTTCTTGATGAGCTTTATTATTGAAACTTTGCAAGAAGTTTGACAGAACATGTCATATGTGGAAGATATGAGTCGTGCAAGAGTATGAAAACCCATTAAAATATGCAATAAATAACTATATATTAAAAAAAAAACAGGGGATCACGAACACTTGAGGCTTAATTGAGGAAAGAGGAAGCCATACTGGATATGAACGACGCTGACACCATTTAATAACAAGAGTGGAGGAAAGCTTGAAGAGGCTTTTAGTATGTCCCAAGGATCTGCTGTTTCATCAACACAACTGCTCGCCAAGATATTGAAACACGTGCGCAGCAAATTGGCTCGGCTTGGCAAATATCAAACGTAGAAACCTCCTCATCCATCGCCTTGCACAGAAACAACTTTATATTAGGAAGCGTGGCACCTTGTGACGCGCATAGAAATCGTCGTCAAACAGCCAATAACTGCGGCAGTTAACGGGGAGAGGCCTCTCAGATTTGCCGTTGTTTGTTGTTGCGTCCGAACCACTTCGGAATCACCAAACAGGGGGAGGGCTATCATCGCCGCCTTCTATACCTCAGGGAACACTTAATCTTCAACCGATATTATTTCTCGCAATGGTTTCTCCCATACAAAACATTGAGCTTATCAGAAATTAAATTTCAACGTGGAATCCATGCACAAAGTTAGAGCTGAGCAAGTACATTTATTTATTTGGTATTAATATCCTCAAAGCCTTCAAATTGTGTGTTTTTGACATTCACTTCTGTAGGTTTGTTTATTTATAACTTTAAAAATGTGGTATAAAGAGTACAAACAATATTCAATATCTTTATATCAAACAAATACATCTCCGTTTGTCGTTTTCTGTACATGTGAATTCTTTTTTCAAAAGTCTTAATGTTTCAACTAACGACTTTCTCTAGTTATTATTATATATGTTTATATATTTTCAACAAATTACTCTTATGAACGCATATTTTTCTATGCATTTATCGACATAAACGTTTGCAGAAATAGTTTCATTGCACTTCCGTTGTAGATACAGGAGGGATTGAGAAAACGGAATCGATTCTCAGATGTTTGAAGGTAAATGGCTACATGCCCTTCCTATAACAGCACAAAAAACAGCTGAATACCTACATCACCTTAAAATGACGAATTATTGAAAAACTTATACTACATTAATCTCGGAAATAACTTGATGTCATAAACAAATATATTTGAAATAAATAGTGATTTAGAACTTCTGCATTTTATCGTAGTACTTAAACGTTTGTTTGTCTCTTATGGTTTATCCTTTATAGAAAATTATAGAAAAATCTTTTCGAATGAAAGTGGCTGCACAACCTATTCGTAGAAAATTGTATACATTTTTTTTTTTGCTATGTATACAGTATTTTAATGAAACCGTTGGATACAGTTTTCTGAAAATGGAAAATATCGAAACAATTTTCATGTAAAATTTAGTTTGAGGTAAGGCATTTTATTGAAAATCTTCGTGTGACAATCTTGTAAGATACTGAACTTAAATTTCAGATTTGGTGTTTATGGAACATTTTGTTTGACACACACATACAGATATGAATTTTCGTATGGAATGCTATACTAAATGGCATAGAAAGTAAAGCGAGATACTGAGAGATGCACAGAGAGAGAGAGAGAGAGAGAGAGAGAGAGAGAGAGAGAGAGAGAGAGAGAGAGAGAGAGAGACAGAGAGAGAGAGAGAGAGAGAGAGAGACAGAGGGAGAGAGAGGGAGGCAGGGAGGGAGATTACATTGGATGCCTAAACATTTCCAATATTACTGCTGATGTAGATGTAAATAATACGTTTGGGCTTACAGACATTCTTTTACTGTCGTATTTAATAGCTAATCGTGTCGTTTCTACCAAACGTTTCCTAAGCTAATATAACCATGTCAGATAGAAAACAGAAATAAAGGTACAATAGACGTCCAGTTACTTTGTAAGTACAGTTCCCTTAAGAAGGATGACACGAGCCATAGTTGGGAATCATACTTATAAAAAGGTCGCGCCGTGGCTGAGTGGTTAGACCTCTCAGCTGTCACCAAGGTGGCCCGCGTTCGATCCCAGGCGACAGCAAAGTGAGATTTTTTGTGACAACACGGCGCTGGGCAGGTTTTCTCCGGGATCTCCGGTTTCCCCAACCATCTCAGTCTTCATGCCATGTATCATTAGTGCCACCGCCTGTGGTGCCGCATGTAGTAAAAGCGGACGTTAAACACTACGCACACACTTGTAAAAAGAAATATATGCGTATAAATATTGTTTGAGAATGAATAAAATGGTACAAATTCGAAGGTATAAGCAAACCGCTGTTTAATTCTTTTTCCCATTTGGGGAACATTTTTAATCAAAAATAAATTTTAAACATGGTGAAATAAACATTAAGTAGCCATGGTGGTAAAACCAGGATTAAAGCTATACTTTACAAATTCAGAGAGGTCAATTAAAACTTTATTGGAATAAGGCCGTTTATATGTCAAGCATCCTTATTAATACTATTGTAGATTATGAAGAGTAGTCACCATATACCATCATCTTGCTTCCTTTCGACAATGTCGACCATGTTATTTTCTATCCGCACTTCAGGGCAGGTAGAAACAAAGGGCTGTCGGTTTTCATTGCTGGGTAACGATGTGTCAGTTTAATTTCTCAAAAGCAGAGGACGCTACAGCATCAATCTGGCTCAGTTAATTGAACGTTTACTTTTACTTTTTATTCAACAACGTATGCATACGGAGAGATTTATCACAGGAATCTCAATTAAGTTCTCAATAGAAGTGACGTAACAAAAAACAAGAGTGGGCTTTCAAAAGAACGGATACGTTGATGCACGTTTAAAAAGTTTATATACTTTCTTTCCCGAGCATTGCTATAGTAGTATTAGGCAAATCAAATAAATCAAACGTATTGACTTTTGTCGCATATGGAATATTGGAGCTAAAAGCTTTATTAATCTCAAATTCTTCTTTGGAACACTCGATCAAATCCGTAACGTTAAATCCTCTCGGATTATTAATTGTTTGTCCTATGGATGCTTCATGTCTATTCAGACGTAGTGTGGAACTTTCACACATTCAGCTGCTTTCCTGGGGAAGACCTATATAAAAAGTACATAACTCGACCTCAAACTAATGCTCTGGTTGTACTTGTATTGCTTTTATAATTTACGGCAGGTATTCAGCAATAACTGACGATCTTTATTATATTATCTGATAGAAGTCTTGAAAAACTCTTCGGAAGAAGCACATGAACCAGGATTCTCTCTCTCTGTATCTCTCTCCCTCCCTCTCTCTCTCTCTCTCTCTCTCTCTCTCTCTCTCTCTGTCTGACTCAAGTTAGAACCAAGGTGAACGTCCATTTGTCTAGCTTTGAGCAGGTAGGGTCGCTTTTTGAAAATTAGAACCTACAGCTATAATTGAAAATAGAAAGTATATTGAAAATAGTTGCACTGTTAAAAGGTAGCGACGGTTGTTTGTTGGAGTACTAATGTCATCAACCACCTCACATACCTACTATATTTAGTTAGTATGTTTCTAATTCCGAAACTCTGAGCGTATATTTCTCATCAGTTTGTATTTTCTCTGTTGTTAACTATTATAAGTACAGGAAAAGCTGTATTCCATCCAAAGGTACCAAATACCAGCGTGTTCCAAGGATATGACACGAAAATGTTTAAAGAAATGCCCACAACCCAAGCTACTCTTTACATGATGAAATGTTCGTCATTTTCCATTTTCCAAAATTGACTTAACAATTTTTATTGAAATGCCATATGCTTAAATGTTTTGATCACAAATAAATGCATGTCTTGAATTTTCTGTGAATGGCCTCTGAAGCTGTCTTCGTTCTGCATTTTTAAAAAAAGAAAAACTTACTAAACACGAACAAAAGCTTACTAAATAAATGGAACCTCTTTAATTACACTGTTGCGCCAATAAAAACATTTGTGATATTGTGAATTTAGGAAATATTCTATATTATTGGTTTTAATTGTCAGGTACTTTGTACTTTTTCTACTGCTTTTTCTAGTGGTCTTGCAAAGAGAACGCAATTTCAAAAGCATTCATATAATAACTTGTTCTTAAGAGGTCAGACTATCCTTATGTCTACTCTATTTTCCCATTCCTCTTATATCTACAAGGTCATATGTAGTAAATGAAATAATACTTTTTTCAGGAGAATGAGTAGGCGAAATCGTGTAGTGAATATAAAGATCAAATTTGTATTGATAAGAGGTGGTTCTGTATCTATGAATACAGTACTAGGTCATAGTGGAGTGGAAAAGGGTCTGCAGCATCAGCGAGTGTGACACAAAGTACATCTTTGAGCATGTACGTAATAATGTTGGTTAACACACTTTGTTTATCAACTTTGCTAGAACAGAAAACCCCCATCATGAAGATTCTACACTTCGTTGATTAATTTTGCTAGGACAGAAAAGCACCCATCAAGTTCTTTTTTCTTGCGAGTTATGAATATATTTGGAAAACGTCGGCCATGTTGCCGTCCAGCACAGCTGTCACCCTCTTGCTAGACTTCATCATCGCCGTCATGAGTCAAGGGGTCAGTCTCATAAGCATGACATGGAGGGCAACAGCTTGCTGCTATGGACCTTTTTCCCCATTCAGGCATTGCTGTGCGTTATGAGCCAAGCTGTGGCATGGGAAGGGATGAAGGCTCCCAAAGCCTGCCGGAATTCCGGGCACCGATTGAAAAATACGTCTCTCTCTTCGTCATGGCAGTGTAACAAACATGAGCGGTTCCACAGCTTTTGGAAAGCCTCGTAACGGACCCTAACAAGGTTATACGGCGCATTTTCGCTTTAGTCTCGCTAAACCAGGAACGCAATCCATTTCCAGAAGATAAAAAATGCCATGCAGATATAGGATGATGCTCACAGCCTTGCAAAACCGTTGCGTTCTTTAAGAGTGTGTCCCTTTATTCAGTATTATGCTTGTAAATTATATTGTCTTTGGCGTCATAAAACCAAGTCTAATGTGTTATTTTATCTATATCAGTTCTTCCAGTAAAATTCTCGATGGTTTCTTGGTTTTGTGTATTGTTTTTATTGTTTATTTTCTCCTCAAATGCCTCTCATTTTAAAGCTTTTATTTTAAATTTCATATATCTTGATTGAATCCATTTTAATTTTAGTTACTAAAATATTAAAAGAAATTATATGTCATGTTTCCTGTTCCAATAACATTACTGTTATATACGTAATCTTTGTGAAAAGCACATACATTTTCTCAAATTACCAACTTCCATGACTGTGCCCACGAGAAGGTTGAGGTGAGGGGCATTTAGCACTTCTACTTTAAGATCTTTTGTGCCTGTGCTCCTGATGGGGTGCCCCCGAGTAGGAAAGGTGAGATGAGAGGATGCCTGAGATTATTGGACTTCAATTCGGTTATGTATTTGTGTTTTGTTCGTTCTAGCTTAGCCAATTCTTTGTCAGTGCTAACTTTTACCATCTTTATTCACAATTCGAAGGCACTTCTCGGAAATGCTTTGTAAGATACACCACCACATTATGGTTCAGTATCCAGCTATTCAAAATATTTTTCAGAATTCCTCAATAGGTACGAAAAAAAAGAGGATTAATATATTGTTTTTAACACACTTTTTAGGAAATTTTTGTAAAAACTATACATAAGTCCACATCTGCTTCTCGTCCTCCAGATATTTTTTCTTTGTCTTCAAATTGAAATCGTGAAATGCTTCAATATCTACGCTCTTTATAACTTGTATACACCAGGCATGTAAGTCAAAACAAAAATAGAACTTGACAGAAACTCATCGATGTCATCGCAGATATGTCTATCCACTAGTCTTTAGTACCTTAATTTTTATTTGGTTTGATCGCCATTGTATATAGCTGTTAACAGGACCTCCAGCTGTGCCTCCGTTACCCCCCCCCCCCCCATCTCTCTCGTCCCGTAATATGTGTGTTTTTTATGTTGCCGAAATTGCTTTTAGAAGCAATAGTGAAAATTATCAAACAGACCTTTGGATATTCCATATGCTGCTTTATGTGCTCGGAACGATGGTGGTAAACGGCAGTAAGAGATTTCAATTGCAATTCAACAAACCTAAACGGATTGGTGGTTTACTCAGATAGAAGAAAAAACACCAAAACCAAAATAATTATGGAAAAAAAGGGTTATCTCTTATTTCTAGAGCAAAGTTTTTGAAATTATTTGGGCTTACGTACATGAAGTAATTCACATTTACTAGTAGACTATCCCAACACTCTTATGCATAGCAATAGTAACACAAAATTAGCATAGTTTCTTCCACAAAGAATTTTCCTAATTAAGAATACTTTCCATGATATAAAAGCTTCCTCCATGAACTTTCATTTAGCAACTTTTCTGAAGGAAAAAAAGCAATAAATGAAAAATGAAGATTTTATTACTTTATGTGCGTTATAATACCCCATTTAGGAAATTAACTTTCAGTTTGCTATTGAGTAATTGCACTCTTAATATCACATAAGATACATCATATTAATCGATTCTATCATTATTGAGTGACAAGAACACTTCAGTGTAAAAGATGGGCCACAACAGAAACGGGCCAAGTGTTACCTTTCTACCTCCCCTCTTTCCCAATTCTAGCTATTATAATTGGGAAAAGCTCATATCAGTTGTTTCCTTATTTAATAATATTAATGTACACATCTACGCTTTATTATTATTATTATTATTATTATTATTATTATTATTATTATTATTATTATTATTATTATTATTATTATTATTATTATTATTATTATTATTAAGCTCAAACATAAGTACATTAAAGCGAAGTAGTTACTAATTGCCACCAACGGGCCTTGGTCCTTCGGCTTATATCACCGAATTCACCTTTATAGTTGATGTCCATCTTCCTATCTGTGGCTACTTCCGAGGATAATTGCGGTAACTATCGTGCATTTTACGTTACACCTTACTGTGTACAGCTGTCTCTAATCCAAATTGAGTTTCGCGTTTACATCAAACAGGGTAGAATTCCTTGGATAAGCTGCTTTATTTATGACCCCTTCTACGTTTTACGTCGAATATAATAATTCTTAGCATATCTATCCATTCACAAAGAGAAGTAAGAAAGGTTGGATTATGGATTAAACCCAGCGTACGTTCGATACGCCAGGAATGTGCGATCTAGGGAATAAGTTTGTCTTTCTAAAATGTGTGTGCTTTTTTGTCATTTTAGTGTACTATGAGTATTATGTACTGTCATGTATTATTAAGAACGTTTTAAACTCCTGCTTTGATGCAAGTTCATTATATTTTATCAGCCATCTAGTGATTTATCTAAAATTTGAAAACTACCAGAAATATTTTGCTTTCGGTATTGCTATATGCAGCAGCCATATATGTAATAATTTTTCGTTGATGTGTAAATTGGCGGATGTGTCGGATCTGGTCTATTTGGAATTGATTTTAAGGCCCGAGGTAGAGGCTTTGTGCGATAGAGGCTCTGATTTTTGCCGCACGTGCACTACCTGATATTACCTTTGTAGCATGGAGGCCATTGAACGCAAACATTATACTACCCAAAACCAATACCCCAACATGTAATCTCGCACAAACGTGTGCCGTCCAGCTTCCCAGGGGATGGGAAGGACCTGTGCTTTCATCAGAAAATTGTTCAATGTTTTTATTTGCCTTTTTGCATGCGAGTGAGGCTGGCTCAGAGCTGCGGTTTCGAGCTCTCTCTCTCTCTCTCTCTCTCTCTCTCTCTCTCTCTCTCTCTCTCTCTCTCTCTCTCTCTCTCTCTCTCTCTCTCTCTCTCTCTCTACCGTTTCTGTAATCACTCTGCACCCCTTCCACAACATAGAGGCGCCTTTCATGCATGTATAACCCGCTCCAAAGCTGTCCCCACATGGATGATTAATGATCTTCCGAACAAATTGTCTAGAAAAACATGCACCCCCACCCCCTCGTGGCTCCTCTGTAATCTTCCACCCCTTTTATGCTTTCCCTCTTTCCCTCCTTGCCTTTTGTGTGTAACTGTGCGCGCGCTCGCCGTGGCGTTTCGAATTGAACATGATGTCACATCCGGCTTGTCCTCCGGCGGTGGTAAAGAATACTGCTCTTGAATTTTGAACCTTTTGGCAAGCAATATGGGAAGGGAGAACGAGATAAAGCAATCTAGAAAATGAACTTGTGTGGAGAGTTCGCATTATTTTCCTGTCAGCATTAACCGGCATGCGGTTCCAATTTCCTTGCTGTCAGATCAAGAATGGATCAAGACTTACACCAAATTGTTGCTTACATCAAACGTATCCCCGTCGTTTTGCCACTATTAGCTATAAAAGTGCCATACGAAGTAACAATTAGCAATTTAACAGAATACTTCTTTTGCCTAGCGTAACACTTTCAAGACGGTAAAAGATAATCGACAAAATCCATAGTCACTCTTTTTCTGAGTCCACGAAAAGAGTTTTATCGTGTAGTTTTTTTTTTTTTTGTGATAGTGTAATGCTTCTTCAAACAAGAACAGAAAGGGAGTGAGAGAAACAGAGAAAGAAAGAGAGAGAGAGAGAGAGAGAGAGAGAGAGAGAGAGAGAGAGAGAGAGAGAGAGAGAGAGAGAGAGAAGAGAGAGAGAGAGAGAGAGAGAGAGAGAGAGAGAGAGAGAGAGAGAGAGAGAGAGAGAGAGAGAGAGAGAGAGAGAGAGAGAGAGAGAGAGAGAGAGAGAGAGAGAGAGTGACGACACAGCAGGTCCGAATACTCAGATTTCACTTTCTGACTCAGTGGAATCACATTTGACGTTTTGGGCCAGGATTTGTATGACACATCTTGAGCGTATGCGACCAAAGCACTGAAATTGGGGCTTGATCTTCTCTCACCCAATTCATAAGTATCCCACTAGATATTCAGTGTCCACGCTTCTTCAGAGATAAATGCTAGAAGCAGCTATTTTCATTCCCAAACCTATGTTTTAAACTAAGGTCAGTTGTGGACTATATTGGTCCAAACTGGAAGATCATATCAAGATTTCGGTCAGTTAGAAATGTAGTTAACTTCTGCACAAAGTACTTGGACGGAAAATAAAAGAAGGGTAGTACTTCGAAGCAGCACTTTGAAGTTTGCTTGAATGCTCAAGAACCGAATGGCATCAAGAGCAGATACCAAATATAAAAAAATATATGATTCTTGTTGCATAAGTTTCCTTTCGGTTTGTACAAATATTAATAAATGTTGCTTCTATGAAATATGAGGTAGGTTTCTGAATCCAAAGTTGTACCTTCCGAACATGTTACATCGCCTATCCGCTTCCAGTTCTTAGGGAAATTGACAGCGCCTTCTTTGTAGACGTTTCTAATTCAAATAGACGACCTAAGTTATGATATTCAGTCTTCAGCAGTTTCTAGTACATTTGCTGTGACTGCAGTTTTTCATTCAAATTATATGTAAGTTTTTTGCAAGTGTGCTGCAAACGTACCATTTTTTTTTTTTTGTAAAGGAATTGTAGCTTTATATTTTGATGCGATTATAACGTTAGGAAACAGGAAATCGTTCTCAATCAGTTGCCTTCGTAGGTTGTTACAATTGCTCAAGTAATGATAATGAGAACCAGGATACGGCTATGCGCTTTAAAACTCTTGGCTTAACAGTACGCTGCGCAGATTACTTCGCCTCCATTCCAATACATATGTATGTCGTGAGTTGATTCAAACGAATATCACACAGAAACCTTAATCCCACTCTGTTCGACAGCTTTAACCTATTCCGCGGTCCGTATTGTTGAACGTCTCAGCGTGAAGCACCGATAAAGGGATGATTTCTCTGAATGCTATGATCCGGAGAGGTAAAACTGGTGCAATTTACTGCAGGTACCTACATCTGTTGTGTAAACACCCAACTGAGTAAGCGAGCGACGCCGGGAGCACTTCCTCTCCGCTGGCGTGTCAGCTGCAAGTGACAAGCAAGTGATCAAAAGGGGCCGCCCCATCAAACACATCCCTGGTGCTTTCATTTTCTTTCCCCTGTGCTACCAACTCCTTTGTTTCCTTTCCGCACTCTTAGAAATGCACCTACAGCGTGTGCTCACCGCACGACTGCTGTCATAAGAGCTAATTTTATCGTGGGAATCGCTCAAGATAACACCCTTCTTTGACACCTAAGAAGTGCCTGCTAAGTCAAGATTTGGCAATTGATTCTTAATAAAATTAGACATTATTTTAAATTGTCCGACCTTAAGCACTCATGATTAATTTTATAATTGGATTACAGTTAGAAAGCATTGTAATTACCAATCTTATTAATTAGTTTCATACTACCCTCTTGTATCTTAAGCAAAACACGCTTCGTACGCCTATAATCCCAGAAAACGGAACCTTTGTACTCTTCAGTTGTCGACTATTATATTTCGCTATATTCTTCTTCATCATCTCATTCATATGAACGTTTAATGTTTTAGTTTGTGGCCATCCAAGAATTACTAATATTTAAATAATTTTAATTTTGATAACATTAAAAGTATTTATTTGATAGGAGTACAAATTTGAATTTTGTCCATTCATTGCTGGTAAAGTAACCTATTTGTATAGTCTAGTGCAGTTAGGTGCATGAATTACTATATAAAATTTGCTAAGCATTGATGTAATTTATATTATTGAGATGTGAAATGTAATTTTATTTGTTACATAAATTTTAGCATGAATGTAGATGTTTACTTCCTGCGTTACTTAATGTACTGAAAAATGCTTTGAGTCGAAAAGCTCTAAAACAGATGCATTAACTCCGAATGTGAGCTCTGTGTTGACCGAAGTAGTGCATTTTATATTATATTGAAAATAAAAGTAAATACCTTTCTAAGGATGTAGCCATATACGATTTCCATATTCTTTTGTGATCAAACCAATTGTATATGTTCATATTTCTGCTGATCACATATCTTCATATTTGATTTCTAGTGTGAAGTAACGTATATCTTGACGAAGAATATTTTCAGAAACAGAACAAATGTATACTTTAGAGGGCTGATGGACCATGCTCTATAGCATCTTGCTTACTCCTAGCATTTGCTGGCCTCAGCTCTTGTAGCTTTCCAACACTACTGCTTCGAATTGTGGCATAGTCTTAGGCTGGCCTGATAGGTACATATTTTTCGCAATGTACTTAATTCAGCAGGTGTGGTATAAACATTCTAAACATAAATTCTCAAACAAAAATAAAATTAGATTCGTTCCTCCATGCTAATCAAGAATTTCAGGAACTAACGGTTCATATTAGATAACATCGCTTCTGAATACATGTTTTACCCAAAAGAATTATACTTACTGAAAACTGAAATCGCTAGATTTGTGTTTGCTTACGGATGTCTTAGATAAATCATTGGGTTATGTGCAGTTAATAGATATGTTGTTTCGACCGTAAATAATAGACAAAAATAGATTCGGAAAATATTTCTGCACCGTTTATTGGTTACAAGAACTCCTAGATCTGTTTGAAAATGCTACGTGGGCTTGGATGGATTGGATAAAATTCAGCCCTTCAGCACTTTTTTATCCTTTTTCTGTTCCTTCCTTTGATGTGAATGTCCCATTTGAGTTAATTTGGTGCAAAGACGTCTCTATAGCGAAGGGAAGAAAAGATTACATAATATCTTGGGAGCCTCGCGTTCCCCACTGCGTTATCACATTACGCATTAATTGCAAAATCGATGTCAGGTTTTTATACTTATCACACTGCGACCCTTCCTTGATGAATTTGAAGCCCGTTTTCACCCTCCTCTTGCGCACCTCCCCCGGGTTACATTGTATCTGGAGAAGATTTGATCTGCTAGAAATAATCAGCAAGGGGAACCTAGCAGCTAGGGTGTGGCGAAGAGGATTACAAAGGTAAAACACGGCACACCTCCAATTGACACCTTTACAGCTGGGCCCCACCCAAGTCTGACCAGCCCTTCAATAATTCCCTTTATTCACTCATCACTCCCTCTTATCGATGCATACAGAGTACCTGGCAGACCTCTCTTTTGTGTTTCTTTTGACTAAAACTCTGACCTGGCAATTTCATAAAGAGTATATAAAAATAAAAAATCCAAAGTGGTTCTTTGGTGAAGTTAAATATAAGTATTGAATGAGACTCGTGATTTCATAAATTGTTCCTTAGATCAACGTTGTTTAAAATCCTTTTACCTATTTCTAAAATCATATACAAAGTAAATGGATGGTCCAAACTTAAAAGCATAATTCTCATTCACTGAAATGTAATACAGAAACAAAGTAGTATTAAACGATATAGTTTTTACTTGTTTATGTTTGTAGCTTACTAAAAGCCGCCAAAGGTGTCATGATTTTGTTTGTTTAGTTCATAAAGAAAACGGAGACTACTATTAAATATACGTATTTTGAGGTGGAATTTGCACGAACACGGGATCTTTCTAATACAACATTTCAACAGGATGGTGATCCTCCTAGTTTCCACCATCATTACGAGCACATGAATGTCACGTTGGATCGGTCGTACCCGAAATCAGGACTTGGTCGTCGAGATCACACTATTTATAAACTGTCTCAAACTAGAACGATTATGTTGTAAACATATGGAAGGGAACAAAGAGAGAGACAGACATATTTTAATGGAGTGCTCTTCGGCCCTGATCTTTGTAGGGAAGTTCATGGATGTTTAGAAGGCTCCCGACGGTGCATTGGAGCACACTCTTGCCATTTAAGTGTTGCGCTTTTGGTTCAATTCCGTGTGGAATTGGTTCTCTTTAATGAAATATCAACTGAGTTGAAATTAGTTTTTTGCTAAGATATAAGCTATCCTTAATAACACAACGACGACCATGATGATGATGATAATAAATAATAATAATAATAATAATAATAATAATAATAATAATAATAATAATAATAATAATAATAATAATAATAATAATAATAATAATAATAATAATAATAATAATAATAATAATAATAATAATAATAATAATAATAATAATAATAATAATAATAAATAATATGATAGAATAGGCAACCCAAATAAGGGGCACGGATGTTGTGGGATGAGGGAGGGTGATACATCTTTACTGCTTTATCACTGCATTACTTATAACTGCTTGCTCCTGCTTCAGTTATTTTACTTTATTGGATTTTATTTGCTAACACTCTTACTGCGTACCCACCAGACAAGCGTAGTTGAAGTAGGACCAAATTTAGCTTTGATTGTTACATCGATCAAAGTGACATACTGTTTGTGTTATTAATTGCGTAAATTGTATATTATTATAATAATTGTACCGTACTATAACTACTAATTTTACAGCGATATAATACTATTGAGGCTATGATCACAAGAAGTCAGACATACAGGTACTCAACTTTTATAAATGTCATTTCATGAGCTTTATTGTCGTGTTTGTGGCAACAACCGTTATAGAACTTTTTATCGTTTTTGTTGAAATAAAGTTATTTGATCGACTTTTACTTCCGCTGTAATATTTACATAAACTCGCACAAAAAAGGGTCAAAATGCCCTATTGCATTATTACTGTTTTCAGCACCGTAATTGACACATATACTGAGAACATCGCTTACGTGGTTTCAGCGGCTGCGATAACTAGGCTGTGCAAAAGGCTTGTGGTGATACATGAGTAGTACGTATGTTCGCCTAACATAACGAGAGCATATTGGATATTAGCGGGGAACCCGAAACCAATCTGTACATAAAAGCTCATAAATAAAAGGGTTTTGATATATTAAATGTTTTGAAGAAGAAAAAGTGAGGGTTGAATAATTTCTGTTAGGATCTCCTCCAGTTGCATATACAGAAGTAATGGAACATCTGTTAATAACAAAAACATATACATGCCAATACTGGTTTTGATAGTATACATACTAGGATTTCCTTGCCTTCTATCTCTCTCTTGTTTCCGTACATATTTGCAGCCTCCCTCTGTTTCACGCCTCATTTCCTTGCCTCCTTCCCTATCCATCGCGTGTACGTTATGTCTTTTGTCCCATCACAAGAGCAAGCCAGTCATCGTATGATAACCAGGGCTGAGTCATACTGATACAATCTCATCATTTCTTGTTTGCTGCTGCAAATAGTGTATGGTTTCTGAACAGCATCCCAGACCAATTTTACCATATTCTAGCCTACTTTCCAGATAAGATATTTTTAGTAGTCTAGAAAAAAGTACGAAGAATACGTCCCTGATAGTGTGCATAACTATGAAAAACTAACTAATTGTATCTATGCTATAGAAAATGATTATACAGTACATTATTATATTAGATATTGCTAATTGAAAGAAGCTTTGCTTTGATTGTATCATAGGCCTTTCTAAAGAGGGAAAGATGATTGGCCAAAATATGGTTGAAAGACAATGGAGACTATGTATTGACCGACGTCTTTATCAGTTCTGTAGCCGGAAAAGTCCCTGAAACTCGCCGAATCAACTAATGCTTTTACGGCATTGCGATACAATTTTAAAGCTTGAATACACTTCTCAGATATATGAAAGATAAAGGCCTCCTTTTGACATTCTCATCCTGGTGTATCTGTGAAAGCTTGCGTTCAATTTGAGGACAGGTTGATTATAAACTTAGAAGTCAGCAGAAACGACATCAATACTTCCTGATTTCGAGCTAGGTATTACCCTATTGGCCAAGAACTGTGAAGAACACCTAAGTTTTTGTTGATAAAGGTATTTCATATCAGTATTTCAACCATTCTTGAATTAGTGCGTACATTTTGTTAACAAGTATTGTTAGGTATTTCTATAATAGTGCTGGAGCAGAGAAGCATAACAGCAACTGGCTGGGAGGTAACGATGGCAACTTTTTGAGCCCTCGAAAGTAAACATCTGAGCACATGTTGGGGCGGGGGAGACAAAAAAGGAGGCTCGCCATACCTTTTACAAAACGTCAAAGCGCAGAGTGATACTATTATTGGTCAGAAATTACCTTGTGATTGGCGTTGTACTGTCACGTTACCATCTCAGTATGTTGTTGCTATATTTACTCGCTACCGTCGTTTATAACCACAATATGTGAAAGAGACAGCAACGCTCTGAATATAAGGTTTAGAAACATTAAATTAATAAAAGTTGGCTAAATGAAGTGCTTGCAAGCAAGATTCAGATCGTAAATTTCCACTGAAACAGTAGTTGTTGCATTCTTACCACTCGAGTGGCTAAAAAATTGACGAACTCCTGTCTTTTGATAACACCGCACAAGTGTCAATCACCGGATATTTTCTCACGGTCCATTATGTCAGATCCCATTCTTGGGCAAGCTAGGTATCCTCGCCATACAGACGTAAAACGTCCGCAAGTATGGATAATTTTTTAAAAATGTTTCTCTTGTGTTCAGTAGATCTCAAACTATATGTTTCCGATGGCATTTTGGTATCGAAATTTTGAATTCGATATGACACTATTTCTGGTTACTATGTGTAAATGATTGGAAAAATATGAGATCAAGATTTCTTTCAGTGTGCTAATTAAATTCTCCACAAAGATTAATTAGTTCAGCCACCATAAAATTTTAGAAATATTTGGAAAACAGCTATATATGAGGCGAGTTGGTATATGAGTTACTACAAATAATAGCATAGAGAAACAGGAAGGTGCATCAGCAATTTTAAGTTGTGGAAGAGGAAACAGACTGTATAGTAGAAGGTTCTTAGAAATAGGTTTTGGCCTGTTAGGTGAAAATCCCATGCCATACATTACTGAGCAACCAAGGGAGTGAGGGCAGTACATCAAAACGCAATATCGCACCGTGGATCCCGCACCTCCATTGAGGTTTTTTACCCCTCGCGCCCCAAACTAACAACAACCGACCGCATTCTCCCTTAACGAGAATGATGACACAGCAAAAATTCGCCTTTCTTTTTTTTATGAATGCATAAAAATTTGTCATGGCAGGCTCTCCCTCCCCCATTTTCCCAAATAATAGCCCCGATGGGAACCGTGGTGGGGGGAATCAAATGCATCATAGACCATTGATCCGTTGTTACCATTATACTACCACATGCATTACAGTGGCACATAAAAAGCAGAGAGGGAGCACACGTCATCAGTCACCGACCGGAGACGGTCCACGGGCGCAGGAAATAACAGCGTAACTCATTTCGTTTCGGGAGAATCGAACCCGCGTGTGTCAGGTGATGAGATGAATTGCCTCGAGTGTGGGAAGGGCGGCCAATAAAAACGACGCACATATTTCCCAGCAATTTCTCGACAGACTGAACTGCTCTCGCCACCGCGAACAGACCGAAAAACCATCGCCTACCCACTGTGAAAAATGGTTTTTTGAGGGTTTTCATATAAAATCGGCTAGGGATGACGGAAGGAATTGCGTTTTGGCAAATCGCTTCCTGCACTCGTTTTCGCCATATCGATGTTTGCTGTGTACTACCCTACTAATATTAGCCTCATAGATGGTTGTGAAACAGATTTCCGCAACACGTAGCCACGTGTCTAAACATGCAACACGTGTTTCCGCCTTCATTTTTTGCTTCATAACAAATGATATTCAACTGTACGAGTAATGAAATCACTAAGAATGAATAATATACATATATGTTTTTGTTTTGAACATGTTCAACATTGTTTGAGATTATTCATTAAATTCCTTTCATACTCTTTCTATAAATTATTACAGCATTTTAAAAGGAATATATCCACTTTTGTTTAGTTACTAAGTATAGGTATGTTTCTGAACTTTTCTCATTTTTATTAAGCTTTAGCTCCGGTTTTCTGGTACATTTCTATGAGTGCCATTCACTTCTAATGAGCTTTATTAATATTCAGCCTAATTAACAAACTTCAACTCCAGTTGTGGCCATTTCTAAGAAGTTTTTACTGTGTTGAAAGAAGGTGAGAGAATGATGGGGATAAATGAGAGAGAGAGAGAGAGAGAGAGAGAGAGAGAGAGAGAGAGAGAGAGAGAGAGAGAGAGAGAGAGCGAAATAAGCTTATGCAAGGAAGTAGAGGAAGTTATTACATTCCACTAAAAATTCGATACTGAAACTGTTTTAAGATTCCCCGAATAGACAAGAAGCACTTTTAGAAAAAGGTCCGCGTGCTCATGTGACTAACTCACTAAACATGAGTAGGAGAGCAGGTTAAACTCCAAACTGGAGAAATTTAAATTCAGTGTTTTCCAAGGGTGCGACAGGAAGATTATCAAAAGGATTCCCCAAATTACCGTTTATATGGAAAATGTTTCTAAAACTTTAATTTCTCAAAATGGCTCTGACAATTTAGATTAAATTATCAAATGTGTAAGCTAATTTCATAAGAAATGACACGTATAATCTTAAATTTTTTGAGAATATTCCCTTCTGCCCTCTTCATTCTGAAAGACATTCTAATAAATGATAAACTATGGAAGAAATCTTACTACATACAAGTTTATATCCTGTTGAAACACACAATTTATGACATATAAAGTTGTTTATGAAGTTATCTATTTTCGAGATATTCCTTGACATTGGTTTATTTCAAAATAATTATACGTTTCTCAAATGGGAAATCATTAATCTTTTTCTCTCCTTCTTTGTGGTCATGCAAAGAAAATGAATGAAATTTCAAGCTTGTTAGCTGTTTTTCCTAATAGCACTTACATGTGTAAACTTACTTTAAAAGGAATTGCAAGGTTTGATAATTGGCTTGAAGGTAGTCGCCATTCTAGGATTTTGCTTTTGTCTATGGGCTTTTCTAACCAGAACCAAGTTACGTTCCGTTTTTCTGAACGTCATTGCAGAATCTAGACAACTGAAGTATGTGTAAAGAGACAGATGGTGTCTTGCCTCTGAATAGGAACTCTTTGAATGAGAGGTTCAAAATCATTTTGCTTCTGGTACCACACATTCTGAATGAAATTAAGAAAAACCGTAATATTGAATAAAGTGTTTTAATGGGATCATTCCTGCCGAATAATAATACTAACTTTGGGATTGTTACCTCGGAGACAAATGACGCTGTAGTTACTTCGAGACTCGAACATATTAGATCGGCTGCATATGAAAGAGTTTTAAATGGAATTTCATGACTAGATCAACTTAGCTGATAACCAAAACAGATTTCGGATAAGAAAAACGTCAGGGGTCGGATTCCCAGTGTACATTTGCCTTCTAGTTCCTCAGGACCCTTCAGGAAGTGATCGCCTCTCCACCGCATCCGAATTTCTCACCCTTCGCTCCTCATCTTGGAAACGCCGTGAAAAAGCTTGCTGGGTTTATTGCGGTTGAATAGCAAATATCCCCGAGGAGAGCTATACAACTGCGAGGACCTGTGGGAGTCACAATATGCACAGGAAATGATTGGGATTGCAATAAAATTTATATTCTGTTTTGCCAGGGAAACTGTAGCGAGATTTCCGCCATTCGTTCTTCTTTATCCGCTCCTATACTTTACTGCCCTCCTTCACGAGGAGAAATATTGTCGGGATCATCTGCTCCGGCGACACAGGGCCACACAATTCAACTTCTTCGTCCTTTATGCTCTTGTATATTACACCCACTCCACTCAACTTCCCCCTCAGCTATCATTTCACCCATCACTTCCTCTGCACGCTGCCTCTAAGAAAAGTATCTACCTGGTCCTAAGGCTTTATACAGAATCTTCAAGTGTTCAGCAAGTATTCTACGTTTAGTCATATTCTTATTCCACATGCCATTAACTAAGTTTCCTTTCACTTGTTTCCTTATCACTAGTATTCCCGAACTACGCCAGAGTTGTGAAAGCAAATTGCTAATGTTGCTTTAATCGGGACTAGTACTACCTTTGAGCAAAAATTGTGTCGCTTCTATCACCAAGCCGTTCATTGGCAACTACAGCATCGGTGCAGTAAATGTTGACCACTCTAAAATGAGGTTGACGCATACAAAGAAGCTTGTTTTATTTAAACTGAAGCATCGGCATTTATCAGATGTGTCTAAAGTCCGCTGCAGGAGAAGGATGCGAACATCGCTTTTGTCTTGTCATGAGCTCACCTTACAGTTTGTTTTCATTAGAGTTATTCAATATATGGAAATTAATTATTTTCTAAACCCTGTTTCTTATTTACAACCTTACAATGTATCTCTTAGCTGTCAGTGGAATACTACTTCTCATTGGCTGCTCTCGGGAATTGGTTGTTGTGCAATATAAACTAGTCCCTTATTTAATATGGTTGTTTATTTTAATATCTTCAAAGGGCTTTATCAAATTTACATTAACATACGCGTAAGAAGAAAATGTAATATGTAATAGAAATGCATCTGGAGGGCGTGCAAATTCTTATGAACAGCTAGGAAGGGGGATCCTTCGGTTTAAACCCACCTCTCAGGATGACGATGGCTGTGTTTCTATTCATTACATAGTTTTTATCGCCTGAAATTGCGTTTTGATTGTGGAACGTATCCACTGAAATCTATAGCGTAGCAACTCAAGGAAAGCGGATGGAAAGTGAACACGGAGTAATATAAATTAGCGGAACAAGGTTATAAGAAACAGGGTTAATTTCATTTTTGTGTTGTGAATATCACTTCGTAGTGAATAAATATATTTCAGATACGTTGCATCTCAAGGTACAAAGACCCGCGTTACAAACTACACAGTGGAGTAACCAGGAAAGAAATAAGAGTTTATGGAAAAGAAACTTAGGTTGTAGGAAGTATTTGAAATGTCGCAATTCTAAAAGGAATAGGCTACCTCAGCATAGTTGTTTAATGTGAAACTAAATATTATAGAAGTTTAGAGAGGAGAAATTAAATAAGCAAACGCATTGAAACAACGGTGTTGTGGAACGGCTGCAAGTGTCATGGCGGCTTCTGTACTCGTGCGAATGGGAAGAAAAACAAGAGAGCGGGATGGCGTTTGGGGGATCGAGCGATCAGTCGGCTGAAAACCCAATCATTTCCGGTGTCCGAGTGCGTTAACCCGCGCATAAAGATGATACGCTGTGACAGAAGGAGGGCCACAAATGAAACAAGTGTTAAACGCTACAGCACAAAATAATCGCAACTAGCCGAGCGATTTTCAGATAAGTTTTTAAAGGCTTTTAAACGTTTACGTGATCATTGGGAGCGGGGGGGGGGGGGGAATGGGCACACCTCGAAGGAACACCACAAAACTAAGGAACAATATTCAAAACCCTGGCGTTATAAGGGTTTGTTGTACCATTTGTATTTAAGGCACTGTAAACATGCTATTTAGTCATAGTATTGAGCGTTCACCATTTGTCTAATTTGAACAAATACCTGACTGCTGTGATTAGTATGCGGAAAAATAAATAACAGAGAAGCTTAAGTTGTAAAAATCTTATGTGTTACATTAACATGTCTTCTATAACCATTCTTGAATAAACTGTTTTTATAAGGCTTATTCTTCTATTTACTTTACCTTAATCTAGATGAACGAATATGGAAGTAGTTTTATTACAATGGGAATAATGTAATATTAAAGGCTTTAGTGATAGTCAAACGATTCTGAAGAAGAGAGTTTTGTTTTATAGAGTTTTTGTTTAATTCGCTCTGCAGGAGCGAATTCTCTCACAGAAACTACTTTGATTATTAATTGTTTGTTATAAAATAGAAATATTTTGCTGCACTTTTTAATGAAGCTAAACTTACATAGTTAGCTACCCACATACAGCCAAGTTTGACTAAACATATCGTACTTTCAAGTTTTGAGCAAAATGTCCTCTAAATGTACAGGATGAAAGAAAACAACCTTTATCCCGCCATCAATCAGGTTCAAATAAACCTTTATTTGTTAATGAAAATATTGATAGAATTCCTTTCCGGGCCGTAGTGTTTTCGCTGTGCAAAGTCATTGGTCTTTTAATTGAAGGTTGTATAAAATCTAGCTTGTTAGCAGAGCTTAAAATGGGGATGAAAAAAGAAACACGTTTTCTTCTCTGTGCTGTGTTAGTATTACCCGATATCGAGCAAGACGGTCAGAAATATATAACTGTTAAATGTTATCGGTCGTTGACTTTTAGAAGTATAAAAATATCACATCGGCGAAAAGTAAATCCCAAGGAAGTACTTATCTGACAACTAAAAATAGAGCATTATTCAAAGTTTTCTACAAAGATGGCTGATGTTAGGGCAGGAACTCGTGAGCGGAATGTCTTTGGAGTACCGCTAGGATCGTCCATCCAAATTCGGGTTTTCACACATATTTTCTGGTTTTCATAAATGACAAACCGCAGGGAAGTTCAATGTGAAATATTTCCTTTCTAATTATCATTTCATTTGAGGATATCATCACGTTTACCATATGTGGTGCGTATGCTTTATGAACATGTGTGTATACCAAAAGCGTTTGCAGTTATTCCAAAGTAAATATTATGTTGAAATTTGTGTGATTAATTCGTTATAACACAAATTCATTGCTTCTTGCCAGTGTAATTGTATAGGTATAAGCAGGAGCTGATATGTGTTTATTTCTTGTTTGTAATCTGTATGAAACAACTTACCGCTGGAGAAGCAATACTTTATTACTGCTACAATACTGCTACATAATCACTATATACATATTTTACTGTAATATAATAATTTTAAATGTTAAATATTAATTGAGCATGTATCTCTTTGTGTGCATTAGTGTTACTTTTCTGTGTTACTTGTTCTTGATTTAATTGTGCAGAAGTAATGATTAGGCGAAAAAGTTAATAGACTTATATCACCAAGGACGCTTGTGCGTTTGGTTTTAGCTTGCTGGTGCATAATTCAATCAAGAACCAAGTAATAAAGCTGTTGTCCACATTATTTTTGTCTTGTACTGTTATCTTCGCATTTCCAATGTGCCATTAGGTCTGGAAGAGGGCGGAGCTGTAATGGAGAAGACGGTGTGGCGCGGCTTCTTATGTTTTATTTTACTTTCAACTTCGCAGATTTGTTTTTGTTTTAGTTTTGACATTCCATTCTTGTTCCATCTTATTTGTCGCAGGTTCATCAACGCGAGGCGGAGAATCGTCCAGCCCCTCATTGACCAATCAAATCGAGCAGGTGCGAGCGGTAAGTTATTTTCTAACAAGGGTCTATTTGCTCGGGTCTTCCTAACCCTCTTTCTTCTTTTCTCTTCTGTTCCCAAGGTTCATCCAACGCGAGGCGCCGAATCGTGCAGCCCATGATCGATCAATCGAACCGGGCGGGTAAGTCCGCCCTAATAATAAACCTGCACTACATACTCGGGTACATACTTGGTTCAACCAACTTTGGTACAAGGTCATACAATATCTTTATCCTGAGAATGATGTAACTAGAAAATTCAAACGAAATCCCTTCATATTTCCAAAGTAGTCCAGCAAGGTAAGTACAAAGGTTAACATAAATGGAATGCTGCAAAATTGGTTTCTGAACTCACGGATTCAAGTTGTAGTAGTCACTCGTCCCGAGATTTTTACGTAAATCCATTCTTCAAGAAAGAATACCATTTGAGTTGGTTGTTTACGTTGAATGTGTATGATAATGCGAATGAAAGCAAATTCAGTAGATAGCACCTTATCCAGTTCTGTATGAACAACCTCTTCCAAAGAGTGAAATAAAGAAACTGTATTTGTGCAGAGACACAGTTTAGTATTAGATAAAACTAGAAACTAATTTTTGCAGCACTCCATTTCGTGATTAAGGGAAGTATTGCTTTTGTTAAAAGCCGTTGCAAAAAATATAACTTAAATTTTTTAAACTGATTACATTCTTATTTACATTAAATTCTTATAAAACTATAATCATTTTGGAATTTTGCCAAAATCGTATCTCAATTTTGCTATTATAGTCTTAAATTTGGCCTTGCTTCATAATTTGGTTAAACCAAGCGCTGTTTTCTGCTTTGAAGTACACGAGAGTGCCATCTAGTTATTTTTAAAGAAAGCTCCAGATGTGTGTGCATGTGTGTCATTTTTGAATTTCTCATCTTTAGAACAGCAGTCCTGGAAACTCGACTTACACTATGAAAACTTAGCTACGAGCCATATTTGGTGGGTTTCTAGAAAGATTATTCAAAATTTATATCTTAGGCTATATTGAAATAATGTAAGCTTCTGGTCTCTACAAATTCAAATGTAGTCTAATCCAATAATATTCACAAAACATAAAACAGCAATTTGTTTAAAGAAAAAGTTATTTGTTACGCGCTGTTTTCACAAATCTTAGCTCATTCGCTGTTTTCCTCTTATCCCAGCCCATTGTCCAGCCTGACAGGTGAATAAAAAGCAAATTTTGGCTATTTAGCGTTATATAAAAACTTAAAGCCTTAATGTATATGTGTTTTGTGGAGAATCCCCATCTTTTTCGGCCTAATGAGTTCTTTTTCAGTTTAATTCTCACCTTTATTTAAACTTTTTCTCACTCCAGAAATTTGATCGCTTATTGCTTCTTTTACGAGGAAGATAAAATATTTGGTATTTACCTGAGTTACGAGTAATTAATTAATATGACTGTATTAAATTTGAAGGTTCCTAGATGCCAGGAATATACATTCCATCTCAAGGAACTTCAGATAATATACCACATCACAAATTAATGCCAACTACAGACAGCTAGAAGGAGACAGTTGAAAGCTCTCTGTAGAACAGGGAGTTTATGTACTGTCGAGTTTCTAGGACTCTCCTTTATTAAACAAATATAGGCATAATGTCACTTAAGAAAATGAGCAGGATTCGATTCCACAGAAAGACATAATCGAACATGCCCTGCCCTGCAGTACGTTTTAATATGCTTGGCGTTCCAGTTGTACACAGGTCAAAATCAATAATACATTACTGCGTTACTTCGTCTTCATTGAATGATAAATTGTAGATAAGCCTTGGGAGTATCTGCAGGTGATGGGAGCTTTTAATAATAAATCTTGCACGCATGGTCGAGTCCTATATGGGTCGATTGCTTTCTCTTTCTTGGTGGTGCGGTACTAGCTTAACTCACTCTTCTCTTGATGAATTTATGACAGAAGACATTTAGCTGATGTTTTAAAAAGACGTTATTACTGGTTGATTTTTTTATAGGGATGCCACCTGAGAATAGCTATTTCACCGGAATGGAAGAAACATACTACGGATCTACTCATGCAAATAACTACGTGGGTTATTTTTGAAAATAAAGACAAGGCTAAACGGTCTAATTAGTTTTAGTATTATATTTTGTATTGTTTTAATCTCATTCATATGTTTGCCTTTTTACATATCTTTGTTAAGTAATTCAGGGCCGTAACAGCACCGTAGGATGAACATAATGATGTATCAAAATTCAGTTATAGGTACTAATGTAATGTTGAATTAAGAAACTGATTTGTTAATTGTATTATTGATGTAGAGTTGTTATATCAGCTCAGATTTTAAGAATTGAGATTTCAATAAAGACACATTCCTCAAGATCAATATAAGTGTTATAATAATACTACATATTTCTGATACTCTTAAATAAGGAGAGCTGTAATGGAGCAAATATTAATATAAATATATTTGGACATTTGCTGATTGAATAGCAGTATACCCCAGTGTTTGTAAAAAAATAAGTAAATGATCCCTTATCTTTGAAAGGTCTGAGTGTGCATTCACATGACTGTCTCTACTCTTACACAACATATTCTTGCAAACACATATTCCTTTATTTCATGTTAATCGAGAAATACATTTGTAGAAGTTACCTTATTATTGTAGGTGCAGAGGGAATATGGGAATACACTATGCTTTTAGCGCTAGAAGAGATGGTCGCTATGTAATTGCGTTCAAATTTCGTTGTGTTTGCCTGACCAACAGAAGAAAAATAACGAATAAGGTGTTCCCATTTCAGAAGAGTAAGTAATTCAAACAAATAAGAAATGATTCACTCCATAAAAAATAGTACTGGACATTAATTGTGTATTTTAAGGAGATGTACATTTTCTGTGCAGTAAGAAGTATACAAAATCCACTCAGAATGAACAGGACCTTTAATAGCATTGACGCAAATATATTTCGTGAAGACAACTTTAAAAATGATAAATTATTTAAACTGGTTATAGCCATTTTTTTTTTCTGAAAATCAAAATTTTCTAAAAATGTTCCATGTAAAGGGTACTCTGGGGATTTTCTTGAAAATCTTATAATTGCATCCTTCGACGACCAAATCAATCAAACCATAGCGTAATAGCCCTAGCGGTTCAAAGCCTGCCAGTCCGACAGCCGGTCTCACGTCCACATACACAAGGTAGAGGTGGGCGATAACCCAACCGATATGGGGAGGAGATGTGGTCAGCATCTCGGCACCCCCAGCCGGAAAGTTGGCGTAGGCAACCAGGGTCACTACCTGGAGTATACCCTCAATTTCCTCACGGTGCTGAGTGAGCACCGGTCCTATACACAACCTCAGAGGATACTGAACTTAAATATTTTTCATTTTTGTTCACACAAGCATATTTTTTAAAATGACCTTTTTGGATTCTGGGAGTCTCGAAACACATATTTTCAATGAAATCTCGATATCGAACTTTTGGGTGGAATGCAGTACCTCGCTCTGTTTCATGCAAGTATATACGGGGGCTGTTCAATAAAGAATGATCATAATTTTTTACGGTCATAATTTTTCGCACTAAAATTCAAGCTTATTCTGTTAGCTTAATGTAAAACAATCACGCCGTAGTAGTTGCATTGTTGGTACTTCTGGTTCCCGCCTGTTAGAACCAGGCAAGTTCAGACATGTTCAATATCGCCTACCGCTGTAATGGAGGTAACACGCGAGGAACAATATGCGGCTTTGAAATACTGCTTTCGTGTCAACAATTCTTCAGTTAAGGCCTATACAATGTTACAGGAGGCCTATGGATAGTCTGTTCTTCGCTACAGCAAAGCTCGGAGGTGGTTTAAAATGTTTAAAGAGGGGAGGCAATCAATTTCAAAGGAAGGTGGACCCGGTGCTCCATTTACTGCTCTTACGGAAAAAAAACATCAACACTGCTGCTGCCATTGTGGGAGAGGATCGACGAATTACCTTAGGATCACATTCTGAAATACTGAAAATTTCATTGGGTGCCACTCACACGTTGGTGACAGAAACATTACACATGTGACGTGTTTGTGCGCGATAGGTCCCGAGACTGTTGATTCCCCAACAAAAGGACGTTCGCATGCAGGTCTACATGCAGTTAAAGTTGAGGTTACAGGAAGATCCGGAGTTTCTTTCAAACGTAATCACTGCTTATGGAACTTGGCTACATCATTTTGATCCTGAGAGCAAACAGCAAAGCTTAGTGTGGAGATCTCCTTCATCACCAACCCCCTCCCCCCCAAAGCAAAAGTGGTTGCTTCTGCTGGAAAAGTTATGGTCATCTCATTATTTGATATTCATAGACTGGTTTATCAGCATGGTGTACCTGCACACACAACAGTAACTGGACAATACTAAAGGGATGTCCTGAAAACATTGCAAGTCCATATCAGGCGCAAAAGACCACATTTCCGTGAAGCAGGCTGGATGCTGCACCACGATAATGCGCGGCCGCATATTGCCAAAGTTGTTGCTGAATATCTTTCAAAAATCAACGTGAAGTGCATCCCTCACCCTCCCTATAGTCCGGATTTAGCCCCATGTGGCCTTTTTCTATTCCCTAACTTGAAGAAACGACTTCGTGGAAGGCATTATCCATCATCAGAAGCAGTGGTGAAGGCTGCGGAGGCGATTTTGAAGAATCTCTCAAAAATGGTTCCCTTCATGTCTTTGAAGACTGGCAGAAATCCTGGGACAAGTGCATTGCATTCAGGGGAGACTATTTTGAGAAAGACCATCAGAATTATGAGGATGAGTAAAATACGTTGTCAAAAAAATTGTGATCATTCTTAATTGAACAGCTCTCATACTACACAAAGTAAATATTAAAACCTAGTATCAACTTGTTCCCCTGCTATGTAAGAGCTGCGAGTAATTTTATTATTAATTCTATAAAACCATATATTAAGTTTGTGTGACAAAGTAATGCATATGTTTATAAATATAACTCCTGAAATAAGCTGTTTATTTACTTTTCACAGAAAGTTTAGCGTAAAATATCCTTGATCATTTAATTAGTGTTTATTATTTCTAGGTATCAAGTGCTGCTCAAATATTCGTACAGTAAAATTGAAGTTATAAGCTATGAAGAATTCCTACTTCCAAAAATAGATAGCTACATAAATAGCTCATTGTATGAAATATTTTAAGGAAAATAATATACTAACTCTGCCATGTCTGTATATCTTAGAAACCGTATGCTTTATAAACAACAACATACAATATTTCCAAACAAATAACACTATTCTTGAACATTATACTAGGAATAATACTAAATTACATATACTGGGATCAAGATCAAATAAAAAACTTGTTTTTTTAATTTTTTTGAATTTTTTTGAATCAATCCAGTTGCAACTCCGCGATTATGAAATCTGTACATTAAGTAGCTTGTTTTGCATCATGGAAGCCAAGTATAATAATTAGTCTCTTTAATGAATGGAATTTGATTTTAACATCCGCTAGAGAGCACCATTGGGCTACCGCAGCCTGCCATAGATACCACCAACCAACTAATGTAATAAAAGTTCATATCGTTCAATTATAGAACGGCCTCACTTTGTTCAAACAATTCTAAGTCGATTGCGGCTTCTATCTTATACATTTTGCCCCTGTTTTGTTGTGCTGCTGCATATGCTACACTGTTTGAGCCTAGACTGTAATTTCAAAGTCACTTTCTCAGTGTACCGCTTGCCAATATCCCTCAGTTAGCTTTTAAACCTCCACATACTATGCCTGTTTCAATATAGTAATCTAGTCTATGGTTTTCTAGTCATTTCTTTAATTTGGATGCAGCAAGATGCTACAAACTAACGTACCAAGTTTCATATTAATCGATTCTGCTGCCCTTGCGTGAAAAGATTCACACATATACAAGAGCGCGCGCGCACGCACACACACGCGCACACATATTCACGGACACAATCAATCATCCATCAAAATTAGAACAACCAAAATAAATTTGTTATATATTAGATAATCGTACATCACTTCAAACTGCACATCATTGTGTCAATAGAAAAATGCAATGACATCGAATTACAATGGCTTGAATATGGGCCTCATTTCAATTACATCCTGCAGATATAAACAGCAACCTACTGCCGCTATTGGATCTAGATGCTTTAAGGCCAAACGGAAGTCCGCCATGCCTTCAGAATCAGTATTTAAAGGCCAACAGATGTGGAATACACACTTACCTGATCACTTCACACTGCTGCAGCTATAAAAGAAATATATACGCCATCGAGCTCCCCTTTAAAGAGAGGTTAGGAGCCATAACGGAAGGTGGCATGTTTCTTTTAGGTTCGTTATACGGCCCACGTTTAAGACTGTTTTAAACGACACAAGAAGGGAGCGCAGATGGGCAGCAGGGGGTAATTGCTTACCGGGGTTTTTACTGCACATGAAAAGAATTCCCCTTTGGAAAGCAATTCGATGTCGTTAGCAAATTTGTCTCAGCTTCTGAGACTCAATTTTATTTTTTTAGGAGCGTCTCTGCTTCAAACATTTTATGTCTAATAAAAAGAATCGTGGAAAAGCTGTTTGGTTTTTATCTAGAACCCTCAAGGTAGTCTCTTGAATGATACACTTGATTGTAAAAATAACTTCTGCACCATCTCCGATTTTTTCAAAACATTCCCAGGTTGCTAGAAAAAATAATACTATTTCTCCGTATTATTACTAAAATTTCCTATAAAATAGTGTAGATGTTCAATAAAATAGTGCAATTAAAGGCACCAGGGAACATTGGTCGTCTGAACATTTGACTCTGCCAACTGCACCAACGTATTCAAATGCACTATGTGAACTGAAGTGCAGGGTTAAGCGGCATCTGAAGGAAGAAACTGAACTGCCAAAATAACGCAAATACTTAATTCGCGGATATTGTCGGGGTTATATGTACCACTTGTGGCTTGTGTGCCTTGCAACCGTGCGCTTAATGCTCTATAACACGTCAAACATAAATAATATTACTATGGGTAGTTAGTTAAAAACCTAAATTGGAAAAATAAGTAGGGAACTCCCATATATGCGTTTGTATCCCCTTTATTGATGTTCAGTTACTACATTTATACTGTTACAAATAGTAAATTGTAACCCAGAAGACTGCACCATCTGTTGCGTTAAGGAGTTAAGGTGCGTACATCTGAAGGTTTTACCATGTACTCAGTTACCAGACGCGTAGAGCTAAGGGTAGAGCAAGGTAGGAGCTAGATTAGAGATAAATATGTGAAAGAAAGTAGGTAGAGTGGAAGTAGAGACAATTTTGAGTTCTAATAAGCCAATTTACTATATCCTAATAATAAGTACAAAGTACTCCCTCAGGAGACTTAGGGCCGAAATATTGTTAACAGTTACACTGAGGCTGTACAGCCGTGTATAGTAAGAGAATGCGACGTGTAGAATAGCCATCACTGGAGGGCGGCATGGCGAGCCTGCATCTAAGATCAGCGTGACCAAACTGAAGTGACCCACTAGAATGACCAAGACGAGAGTGACTCACGACTGCCAAAATACGCAGTCTTTAAATACTTTTACTTTCAATATGGCGACATATTGCTAATTTAGCATTCTCACGCCAAAGAAGCGACGTACATGTTTCCCAAGCTAAGATTGATCAGGTTCCTAAAAACATCTAAACTGCAATTCGGTGTACGTGGTCGACATGAGTAAACAGGAAACTGATGTCGTAAGCTAAGGTCATGTGAAATCTGGTAAAATGTTGTTCCTATAAGTCAGCAGAATTAAGGACTTTAGAATGTGGAAACGCATCAAGTCACAGGAAGTGAGCATTGAATAAGTTTCCAGAATTTGGTATATTCCTAAGTATTCCTCAAGCATACGTGTGAAAATACATTTATACGGAAAAATCGTTATTTTATCCATACATCAGTAAATATCTGCCTGGAAATGTGGGGTACAGGGACAATACTCAATTCTTTTAATTCCAAAGTGCCGAGTGTCAAAAGCTTATGCAGAGGACCAAAAGAAAAATAACAAATTTTCAGGTAAAGAAAATTTAGATAGGTGCATTTCAAAATGAACTTAACACATAACAGTCAGTTTTCTGGAAATGGCAAACGTCACCAATAAAACTGTAATTAATGTGTTTCTCGTTTTAATGTCTTATATTATCCTAGTTATGAGGTTCGCGAACTTGGAAGACGAATTCACGAGCTGCTTACATTATTCATGGCATAATATTGCTTTTGGCTGTGGTGTTTCACACTCTAGTACATGCATAATACATATGCATTCTTTAAAATGATAATACATATTTTTCTATCAGAAATGTTTGAGAAATTGAACAAAAACATAAACAAATGTCAGATTTAAGAAGGAAATATGGCTGAATGCATGACAATCTTCTTCGTTTAGGTTTCAGGAATCTCGGAGTAAGAATATAATATGGCCAATCTTCCAGATTTTCTCTGGTCACTCTACTACAAAGTATTCATTTATCCTATTAGCAATAGAGATAAACGTCTTTTACATATTTCGTTGTATTTGTTAGAAGAATAGAAACTTACCACTTGAAAAAAACTATATCTGAAAAACCAAGCCAATAGCAAATAAATCTCGTAACGGTTAAGGCCTCAGATTAGACATTGTATGGTTGAACGAGCCCTACATTATTTGTCTAGTAAGATAGTCTTTCTCTTACCATGTACCAGTTATATCAAGTCATTTAAAATAAAAGGAGGAACTTCGTAGGCCATTTGCAGAAAATATCTCATAATTTACTTAAAAATTCGACTTTTTAACCAAAATAGTTGCCATTTTTAGAAAAGAAACAAATATATTCCGTGTAAAGGGTAGTTTGTGTCAGGGAATGTTCTTGAAAATTCTCGTGAGCATTTTTGGGAGATGCTAAACTTAGAATGCAAAGTTTCGTATTTAAAGACACTTGTTTTGATGAAATCTTGCATTCCAATTCTAGTGAAGTGCAATACCTTCATATAATGTTGGTAAATAGTAGAGAAAGAACAATGTGACAACCTTCAAAGAAAATGGCAGTGGACTGTGGTAGCTACTGCAGGTCCTGGGTTCTTACAAAATACTCTCTTCCCTTAGAGAGCGCTGTATCAAACGCGCAGAAATTTAGCAACCTCAGGAAAGGCCTTGCGAGAAAGTCGTCGAAAATACTTAACATGGGCGGTACAGAGTGGATATCGTCTTCGTGGATAAGAGGGAGGAAATAAAAATCCCGCGATCCATTACCGCCGCTGCTGCATCCTTTGGCACAAAGTGGAAAGCCATGTTTCCTGGTGCGGAGATTATCGTGCCAGTCACTTCCTATCATCATCCTACACGCATTTAACATGCTATTCTAATTCATTTCAATATCGGATCGTAAAGAAATGTTAGCAGCAAGAGATAGAAGCTCTTTTCTCACTTGGATTAATGACGTCGACAAGCTATTGTGTGCTGTATCGCAGCACCTTATAAATCTGCGCCAATATAACAGGTTCCCGCTCCCGGTAATAATGAACATAAATCTGCTATCTGCATTCACTGAATAGATGCCGTTAACTTGTGACTATGCACGTAAAATATGAAAGATCGCTATAAATTATTATACCAACAAGCTATCAGGTGAGAATACTTTCCTTCGTACACTATGAGAATTCCTTGAGTGATTTTAGTCCATAGAGCTTGTGTGAACGATTTTGTAACAGAGCTTCCATTGTATGAGACAACACTTGTCTTAGGAAAACTATTTAGCAAAATAAGGAAGTATCGTATGTAATACTCGCCTAACTTTAACAATATGCATTTTACAAGGCCATCAGAAACAATTGCTCCATCATTTATGCTTATAATTTTCTTAAATGTTTTCTGTATAAAATTAACAAAGTGAGAGCATCTGAAGTGAAAACGTCAAACTGACATGGATAGTATGTAACATGATCCTTATTTTACCTCGCATAGGTTCATAAGTAACAAAAGATCTGACAATATGCGAACCCACTGTGTTTTGTTTTCCATATCATGCATATATACAATATGTAATTTGTTACAGAGGCGGCTTTCAACTTGCAAATCTACGAACAAAAATAAAATAAGGCGTAAGGTTTAAAGCGTCATAAAATTATCGAATCTTGGTGACAGATAGCATGTGGTTTAATTGTGCCATAGAAAGTGAGTTTATGTAATGAGGAAACTAAATTTATTTTGGGTAGGTATTTTACTACTTACTAAAAACGTCAAGGGATAAGCAAAGTAAATCCTAGGGAATATATTTTATTACAGTGATCACTGCTATACATTTAAACAGATGCATATATAAAAATGCTGCCTGAAGTAATCAAAATTTGTTGCTATTAGTATAATAAAATTTACATTGGCAAATGATGTATAGCTAAGCATAGTAAATTTCCCAAAAGGCTAAAGTCGGACAAACCATGCGTACTTTCTATATTACTCTTTTGAGTAGCCTGTTTGACTTATACCCAAAATAGTAATACAGAATATTACAGCAGATTAGTCCAATTACTCTCAAGTCCATTCTGCCATAGATCCGTTTGTTTTTACTCTGCTGTCTTTTATTTGGCTAACACCAAACAGAAAAATAGTTGCAATGATGGACCACATTATGAGCTATCACGCTCATAATGTTTCACGATTTTCATATGGCAAATCTAATCAATGTAAACTGAATGGTACCCATGTTTTTGTCGGATGATAAATTAATAGATTAAATCTAAGGGGTTAAACAACTGATATTTAATGGAGAAAGAAAGTAATCTTATAAAGATTCCAGAGGTTGCAATTTTCTGTAGAACTTCACTGAGATTATAAACTTTAATTACTGGACATTTTACAGATACATTTACTGTAGTAGCAGTTGCTACACATTTAAGGGTACTCAAACTGATATACCTAACTTATTCAAATTTTAAACAATTGAAAATCATATTACAGATTTGCTGAACATACACTAATTTTCACGGCCTTACGTAAACACACGATTCTCTTAGGAAGTAATTTATAAAATATAAAACTCGAGTGCTATACACATAAATTCTTGCTCGTGATGAAAATTACTTTTAAAAATTTAAATTTTGCGTGTCATATCTGGAGTGTCTGTTTAAAAAACAAATAAACATTCAAAATGTTCAACTTTCTAAGACCTTAAATCCTGAAGTATGCATGATATTAAGAAAATGTTGTTTATAACTCGTTCATCTTCAAGGAACAAACTAACAATTGAATTATAAGAAACCTTTTAAAGTAATAAAAATGTAAGAGATCATAGTTGTGATAAAATCAAATTTTGAAAATTTTCGCCGTACTTTGGATATTTATCTGATTAGATGGGCAAAACGAGAATTTTATCCTAATTATAAAATGGTTGAAAGTTTTTAAAAAGATTTATTTGAAACCTTTTCGAAATATTAGTTATAAAGTGCCATCAATTCAAATTAAAATTGTAGTTAAAGGTACTATCTCTTAGAAAGTGTTAAATTATCGCTTTTTTAATTTACTGAATTACTTCCACAAATCATTACTTCTGTAAATAAGCAATTCAGTTTACTGCAATTAACTGCAAGTAAAAGCAATAATTTTAAAATTCTAAAGCCATGCTATTAGTAAAATGCAATAAAACTTATTATTTAATAGCGTTTGTTATGTATTTCTCATTTCGGATGCTTATAAGCCGTTTTTGTACTTGAAACTTCTGATACCTTATGGATATTTGAAGTAGACGATTCATTTATGGAATATTACACTCTATATAGTGCTCGAAAATGACGTTTCAGGATGTTGTCTGTGTCATACAAGGTCCTTTTAAGATACGCAAGATACACTGCTACACGAATTCCGTTGTGTCTCAACGAGACTCATTGTAAAACTTTAAATAAAATACCAATAAATGAATAAGAAGGAAGTTTATAGACTCGTACAAATAAAACAAGAATGTCAGCTTATGCTACATAGTGCTGTAGAGCTGGAGGTTCAGGTTTGACTAGCAACCACCATAGGACGACTCCCCTAACGCCATCAATCAGTCACGTCAATTTGTAATGGCGCTGCGCGTCGCCTCGCCTCGCGTCCCGATGTCCATTCCGCTCCCCTCGAAATGGCCGCCTGGTGGTCTAGATATTCCCAACCCCTTAGTATAAACTTCTTTTTCCCTACGCTACAGCCATTTCCACGGTTATGGAAATTTTCACTCAGGAGACGTTCTTACATCCCCTTGGGACTCGAGATATAACCCCGGAAGTGCTTTCAAACGTAATTATAAGTGCTTTCTTAAAGTATTCGTTGCGATAGAGTCGCCATGATGTACCGCTTGAAATGTTCACATCGTAGATCGATAGAATTTTGTCAATATCTGACTTTTAAATAAAGAGGACACTGCCGTTTTGAAATCTTTACTATAAACTATCGTGTAGCCTTATTTTCTTATATATATAATATTTCTGTTCCTTATTTAACCGTTTTTTATTGTTTCCATTTATTTTACTATCTGGTTTCTTTAGTTTCACACATATACACCATACACATAAACACCCATACCCAAGGCGGGACACGAACCCTCGGCCCTCTGCTTATTTATAAAGCAGGTATCCGGAAACGAAATTCTTCTTTATAAATTATGTTATTTAGAAGAGAAACAAAACGACTATCGTCCAAGTGATTTTTCACTGATAGGACGTACAATACATTTTTCCTTCCGGAATACATTTTGAGGAGAGATACCTACTTTTTCCCCTCAGGTGTATTAGTCCAGTTAGAAAGAAAATAAGTCTACAAATATATAATTTTATACAATAAGGCCATTTGTTATAACTTCTACTCATGGGCTTATATTTTCCCGTGTTTTCGCTTCGATTTGCGTTATATATATTCTACAAATTATTTATCGAGTCTCTTGGCTTTTCTTTCTACGTCCTGTTAATTGATAAACATAAGCAGAAATGGTTTCAATACATATTTTATAATAGACAAGCGAGAGAACAGTTACATATGCCTGCATAGTTCAAAAGAATCAAAATAACGGCACTTGAAAGTTTGTTGCTTTAAAATGCTGAAACGTTTCAAAAGAAAAACCATATGCAAATGTTACTTAAAACCTTACACTAAAGAATTTTCATGATTTAATGGTCTTCTCTATTCTTCTTTGAATAAATTTATTTCCATGTTTTATGGATTTCTTATTCTTCTTTTAAGGATTAGGCCACCAGGGCCTGCTCCCAGTCTCAATGTCAACGTTTCTTGGATCTACCTACACTTCTCATGACTTCCCATTCTAAATAAATGCTCCTTCCATGTTTGTTTATTATACTGCTCTATTTGAAACACCCAACTCTTCCCTTATAACCTGATTGGAAATGCAGCCTCCGCCTGAGGGTCTCAGGAATATCAACTGTTGAGCTTCAAACCTTTGCTCATCCCTCATTTTAAAATCTAAGTTTTGGAAGCAAACATTATTATCGGTTTTGTTATCGCGATTTTCATCTATCATTCCTCAGTTATTTAAAATACGCTCCAAGAGGACTTCACGTGCTATTAACAGAAAATTCAGTGCATACATTTCATTTGTAAGTTACTGTCACAATCATATGAAATTGTAATGCAAATGGTTACATTTTGGAGAAAATAATAACTTAGAGAAAGAAATTCAGCTGCTATACTTGCACTGCATGTGACTCAGGTATTTAATTTGGTCTTTATCCGACTTTTTTCTACTCACAAAAGTGACATGGACCAGTTTCTTAAAAAAAAAAAGTTATTTTTGGAGGGGGTGGAGAGGATTAAGCTTACCGAACATGATGGAATGTCAATATAAAATTTTGGTGGACTGTTATAGTTCCTCTACTTAACATAGTTAAGTGATAGAGTAGTTAACAAATTATTATGTAAATGGTACCGCCTTTAATTTTTTAAATATTGCGGAAAATTATATTACATACATAAATCACTGTGTTTCTTTTAATTTGATTGGTATTAGGCTTCCTCACTGAGGAGGTACTCTTCTCAACATGTTATTTCACCGTGCTTTGCTATTGAAGCACTTAGCATATATTTATATTCTGTTTTTTATACTTATTTAATTTGTTTCACAACTTTGTGATATATTCTTTTTTTTTTTTTTTTTTTTTTTTTTTTTGCTCACCAATTTATTAGCAAACAGAATGACAATACTGTCCTAAGGTAACATTGACTTCTTCAGTTTCCACCTTTCGAATAATCTTATTAGTGTTCGTACTAGCTATGTACCTAAGTAGTAGGGAAGGGAAAGTTTTGTATTCCTGCCAAAAATTGGATATAGAAATTTGAGCAGAAATACAGGTTTTAAGGCCTCTGAATAACAAAGACATTAGTCCCTCTGTGTGTCTGTCTGTAAGGGGTGTAGCAAAAACGAAATGTCAAATGAATATCAAACTTCGTATCGAAGGTGAGAAACTCTCGGGAAAAGATCTTCAAGAATTGGTCGAACTCGAAGTTAACTCTATATGGAAAATATTTGGTTATCTTGAATTTTCTGAGGGACCTCTGAAGTTCTCTTCATTCTGAGTCTTTTTAGAACCATCAAAGATAGACTCTCTTGCTACGCAAAATATGCATAACTCTTTAAAGCACGCAAATTTATACCAAATACATATTTCTCCTGATAGTCCTTGTTATTGGTTTGCATTTTAAAGTACTTATACTTTTATCAATTGGTAAATCGTTATTGGTTCCCCCTCCTCTCTTGACCATGCAAAGAGAGTGGAATTTTAAAGCCATTACGTAGCGTCGAGCTATTAATATTTTGCCTTCAGCTAAAGCCTGTTGAATTCCCACAAGAAAATATGGAATAAAACAATTTCTACATAAGTTTATCTCGATTAACATGAAGTAAAATACAAGAACAAGTGTTTGTAAGAAATATTTGTACAAAAGTGATTAAAGAATGGAAAAGAGTGCAACATATCAGATTTTAAAAATATTACTATATTCCAAAGTTGAAGAGAATATTGTCGCCGGTATTTTATCTCCGTGTTAACTGAGATATATATTTGTAGAAATTGTTTTATTGGATACTTCTTCGTAGGTACAGTGGGAACGATGCATTACAGTGGCCTTTAAGCGATATTGTAATCTTGTGAGACTTGGTCCTGTGCGATGGCTTTGAACTTTTGTTCCTTACATGGCCAAGAGATAAAATAATTGATAACATCTTTCCGTTTGCGAGAAGTGTATTTTAAAATTGAAACCAATAACAAATATTTGACATAAAGTGTGTACTTTAACGATGTACGAATTTCTTGTGCCGTAGCAGTTCTCCTATCTCGTACGATTTACCAGTTATGCAAAACTAATTCAGAATGAAGAGCACTTTGACCCGCAGTGTCATTCTCCAACTTTCTCCCTTCAGCGCGAGTGTTGCGGGTGGTAGGATTTTACGGCGACGCAGTGTTAAGGAGTAGGCAGGCTCCTTGGGCGGTAGACAAACCGAAGAATAAAACAGTAACGTAACCCCGGGTACGACAGCCCTACTAGGACCTGCCAACCCAACTGCCGGCCTCACTCCCACGTACACAAGGTAGAGGTGGGCGATCATCCAACCGATATGGGGAGGAGATGTGGTCAGGATCTTGACACCCCCAGCAGGAAAGTTGGCTTTCTTGACCAGGGTCGCTTACCTTTCAATTTCCTCACGATGCTGAGTGGGCACCGGTCCTATACCCGGGACCTAAAAACCGAACCGTTCCGTGGCAGGGAGCCAAGACACGATGCCTTAGCACCCTCGCCATGGCGCAGGATAAGAACAAAACAGAGGGATTGGTTAAAGCTCGTAGCAATGGTAACACTATCTTACACATTTTCTATATGCAAAGAGTGTCTATTTGTAATTTTTTTATCTTCATGTCGCATCCTAGGAAGACGATAACCTTTAATACAAAATTTGGTATTTAATCGACCTTTTGTTGAGTTTTGCTGTTTACAGACACACACACACACACACACACACACACACACACACACACACACACACACACACACACACACACACACACACACGGACGCGCGGAGACCTTGTACTAAAAGTGCCTTTTGGGATTCAGGGAGTCTCAAAACATCTATTTCCAGTGAAATCTCTTACTGTAAGCACGTAGTAGGGAAAGTAATAATAGTAGATATTCCGCCCTCGCTTGGAGCAATAATCTTAACTGCGGCTTATCGTGTGAGTAATATGACATCCAGCAAAGTTTGCTTTAGCGTCATTTGTGATTGATCGTTGCATATCCAAGCCTTTATCGCATGTGGACAGACTTAATTCGTGCCGTAGGGGGAGCGCTTAGCTTAGCCCAGTTTGCTCATTAGAGCTCCTCTTTGCGCATAAATCTTTATACAGTAAGCTGAGCTGTACATACATTCGCGTTAACTAGGTCTTGGCGGCGCTTCTCGTCCAATCCTGCTGTACTCAACCTGAACTAGCGCTTCACAATTAGAACAAACAACAGAATTTGTTATGGCAGTTCAAGTTTCCTAACAAGACCTATAGAAACACAACTTAGGTTTCGCAATCTCTCCTTAAAGGTATGTGATTGCTTCAAAATGTGCATTCCGGTAATTATAAAACACGATTTTTCGACGTAAGTATTTTTATGCATATCTCGTTCATGCAATTATGGTGAAAGGTTTAAGTTTCTCCGTTTAGTACTGGTAATTTGATCAACCTGCGTGTTTCACATATTTTATACACTTTTGTGCATGAACTGTATTTAATCCTATAACTTTTATTGTTTTATTGCTGCGGGCATGGAATATAATCACATTTAGTGGTTGAATTTTACCGTTGAAATCTTACTTCCCTTTATGTATGCTTCATTTTTATTTCTAAATATGTACTTACGTTTGAATTTTATTTTCTGATCCTTAATATTGCCTCACTTACCCTTAAAAACAAAATTACTTATTTTCTCTATTTATTTCACATATTCCATTCTCCAAATCACGTTTTATATATTTTCTGAACTGCGTCGAAACATCAAGGTTTTCACGCTATAAAATGCCTTATTCCACTCAAAGCACTTAACTGATCTCTTCCTAATGCGTTACTAAATGTGTGCGGCTAGATAAATTTAAAATTAAAATACATTATATTCCAAGAATATTTAATCAAGGTAACACAAAAGCACTCCCAAGGATACTTATATCCTAAGAGATACACCAATAGAGTGAGGAGATGACCAAAGATATCATCATAACGATTTTCCAGAATCGCCATTAACTTTTTGGTGATCTAGTTGGTATTGCGCCCCGATAATGTTGATTATATAATGTAGTTTTCGTAATGGTAAAGTGTAAATCATTTAAGAACTGAACTTACACATGTGCTGCACGTAAATGACAATATCATAGGTATGAACTGTAGACGGGAGCGGGATTCGGACTCAAAACCCTTAGTGAAAAACCTGCCGCCCTAACCTGTAATGCATGTACATAAAACACACTGCAAAGAGTAGGTCACACCAGCACCTCTTTACCTTGTATTATGAATCAGATGTGTAATTCATGACTTGTTGTTTTCACTATTATTATTATTATTATTATTATTATTATTATTATTATTATTATTATTATTATTATTATTATTATTATTATTATTATTATTATTATTATTATTATTATTATTATTATTATTATTATTATTATTATTATTATTATTATTATTATTATTATTATTATAGCAAATGTATGGTAGAATTGTACATTATTATTCATATTATAAACACAATACTATAAAAGTTTGTAGTGTATAGTTATAAAAGTTTAGTACTTCTAATTTTTTAATAATAAAATATTGTTTAGCCCTCTTTGTGTAATTTACGTCTTGCAACATTAAGTCATATCGCAGGATGAATGAAATGAGTGAAATGATGCTCAACGTGAGCCCAGGTTCCTTAGAGCTCGGAGTTACCCGACATTCGTCTTTCAGGATAAGGGGAATCCCCGGAGAAAGCCTTATCTAGATAGCTCACTCTAACAGAGTTTCGAACTCAGGACCTCTTGAACGTGAGGCAGACACGCTACCATGTACGCTACCGAGGCGGGCACTGTTTAGCATTAATAATGTACACCCAGTAAATGTAACAAAAGCTAAATGTTAGTACAAAATACCCTTAGGAGGTTCGCTGTGATAGTATCTGACTCCTTAAAAAAAGTGCAACAGAAAAAATTAGTTATATGTAAGGCCATAATAAAACAGTAGAAATATTTCACAATTTCTGATGTTATTTGGGTTACCTATTGGACTAAAGAAACAACATAAGTGTATCACTTTGAAGTTGAAAGTAATTATTTTTACCCAAACTTACAGAGCCATACGTTACTTCATTTCTATCTATATGCTATATATATTTTGTCTAGCTGTTTTTTAATGTATACATACGTGCAGGTGGGAACAAACTTTCCTCTTTAAGGAGGCCAGAACATTTTCATAAATTGTAAAATGAGCCATCTGTTTAATAGTCGATGTCGTGACTCAACGCAGACTGATAATGATAATATGAACGATAATAGAGATTCAGTATTTCAAAGAGAATTTAAAGTTGGAGATGTAGGTTGTGAGGATGCAGGACATTGAGTTGTATTTTGCTTTCCTCCTTGGAGTATGGTACGCTATTACAACCATGAGATTTGTTGGTAAACACTCCCTGGAAACCAATACGTGTGTTGGAAATCTGAATTTTCTTCTATACAAGTAGAGGAAAAGAGGTGATCTTGTAAATATAATAAGTTGACCGCCACTTTCTGGTGGTAAACATGCTAGTTTCTAGTTTCCAGGATTGGATTTCCAGTCGTAGCATAGAAATATAATTTAAAGAGGAAACCTAAAGTAAGACGAGAAACTTAACAATTTAACAAGAGAGCATCAATTGTACTAAGCTAAAGCCTATGAGATGACCAGATATATTAAAAGCAGCATATAAATTAAACAAAGTTAATAACAAAACTATATTACTAATAAATATAGAAACATTATATAGCGTTATGGCATCTGTTTTCATGAGTGGCGCAAAAAATATCCCTGACACCGACAAAGAGTAACATCTTTAGAACTACAGCGAGATCTAAAAATTAAAGTTAAATGTGATATTTGAATCAACAGATTAAGGAAAACGCAGATACAGTATTATACAGAGAGCTTGATATGAAATAATCTTGCTTATATCAATCGAAAAGTGTTAAAATCTGAAGTCAAATTTCTACTCAAAAATTCCTTGTCGAACATAAAAGCATTTGGCTTAAAGTGGAGGTTAGTTCATTTAACGATTGATGGAGCTGGAAGCGCGTTTTCTTGTTAATGGGCGTTTTAACAGCAAGACATGCTATGAATAATTCCCGTATAAATGCAGGTGAACGACAGCTAATGGCTACAGAACATGGGCCTGAGCTGTAGTTCACAACTTCATTTTGTTGCAGTGAGGGCATCAATATGGTATTGTGACGGATGTGTCTGACAGACATGTTGTCACTTTTGCTCTCTCACAGAAGACATCTCACGTCTTTGTGACCATGTCAACGGCGGGCGTCAATTTGTACGCTATTATCGCTTCAACAGCACGTAAATCTTTGACTAATGCTATCGATGTTTCCTCACAATTCATTTCTTCGTAACTCTTAATGGCTTTACAAATCTAGTGTATCGATGAATTTAATTGCTATAACTTTAGCAGCTTTACAAATCAGACAGCGTATGATAAGTATGGACGAGGACTCTATGGAGGATAATTTTTGGAAGCTTAAAACTATCGGACTTTAATTTATAGGTTTCTTAAATTCAATTTAATTAGTTTCATAGCTCTACATTTGATAAGGAAATTACATTTTACGGTGTTTGTTTTGAGTGTAACATTTGTGTACTAATTGCATTTTTATTTTGTCTACTATGTACTAGGTAGGTAGAGGAGGTATACACTCCACTCTAGAATTTGATATGGAAATTTCACCAAAAAAATACAGTTTTTGAATTTCCAAAGCAGTTTTAGAGAAAGGTGCATGTGTTTCTTAACAGTATAACTCCAAAATGAAAAATTTAACACTTTAGATGAGATTTAGGATTAACACCTTCTAAAATGATAGATACATAAAGCTTTTAAAGATAATCCCTTTATTGCGAAACTAATGTTTACATTGAAAAATGTTCGCCATTTGTTTTTTCAAAAATGGCGCTAATTATTTTGATGAAAATACATGTTTAAAATATTTGCATGACAAGCAAAATGTATGCATATTTTGAATTTTCTGGAAACGGTCTCTTCATTTAGAAGGAACTTCGTATATTTTTGTATATCTGATAAACAATACAAGATAGACGAAACGAATTACGCTAAAGCGTAGATCGTAATTTAGAATCAGTCGTTTCCGAGATATTTGTTGCTGGTTTAAATTTCGTAGTATTTATTATTTTTTGTTTCTCAGATGTGTTGGAAAACGTGAATATGAAACCTCGAAGCTCGCATACGATTAATGCCATTTCCTTGCAGCTATGACGAAATGTGTAGGGTAAAGGGAGGCATTTTCGTGACATAGGCAATTTCGTGATACCTTTCCGAAGGCATGTCACAGAGAAACCAGTTGGTGTTAACGCGCCTGCCGATGGCTCTTGAGCTCTAGGAACAAATATGTCAACTACCAACAGTGAAAGACGAGTTAACACCAACTGGTTTCTCTGTGACATGCCTTCGGAAAGGTATCACGAAATTGCCTATGTCACGAAAATACCTCCCTTTACCCTAACTTAAGTATTTAATGTCACCTCATTTAACATGAGGACGCTATAAGTATGAATTATCCGATAGTAAGTAGAAACAGCTGAATGTAAACCTTCAGTCTTTCTTCGGAAAGGTATCTTGAAATTGCCTATGTCACGAAAATACCTCCCTTTACCCTAACTTAAGTATTTAATGTCACCTCATTTAACATGAGGACGCTATAAGTATGAATTAACCGATGGTAAGTAGAAACAGCTGAATGTAAACCTTCAGTCTTTTACATTCAGTAATGGTACTTGAAGCTGCGCTGCAAATAGCGCAGTTGGTGACAATAGTGGCATAATTACAATATCGGCCCTGAAAGCGTTTTATTTAACTTACTTTTTAGAACGGTACTTGATTTTTACCAGTTAACGTTTAAATCTATATGTATGCTCAAACTTGTATTTTAAAATAGCAAAACTGCCACTCCCCAGGCAGAAGTCGATCCCCCGCACAGCGGGCAAGTGATCTACCTACTGAGCTACGATGCCAGCCTTCCATAGGATAATATCAGAGAGAGGGCTAATCGAGTCAGAGAAAGTAGAAAAGCAACGCATTTAGCTTATTTTGTATTTCAAGCATATTATTTGCCATTGTGGGCAGAAACAACCTTAATTAATAACGTATAACACTATTCGAGAGAGAGAGAGAGAGAGAGAGAGAGAGAGAGAGAGAGAGAGAGAGAGAGAGAGAGAGAGAGAGAGAGATATTTCGTTTAAATTGCTATAAATTTTTCAACACAGTCTTTTGTTACATGATAGACCGTCTCAGAAACACTAATATAACGTAACATTTTTTGAACGTCGATCCCTTTTATTAAGCAGCTAAGACCACGTTACTCAAATTCTGAAAAAAAAAAAAAAAAACCGATAGGCAAAAATAGGAAGCTTTATTTATAATGAAGCACAGAAATTATTGATAACCACCCTGACTTAAAAGAATGCATAATTTATTTTTATAGCTTTTCTACAAATATTAAAAAATGCGTCTTTTAATGATTGTAAATATTCGCCAGAAAAGATTTCAACTGAGCGTTAACGATGAAAAGATAGTGAATGAAATATTTAAAGCACATTTTGAAATGTTGCCACAACAATGGATAACAGAAAACGGCGAATCCTCCGAAATGCTCAGATTTTATAAAGATTCTGATCTCCAAAACGTATATTTTAACACAATATGTATGATTACCTGCCGTAGCTCTTTTTAGGGGAGGATTAATGTCATTTAACCAAGTAGGTCATAGCGGATGATGAAAGAAATAGACGAAGTGTTTTTCACTTCGGGTCCCTGGGGCGTAGAGTCATCTGACGTTCATATTTTCAAAATAAGGAAAACCCAGTTAAAAAAAGTGTAACTCACCTTGATTCTAACTCGGGTCAACTTAAATAAGAGGCAGTCCGCTAAACCCACACCACATAGTTCAGTTTTTAAGCTTTGGTTTTGTCTATTATAATTTGATAGTTAAACAGAATTTGGTGAGCCTTTTTATTTTTTATTTATTTTTTAAGTATGAAGATACCACTATTTTCCGTTCTTTTAATGTTCTTACGTTAATTAGGAAATACTTATCCAAGATATGCCTTTAAGTTATTGCTTTCTCTCTCTAACACAGAAGAGAAGCTTAATCTGCAACTTAATAATAATAATAATAATAATAATAATAATAATAATAATAATAATAATAATAATAATAATAATAATAATAATAATAATAATAATAATAATAATAATAATAATAATAATAATAATAATAATAATAATAATAATAATAATAATAATAATAATAATAATAGCGCACTAAAATCACATAGAATGATAAAAACATGTGTTAATATAGCCAATAATTAATGTACAATAATTATAGGTAAAATTATATAGAATTATAATACATGTAGTATTGCTGTAAATTCATGGGGTATGTTCTCAAAAAAGTAATAAAATGAAAAACTCCTAAACACACACACACACACACACACACACACACACACACACACACACACACACACACACACACACACACACACAAACGCATAGCGCGCCCTCACACGCAGGGACCTTTTTCGTAATATTTTTCGAGCCAGGATATTACTGAACAGTGCGTAGCATTCCTTTGGAATCTCGATATCTAATTCTGGCTTTGAGTGTAATATTCCTGTGCCTCAGATAAGTGGGTGAGAAAGCAGTAAATTTTCAGGTTTTAGCCCACAAACGAAACCTATGAACAAGAGTAAGAAGCATTAAATTTCAAAGGTTTAACCTCTCCATTGGTGTTCAGGAACCGATGCCGGCTTATCCGGAATGACGGAGACATTTATCGTAAAGTAGGACCATGCCGACATCCTTGGAGTAATTCCGGTAAATGGGTTTCGGTGTGAAAGTGCGAACTTTGAGAGGGTTAGGTTTCGCATCATATCCCGGCGCACGCTGTCGATACGGAGGTCACAAATAAGGCGTCGCTCTCTCCCTCTCCGATAATTGAAATCTGCCGGCGCCCCACCCTACATCAACCGACTTACACAGTTTTCCACTAGCGGCACAATAAATAACTGCGGATAGACAGCCAAACTCGTTGCAGAGTCTGGTCAGGCCTGCAACCGCTTTCATTTGCACTAGCGAAAATCTTTCTCTTCTCCCAGCGGCACTTAATTCTAACAGCCCCACTCGAAAATAAACTTCCTGCAACCACTCCATAAGAACTCTCCAAGAACCAATAACATTAGTAGGGTGAAGGCGAAAATAAAGATGATAGGAACTTGGGATAATTTAATGCCATTAATGACCGACCAAATTTTAATTTTACAATAGTTCTCTAAACAATGTTACTACAGTGAGTTCCTTATACAGCCGGGCTGCTGGTTTTGTGTGGTCTGCGCACTGTCTATTGCACTTAAGTGTTTTCAATTATGTTAATCATGAGACATGGCAACATGCACTTTAACGAGTACTAACCTAGTTATAACTTAAGTTTGAACGTGATATCCATCTGAATTGACATTCCTAAGTATTCTTTGTCATCCCGAGGTAGTAATTCATAGAAATATAGGCACTCCGTAGGGTTCCGATTTTGAACGTCTAGCACTGTTATGAACAGAGCTTTTGAAACACCCGCTTGCTGTACAACAGTCTTAGGCATTTCTTTGGTGGACAAATGAGTGTCAGAACATTTCTTTCTTGGTTTTAGTCTTAGTGATCCCGTTGTTTTAAACTTATTAACCTTATTGTACATGCAATTGAAATATCAGGAAATTGCTCCTGAAAATTTCTACACAACTGTTTGTATGATTGGATGTTTACTTCCGTGTCGTGCGCAAAAGCTATTTCTTTAAACTTGAATTTTTCGCTAGGCATTTCACTAGACTAATAGTAATCTAATGTAATTAACATGTAATGCGTATATATGTAATAAACTTTCGCTTTTGAGATGCACAGTGAACAAACTCTAGTCTTTTTCTGGTCGAACTGCAAGCACAACTGACAGATTAACACAGCTGATAAATGTAGGCTTGAGTAGTCATTTACCAATAAAGCGCTGCGAGAAAATTTCTAGGTCGCTGCAGTGAAACCGAACTACCCATATAGGCGATGAATAGAACACGTATTTATTATTTTTTCCAGCTTGAACAAAGTAGCGAGAGAAATATTGCATCCCACCGAAAAAAATCATTTCGAGATTTCAGCAGAAATGCACGTTCTCAAGACATCCGGGAGGGAGAGAGAGTGAGTGAGAGAGAGAGAGAGAGAGAGGGAGAGAGAGATGCTTCGCGCTGTTTGAGTGTCTGAAACACCAAAGTCCAAAAAAGGGAAGTCAGTAAATACCAAATTTGGTTTTGAATTCAGAATCTTCCGAAAATGCGACACGAAGATTATTGAAAGACTCAACAAGTTTGAAACAATAATTAAAATAAAATATATTAAATTTATTTACACAAAGTCCTCCTCATTCGGAAGATATTGTATATACTGTTGTATAACTGGCAAATGTTAAGCCACTGATGAACATGTAATATATAAAAATGTAGATCTCTTTGAAACACACAATTTACTTCAAATATACATTTCAGTCAAACTATTTTCGAGATATCCGTTATTATTGGGGTTTTTACGGCCTCCAACGTTAAGTCGATGAATGAAATGAATGAAATGTTACTCAAATCAGCCCAAGGTTCATAGAGCTTAGTGTTACCTGACACTCATCTTTCAGGGTAACAGAAAACCCCGGAAAACCTTATCCAGATAACATCCTGAATGAGATTCGTACCTGGGACCTCTTGGACGTAAGGCAGACGCACTACCATTACGCTACGGAAGCGGGAGTTATTAATGTTTAAAGTGTTCATTACTTTCTGTAAGGTCCTGTCGATTTTCAGTTGTTCCTCTTGATTGTAAGAAGAAGAATGAGATTTTAAGGTTAGTAGATAGCGTCCAGTTCTTAAACATTGAACTATGGCTGCTGTAACGATATATATATAATTCTATCTATTCCAGTGGCAAGCAAATACTTCACATTACATTAACTTTCTTGTCAAACTCTTGTGCTTCTAGACTGCTCAATTGGAAGAAGTGTGTAATCATAAACCACCAGTTTTCGAGTAAAGGTGTATCGAATCACAGGAGTGAACTTATTTTTTTAATGCGGCGTAATACTCTAAAGAAACCTCTATTTAATTTTTATTAAGGTTTAGTGCTTCTGTTTTATAAATTGCAGTTTGAGTTATTCACATTTTGTCTAAGACACTTATTGCCTATCTCACATATATGTACGTCTTTTGAAATACGGAAGTTGTAGTAGAAGAGGGTTTTGTTACAGTGTAAAGAAATGTATTTTGTGATAAATAGAAGCTCTTTTTGGTATGTTATGGTAGGCCTGGAAAGGACCCTTCCGTAACAAAGCTCTACTTATCTGGAACCGCTTGGAATCGAAAACGACTCTCTTAACTAAGCAAGTGCTCGAATTGAAGCCCTTGTTGGTTAATGCACACCTGAGTACGCTTTCGCATGGAAATTTTGACTTGGATAATATCATAGGTGCGATGGGCCTATATTCTGGCGTAATTCGTTGGCGAAGGTTCTCTTGATCTGGCTGGCCAGGAGACTGGTCCCTGCTTCCTATCCAACGCCATATTTAGATGATTTCAGACGAGTATCGGCCAGTGCAGTGGAGCACCATTGTGTTGAAACCACATCATTAATCGCGCTGACAGTGTATACTTTCTAGTAGCAAGGACAGCACATTACACAGAAGTTCCAGCTAGGGTGCTCTTATTAGATGCCCCTCGAAGAAAGTTGGCCCTACAGGATGGTTGTCCAAGATTCCACACCAGACATTAATTCCTCATTGCTCTTGGAAAGCTGCCTCCTTACCCATTGAGGATTATCAACACTCCAATAATTCATGTTGTGGCGATTTACGGTCTCATTGTTGTGGAGTCTTGATTCATCCGAAAAGGGATGCTGCAGACGAACCCCATATCATTTCCACTTAGCTCAGCATCCTTCCTTGGCTTTGTTTTTCCCCACTGTAAGTAAAACTCGGATGCACTACAGTGTCGCATTATAGGTTAATGTCAGCCAATTGATCGTTGTGTGACGCAAGCACTCTTGCCCCTGGTCCTCAGCTAGAGAATCGGTGAAGAGAGTGGATCAGCTGAAGCAACGTAAACGTACTGTATTTTATACCTGTGTGTTGCAGGACACAAAGCGCGTGAAACGTGTTGCGTGCATTCGGACTTCCCGCGTCTGACCACTACATTGCTACAGAATATTTTTCGAATAAGTACTCTTTGTTCGCCTAAGAATATAACAAAATATTTAACATAAATTCAGTGATATATTTATCTACAAAGCAATAGTAGTAGGAACGTAAGTTTATGCATGTCTAACAGAATAAGTTAGTCTGTAATACCACTCTGCATGGTTTTGCGAAAGCTAGGTAAATGCTAATATTACGTAAAGTACATGTACCGCCGTAACAAATTAATATTTATTTTACGTTTTTAATTACTACAGTTAGTTTAATGCTTCAGTACAAAACTGCCATAAATTTAAAACATTCATTAGGTGAGGTATCCCTTAGCTCTAAGAACGGAGGAAATGTGCTGTTTCAGCTTGCGGACAAACCTTCGATTCCCAAGTTGTATTACTGGCCGCCCCTCTCTCCTGCCGTACTATCCTTGCACTGAAATGAGCAATTCTAGGTAACTTATCATGTTAAGGATTTCGGGTTCTTTTTTCAATTGTTATTAAAATGTTGTTCATCTGTAATGTGAAGAATAAAAACTAGTTTGATAGCGTATAAGTTTATGTTCCCCAGATATAATTATGTACACATTTCTATCTCCAAACTCCCCAACTTTGCTTAGTGAACTGGTCTGATTGTTAATGTCTCTGCAGTAATTACTTTGCTCATTCGTATTCGTTGTGGTTGGCTAAACTAACAAAGGTTATAAACTCGTGACTCTCTGCAACTATTTTTTTTAATTTACGTCCTCCAACGTTAAGTCATATCGGACGATGAATGGAATGGGTGAAATTATGTTCAAATGAGTCCGGGATCCATAGACCTTAGTCACCCGACATTCTTCTTTCAGGATAAGGGAAAAACCCGGAAGAAAACTTTATCCAGGTAACTCACCCTGACCGAGATTTAAACTCGGGATCTCTTGAACGTGAGGCAGACAAGCTACTATCTACGCAACCGAGGTGGACCACTGCAACTTATAAACGCGGAATAACAATAGGTACTCTTCCATACAAATTTCTGTGGAACACTTTCTCTGTTGTATGGCATTCCCATTAGTTTCTCAGCCCATTGCCATTTATTTTATACGGATTCTACAGAATACTCCTTCAGAAGCTTAATTTTCCATCTACTTGATATTGTTCGAGATAAATTCTTGTAGGATTAGAATCGTTATAGATTTCATTGTAGCTAGAATGGGGATATAAGAAACCTAATCACTGAGAGATGTTTAAAAGCGATGCTATGTGCTAGCCTGGAAATTGCATACTGTTTGCTTAATATCGCCAGGAAAAGCTGAAGGGGACAGCGCTTTAAAAATAAGATAAAGACAAGTGTTGAATATTTAAAATCAATAATAACGGATACCTTTAAAATGCCACAAAGTTTTTTTTTCTTTAAATTACGTATTGTGTACTTTAAAGGGATCTACATATTCCTTTTGTGCAGAACAAAATTTATCTCATAATGTATCAGTTAATAATAAATTGTACAGAAGTTTCTTCGGAATGAAGAGAAATTCACAATTTACTCCCGGCAAATTCAAGATAAGCCTTTGTTTTCTATAAATATCATAAAAATATTTATTTTAAGTCCAATCATAATTTTGGATATGTACCTAACTTTACTGAAACCCGTCTAAACGGTTAACTGTGACTTTCCCATGTTTTCCTTTTGAGAATTCTTCGAACATTTCGACAAAGTTCTTTTATCTGCACCTTTAAATTTGTGGTATGCCTATTAAGGAGTTTTTAGGATGAAGACCCGTGAAACTCCAGAAAGAGTTTCTGCAGTGAAGTTTTCTTCAGCCCCCTTCCACCCTTAGAGCTGTCCGGATTGTCTGCAGACCGGCGGTGATGGATCGGCCCGCGGAGGTCAATGACTTCCGCCATTTCTCTTGCGCTGTCTCCAGCAGGAACAGAAAAGCAAGAAGGGGAAGGATGATGGAGGGTGCACTCTCTGATATCATGATATACCCTCCCCCTACCCCGTAACTTTGAACTTGGTAGAACGACTTAAAGAAGGGCTGTTCCAGAAAATCCAACCCAAGAGACTTTCCTGCAGATTTCGGATTACTTGTCTTGCTGCTATCAGATTGAAAGTTACAGAATATTAGATCCATTTCCTCCCTCCTCGACATTACGGGTTCGACTCCTTCTCAGTAATAGCTCCTGTTGTTTTTCCAGCAACTAAGATTTGTGTTCTTTCTTTTCTTTTCGCGTATTTCACTATCGTTGCAGTAAGTTCTGCACCGTGTAGCCAAAAAATAGAATGCCTTAATTTCTTAAGGTTTCTAACAGAACGATTTAGTGCATATTGGTTTTCCTGTGGAAACTGCTAAAGAAATAGCATTTGTCAGAATGGACATTGCTGTACCACTGCTCGTTTGTAACTAAAACTACCACAAATTTATACTTGAGAAAGTGGGCGAATAGATAAGAAAACACGCCACCTTTGTACTTACTTCTTACTCTCCCTTGTAAACGTATATCTAAATTTTCCTTTATATAAATGCTTTCTTATAGGTAGTACCGCACCTTTTATATTTCCCTGTTTATTGCTTCCTCCTAGTCTTAATCTGATTTATAGTTTTTCTCTCCGCTCTTTTAACACTTCTTTTATTGCATTCAATGACAGAAGTGTTCTAAGGCGAAGTTATGTTAAAACGGAGTTTAAGTATGTGTAATCTACACGTCTTAGACCTTACTTATTTTATTCCAAAGGATTTTAGTACATGTCTAAGTGGTCATAAGAGCTCGTAAATTTGGCGAACCCTTTCACTGTAATGTTTCAGTAGAGGAAAGGCATTTTATATTTCAAATGACCTTTTTACTAACAAGCTTTAAAGCAATGCAATATTTGGACATAATCTATATGCCATGATGTATAAAATCATCAAGATGATTTGCCTTTTAGATCTTTGCCGCATAGGTATGTGATTTTGTAAAGATGGATGACATTAGCATTCATTGAACAATGTTTAGTAATAAATTTCCCAATGAAAACTCATAAATAGGAAGAAAATATTCTGATCCACTATTTTTGTTTCAAGAGTATCTCTTCGACCCGTCACTATCTTATACCAGTCAGTGTGTCGAGCGGTTGAAAAATTACTAAAATGCAATGGTAAGTAGTTAAACCGTTTTGCTTTCCCTGACATTTACGAATAGTTCCTCACCTCATAACTCTAAAAATGTAAAAGCTTGGATGCAGCTATATACCCTCTTACTCTCGAAAATAACTAACATTCTTTAAATCTGAGTTTATGAGATTACCCTCACAAATTACACTACATATGTTAAAAGAGAAGGTATTCAGAACTTTTGTTACTAACTATAAATTTAGTTGTACAAATATTTATTGTAATTAAATATCAAAGAGAATGGTTGGCATTCTTATTTAAAAAGTTAAAGTATCTTCACTATCGTACTGTACAATATGTGATTCTCTTTAATATCCAAGTCTTGTAATCCAAATTTAGGCTTTGTTGCTTAGCAGTTGGAATTAGTCTGTAAATTATATCGATGTAGATAGAACAACGTTGAAACATTTTCATTTATATAGACATAAAATTGAACAGTAGCACGATATTTTTGATCACAGATTTAATTTTTTCCAGGTGACATTTAGCATTTTATGAGAGAGTCTGTAATGTTATAACCGTAATGATTTCTGCATAAACAAATGAAATGTTTGATTTTACCAAACTTAGTAAGATCGTTGTTTATAAAAAAAGCTTTATCCTCTGAGGCTGAAATATGAAGAATTTTTAAAAGATAACGAGCAGAACGTCAAGATTAAGCAATTTAGAGCTTTAAATAAATCAACAATATGTTAATAGAAATATGTATAAAACGCCACTGAAAAGTTATCTGGATTGTGTTCTTTGATTGATTGATAATTATATTCCAATATTAAAAGTTCATACTACATCAGGATTGCAATATAATACAAATGTATGTATACAATCAAATCTACTGGGTTGGATTCGTGGAACGTGATATTGTGGTGTAATTAGGTTGTACTATCAGGAACGAATTATCTCCCAGAAACCTTAAATCTGTTTCAATTACTTTCTTAATATGTCTATTCCATAACATTATGCTGAATTCTTTGACTTATTATTGTGAATCCAAAAGAAGTACACAATCCATACCCTTCTTTAAGAACACTTGTCTTACGTATGGACTTTACTTATATGACAGAGCGATATAAACCTGGCAGCTTCATTGTTCGCCCAAATGACCTTGCTGTCGACGGGCCCTAAAACACCACACACTCACTCACTCACACTTCATTGTTCGTCTTCTGTGAAATATGCTGAATGTTACTAAATACAGTAAAAAGATAAGAGCGGAAACTTGTTTTCTTAATGCACAACAGAACTCTAGCTGCATGTGCTAGATATTATCAAGGAGTAAATGGCGCAAAGCTCTCATCTGATGTGAACTTCTTGTGAATTTATCTGCTCTCATAATTACACATCTGAAGTTACGTCCTACAGCTGTCCTATAAAAGTTTATTCCTATATCTTATTATTTTTAATTGTCGTAAAGTTTCTCGCAAACCTTCTTATTACACATTTCATTGTTGCTAGAAGAAAGATGCAATAGACTAATCGATAGTCAAATATATCAAAAGCGGGGCACTATGCGATGGCCTTGAAATTCCACTCCTTGCATGTCCACAAGCTGAAAAAGAAGACGAGCAGCAGTATAAGTAATTTGAAACTGGAAAGCAGAAACAAATAGTTTCTCGAAAATACTAAATGTCGAAAAATAGTTTTATTATATGAAATAATTATTTCGCTTATCCAGTTCAACACTTTGTGTCAGGAGATCTATTTTAGTGTTTGTTCATTTAAAGTGCTTTTATTCTGATTTGGTTTGCTATAGGCTTGTTTTCGTTGTTTAAAAATTTGTTTTCACGCGCACATTCACTCTCACATCCATACTTCCAAATTCTGTGGAAAGTAGGAAATAATTATAATTAAATAAAAGATACTATACCTCGGCCGAGAATGGAAGCAATTACCTCCTGGCAAGACGTCAACCTACTGACCGCTGAGCCACGGAGGCAGAAATATACCTTTTGTGTTAGTAAGTTTTTGCCCATCTCTTACTGTGACACAAAAATTGAACAGACTTTTCTCCGAATGAACGGGACTCCACAGGTTCGCGGTGTAAGGGTCATAAACATGATATTTTGCTCAACATCCCTGGACTCACTTTTGAGGGATTTGGAAGTAACGAAAACTTTACCCTACACCTACATGGTGACAGATTAGGGAAGGGTTTTGTTGTAAACCTTTATGTGGAAGATTTTTAGTTTCTTTACTACGTACGAGTAAGCAGGAAAACTAGGTGTTGCATTCACCAAAGATTTCGATATCTAAACTTCAGAAGTTAAGTAAAAATGTACGTTTTCAGGCGAATAAAAACTATTTAATGAAAAACAGTTCTGTGTGCGTGTGTGTGTGTGTGTGTGTGTGCGTGCGTGCGTGCGTGCGTGTGTGTGCGTGTGTGTTTAATTTACGTCCTCCAACGTTAAGTCATATCAGACGATCAACAGAAAGGGTGAAATGGTGCTCAAGTGAGCCCGGGGTCCATTGAGCTTTGAGTTACCTGACATTCGTCTTTCAGGATAAGGGAAAACCCCGGAAAAACCTTGTCCACGTAACTCACCCTGACCGAGATTCGAACTCGGGACCTCTTGAATGTTAGACAGACACGCTACCATTTACGCTACCGAGGCGGGTTGTGTGTGTGTCTGTCGTTCTGTCTGTCTGTGAACAGTATAACTCAAAAATAAGCAATCGGTTGGAAACCAAACTCAGCATCTTCCACGGATATGCCACGATTTTCAAGGAAATCCCTCCACGCCAGACAACCATTTGCATGGAAAATGTTCCGAAAAGTTTGATTTTCTAGAATTGTCTCCAAAGATTTTGATTAAAATATCATATATTCAAGATATTTGGATGACATACATATGAAACGCATATCGTGAATTTTCTGGTAATGTCCTCTACGTCCTAAGAAGTCCTTCATGTTCTGGATCATTTTTGCATAACTCTGAAACCGAAACGGACAAAATCTTACTACATGAAACATTTCTATTTCGTTAAGACACAGAGATTGCGTCTCTTGATAGTTTTTTATGGATTGAACCATTTCAGAGATATTCCTCGTTATTTCTCTGGATTTTCTAATACTTATTTTGTGACAAACAGGAAGCTGTTATTCATTTTTGATCTCTTGGCTATGCAAAGAGAACAAATTTCATAGCATTACATAGCGACCAGCGCTTAGAACATTTGACTATCGCTTGAAGAAAGCCTCATGTATTCCCATATGGCCATTGCCCCTATAAGAAAATTAGCGATAAAGTAACATTTATCTCGATTACCATGAAATATATAGAAGAACAGGCATTTGTATGAATAGGTTTACAACATTATAGACTCTCATGGGAGTGTACTCATCAGATGTTTTATTAATGTCGCATTTTGGATTACAGACTCATTCATTACTCACTCACCACCCTGTCTGGACTTAACGACCTCGGCTATTCCAATTGGTGTATCTAATCCTTGAAAGATACTAAACTTAAATACCAATTTTGATATATAACCAACCGACTCTACGTCTGTTTGCACACATACACATTTGGGCATTTTTAAGCTTTTTGTAACATTCAGGGGACCTCAAACGGCACATTTCTAATGAAATCGCCATATAATTTGTTTAGTAGAATACAATGTCTGTTTCTCTATTTTACTATAGATAACAAGTAGATGAATTAAATACATAACTTCAATGTCAACTGTTACAAGATCGTAGTGCATTCTAATTCAGTAATATGTTAGACGAATTAAGTGTTAAAATTAAGTACTGTTTTGGGACATTGAAATACAAGTGATAGCAGTTTATAAAGATTACGTGACTAACTTGCGGATCTTATCAGCGCCGTCCCTCTGCCGATTATTTCCTCCCTTTACACTAATATGCTAGCAAGCTTGCTGAAATGGAACTTTCGCATTTAAGCAAACTTAATACAGAAAGCTACCTCTGTGTATTTTATGACATTGCTGCAATGGAGACACTTTACAATAGAGCATACAAGAAAAAGGCGGACACCTCATGCACTACGACATGGTTAGGTTTTATTGCGATTACCACCTCCAGGAGGAAAGTATAAAGTGAAGGAATCGCAGGAGGCTATGGTTCGGATTTAGACAGTCTGAGACGTGGGAAGTGCCAAAGAGTTCCTGTCTCGAATGCCCACCCATCACTGGTCTACCCGGAGGGGGAGATGAATCTCTCGACTCAGATAGCTTTCCAGTCTCCATGGAGAATACGTTTTCCTTTGAGCAAGCATCCGTGCAATCTGGCCGTCACCACCATTCGCTACGAAACCTGTATACCTGAAGCAGGAGTAAGAAACGAAGTGAAAGGGAAATTAGGGCAAGGAAATTGTAGTGGGTTTGGAAAATCGCCCCGGCAGTCGCCTCTGGTCACGGAAAACCATGACAAACCCAAGATCGGAGTAGGTGATAGAGGGAATAATAATATCTAATAATAATAATAATAATAATAATAATAATAATAATAATAATAATAATAATAATAATAATAATAATAATAATAATAATAATAATAATAATAATAATAATAATAATAATAATAATAATAATAATAATAATAATAATAATAATAATAATAATAATAATAATAATAATAATAATAATAATAATAATAAGCACAACATTTTGGCTTCTTTTTGTGATTAATTGCCGGAAATGATTGTACATATATGGTTATTACAGATGGCAACAAAACTACAGGTCTTTCAACTTCCCAAAAAAACTACAGAAATGCAAGAGTGCCTTGAAATGAGCTGAGAACCACGATGAGGGGATCCGGGGAAAGATAAATAAATAAAGGGATAATGGTTATAATTATCGCAAAAAAGCACAGATGTTAACACTTGGGATAGTAAAGAAATGGGTAGCTTTAGATGGTCTCCATAGTTATGTGCAAAGTGGTAGCATGAACAGTTACCAAGAACTATTATATATAGCAATGGTAAAAGAAACATTTGTCAATATTAATCATTTTATGTGGCTGTTGAAGAATGAGATATGGAAGTACGAGTAAGGATTTTGCGTTGAGTGCGGCTTTGTATAATGCTGAAATGTTCACATTGCAAATAAGGGAAGAAAATCAAGTTTAAGTGTTTGAAATGTGTATATTGAGAAGAAAGCAATCAAACAATTTTAGAAGGACTAAGCAAAGGAATAATAAAGCTGAAACTCTATAACAAGAATAAAGGAAATTTATATATCATTAAATGAGAAAACTGCTTGCAAAGAAGAGGAATTGTTGCTTTGCAAAATGGCTGGGTTTGTTTTGAAGCACCTAAATATCTCTGTCGAAAAACTTGCGACTGATATACAAAAACTCTCTGAAGTTAAAGGGGATATGCATGATATGTTTACATCCGAAGATACGTGTCTCTATTCATGCTATCACACCCTACAAACAGGAAAATTACAACAAAATACTAAACGAAGCTATGCAATTGGATTTGTTTTTATGAAAAGGTTTGCGGTTAATTGAAGTATCTTTAAAATGTAACTCTAATAGAACAGTGAAATGTTTACATTTTGCTGCTATTATTATTATTATTATTATTATTATTATTATTATTATTATTATTATTATTATTATTATTATTATTATTATTATTATTATTATTATTATTATTATTATTATTATTATTATTATTATTATTATTATTATTATTATTATTATTATTATTAATCTTTCCCAAACTTTCTTTAAACACAGCAGTACAAAGTTTAGAGCAGAACAAGCTTTACTTTGGGGATATGTAGCGGCAGATTCCATGAAGTAAACACCAGTGGCTGTTCTTTACGGCAAAAAAGAGGAAATACCTCAAGCTTGGTTGCCAGGACTATCTTCCAGCGTATCCCAAGACTTTGTTGCTGTACATTCGCCAATGAGCCGGGAAGCTTTTGGTGGTTTAAGCCGCTTGAAGGAGTTTCCAGTGGAAGAGGGGAACTACCACCGGAACCCGGAAATGTGGCCCGGAATCCCTCAACAATCCCGTCGGAATGGTTGTTGTTGGTCATCCGGCTTTTGCTTCTTCCCGCTCCCTTCTTGTTCTCTCTCTACCCCTTGTTCCGTTATGGGCTCTTAGCATTGCTTCTTGGTCGAGATATCTCGAAATACGTGGCTTTCGATGGGGAAACTAGCAATAACACAATGCTGCTTGGATTATATGATAAACACGTATTAGCAAGTATCTATATGAAGCCCCAGATTTCCCGTCACCTTTTCCGAAATGAAACGGTCTCGATTAACTTTCAGCTAAGTACCAAATTAAAGATAACTTTGTCAATTTCAGTTTCCAGATCACACACACACACACAGACACACACACACACACACACACACACACACACACACACACACACACACACACACACACACACACACACACCTTCTCTGTGTCTTTCCGTCAACATTATCGGAAAGTTGATAATGTTGATAAGGTTTTATGGAAGAAAGGTAAATTCTATGTATTTACTTTCTTCAGGGTGTCAAAATGAAACATCAATATTTGACCCACTTCTTCCAACCGGGACAGTAATTGCCGAAATCAACACAATATTTGCTGAAATTGCAGAGTCTACGTTATAAAAATTGGCTGTCTTGCTATCTTGCGTCTTACGCAGTTCACGTTCTATTTACTACCCCCCTCCCTTTATTCACAGAAAATTAATAGAATCAGTGCCAAAGTTTAGAGCTTATAAGTTTCTCGGTGACTGTAAATGATACAAGTAACAGCGTGTGGTCCCAAATTCCACTCGCGCGGAATGGAAAAATGGTAGTGGAGCAATCAAGCATCATGTGTGGTACTGAAAAGGCCCTTATTTGATGTCATGTTGAATATAAGATGCATGTTGATGTATCTTCTCGCTTGGAACTTACGTCTGCTCTCAACACTTCTTGCCTTAGGCCTTCGTCAACGTGAGATCTTGAGAGCTAAAGGATCGGCACAAACTTTATTTGTACTACCATGTCAAGCACATTTGTACCACATGTGATTAGGAGGTGGAGAAAGGCGTGTAAACTTCTTGATGGAGTACAAAACTGCTGGTTAGACTTATGACCACACTATTATAGGTATCTCCAGGATCACGGTTACATTGATGCTCTAGAGATAGTTGGGATTTCTTTAGTGAAAGTAGTTCGAAAATGTAAAGACGTATTTATGAACATAAGCGCAAATTTAACAAGAGCAATGTATCGCATTTCTGGAGTAGAAATGAAACATATTTGTGGCCGATTTTCTCTTCGGTACATGCAACCTTAACTGTAGGTTATCTTTAGTGCTGTTTACGTGCAAAAATATATGTTACGTTGGTGAGGGGCAAAATTTACTACCCCCTCCAAGGCAGGTGATCGTTGAGTAGAAGACATATCTAAATCAACCGTTATAATTTAAAATGTCAAATTTTTTCGTCAAAGAAACACTCGATGGGAGAGAAAGCCGGGACACGGTTATTTTTGCTTTTGATATATTTTCACCATAAAAACATCGCAGCTTAATCCACCAATGTGGGAATGACACCCTGTTAGTGTTTGTCCACGGAGGAGTTGTATGATGTAGGGTCATGTAACATTGTTGGTTTGCTTTGTACATTTACTCAAAAGGTTTCATCTTTAATTTCAGTTCATCGAGGGGCATAAACATCGTTCTATTATTACCTATATGGCTTATCCTTTAAATTAGTTATTTTCATTCTACATCTGATAGTAACTAGGGATTCTATTTATCATGTATTTATTTCTCCTAACGAAATAATTTTAGTATTTTGAGAGGGGTTCCATAGAAGCACCCTCGCGGTCAAAGAAGGTTTATAGGGAGGAAGCAAATATTACTTTAAACCTACAAAAATGTAGCACCATGGTGTTGCATTAGTTAAACTAATGCTTCTTAATATTTTAAGGTTAAGGCATAACCTAAGATAGCTTTATGTCATAAGCTTCATGTAATTATCAAATGCAATCCATTTACTTTTATTTCTTACGCAAAAATTTTCCCTTTTAAACAATAATTCTGAAAAGTTTGTTTAATAATTTAAAATAAAAGCCTGTTTATAGGACAGTAGGTAAGACAAAACAATACATGAGCAATTCAGGTCCCGGGCCAATTTTAAAGCATAATTAATGTCCAAGTAAAGGATAGCAAATAAAAATGATGGCAACTTCAACTAGGCCTTCTCGTAGCCAAGTTGCTCAGAAATCAAATAGTCAACAATTTCTGCTGGGACAAATGTCCTTAATTAATACATATTTAGCTGTACTGCCTCACTGGAACAGCAGACGAACAGGATAGCTGGGACTACCCGATAACGGGAATCGACAGTATATCAATACAAAATATCAAATATACTGACATGGACAGCAAACCTTCAGCATATTATGTAAATCGGGAAAGCAAAGCTTTTGGTACAGACTGTCTACTTTAGTTGATTAATCAGAAAGTGGCAGTTGAGAATAACCACAGTCCAGACATTTGCGTTGGCATCACTTTCTCCTCTCCCTATACCAGCGCCGCAATAACGCTGCCGCCGCTGGACTTTAATGGGGAATTTGGAGAGGATGAAATAAATGTTGATGCTGTGATTGCTTGCTGGCCCGCAGTGCGGCGCTCCCCAGCTTGGCCGCTGGTCAGGGCTACCAACCATACCGTTCCTAATCTCATATGGAGACATTAAAACAGTCCTCCCTTGGCTCCATAACCCAGTTAATTGCTCCGTACCTTTAATGTTTCTTGCCGTGTGTGTATGTGTGTAGATAAGACTGCCGCGAGACCCATTACCCACAATCCCCTTCGTCCGGAGTTGGAAGCCCTGTTAGATGAGGGTTGGGCGTTATTGGTAGATCTTGCCCCGGGGTGCGGGGAGGTGTTTGGTTTTCCCTCCCTCCCGGAGTTTAACTTTGGATACAGAATTTTCTCCCAGCTACCGGATTCTGGAGAGCAGTTTTAGTGCTCGTTTTATATTATTTTCGTTGCTGCTAGCAATTTCGCGAAAACGCTATCAACAAGCGATTTTACTGGTGGCATTATCGGGGTTTAATGTTTGTTGTTATAGCCCTTGTTCAGGAAAAACTCCAGATGTAAAATAGACACGGGGCATTACCACATAAAGGAATGTTAACATTAACTTTGGGAGGAAAAGGAAAGAGGGATCTTTATAGCTGAACGTCCTGCATAAACTTTTATTTTTACAAAATCACACTTTTTACTCGTGAAGGAAGGGTGATAATGCTTCTTTCATTTGCTATTTTACGTCCTTTTATGGTGGATATATTATTTTATACAACCTGTTGTTGAGACTATCTCTTTTCTTTTTTAAAAACTGATATTCAAGCGTTGGTGAAGATCATTCTAAACTGTAGCAGTTCCTCTTGAACGGCAGCATAATTAATAGGAAGTGCAATACATTCAGAGGCAAACTTGGACAAAAAAGGAATCAATGATACAGAGCTCTAGCATACCCCGAAATTTCCATATTTATCTGCGAACAAACCTTTGTATAGTTGTAATTCAGTGTCATAATAGAGTGTCGTATACCAAGTGCCTTATCAACCGTTTGGTCATTCTAGAGTGAAATCAATGTGCTAACATATACGCATATAAAATTTTTAAAACTTAATTTAGAGATTAGCCCATTGTAAGCCTTAATGCATGTTATTCATTAACACAACTACCAGAAAACTTCGGGCTGCAACGTTATTAGTTGTTATAGATCCAGGCGAGCGTCTTTCAGTCATTGCATGGTTTCGTTGATACCTTAATTATCAATTAGAATTTCACTTAATTGATATTTTTGGTGCTCAGAAGTAATGACCATGCATGTGAACTTACAAGTATTTTAGCCAGACGAAGGAAATTAGGCTGAACTGCTACCGAACTTACCAATTGACGACAGATAACGAGCCACCCCACCCTGTGTAGTTTGCTGTTGTTACCAGACCAATCACAACACCGTGTTTTACCTGCCACCAGTGAGTCGTGATTGTTGTTTTGTATGCTCTGTGTATTGATGATAGTTTGAAAGTAGCTAACTTGGAGACAGCTGTTTGACAATTTCTATGTCTGATAATAGTGGTAGTGGATTTTTCGGAGGGGATTCGGCACGTCGACTAGACTAGATCTATTGTACCTATGCCCCAAGTGGGGCATCTACGGAAGGGAGGATGAGGTGAGAGGAGAGAGAAGGTGACCGTTCCCAAGGAGTCACTACAGAACAGAGGGCGAGGTCCCTACACTTCATCAGACAGAAACTCCCCAACTGTACAAGACAATCGTCATCCCACCTGCCGTGGCCCTGAAACAGTCACGAGGGCGGTTTGGAGATTGGAGCCCACCCCTCCCTCAGAGCAGAATACTCCAGGCAGCCGCGCATAACCGGCATCCCGCCTGCTGCGTTCCTGAATCGGCCCACTAGTCCGGCTCGAAGACCGAAGTCCGTCCTGTCGGAGGGGAAAGCGTTTTCCTCAGAGCATATCTTCCCGCCATACAGTGCCGAGACTCCCGCCGACCATTCTACCCCGAAAGAAACCACCAAATGAGAGATGGCATGAAATGATAATGGAGGTGAAATGCAGGGACAGGAAATTCGGAGGATGTAATTAACTTACCCAGCATTCGCCTAGCGCCCCGTCTAAGCCCCCGAAAAAAAAAAAACATCGATCAGGTAGGTGGGCCACGTCAATCGAACCTGGGCCTCCCGAATGCAGCCCACAGACGAAACCGCCTGAGCCAACCCGCTCGGTGTTGTCCGACAATAACTGATAGGTTTAGCTCCTACATTCGGTTTTATATTCCTATAGTCCCTGCCTCGAAGTGATAGGCTCTACGAAGGCTATTTTCATGCATCTTTCTGTTCAACTTTGGGGGTTACTACAAATTGCAAACATGGCAAGATTTGGTGATCTGCGAGTTCAAAATATAAAAGAGATAGGTACAAGAACTAACGCCGCATAAGGCAAAAAGAAACAAAAGGGCAGTATGGAATCAGTGTTCAGAGTTTTAGTGAATACAAAAAAAAAAAAAAAAAAAAATCTTACGCAAAGATCTTGATTGTTACTTCTCATATATACTCTAATTGAGCTTTTAAACTCATGCTCATTGTTAAGATGACAAGCATTCATTAAATTCAATTAAATTGCCGAAAACATTCAACACCTGTGTTATTACTTAAGAAAATTAACGATTATATTAATACCCAAATGATAAATTGAAAACTGTTTTTAAGTGCTACATTGTTAACATAGAAAGCTGTTCATAATTTTGTAGTACTACAACGTACATGTTTGAGTGTTGCTAAGTGTCTTCATCTTTAAATGCTTACTATAATTTCTGTTAGCTTTCATGTAAGCAATTCATATCTAGGATTTCTAAACTGTAAGACTTTGAATGTATAATAAAAATATTCCTTAACTAGAATTGCCACAAGAAAGTAAAAGGACAATTCATTTTTTACCCTTCATAAAAACATTAAATGTTCTCTTCAAAAACGTTTGCGGGTTCTTTGAACTTCATTCGGGTGATTGAGTAATAAGAAATGCAAATTATTGTAACCAGTAGTGAAAAGTATTGCTAAGAGTAGTTTCTTTATAGGCCTTGGGAAATAAATGAAGTTTAGTTCTTTTAAAATAAAGCTGCAAGAGAGAATGTATGCTAATATAAGTGTAAATCCCGGACGTGTGTATTTATGAGGTCAGAGGTTGAGACTGCCGTTTACACTGGAAGTGAAAGGAAACCTTTACTGTAAGCTAACTGAATGTGCTTCTGTCGTATTTTATGTTGCATGACTCAATCTCACTGAATTTATTACTAATTTATTGTAGAAGCTAGTGCATGCAGTAAGATAAGTGTATTCTGGAGTTTTCTGAATTAATTGAACTCTGTATTGAGGCTTAAGAAAACAATATTTATTTCTCATTGACATATTTTGTGTATAGAGCGAAAGATGTAAATAAAAATGGATTCAAATAATAAACTTTGAGGCTACTGATGTAACAACACGCAAAGTTAAATCAAATACGGAAGGGATTAAAGTAAGGATTTAAGTTTTCCAGTAAATCGGATTATCTATGTCTATGGATTTCAACAATTTCAATTTCACATGTATGATTCCCTTTACTCTTTAAAATTCTTGACTGTTTGTTAGGCAACATCTTTAATAACTATTTTGTATAAATCAGAAGAAATTATGAGCTTAACCGCCGTGTATCTGTTGCATTTTCTGACAAATTTCTTTCCATTATAAATATTAAAAGTTATAATCGCAACGAAGTCCCCCATGAAAATTCATTTTTTAACTATTTTTTGTATCACTTCGCTCAATACGCATTAATTTTATGTATTGTTCATTGGTGATGGTAAAATATTGTGAGAAGCAGTGGTTTTCAAATGTTTATGATTGGACTATAGTTTGCAATTCTAAAAAGGTTGCTAGACAACTGTTATTTGAAGTTCAGAAATTAGTTCATTTTGCAAATGGTTAAATTCTATTGATACAACTTGTTCTGTATAAAATCTGTAACAGATATTAACATTATATACATTGCTCTTCTTGAACGCTGCAAACTAAAGATGTTTGAGGACCACTGCTTTAAAATGAAAGGCTATAAAAATGATGGTAATCTCGTGAGATGCAGAAGATGGCACTGTACCCTCCCATTTTCGCATCGCCCCTTCGCGGGGTTAGAACAGGGATGTGACCCCAGTGACGTTTAGTTTTCTCCCCACACGCAGGTCCTAGTGGAGCTTACAGTCCGGATGGCGCTTCTATGGGCTACATGATGGACGGTCAAGCACAGATGATGCATCGACCGCCTGGTGATCCCAGCTTCCACAACGAGTACCACTACCCGCAGTACTACGGCCATCTGTAGTATCTCCCTGCTATCACTCGGGTAAGTCTCATGTTTCTTTGTACCTTGTGGAATTTAGTATAGAAATATGTAGATTAAATAATGTGCATGATGGAGGGTCAGTCACACATAATGGATCAGCCACCAGCCTAGTGATCCCGATTTCCAAAATGAGTACCTCTATCCAAAGCACTACCTTATAATAAGTCACTGCTATCACTCGGGTAAGTCATATCTCCTTGTGTAGTTTACTTTAGAGAGATGGGAAACTTGAAGGACGTTGTATCGGCCGCTACGTGATTCTAGCTTTTACACAGTGCGCCACATGTGTGTAGTACCTCCATATCACTCGGGCAAGTCTCATGCATCTCTACCAAATATAGTAGAATTCATGGAGGTGTAGATGACTTGAGCTATTTCATGGATCATCAAGTGAAACTAACCATTTCTCCGAGTAACGTCGCTGTGCTGTCATTGCCCGCCTCGGTGGCGTAGATGTTGGCGTGCCTGCCTCACGTTCAAGAGGTCACGAGTTCGAATCTCGGTCAGGGTGAGTTATCTGGATAAGTTTTTTTCGGGGTTTCCCCTATCCTTCAAGACAAAGGTCGGGTAACTCTAAGCTCCCGGGAACTTGGACTCATTTGAGCATCATTTCACCCAATTCATTCACCGTCCGATATGACTTAACTTTGGAGGATGTGAACTAAAAAAAAGTGCTGTCATTTACTTCAAACTCGTATCTGTCGCAAACATTTTAATATTTCTAGCCTAGATACTACTGCATTCCGGCTGACACAAGATGCGATTACAGCCAAAACATTCTGAGGTCTACTTTCCCTACCATTATATGTTAGAGTGTTGACACACATAATGATTTTCTTATCCATGTTGGTGTTCAGGATATATTTAGGTTCAATATTAACTAAATTTCTGTGAATATGAAGAAGCCTTCACAGGATATTTCAAATAATTCCAGATAAAATTGCTATTAAATTAAAAGCATAGTTTCAGAGCCATGTCCACTTTGCAATGTGAAGTTCACTATTTATCTGAATTTTCATCTTTTAATGTTGATGATATTTTATTTTGTTTTCAATCGGTGTATATTTACAAAATTCTGCCTGTGAGCATACATCCCAACTTATTCAGATATATTACAAAACCCATTTCTCTACTCCTTTCGGATTTTTCTTAATATACATTCCATTTTCTCTTCATCTTGAGTACTTCCCCTCTTGAAATTTTCCCAAACTATATTCCATGTCCTCGTCATCCAAAGGAGATGCTCTCCTGAAGCTTTTGCAACTTATATTCCAAGACCTCTTGATCTTCAGGACTTGTCCTCTTGAAGTTGTCCCAACGCGCATACGTTTCATGCTCTCTTCATTTTGAGGACATGCTCTGCTTAAGTTTTCCAAATGTATATTCCATGTGCTCTTGATCTCGAAGACTTTCCCTCTTGAAGCTTTCTTAACGTCCTTATATACCATGTCCTTTTCATTTTGAGAACATTCTGTCCTAAAGTATTTCCAACGTGTATTTCATGCCCCCTTGTTTTTGGGGATAAGATATCCTGAAGTTTTCCCAATGTGTATGCCACGTCCTTTGGACTTGTCCTCTTTAACTTCTCTAAACGTCGTATCATGCGCGCTTCACCTTGAGGACATGCTCTCGTGAAGTTTTCCCAATTTCCCGTATATTCAATGTTTTCTTGACCTTTACGACCTTCCCTCTGGAAGTTCTCCAAACGTCCATACATTTCATGCCCGCTTCATCTAGAGGACATGCTCTCCTGAAGTTTTCTTAACGTATATTTCATGCCATCTCCATCTTGAGTACTTGCTCTCCTTAAGATTTCCCAATGTGTATTCATTGTGTGTATTCTGTGTGTATTCTTATCCTCTTAAGCACAAGCGACCATATACCCACCAAACCCTCCCACATATAAATGCTCAACTACCAAAAAAGTCCGAACAATATTTACACAATTATCTTTATCTCTTAGTATGTTTATGCGACCACTCTTAGCCGGTTTTGGCGGTGTAAGTCCCAGCATTCTGTATTCCATCTGTTGAAAGCCAAAATATCTAAGGTAGCAACATTTTTCCTATCCTCCTCCATCTGCATTCATGCTGCCAAAATATGCGCACAGTTTTCATGTTCTCCGCATGATGCGGAAATCGTACAAGTACAAATATTCGTACTTTGACTTTGTTCACTGCATCTGTTTTCATTACCCCTTTGTCTAATATCACTTAAGTTATTTTTATAATATTCGCTGTAACCTGTCCGCCCACCATTTTGGATGCTCTATGTACAGATATGAGATATTGCTCTTAGGGTTGTTTGGTCCTCTTTAATTATTCGACCAAACCAAGAGTATACTTCCAGGAATCACATTTTATTTTGTCTAAACTCTCACATCCCTATACCTCACTTCCGTGGAAAGTGAGGATAAGGTGCGAAGTGAGGAATTATAGAGACAATCGAAATAAAATCTATAGCAGAATCATAGAGGGTTATAGTATTTTTGTGTTATGGCCATGCACAGAAAATGTCCGACTATAAATGACCGAAGAAAATGATCAAATGGCACCTTCCAGGAAAATGAGGAAGACCGCCGCTAATTTGGGAAAAATAAATTCAGAAAACAAGAAAGAAAGGAAATTAGAACTTTGTGGAGCAAGAACGGTTAACTCTTAAGGGAAACGTCGATGAAGAAGAGGAACGGTGGTGGTGGTGGTGGTGGTGGTGGTGGTGGTGATGATGATGATGATGATGATGATTACAAAATGTTTCTGTAAAATACTTTTGGAGCCCACTGAACTTAAACCCATGTATTTTGAGTGAACCTTGGGTAGCAAATTCTTGGATGAAAATGTGTAGTGCTTTCACTACAGGCGGTGACACTTATGACACATGAGATGAAGATTGGAGCTCCGGTGGAATGAGATGCCGGGGGAAACCGGAGATCCCAATGAAAAGTCGCCACAATGCCGTGTTGTCCATCACAAATCTCACTTTGCTGTTGCCTGGAATCGAACCCGGGCCTCCTTGGTGAGAGCCGAGCAGTCTAAACACTCAGCCACGGCGCGGCCCCTTGTTGGATGGAATGCAATAATTCTGCCGTCTACGGTAATTGATAGAGTATGTAAAAATGCATTTGACTCCACTCTATTTCGAGCATATGCAGGAACCAAGAAAAACCATATTTTACTGCATTTGAGAAGGTTATGTCATAAGCCTAATGGATGATCTCGGAAGCTATAAAAGTAACTACATGCCGTTTCCATATGCATCTTCACAAAAACTGTAATATACTGCTAACTATAGATTGCCGCTCTCTTGAATTTATATGTTTATTTTTTACGCTGTGCTCAATAAGGGTGCATACAAAACTCAATTTTGACGTTACAGGTTATCTGAGAAGGACTTTCACATCTCCTTGTCGACAATACAGTTTTATGTATCACTATAAATTTACAACCAGGTTTACTATCTGTTACAGAATTACGACTTCGGGATTAAAACGCGTTTCCGCGTACCTTTGTGCTCTTGATTTGTGCGCTTTGGTTCAGTGTAAATAAAGGGAAAAGCTTTCGCGGAGAACTAGAAAACTGATACACAGTTGTAACACAAGGCGATAAGTCGGCAGCTATATGACTACTGAAGTCAGTAACGTCATTACAAATCATAGGATTTTCCTGCTGGAGTTCAGTTTACACGGGGGCTTGGTATGGAGTGGCATAACACACCTAAGGAACGTCATTTTCCCGTTCTAGAATTGCATTGGAAAATGAACCACGAGCATAGGTGAAGTATCTGAGAAAGACTAAAACGTATAAGCTAGTAAAGGGTACTCAATATTAAATTTTCGATAAATATTTTATTATACATATTTTAGTGTTCATAAAAAAATTCTCAAAAGTAAAATTATGATCGGACTGCAATTTGCCATTATTACAATTGAGCATTTGTGCAAAAAGTCACGTAAAACTTGTATTTTTCTTTAATTACTTTTCTTCATTTTTGGCACAAACCTTCCCCATGATATATGAATGTCTTTCCAATTTTTGTTGCACGTCCTTTGAGGGGAAATAAGAACATTGAAGGATCGTTTTCTTCATGTCAAACAAAGGTTTTGTTTAGGATATTAATTGTTACGGGTTTTTAGAGAGTAAAAATGTCACACGTTCGTTTTATTATGTTTTCCACAAAACAAATTAACATGTAGCTTTGAGTATATAAAAATTAGGTTCATATGATTACTGAGGTTACTTTCCTGTGTTAATTGTGTACAGCAAATCTGTGACAAAATGTCGGTTGAAATTTATGGAAGTCAGCAATATCAGTACAATTTAATATGAACGAAAGAATACAAGGAAAAGAATTACAGCCGTCATTAAAATTACTTTAATATCAAGGGCATTTAGGACCAAATAAGTCCCAAAATGAATTTGTTAGTAATATTGAAAATAATTTGGTAAACAACTGATTTAAAAGTCTTTACTATTATTCGGTTGCTCTGGGGAAAATGAGTATTTAGAGGAATTACTTAAAAATAACTCCTTGTTTAACGTACTCGTTTTTTAGAAGAAAAGCAAGTCTACCTTTACTTTAATACAAATGTAAGGTATGTGCAATGAATCTAGGTGCTTTTGGCATCATATGATCGTCCTCATAAAAGTTTTGTATACAAGAGAACTCAAAACTCTATTTGCAAGTGGAATCTCGGTATATATCCTTTTAGAATGTGAAAACTTCTCTGCCTAATATATACTGTGTAGAGGTATTAGTAATGTTCATCGTCTCTCTCTCTCTCTCTCTCTCTCTCTCTCTCTCTCTCTCTCTCTCTCTCTCTTTTAAAATAAAAAGACATTATAACCTATTTAAGTGGACTTGGTGAGCTACAACATAGGTAACTCTACTTTTTATAATCACAGGTGTTTGATTGGAAAGTATAATACGCCAAACTCTGGCATCAGTTGACATATTAACAAGGCAAATTGAATAGGCATACACATGTTAATGCTAATACCATAAGCTCTTGAAGTTAAGAAACTCAGTTAAAATGTTAAGAAATTGCTCTGAATACCTACAAACCAGTAATTTTCTTGTAATTACCCGTTTACCTAGAGAAAACAAGTTAAACAGGAGAAAGGGCAAGGCTTTAATTAATGTGGTTTTGTCACACTTATTTGATTTTAAACCCGTGTCTCGTTACGTGAAATTTTGGTATACCAGACGATGAAATAACCATAATTACCCACATTTAAGTAATAGGTTAGTAGTATCCTTTGGCCAAGTTTGTGTTCACTTTCTATTGCTTTTATCAGGTGCTTTCTCATATACTATGATTTCAATTATGTTTTTTCTTTTAGTCCCTTTCCTTCTCATCTTCTAGGTGTGCTTCTAGGTTTCGCGGATGCTTCCTAAAAGAAAGAGTCCTCTGCATAGTTACTAGAGCGTTGCTTGTTCGACGGGTCGTTCATCACAGTCTAGGCAGCTCCAGCAATGGGATGTGTCTTCTGAGCCTGGAATTGCCAGGGCTTATATGTATCTCTCTGGCTCATTCACTTCATCACATCTTTCTGGAGGGTGGTAACTCCATGGCAGGTCGCACTGTGCGGGGTGCCCCTCGTTTCATAACGTATACCTTAATTCAGTAGAAATTTTCGCCTTAATACATCTAAAGAAATCTTCTCTGGAAAGTAGCCGCATTTAGGTGGTCTCCGGTTCGATATCTGTTAGACAACTTTGAATTTCATTTTTCCAATGTCGATAGGTGAATGCTGGAGTGGATTATACCCTACCACGAATTTTACTGCCTCTTTCTATCCTCTCATTTCATCTGCTTTCATGTTTCATCGTTTCAAGGCCATAGCATGCCGGGGATGTGTAGACTTTCGAAACAATTGCTTTTTCGCTGCACTTTGAATGAAAAACGAAACCCAGGGTTTCGTTGCAAACTCACCCTCTACAAGCACTGTGGCCGCGCAGTGGCTCAGTGGTTAGACCGCTTGGCTCTCACCACGGCGGCCCGGGTTCGATCCCAGGCGACCGCAAAGTGAGATTTGTGGTGGACAACACGGCGCTGGGGCGGGTTTTCTCCGGGATCTCCGGTTTCCACCGCCATCTCATTCCACCGGTGCTCCATCTTCATCTCATGTATCATCAGTGTCATCGCCTGCGGTGCCGTATGTAGTAAAAGTGGGCGTTAAACGCTACACATTTCATTTCTACAAGCACTGTCGGCCAATCACGAACTACGTAGCGCAAGAGACTGGTGCCGCTCTCCTCTGTGTTCATTTGTAAACAACGTAGCGTTACAATAGAGGTTAACTTGGCCTAAAGTAATGTTTGAAGCCTAATGATGTGTGTTGCGTCTTCCATCCTTGAATGTAAACAAAGGCAATATTTGTGAAATGAATGGTTATTCGTAGGCTCATTCAATATATCTCATTGTTAATGTCATATCAATTTGTGCAGTTAGTTGGTCTATGATTAATGTCGTTACCGTACTTGTAGCTTTCAGATTGAACGCTGTGCTTGCTAGGCAACTTCTCCGGGTTTGCGTTACGTCCTTTCTCGTAGAGCTAGCAACCTCTGATAAAGCTGACTCTAAATTATCAAGGTTTGATGCCCATCAATGCCCATATCGCATTGATGTCGCAGACTGAGTTGCGGTTTCTATAGTGAAAATACATGGAATACAAAAATGCACGTGCCTAGGGTTTCTTTTCTATAGCGTCGCTATTTTCTGTGGAAAAATTATAGTTTTAAGTTGTAGCGACTGACTGTCTTCTACTCACCGCCGATATTTGCCGCTGAAAAAGGAATTTGGGAAGTTTGTTATGTGTGCTAAAACAACTAAAAGTGCAATTAAACATTATTCATAATTATCTATTAAACAATGTAAATAGCACATATAATTCCATGATCTATAATTTAATATTCATATACTAGCTATTAATAGTACAACTAGGAATTAGATATTGTTAGTGACTCATTCTAATTCAGAAATAACATTTTTCTTGTTAAACTTGAGCCTATGGGACATGAACCAAGCTGAGACAAGGGCAGTTTTATTTTCGATCTACTTATACTTTAAAAATTCCAGAATGAGCTGTAACTTAAACGTTACAATGACCCCTTATTAGTAGTATTTCTTTACTTTGCAACCGTCACTATTTCTGTAACTATTTGCTTTCTATATGCCATTTTGTGCTGTTACTTTTTATTTTTCTTCTTGGAGAATAATAAATTTTATTTTTCTTTGTTTCAGTTACGCCAACCAGAGTCTGATTGAGAAGACAGTCGTCTAGTTGGCACGGAAGTCGCTCGCCTGTAAAACTCCTAGCAGAAGAGCACGACACCGTCGTGAGCTCACGTGACTCCAGCTTGTTTCCTCCAGCCACACTCCAGTAGAACACACCAAACATGTATACGAAAACTTCGCTCAAAGCCGTCATCACCTCCCATGGAACAATATTATAATCCATTTTATAATTAGACTCGCATAGCAACTAAGGTGTTCACGGCAAGTGTTACGGTGTCAGTCTAATTATAAAATGGAGTATGTCTAGAGAATAAAGTGCAGCAGTGATGCAGGCAAGTTCGCAACGTGACACATGTGAATAAGGGCGAACTTGAAAGAAAAGAAAAATGAAAAAAAAGAAAAAGAAAAAAAAAACGAATTCGCATGAGCTGAGAATTCGAAAGCAAAAGGGAGATAACATGTGAAAACAAAACTTAACTAAAATTAAATGTGATGATTCTTTGTACAAAAAGTTGTAATTGTAGCTTTTTTCTCTTAACAGGACAAATGTCGAGGGGAAAAAAATTTGTACAAAAAAATATCCGTAAAATTAAATTCGTTGTTAGAATGAGGATCAATTGCGTGTTTTTTCTTCTTTCTTGAATGAAGGGACATTTGAAATGCAAGAAAGGTATGCTCATGGTATCTAGTGTTTTTTAATTTTAAAAACAGACACCGTTTATGTGGAGAAAAAAATTAGTGGAGACGTCAGGGTAGTGCATGTTTTATGTTTATGTGATGAAAGCGAATTGTGGTAGAGCACCTCGAACACGTGACCCACCAAGATCTCTTCTGTGCATCATCACACTAACTTTGACAAACCACTGAAACAAACTGGAACATGTAGCAAATTGCATATTATAGTAATTATTATATATAATGTATCATACTACTATTGGATAGCTCTTACCTGAGGCTTCCCATCTCAAAGGACTGAAGGGGGCCTTGGCATCGGCAAACACTGCGTTATTTCTTTGTGTAACTGAAACTTTTCTCCCTCTTGTGAGAGAGAAACAATCAGAATTAGACTCTAGCCATCCTGACTCTTTCTTTTGATCTGTTCTTGTTAATAGTTCAAATGAAAAGTAACGTGAAAATTAAATTTAAAAAAGGGGCTTGCAGAGACTATCGTTACTTCCTTCTAAAACAATTGATTCTTATTTAATTCATGTATTTGGTTACTTTTTCCATACAAATAGAAATACAGTCATTCAAAGGGCCAAATACGCCCACAAATGGTGCTATTAAATATGTTTTTAAGTCATTTAAAAATGAGATAGTCAAACAAAACTGTACCTCCTCTTTTAGAAGGAAGTGGCAACTGGTGAAAAATGTTGCCCCTGGCGAAGAAAACCCATTGCTATTTTAGCTTAGTTATAAAACATTACTATGAGCAGTTAATATTAGAAACTAAATTATCTGGATGCAAATTGTCAACTGAAAATAGTACCTCTTTCGGTTAAAACGGAAGGAAGAATTCAGATAGTGTGAAACAGTAGCAATAACCCAGAGAGAAAGGGAGAGAGAAATGCAGAAAAGGTAACTGCAATGTGTTTGCTTCGCCTATTAGTTCATAGTAAAATTACCCGTGTTAAAAGTACCACACGGTTCCTGTGCTGCCATTTACATTTCCCTATCCCTCCTACATCCGTCTCCTGTCTCTATTCTTTTTCTCTTTGTGCTTTTCGTGATACTGTCCTCCTTAATCCCCCTTTGTCTTCACCCTTCCTTAATTTTAATATTAAAACGTACTGTTGTGCTGAAAAAATATTTGAAAAGGTTGTGCTGTTGTCAAGAAAAAAAATCATAATTGTTATATCTGTTGTGATTTAATTTTCTTTTTTCAATTCTTTAAGTTTCTTTCCCTTTCCTTCTCAATCTCCTCATGATCTCTCCCATAACAATCGAAAGCCACTATATACGTAATGAAAAGGATTAAAAGGTTCTGTCACTGCATCAAATGTAAATGTACATAACTCAGGTGATATAATTACTTTTCACTTATTAGTCTGCAATTAAGTAAGCTGTCTTTAAACCTACATTAAGCCCCGTCCACTGTCAAGTATACCAAGGCATCCACAAGCTATACTGACTCATGATTTACTTTGTTTGAAACCTATCAGATGCCAGCATTATAATTATAAGTTAATTCGTTGTGAATGTCAGTCTGGTACTTTGTTTTGAAAGATCATGTTTATTGTCAGATGGAAACAAGAAAATTCAAGTTATCAGTTAATTGTTTTTTGTAAAAACTTAACATGAATAAACCTTTCTGTCAAAGGAATAAGTATTGAATGTTATTTGTAGAAATTCAGTCTGTCAGATAAGAGAAAGATAATTATATTGAAAATTACAGCAAAATAATATAGTTTATAATGAAGTGAGCATTCCCTTTAAAGTTTTTACAAGTGTTCAATTATTTTATCATGTTATAAAAGGGCCTTTCCTGATATATACTAGAGAAAGGTTTATATTCCTAGAAACCAGCAATAATGGGGCTTAAGTTTCAGCTAAATGTCAACGAGTTCCTTACTTGCTGTTTCCTAAAAGAGGAAAAATATATCTTCCTGGAACTTACTTTAAATTTATGAACAGTAAGCAATACTTCCAATGAATGTGTTTTGTTCTTGAAACACGTCCATAAGTTAAGTTTGAACCACAAAACTGTCAATTATTTCTTAATGTGAGCAATTGCGTCAGCAGATGGAATATAACAAGTAAACATACTGCCTCTCGACCTGATACCCTAGCCTTTAGTAGGACGAGCATTTAACTTCTTTCAGACAGCCTTAATAGTATACCGTGGAGACGTTGCACGCGTACACGGAACTAGTGCGACAATTCTAGTGAAGACGTTTGCATAGTAGTTCAGCATGCTGCGGTTTATGCCATTCTAGAGAAATATTTCCAATCACATTCGTAAAGTGGGATAATTCTTCTGTTTGTCAAAAGAACTTTATTAATTTAATACGCCCCTACCTAATTGTTTTCAGTGGATGGCGCTTTGATTCTGAATATCATCCCTTTAATTGGAATGTTATACATTCTTTGCTGTCTTACACGGCTGTTTGAACCTTATGAATCCAGCTGGTCTGCAATATACGTCATATCAGTACCCTCGTGTGCTATTTGTATGGCTTTTGCAGTTGCAGAGGATTAAGGAGTATTTAATAAATATAATTGTCTTCCAGTAAGGATGGTTTTCAAATACAAATCGAGTTATTTTTTTTAACAAAGAATACCGAAAAGACCAAGCAATTCAGGTTCACCAAGCTTTTAACCTTTTTTAAAAAATAACTATTAATATATACTTATTGAATTCTATAATGAAATGTGTATTAGTCTCTCAAACGAATATAGAATATGTGAAAACCCTTATATGATAACTGTTCTTCTGTTACACTGATAATTTTAACTTTCAACTAAAGTATACCATACGACCGTTGCATAACATAACGGAGTTGCTCTGGTGCGATTTCCAAAATCAGCTGCTACTTTACCCGTAACTCTTTAATGGCCCACAAGGACCGACGAGGCTGAATGCATTTCGTACCAGGCTTACCAACCATCTTCATCGCATGTCTATCTTGCCGCAGACCAGAATTCTACCGGAGATAGGGGTCGGTCCAACAAATGTAATTTGTGTATTGAGAAAACTAAACTAGATTGGATTTCATTTTAACTGGTTGTAAAGTCAAGATTCATTAATTTAATTAACGTAGTCTGTTTCACATTTTTAAACCCAGATAACAAATTTAAACACAAAAGAGGTCAGACTACTTGCGAAGCACATTAATAATTCGGGGTATTTATATGCAAACTAAATCCGGAAATGTTTAACACTGTATGATCCGCATTTGATCTGAGTACACAAGTAATTAAACGGCATTATGTATGCCGATGTTACTCCACTATTATGTAGAATTATCCTATATTTGTGACCATCCGTAGATCAGCTGTATTCAGTTCTAAGCAAAAATGAATACTGAATATGCCACCTCTGCGGTGTTTTATTTCAAATTGATAATGTTTTATACTTATACAGCTAATTATTCGTGAATGCAATAATCAAATTCTGATGTTCCAAACTCAGCTATGGCAAAGCTGGTGCAGAAAATAGATACCTCATCAATCATCTCCTATTAAGGATTATTTTAAAACTGTCTTTGCTTAACCCAAGTTTGTTGACTCTGAATTCATAAATGGTTAAAAGTTGGTAATCTCTCAGCATATAAAAATACTAAATTTGAGGCACAGTTCTCTGAACGCATAATAATCTGAATATCACTACCGCCAAAAATGACTTGTTTTTAGAAATAGTTTTTATCTTTATACTTATAGGTAATTTGTAACGTATCCTTATTGAAGACCTAAGACATTTCCTGGAAATATAAACATTGAAGTTTGTCTCCTAATAATCACAGTGATATCTTCCTAACCATAATTTTAAAGCATGAAATATTTCCAACGTATGCGAAGTATATTTTTAATTTCCAAATAGGAATAGGAAATACAAATTGGAGTTGGAGAGCTTTACAAGGTAGTAATATTAGACGTATTAAAATATTAAAGAACGTAAATAAACAGAGTGGCTGCGTTATTAGAGGGTGCTAAAAAGGCCATATTGCCTATGAAACTATGGACAGTGCAAAGGAATCCGCGTTTGGTGTCGCTGCATACCCTAAGTGTAAAAGGCAACAGCAAAAGCCGCTGAGTATCCCATTGAGCGGCTCGTAATTGCTATTCGTGCCCTTATTTAGAAGTGCATCCTCCCTTCGGACACACAATACGTCAGGTATGTTTTAAAATTTTGTTTATTTACCTCAAAGAATACATGGAAAGAAATGCTGAGCATCTTCTTGCCTAATGTTTTAGATATCATATCTCCAAAATTGAACATATGCATGGTGCTTCTCAAGGTGCATCTTCACAGCCTTTAAATCTAAACAATTTTTTCACGTGTATTTGACAATAATGAACAACTTAATGTTGTCCAGCAAGATGAAGTGGTGACGAGATACGGAATACGATTTCATAATCCACAGATCTTTATCTAATTTTTTTGTTAACTTGGCGTTTAAAATTAGAAATTAGGTGAAGATTTGTCTGTTGATTAGTTCATTGAAAATGCACTGCCTAAATTACTTGATTTTTATATTGTTAACCAAGAGGACGCGAGATAAAGAATTCCTCTTTATTCATTTCATTCTGAAGAGAAGTGTAATAAAACTGGCAAATAAAAATGTCTCATGTCGCCTGCGAAACTGGAATACTGCCAAAGGGGTCAATGTAAGTTTTAATCACGAAAGCTGATGAAACTAAGCAAATGACATCTAGCTCGCTTCTTAAGGTTAAGATTAACCTTATATACTAGTTTTCATGAATACCGAAAATGGACAAATGAAGAAAGGAATTACAATTTCTGGATAATGCTGCTTGAGATATAAAACCTGTCTTACAACAAACTTGCTGTGCTGTCCCAGAAACTTCTTGTTAATGCCCTTACGACGCGGAGCGCCCTAGAGAAGGTGATCAAGTCTGATTATTGTTATTATATCGAATTAACTTACGTGGTCCAAAGCATGAAGATAATTGTGGGCAATTGCCAAGTTGCTATGCATGCAAGGAAGGCAATTTTGCAGACTCGCACAGTTTTACACCAATTGCATATTCACAAACCTGACCAGTAATTCAAGCTGACATAGCCACCATTCTATTCTAGCATGTTGTGCTGCAGCTCGAGGCAAACTGGGTAGATAAGCAATAATTATTCGCGCATAGAAACTTTTCAGGTCGTCGTGATGTCCTGACGGAAGAAGAAATTGCAGACCGTGACTGTTAATTGCTATCGTTTACTGAAGTTTATGTGATTAGCTCAAATTGCTTGAAAGGCATCCATAAACAAGCATCAATACCCTTCGTCTGCAAGAGCTTAAAATCTTATCGGTAAAATAACGGTAACTATGGGTCCCAAGGTAAGGAATTAGTCAAATGATGTTGCGCACATACGTCGTATTTGTAAAGTCAATATCTACGCTGTTCAAGTTTTAATGGCATCAGTTACAAGGAGCTAAAAATATTGCACAGGTTTTCTGCTTTTCTAAAGAAAAAGAATAAGTAAGTTCATTTGTGCAACATATGCTCTTAAGAACTTCGATACAGTCCATCCAACATAAGTATTTCCCGTATGATTTGTTTTTATGACAATGGTCATTTAAATGAATGAATACTTACAAGTTTGAGAAGAAAGCATACATTTATCCAAAATATAAAGTGAATTTTGCTGTCAAATTATAAGATTGCTATAATCCCAAAACATCTCAAAAAAGAGGTTGTAATTAAGAGAATTTGGGTATTTGAAGCAGCTCTGATAATGAATTCCAGCTATTTGGATATTTACACATGGAAATGTTGTTTGGACTTCCATATATGCCACTGAACATTAAATGTTGATACCTTTTGTGGGTTGGAAATGTGGTTCTGACTAATCAGAATGAAGTAAAATAGAAGTAGCAAAAATTATATTTATAGAGTATACGACTAGATAGAATTTGAAATCAAGGCATTAGGGATTAACTATAATTTACATTAAACGACAAGTTATTGGAAAAGAAAAGTTAAGGGAAAAGAAGCCAGAGTCTTTGAAGCTGTACTAGGCAATCCTGTCTACTTCATGAAGAAGAATTCTGGTCGCGAAATCTCCAATACGTTCATTACTCGAAGGGAGAAATTTCACACACTTGATCTGTAAAAACATCCATAGCTGCCGACATCTGAGAGTATGAGATAAAGCGTCTACAAAATCATCAGTTTGGTACGTACGTCACTATAACTCTCGTGCTTGTGTCTCTATTGCCATATCGTGACAGAATCTTATTCATGGTGGATTATAACATATGATTGGATGAAATACCTTTAATGGAGTTTATGAAGAAGGCATGATTATCTCTGAATTTCGGGACATGCATATATATGGACATCCTTTTTTTTTTTTTTTTTTTTTTTTGAGTTTTGTGCGTTAGCCCTGTAAGTTTTAACAGTTCACTTGGTAGCAAGAAACCGAAACAATCTTAAATAGTCACTACTGATCTTAACAGGCAAGAAAATATATTATCCAAAAGTAACTTCGACTGTTGTTTGATTGGCTGTTCAAGAAACAGAAGTCTTATACAATCCATACTTAAATCAGTGTTATCAAGTTCTTTCTCATATTTATTAATCGCTCAACTGAACATTTATTATTGAGGCAGAAACGTCTTAGAACTCGATGTAGTTAGTTTTCGTTTTAGTATTGCAGAAAGGTTAGAATACAATAATTTCTTAAGAAATGCAGATTTAACTACCGTATTTTAGCCAAAGCTTGTAATAAGATGAACACGATTAAGCCTTATTCTCGCAGCTTTGGTTCCTTTCTTTAAAACCTTAGTGATAATATTGCTTTCATTAATAAAAACAATGTCCATTAATGCCATAGCTTGTGGATGCTATCTAAAGCAGATTTATTAAAAATCATATAGTGACACTGGTAAGTGATAATTATTTGGTTCATTTTATTTTACTTATTTTTTTAAAAAAAATTCAATAACATATGCAACAAAGAAGACTATGACTGTACAAATTGCTATTGGTTATACGACTATGTAAAAATGAAAATTTCTATGTATACATATACATTATGTTTTTTCCTGTACATTGTTTGTACATATCTTACAACATTATAAATTCACGTATATGTATGAAGGGCCTGCTTCACTTGACATTTTTGGTGATACTCATATTTTCCCTCTTATACTTTTTTCCTTGTGAAACAAAAAACCATTTCATTTTTCAGTAGACTCTAGAATGTTTTTCGGAAAGATAAGTGAGGAAATTATTTTTTATCATTTTGCCAATCGTGAGTAATTTGTGAGGTGGTTTCCAAACCTTAGCATCCACAGAACTTATTCTTTTTAAACCAAAAATACTATTCCATCCATTAAGCCAGAAAATAGATCCATTTTCATAATACTGTCCATCCATTCTATTCACCGGATTTACGAATGTCATGACTAGACTCTGATGGATTGCCACACGAACTTTACATTTGTTGTTCACAGTCAGAGAGAAGGAATTCCACTGTGCCGAGTTAACACGTTTAATATATTTTAAAGAAGCATTGTCAAGTTGCTAAAAGTGAGTTATGTTTTATATAAATATGAGTAGCTGGCATGCTTAATTTGTAAGATTACTCACTCAGACTGGTCGGTGTTCGCCATTTCCTCCATAGAGGAGGAAATATATAGTTTAATACACTTCAAGTCTAGAAAGCCGACTTTCATTCCGAGTGGCAGTTCCTGGAAGTCGAGTCATTACATTACAAACACTAAGACGGTTTCAAACTCAAAAATCTGAATCTACCGGCATTTGTTTCTTTAAGCTCCTCTTTTTTATTAAATTAATGAAAATAAATATCAGTTTTTCTCTCAGAGTAAGCAGATTTTGGTACTCATTATTTTATCCTTGAGTGTATTCCTCTTACAACCTTTGTCAATGAAAATCCTATGCAACCAAAATTTTCAAAAAAGAAATAGAAGTCAAAATGCTACCTACACAGTAATTTCTCGCCTTCCTTATCTAAGTAAACCAAAAAATTAGAGCAGGTGCGTGGCAAAAAACCTGTTAGGTACGTTTCCTCACAGAAGTGTTAGCTTGCCTCACTTCATTTTCTGCCTAGCAAATCGTAAACAAACTTCACAAGCAATTAACGGGATGTCATCCTAGGAATTGTGACACAATTTAATTTTGCCAATAAAAGTAATAACGCCTGCTGTTTCACATCTAGCGTAAAACTGTAGTTAAGAAAAGCTTCATTCCTCAAAGAGCTTTTTGTTCTTATGCTTATTTCTAAACCACTAATGGGTATTGGCAAAACAACTACGGCATGTCAGAGAGAATGTGTAGTGAGGTGAGTCGTTCTGTCCCTAATTTCCTGATATTCCCCAGGCCTGAATTACAACAGAACAAATGTAATATTTCACCTTTTACTCTTTACTACGAGGATTGCAGTATGGGAATATCTGATGCTTTGCACTCATTTAACTTTCCCTAGTTTTTCTTGTGCATATTATTCCTACAAACATTTATTTTCTATCTACTTCATGTTAATCAAAATAAACGTTTGTAGAAACGGCATGATTGCAAAAATCCTTGCAGCAAAATGGAATTAAGTGAATACCGTAGGCTTAAGCGATAACTAGAACTTGTGCTTGTGATGGCTTAGCAATTTCACTCTGCTCGCATGGCCAATACATGTAAAAGGAATGGGTTCCCATTTGAGAAGGGTATAAGTACTTGGAAAGTTAAACCAATTACAAAAACAAAACAAAATCTCTAAAAAAAAGTTCTCTCCACTGAAACAATTCGTAAACTGTGTGTTTTGATGCGAATTACATTTTTTGTGTTGTAGGACTTCGTCACTTTCTTACGCTTTACCAGATATGCAAAAGTCATCCAACATGACTTATCTCCAGAAAATTCAAAATATACACTTCATATCTCATGATAATAAGTTAAACATATGGTATTTCAGTCAAAATAGTGAAATGTCACTTTTGAGAAGACATTGTGACATCCTTTTAAGATGCTAAATTTCAATATCAAACACAGACACACACATACACACACACACACACACACACACACACACACACACACACACACACACACACACACACATATGCCAGGGCGCACGCGGATAGACTCATAGATAGATTCATAAGATCCCAAACCATGTGTTTTCGGTGAAATTTCTATATGGAAATTTTGGTTGCAATTCAATACCATATATAACAGAGGAGATAGAAACCAGTACCCCTACATTAAACTCATTCTTCAAGTTGCAGGACAGGACAATTTTTCTCTCTTGGGTCTCGGCGTATACTACATAGGCATCTCTTTGCTTGAACAACGTCTTTAAAGGGAGACACATTGATATTTGAAACTAAAACACTATCTAATATGTTCCTAGTTTATATATGTTCTCAGACTTTAACGGCGATTGTTGACAATGTCAAACAAATGTTTGCTGTAAGGAAATTTGTACTACAACCAGTTGTGCAATAGTACGTGCAATGGTGGCGCTATTTAACTGTGTTACATCCTTCAGTCCTGCCTCAGGTCCACCAAAATTGGATTGAAAGGTAATCGAAAATTTGAGGCAACCTTATTACAGGATTGTATAATGCCAAGGGAATCCTGGACTTCCTGAACTAAGGTTAATGAAAGCAGTAGAACAATCTAAGATGTTCTGAAAGAGGGACGCGATGGATGAAAATGGTCATTTTAACCCCATAGGAGCTTGCAAAATTGATCAGAGTTATGCATTTTTAGTGTGATAATTTATCTTTATATCCAACTTAACTTGCAACTCGAATGAACTGCTCTAGCTAGACCAACAGCCTCCTTAAGAGTAGTACACAGGCATGTGAAGTTTTGTAATGTGTATCAGGTGTTTTCCAAAATGAGACAGGCAGGTAAGAACCCAATGAATTTCCTCTTTTTAATATCGTCGTACCATACACAACGTAGAAAAGAATCAAAGGCGTGAGTCTCGACGATTGCCACACCAATTCATAAATTAAAGAATGTTGTATGTAGGTGAGTGTAGAGATTAGCAGACGCTTCCTAAACCACCTCCTTCTTTTTGGAAAAGTAGACATACGGTATCCAGAATCTTAAAGCAGTACATCTCGAATGAGCTGCATATACTGTGGTCCATTCGTGAGTGCAGAGATTGACAGACGCTTCGTAAACCACCTCCTTCTTTTTGGAAAAGTAGACATACCGTATCCAAAATCTTAAAGCAGTACATCTCGAATGAGCTGCATATACTGTGGTCCATTCGTGAGTGTAGAGATTAGCACACGCTTCGTAAACCACCTCCTTCTTTTTGGAAAAGTAGACATACGGTATCCAGAATCTTAAAGCAGTACATCTCGAATGAACTGCATATACTGTGGTCCATTCGTGGGTGTAGAGATTAGCAGACAATTCGTAAACCACCTCCTTCTTTTTGGAAAAGTAGACATACCGTATCCAAAATCTTAAAGCAGTACATCTCGAATGAGCTGCATATACTGTGGTCCATTCGTGAGTGTAGAGATTGGCAGACGCTTCGTAAACCACCTCCTTCTTTTTGGAAAAGTAGACATACCGTATCCAAAATCTTAAAGCAGTACATCTCGAATGAGCTGCATATACTGTGGTCCATTCGTGAGTGTAGAGATTAGCAGACGCTTCCTAAACCACCTCCTTCTTTTTGGAAAAGTAGACATACGGTATCCAGAATCTTAAAGCAGTACATCTCGAATGAGCTGCATATACTGTGGTCCATTCGTGGGTGTAGAGATTAGCACACGCTTCGTAAACCACCTCCTTCTTTTTGGAAAAGTAGACATACCGTATCCAAAATCTTAAAGCAGTACATCTCGAATGAGCTGCATATACTGTGGTCCATTCGTGAGTGTAGAGATTAGCACACGCTTCGTAAACCACCTCCTTCTTTTTGGAAAAGTAGACATACGGTATCCAGAATCTTAAAGCAGTACATCTCGAATGAACTGCATATACTGTGGTCCATTCGTGGGTGTAGAGATTAGCACACGCTTCGTAAACCACCTCCTTCTTTTTGGAAAAGTAGACATACCGTATCCAAAATCTTAAAGCAGTACATCTCGAATGAGCTGCATATACTGTGGTCCATTCGTGAGTGTAGAGATTAGCACACGCTTCGTAAACCACCTCCTTCTTTTTGGAAAAGTAGACATACGGTATCCAGAATCTTAAAGCAGTACATCTCGAATGAACTGCATATACTGTGGTCCATTCGTGGGTGTAGAGATTAGCAGACAATTCGTAAACCACCTCCTTCTTTTTGGAAAAGTAGACATACCGTATCCAAAATCTTAAAGCAGTACATCTCGAATGAGCTGCATATACTGTGGTCCATTCGTGAGTGTAGAGATTGGCAGACGCTTCGTAAACCACCTCCTTCTTTTTGGAAAAGTAGACATACCGTATCCAAAATCTTAAAGCAGTACATCTCGAATGAGCTGCATATACTGTGGTCCATTCGTGAGTGTAGAGATTGGCAGACGCTTCGTAAACCACCTCCTTCTTTTTGGAAAAGTAGACATACCGTATCCAAAATCTTAAAGCAGTACATCTCGAATGAACTGCATATACTGTGGTCCATTCGTGAGTGTAGAGATTAGCAGACGCTTCGTAAACCACCTCCTTCTTTTTGGAAAAGTAGACATACCGTATCCAAAATCTTAAAGCAGTACATCTCGAATGAGCTGCATATACTGTGGTCCATTCGCGAGTGTAGAGATTGGCAGACGCTTCGTAAACCACCTCCTTCTTTTTGGAAAAGTAGACATACCGTATCCAAAATCTTAAAGCAGTACATCTCGAATGAGCTGCATATACTGTGGTCCATTCGTGAGTGTAGAGATTGGCAGATGCTTCGTAAACCACCTCCTTTTTGTTGGAAAAATAGACATAAGGTATCCAAAATCTTAAAAAAGTACATCTAGAATGAGCTGCATATTGTCGCGAAGCCGTTATCTGCGATAGCGCGGCTTGCGTACACAAAGAGCCGGCAAATAAAGATAGCTGAGATAAAGGACTTGCCAGCATAGACTAAGTTACGCTTCTGGAAGGTGATAGAATATTCGGTTTCTTTATTGTTACGGAAATATCTAGAATTTATCAATGAGGTATTTAAGAAGACGATGACTCGCCAAAAGTCAGTCGTAAGCAGTAAACAGCTGTAGAGTGTTGTTTGTTATTGTCATCGACCTTGGTAGACTGTGTGTGTGACGTAATGTTGTTACGTGAGAATTGAACAGTGTATTTCTACGGAAATAAAGAACGATTTTAATTTCTGCAAATTGGACATTTAATTCTACGAACCCACAAAGTAACAAATATGCTGTGGTCCATTCCTGAGTGTAGAGACTAGCAGACGCTTCGTAAACCACCTCCTTCTTTTGACGGAAAAATAGACATACGGTATACAAAATCTTAAAGCAGTACATCTCGAATGCGCTGCATATACTGTGGTCCATTCTGAGATTGCAGCGCTCTTTGTTAACAAAACATGTGCCCTCTTTTCAGTCGTCGTTTTTTTCTTAAACTTGAAACATAGGTTTCCAGCCATTTATTCCCAAATTGAGAATAATCATTTTGGACTACTGTTTGTAATTTATTTGGCTCAGTAATTCTGGAGCATATTTTATTATTGCGATTAAAGAGATGTACAGATCGTTCACTCTGATTTTCTTTGTTGAATACATACTCCATTTAAGAACAAAGACAAAAAATGTTTTCTAAAACTCAGCTTCAGATATCTTTGGTTTGGTATATTATTAGAAAACCGTAATAATTAAGAAAGGTTTATACTTTTATGAGTATTAATTTATTATATAATTGTTTAAATAAACCCATGTGTTGCATTTCATTTCGCTCAACCTGCGTTAAGGATAGTTCCAAGTCATCGCACCCCTACCGCAGTTCGCTGACGCTAGAGGTATATCTCGAATCACATTCATTGAGAGTATCAAGTAATTCATTGCAGTTCGAATGTAATTTTAAGTACTATTTAGAAACAAAATTAAAAATAAATTTGAACATAATTTATAAATTTATAAGTAATGTGTAGAAACAAAATCTACAAGTGAAATATTCGGAAACATGCAACTGTTTGTATGGTCAGGTGTTTGTACAGTTTTTAGATTATGTGGACTTGTTCTGACGATAATCTGTCCAAAAGCGTAGATATGGTTTGGCAAATAGTAAAATTTTATAGGTATATTATACCATGAAATCACTATTGTTCCAAACAGAGTTCTCAAGAGGCTAACACGCTATTACTAAAAACCAATAGAAAGATTTGGAGTGACTATGTGGCTTCTGCAGTTGACGTTAGATAAACCTTTTCTGGAAACTATCCTTTAATACTCATTACAGTCGGAAGAGACATGTCTATTCTAATTTGCCCAGAACAAAACCTTAAATAGAAATATTTAGAAGCTTATCCAGAAATTGACTCATATACAGTTAAATTGTCACAACAGAACCATGAAAATAAAACTTGAAGGAAAAAGAAGATACTGCGGAAACATTGATGCACTTGAGAGAGTTTTATGAAAAATACTTCAATTAAAGAGGCATATAAAATAGTAAATAGCGTTCTTAAACTTTAGAAGAGTATTAAATCACTAGCTTGCTAACTTCAATCACTTCGTCAGTCTAAGTAGATGATATTAGCCAAAACAGAAACAATTGAGGGACATAAAACTTTATAGTGTTTCAAATTTTTAAGACAATTTTAAAAAATGATAAACGTTTTAGTGATAACATGCGGTCAGGGGTGTGAAATGAGTGTTACAATCTGTCTCAGACTAGAACAACTCTACCTTTTTAGTGTTCGGCCTTTAACTTCAATGGTCATATCGGCGGCCGTTCTCCTTTGGAACATATCGAAGGTGTTAACTCGTATTTGTTGGGTTTTGATCATCAGATCACGCACACATTCATACTTCGAGACTCTGGAGAAGATGGGGAATCATCGTGGTCAGAGAAAAATCCCCACTCCCACCGCCGGTAATCGAACCCGGGACCCCTAACACGGCAGGCAGGTGCTCTACCGACTGAGCTACTGAGCCGGCCAACAGCTCTATTGTAAACACATTAGGCGAGACAGATAGAGATCAAGGAAATTTAACATAATGCTCTTAGAATGGGTTGTGGAACAGTGGCGGTTCCCTCCGCCATTTAGCAAGCTAAGAGATTCCGTTTAATTTATTCTGTCTCTTTCTTTCTCACCTCCCACATTTTTATACAATGTTCGTTCTAGTTTGAGCCTGATTATAGCGAAGATTTACAGGTTATGTTAAAATGGGTTAGTTTTCTATACATGTGCAAGTTCCGAACATTTCATTTTCAAGTGAAAAGCAAATGATCTTGTGTGACAGTTGGAAGTTAAAGTGACTAGATATATTGTGAACTGGCTTATAGCTGAAGAAATTTACCTAAATTAATTTTATATCTCTGTTTTTACAGTGCAAATCACAATAATTATATTCAGTAACTTTTAGATTTCCCTCTATTTCAATGTAGAGTATAAGACAAATACTTCGGGATTGGATATTAATGACTTAAATACTAACTTGCATGAGCTAAATGTGCGCTGTGCTAAAAGAGAAATCATTAGTTTTTTAGCCTTGTCTCATGATGATAGTGGTTTTGTTACTGAGTTCCCACGATCAGCAAGTTTGGGGATGTTGATCCTATTGATGATAAAATATTTCACGAAATATAAGGTCAGGATAACCAGAATATCGTCGTGGTATATCTGCTAATCCTAAAAATGTTGTGGGAAGAAGGTCAAATTAACGGATATGAGATACATTTTCACTAACAATATAAATCAAGAATAAGACTTGTAACACTTTATATGTATTTGCTATAACCAGCACGATGAAGGCATGAAGTAAATATAAATAAATATAGTTTATATTCAGTACACCACAGAGGAATAAAGTGTGTTACCAAGTTATCTGAATTTTTATCCCTGCATAACGTAATTAATAATTAGAGATTTTCTTTACATTTGAGGTTTTAACCTGCTGGATGTGGATAATAGGTGTCTTTTTTGTTTTCCCTAGAAATATAAAATAACTACATTTTTAAATAATATGGAGTGTTCTATAAGCGTATAGTTCATGCAGATCATATTAAATATTTCCTACCTAACAAAATATACTTTATTTTAGTGAGTGAATTAATATAAACTAAGGTTTGTCTCACCAGTATCACGTAATTCTAATACCTGATAGCAATACTTTTCATTTATATACGAGCACTAATATCATTTACAGAATTAAGGCTCTCACAACTCCTGACATATCATCTCCTTCATTATCATAGTATTCATTATTAGTAAATTTTGTAAGAATAATATGACTGTTGTAAACATTTTTTAGAAAATTAATATTTATTCCAAAACATGACAGTTGAAGTAAAATTTTAAAGTATTAGAAATATACGACATTAGCAACTGAATCTTTTTTTTTTTTTTTTCTTTTTTTTTAACTCGGAAATTGAAGAAACGATGTACTGCTAATGTTATCCTTTGACCTTGCTACTGGCATTCTCCGTGTAGGTTTTTGTTGTCAGTGCATTTTGTAGTCATTAGCACTACTGCTAGCCCTGCAGTTTATTTGATAGGCACTCCTCTTTCTTTAAAGTTCACCAAAACTCTATTCTTAACCTTTTCATAATGCTCACTTTTGCACTTGGATCATCCAAACCTATCGGAGTACAAGACTGTACCTGTGTATGTGTGTTTAGTACAACATTTTGTAGTAACTGAAGAATACATTCAAATTATAAGTATTTTTATGTAAACAGCTTTTGATACTTTCCAATTAAGCTACCATCTGATAGCTGATTTAATAACTTTTATTGTAAACTATAGGATGGTATGAATTTGACATACCTAACAGGGCACTATTAGCCTTTGCATTTGCCTAAATTGTCAACATGTACACCGATCATTTGAAACTTATTGGAAAAAAAAATATTCTCGCATTTACACAATGGTTTCTGAAGTATTATTACTTTCTCTAACGTATTTCCAAAATTGGTTTCATCATGCCACTTAACTAATCTATGTTCATGTGAGCCAGTATAAATAAGACTCTTTAAAATTAAAACAGTGGAATGTTAGTTTAGGTACCTTCTCAGAAAGCAATTACATAAAAGAGTAGGGACCTACTAGGCATCTAGGGCAGAGTAATTCATTCTTCCACTCGTAATTGAATTACTTTTGTGTGATACTGCAACAGAACGTTAAATAATAGCATTGGTTTTATAAAGTTAACACAACAATTATGGCTAATCTATTTTCACATATCAATATCCAAATGCAAAATATTAAAGCGTTTTTGCAATATCATACAGAAGTAATATAAGAGTCAATTTTGAATTTAAGAGCTATTTCAATATAATTTTATCCTTTCGTATATACTATAACAAAAAGGAGTGGGTAATTAAGTTCTGAAGCCTACTTAGCATTAAATATGAAGTGGAATAGAAAAATTGGAAGCTGTGTTCAATAAAATAAGCAGAAATGCCACAGTAAAATTTAATAAGAAATCTGCAGTTAACCAAATAGGCATATATATATATATATATATATATATATATATGTGTTACATATATAACTTGTGGTAACATTTTAAGTTTATAAATTGGATTATCTTTGTTGTTAGGAATAGATATGAACTTATCAATTTTGTAAGTACTTAGGCACTATCACAACTGTGCACTTTACACAACCATCCATTAAATGTATTTACAGCGTAGCTATTCTAAAATAAAAATCTGAACAAATTATACGAATTACTAATATTACAGAGAAATGCAGACTAGGGATGATTTTCATAACTGTCCTTAGCGTTGCAAAATAATATTCAAGGAGAAAGAAGAAAGTGTATGGTGATGCATACTGTTCTGTATGTAATAGTTACTTGTGATACATTAAAATATAATGTCGGTGCAATTAATAATTGTTTTGATTTGAACTTGTCATTGTGCAATTTAAGTGCTACCTCAAATATTCAAGAAACATTGTGAAATGCCTTTCCTGTCCTTTCCCTCAAATTAGATCCAATCACAATTTTTAATGCATTCTAAATCTGACAGACTACAGTTTCATTTCTTCAGGCTCTTAGTGTAGTTGTATTTATAGTTTTAGTAATATCATAAATCCACTTCTTTACGAAAATAAAGCTACATTTTTACTTGTTCCGTTACGTACCTATAGTAATTAGGGTAAGTCTTGTATTCGACCCAAAAATTTGATGTTGAGATTTCACCGGATATATCTGCATGTTTTGAAGCCCTCCTAGGCCTAAAAATAGTTTTGGAAAAGTGTGTGTGTGTGTGTGTGTGTGTGTGTGTGTGTGTGTGTGTGTGTGTGTGTGTGTGTGTGTGTGTGTGTATGTGTGTGTGCAGGTGCACATACGCTTCTGTCTCTCCGTAAATTGCATGATCAACAAAAAAGTTGGATATATACCAAACCTGGTATTTAAGTTCATCTTTTAAGAATACGATACGAAGATTTTTAAGAAAATCCCCTAATCTCAAACAATACTTGATATGGAACATATAAGAAATGATAGTTTTCAGAAAAGTGGTTCTAAAAATTTTGATTAAAATGCTATATATTTAAAATAGCTGCATAAGAAATGAAATGCACATCTGAATTTTCTTGCAATACCCTCTCAACTACTGTTAATTCTGGATGATTTTTGCAGAACTGTTAAGCTGTTAGAGACAGAAAAATAATAATACACTAATAATTATATGTTATTAAAGCATATAATTTGTAGAATAATTCATTTTGGAGATATTCCTTGTCATTGAATTTTAAATACTTACTTTTCTCAAATCAGTGAACCTACGTTATTTGCTTGTTCTTGTTTGCTTTGTTTTTCCTTCTCTTGTCTATGCAAAGAGAATGCTATTTCAAAGCCATCACGAAGAGATGAGCTATGCTCTTAAAAGAAACGATTAATCGCTTAAAGCCCATATTACCCTTCACTTACAAGAATATCATCAATAAGATATTTTTTTCGTAAATGTTTATCTCAATTAACATGAAGTAAATAGAGAAATAAGCGCTTGTGAGAAAAGTTGTACCATATCAGACTTAAAAAATTCATTTTATTCTGTGGGTTTTTGTTTTCTTTATGTGGGTAAGAGCTGTAGGCTTATTTGAATTTGAGCATTTGATTTAACATCCAGAACAATCAGTGACTAAGAGCAACAAACTGTTTCTGGTGACGCAAATGTAATATTATTAGTTGTAATATCAAGAAATTCATAGTTTATTTACGAAGAAGTAAGGTCGCTTTAGTTACAATTTTAGACAAGAACAGTCCATAAGCCGCAAATAAATTTTAATGAATATAATAAAAGCATGAATTCCATTTATTTCGTCCGTATAAAAATGTTCAATTTTGGGATTGGCTATTTGTAGCTCAATAGCAATAATGCAGTAACGAGCGTTAACACTGTATGCTTTTAAAGGTCCTAAGTTTCATGTATTATTGTGTAAAACTTAATGACTGGGCTAATTAACATTGAAATGTCATTATTTTGCCAAACAGATAATATAAAGTAATAGTTGTGTTCAACACTGGCAAGAGATCCTATGTAGAGGAAGTAGGGGCAAGTCCTGAGCCAGGGGAAGAGAAACCCGGAAATCAAACCCAACGTGCGAGGGCTGGTAAACCAAGCTGTTACTCAAAAGTTGCTGAAAAGAAATAGCGTATATATCCTATTTTATATATCGGCTCTGGAGCTGAGTTCTTAAAGAAAAGGTTAAATAATTTAAAAAATAATTTAGTGCTACACACACACACACACACACACACACACACACACACATATATATATATATATATATATATATATATATATATATATATATATATATATATATATAAGCCTTTCTCTACCGCTCTTCTACAAACATTTCTAAACGCTTATTCCTTTATATGCTTCTTGCTAATGTAGATAAAAGTTTACGAAAACGGTTTCATTACACATCTCGTTGTGAACACCAGAGGCGACAAAAGGCTGAAGCAATGGGCAACTCTTTAATAAGTGGGTCACTCTGTGTTCGCTTTGGAATTCCATTCTTGTGTAACTACGAGAAGAAAACAATAAAACAGAATAGCAACTTAGTAATTGAACATTCAAACTAATAACAGAAAATATCTGGGAAAAAGCGAATATGGCAAAATGTTCATTTGAATAAATTTTAGATATCAATGAGATCTAAGTTTATTTGAGAATTCGTTTTTGTCTGTCTCCCAAGGTTTAATAGCTGTATGGCAAGAATAGTTCGCTCAGAATTGACAACGTTACTGGCAATTGACAAACAATTCAAGTATTAAGTTTACCACGCAAATATTTTGAAGGCATAATATATATATTATAATCAAAATTAATTTAGCTACTTAAATTTAACGAACTTACTTCCATGCATATGTACTTTAGGATAGGGGATATTCTTGAAAATCTTGATGTGTGATTCCTGGAGGACGTAGAAACTTAATTACTAAGTTTAATGTTTAACCAATCTCTTGTTATGGTCTAATTCAAATATACGTGTTAAAACACTGAGAATGACTACAGTCGACTAATGTCGAGCGTTGACTAGACTTCAATTGATGTGAGCCATATCTCAGCCAGTGCATGCTCTGACAAGGAATTATCCGTGTGTACTAAACCAGTCCAGGATGTCTACCACCAGCTCAACACTATCTTCGACTTCCAGATTTCAGAGAATGGATTCCGACTCATCCAGGAATTCTTATACACTCTTACATATACAATCCCAGTACCTCAACAAGACAACTGAACACAGGCCTTAATGACTGACAACTAGAAGAGATTCTTACAACACACAACCAAAATCTGATGGCTTTCGAAAGCCGGAAATTCACGACATTATTAATCATCATCATCATCATCATCATCAATATCATCATCATCATCATCATCATCATCATCATCATCATCATCATCATCATCATCATCATCATCATCATCATCATCATCATCACCATCTTACTTCATGCTTTAGGCATTACTGCCTGTTGCAGTCTACATAATTTATCTTATTGGTCCCACCGTTTTAGGACATTACTAAAAGTTCTAAATCTAAAAATAACAAATACATTTTAGCTTATCTCCTTCACAGCAATTCCGCCTCCAAGTCTCCGTGTGACAGCCAGGGTCGTATTGCAGGTGCTGCACCTACCACTTCTGTTTTTCACTCCTCCCCTTAACTTCTTGTTCAAACTACAATGAGAGAGCGAGAGAGAGAGAGAGAGAGAGAGAGAGAGAGAGAGAGAGAGAAGTTGAAAAGAAAGTTGAACATATAAGAAAGTTAACAAACACACATTGGAAAGAAAATTGAAATGTATATTTTGTGTGCACTCATATAACTCTCTATACTCAATATGTTAAAAGGATCTACTTATAAGGGTCTGTACTTCTGTCTAATTCATGTTCGTTGAGATGGGTGCTTATAGAAAGATTTCGGAATAGAAGAATACAGTAGGTTTAAGCGGCAGTTAAATCTTTTAATAACCGATTTCTATGTGATAGCTTGACAGTCCATCATTCTCTTTGGACATTAAGGAGATAAAGACGAGTAACGAGTTTCTGTTTAGAGCAGTGTAAGTACCAGGAATACCTTGTACATATTTCACTGCTAACAAAAGTATATTTTACTTAACTTATGTGTTCCAACGATAACTGTATTTTTTGTGTGGTAAGATCTTGTGTATCTCTTACGGCTAACCAGTTGTGCAGAAGTCTTTCAGAATGAAAAGGATTTCCGAGAACATTTCCAGAAAGTTCAACACAAATATTTCATTAATCATGAGAATATTAAGTAACATCACTAGACCATTTTTGTGAAAATAAAATTTTGTGAAAATCGTTCCATGTGAAAGGCAGTTTCGTGGGGGGAGAGTTTATTGACAAGCTTAGTTTCATATCCTTGGAATATGTTGAACTCAAATTCCAAGTTCAGTATTTAACTGACGTTTCGTTTATGAGTACTCCTGTTCTCTCTCTCTCTCTCTCTCTCTCTCTCTCTCTCTCTCTCTCTCTCTCTCTCACACACACACACACACACACACACACACTCACGCACACACACACACTTTCTCACTGTAACACAACTTTCTAGCTTAAAAGAACAATTAACTTCCTTTTCCATCGTCATACCGGATGATTAATGTAATGGGTGGAATGATGTTCATTTTAGTCCAGTGTCCATAGAGCTTAGAGTTACCCGACATTCATCTTTCAGGATAAAGGAAACCTCGAAAAAGCCTTATACAGGTAACTCACCCTGACCGAGATTCGAACTCGGGACCTCTTAAACGCGAGGCAGACATGCTACCATCTACGCTGCCGAGACGGGCAATTGACTTAATAGAGGTCAAAAGTATGAAGCCCAAAACATAAAATACTTGCAGTCGCCATTAAGTAACATATCTCATATATAGAAGATCCGCTAGTGGTTTACTAGCTGAAGACTTTTAACTCGTACAAGTGGTTAGAGCAACCGGACGGAGACCAGGTTATGGCGTTGAATTTTTCAGTCTTACTCTGCTTTTCCTAATCTTAAGTTAATTAGCATTATTACACCAAGCGTGCGCCCCTTAATAATGTTACGAAAGCTTAGATTTCACATTCATGGAAGGCAATGTTACATCTATTCATTTTCATTGTTATATATACAGGCTTTTACTTAATTACCTACCAGCGTTTACACCAAAACAAGCGAGCGAAATGTTCCTTGAACCTGTGTTCCTTAACGATGTTATGATTCAGCATTTACAGAAGCCTATGATTCTGGAAGGTTAGGTTAAATGTAGCTTTTTGAAGTAAGCTTACGTTAATTAGCCTACACTTGAAACACCAAAGCATACAAGCGAAGTGAGCCTCCGTTTTTTACATAAATTTAGGTATCTGGTTAGCTATGGTTAGGTTCAGTTTCTATATGAGTGAGTGTGTGGTGTTTTAGGGCCCGTCGACAACAAGGTCATTTGGGCCCAGTTTCTATATGTAAGCTTACGTTAGACTCATTATGAAATAGACTGTTACTACAAATATAATGTAGATATCATTAAAACAGACACTGTTTATGCCCATGATACTCTTTGTCATTTGTCTGAATTTTCCAATTCATATACTTTCCTGACATAGGAAGTCATTCATTTTTTGTCGCTCAGCCATGCGAAGAGAATATAATTTCAAAGGTATCAAATAACGAAAAGCTCTTAGAAATTGGACTATTACCAAGAGCCTATTTCATTGTCATATTCCCTTTGAGCCAGCAAGAAAATTGGTAACAAGACTATTTCTGCAATTGGATATGTCAATTAACATCCATTACATAGAAAAATAACAGTTTGTAAGACTAGTTTGCGAAAGAATAGAGAAAATCGTGTCATTTTAGGGTATCATATTGGATTATTTGAAATATACATAGGAAACAAAATGTAAAATAATGTTGACAGCAAAGTTTTGTATGTTTTACTTTATCTAGCACATACCTATAATAGATCAAAAGTATTCTATGGAACTCATAACTTCTACATTGGAATATCATTGAAATAAGGAAACAAAAGCCGCGCGTGGTATAAGATTTTCTTATATTTGAAGGTTTAACAGTAGAACTTTTTTTTTGGTTTGTTTTAAACTACTACAACGATAATGGCAATGCTATTTTATTTTATATGTTGTGGGTGTATCAGCAGCATAATTCAAAAACGATAAGTCGGCTGTATACCGAACTAGGTATTTTAGTTCTTTCAAGGACATAAAAGGAACTCTCCAACCCAAAAGACATTTACGTGGACTGAGCGACGTGACGCCCCGGCAAAGTTGCTTACCACGTTTGAACTCCGGCGTCCAGTTTGCTTTTTATGATTTACCCAGGTAAGTAGTTTGATTGTAGTAGTAAGATTGGTTAGGTGGTTCCTCTTCTACTACCACTTACCTTCAGAGCCATTTGTTTCAGAATTGTAGTAGAAGGAGAGGTACTGAGCATGTTGAGGCCCGATGGCGTCCGCTTTCAAAAATACGAGGGCTGTGCAATAAAGAATGATCACAACTTTTTTGACAATGTACCTTTACTCATCCTCAAAAATTTGATGGTACTTCTCAAAATAGTCTCCCCTGAATGCGATGCACTTGTCCCAGCGTTTCTGCCAGTCTTCAAAGACATGCTGAAAACCATTTCTGAAAGATCCTTTAAAATCGCCTCCGCAGCCTTCACCACTGCTTCTGATGATGGATAATGCCTCCCGCGAAGACGTTTCTTGAAGTTAGGGAGTAGAAAAACGTCACATGGGACTAAATCCGGACTATAGGGAGCGTGAGCGATACACTGCACGTTGATTTTATCAATATATTCAGCAACAACATTGGCAATATGCGGCCGCGTATTATCGTGGTGCAGCATCCAGCCTGCTTCACGGAAATATGGTCTTTTGCGCCTGATATGGACTTGCAATATTTTCAGGACATCCCTGTAGTATTGTCCAGTTACTGTTGTGTGTGCAGGTACACCATGCTGATAAACCAGTCTATGAATATCAAAGAATGAGATGGCCATAACTTTTCCAGCAGAAGCAACCACTTTTGCTTTGGGGGGTGATGAAGGAGATTTCCACACTGAGCTTTGCTGTTTGCTCTCAGGATCAAAATGATGTAGCCAAGTTTCATCAGCAGTGATGACGTTTGAAAGAAACTCCGGATCTTCCTCTAACATCAACTTTAACTGCACATGCAAATGTCCTTTTGTTCGGAAATCAACAGTCTTGGAACCCATCGCGCACACGTCTCATGTGTAATGTTTCCGTCACCAATGTAATGTTCAGTATTTCAGAAAGTGATCTTAAGGTAATTCGTCGATCCTCTCTCACAATGGCAGCAGCAGTGTTGATGTTTTTTTTTCTCGTAAGAGCAGTAACTGGAGCACCAGATCCACCTTCCTTTGAAATTGATTGTGTCCCCTCTTTAAACATTTTAAACCACCTTCAAGATGTGCTGTAGGAAAGAAAAGACTCTCCATGAGCCCCCTGTAACATTGTATAGGCCTCATCTGAAGATTAGTTGAAACGAAAGCAGAATTTCAAAGCCGCACATTGTTCCTCGCGTGTTACCTCCATTACAGCGGTAGGCAATACTGAACATGTCTGAACTTGCCTGGTTCTCACAAGCGGGAATCAGGAGTAGCAACAATGAAACTACTACGGCGTGTTTGCTTCACATTAGACTAAGAGAGTATAATAAGATTGAATTTTAGTGCGAAAAATTATGACCGTAAAAATTATGATCATTCTTTATTGAACAGCCCTCGTATTTTCCTCCTGTCGTTCCGAGCTGCTCAGCCAGGACCCATCTCTAATTGGGTCCACGAGATGGGACCACCGGGGGTTGTAGAATGTGGATCACGTGCTTTCGGACTGTAAACGTTAAGGATGCTATTCGTCGATGCTTGCTCCCGTTGTCATTCAAATCTGGCTACCCTACTGGTCTCTTCAGTCTTCCCTCCCCCCTGGAGGCACGATTAGAGTCTATGTGCCGGGACTCCTCGTTTCTGCTTACCTTTAGATATTGTGACAGTTGTTTTTACTTAAAGATTTCTCAACGACTTTGATTAAGAGAAATACAGTGTATTTCGTGTATTTTGTGTGACATTCTATTTATTTGTATAATATTTAGAACAAATAAATCTTAAGACACACATAAAAACATATACCAGAAAAATATAATACCCATTAAAAATACCCAAGGGGTCGCCGTGGCCGTGTAGTTAGGTACACAACTCGTATCTCACTAAAGCGGCCTAAGTTCGATGGAAGGGGATAGCATGTGGTATTTGAGGATAAAGTGGGCTATTGCCCCACTAGTCTGAGGTTTTTCTGGCTATAATACCAATATTGAACTTCTTCCTATCAATTTTACACCAATGTGCTCTCTGCCCATCACAAGAAGGAGAGGAATGGAGGGGAGAGGATTTTGAACTGTTTATCTGCTTTGATAGTGAATCTATTTACTACGAAATGAGCATATGAGTCACCCATGCTGCTAGGTCTAATGCTCGTTTCAGTAACTGCTGTGACAGTATTATGCATGAGTGAGTTATGTGCCAACATTGTGCATTTTACATGAACCTAGCATCTTCATCATATCGGGAAGGCGAGCATAAACACAGCAAAAGTGACTACGTTACACATTCCTCTGCCTTGCCTTCGTGTGCTTGATAGACAGTACGGGCCCATCGTTTGTTCCAATGTCTATATGTTCCTCGACAGGCCTGTGGTCCCAGGGCTAAAGTGGAATTCATACATAGCTACTAGGAGGAAAACGGGCTAAGTAAGTAGAATACCCAATAACGTTACAAATTTAGAGCTTTCTCAAGTACCACCTAAAGGACATCGTTTAATGTGAGCAATTCCTGCACCACATCGCTTTCTTTTTCTAACAAAGCAAGAGTCTGTTACCAAGAATAAAGAATTTAATTGTATTTTCTCATGTTATAATTCGTAGCCAAGCATTTCTTGATTAATTTGAAATCATTCCTACGCTAAACGTATGCGCAAAGTAACGTAATTACAACAATTTCTCTATAAAGAGTAAACATATGTCGCGAAACCAACTCCTTGGTCCGGAGGTAGTTGTCTGTCTAACGTTGAAGAGGTCGTGATTTTGAATTTCGGACTGAACCGAGCAACTGAAGAAGAAATATTTCTTCTCCTCTCACTCCCTCAGTTTTCACACCCATATTCGTTGATTCAACCTTATCAGGAGCAGGGACATATCCAACAGCCCTTATCGCTGCGAACAAAAATCGAACGAGTTAAAGGTAAAGATACGTACACCGGACTGGTCCCTTCCAACGTGGCATTTATTGCTTCAGCCGTAAATCCCGAGAGGAAGAGATGAGAGAAAAAACCCCGAAGCATGACCAGATGTGAATGAACGACAGGCCCAACGAGGTCCTTATCGTTTCCAGTAAGAACGCTTCCGATGCCGAACGCTCTCACTCCGTGAGCCAGGCGGGGCCGCGCAACGAGTGCAGCATAACACCAGACGGCACCAACACCGCCAATCATTGCATCTGCGCATCTCCATCTTTGGGGGCCTGGGAAGGCCGCACAACGAAGGTACAGCAGCTCCTGACGACGGCACTAAAGTCATCGAACACTGACCGGCATCTCCCCTACAGACTTCAACTCTCGCTCGGGCCAGCGGATGAGGTATCTGCTTGCACATGCGACGTCAGGGAAGTCATCCAACACCACCCACCGTCGCCCCTATAGACCTCCATTCCAATCTGGGCCAGTGGAGATGGCGTCCTATCGACTTTGCCCTTTACAGAGGGCAACTCGCCGTCCAGACGCTAGTCCCCAGTCATCGTCATCTTATCCTACAATTTTAAAATAAATTATAGGGGAATGCAAGGAACAGGAAATGGCAGACAGGAAACCTCGGTATACGGATGGACAGCCCAGCAGTCGGCTAACATGGGGTAATCATGGAAAGCTCCAAGTCAGAGTGCGTGGTCAGCGGGAATGGAACACGATAGCTAGAGCAGCAAGTCACACGCGCTACCGCCTGCACCACTTCGCCTGAGGATACAATAAGTTAGTTTGACAAGGTATTTCCCGGAGTCTTCCCTTATCCTGAGAAGATAACTCTAAGCTCTGCAGTTCCTGGGCCTATTTCAACAGCATTAAAATTTTTATTCATTCAGTACCATGTATGACCTACCCGTTTGAAGGACGTTAAACTTCAAAGGTAGCATTTGTCATCTGTAGAGAAAGAGTCCGATGAATGTATCACAGAAAGATGCAGGAGTTGGAATGGTGAGTGAATTTTTCAATTTGAAGCATGCCGTCATGGCACTGAGATATAAAAATATGATTGATGTACCCATCAGTGGTGACTGCATGACTTTTCCACTTGGGCCTCCGAATAAGAGGTTTTCTAATGTGGTTATAATTCAAAATCAGCATATTTCCTTTTGCAGCATCAGTTACATCATTCATGAAGACGAAGAGTGAAGATGGAGTCGTACCTTGGAACATTCTATACTTCCACGACGTCTAGAGTTTTTCTGCCTCCCTAGCTGAAGAGGGCGTCTGGGATTGTGTGGCTGAGCATGCCTGCAAATTGCTTCCTCTGGGACCTTCTAATGGCAGCGCTATGTGGCAAGGGATGAAATTAGTCGATATATTCTCTACTCTGAGAGTTCTCCTGTCTCAGGGTAAACACGCCTTCAGCTCCCCGTCAAATTTCCAAAGATGAATGCGATTTAATCTGACTCGGTTAGGCAACACGTTAATGTCTCCCACGGCCTCCTTTTTTCACCGCCGGCAATGAAGAAAAGTTTTAAACGCTGTGTAAAACACTGCGGCTTCATTAAGGCCGTGGTAAATATTTCAAATGTGATGAAAAAGTTAATAATTCTAAAACAAGTTCGTTGCGGAGAAGGAAAATTTATGATGGTAGGTTATCTGAAGTTGACAATTGTACGTAAGGTGAAAGTACAGTTTCGGCATTAAATCTTTTAATCTAGAGAACGTAGTTTGTGTCAACGTTTTTACCATATAAACACAATATAGGAAGGCATGGAACACAGTAATAGTAATCTTTGTCTGGTAGTTAGTATGCTAGCTTCTAAACCCGGGTGGTTCCAGATTCGATTGCCGGCGGGCGGATAGAAATTTTTCTTGCCATAATTATTTCATATCCTTCTCAGACTCGGGAAGTATGAGTGAGAGCGTGAATGTAATGTTTGTAAAGAAAAGTCGACGTAAGCAAACCCAGAATATGCATAGAAAAAAGTGAGCATCATTGCCTTAGGTGTCAAAGGAGCAAAAAAGAAAAAATAACAAAAACGGTATCAATATATCAATATAATAAAAGTGGTTTGACTGATTCGTTTTAGTTTATGGTATTTGCCTTGTGTCGTCTTCATTGCGATTGTTTTCAAATTAAACTGAATAAGCTTCTGTACACTTATTCTGCATGTTTACGCTGTCAGCTCATTCCTACCCAAATCCCTGTATTGTCCATCTGTTTCTCGTTCTTTCTAGTATACATCTTCCCAGTAGTATTTATTTTAAACATTCCTTTGGCATATTTTATTAGTCTTTTATCTATGTGTTATTACTCACTGTGTCATTTAGTTCGTTAAAATAGTGTTTCGTTCTTCAATATTGAGTTGTCTTACTCCACTATATGTATTTTCTATTCATCTATAGTTGACCGAGAGAGACTTTATGATTTTGTTCCTACATTTGGTCGTGCCATATCATGAAAATGTTGACACTAGACGCTGCTCTATTGTTTGCGTGACGCATTAAGTAATCATCTAAACAGGCTGGATGACTCTGGCGGTAGTGTTTGTCATCCGTTTTGGGAGGTCGGGGGATCGATGCCTGTGACCGACCTTCTTGGACTAAGTTCCTGTCCCTCCATTTCACCTCACTTCTAGCTTCATTTCACTTTTCATCTCGATTGGCCATTTCAGTGTTCTAAGTGTCGGCAGAAGTTGAGGTATGCATGACAAAGTGTCTGTTGTCTGTAAATCGTCATCTTCCGGATCGGAGGACATCTGCAGTCTGTGATCCCAAAAAGGACGTTTAAGCCAGCAGATGAAAGGAAAGGGGAGACAAATGTTTTTATGGACCACCATCAGGGTGTTAAATTCTTTATCTGCCAGGAAAAGTTCCTTTTGCTGTCGCCTCTCCTCAGGTTGGAGTACACTTAGTATCCACTCACCTGACCACTTGCTCCGGGAGATCGTCTCATCATGAACATAGATACAAAATATTTCATTGGCCAAGCTGCTGAGTACGTCCTCGGAAGATTGTTGCAGGGTATACTCCCTTACTCTTTATATTTTTATAAATATTGGATCAATGTCCATATTGGATATTCTTGGTCATGTTATTCAGCTTGAAACATGCGATTTGCTTGGAATATTTCCACATGCAGGTTACCAATGTAGGAACCCGTGCCAAGTTCTAGGGTTATGCCTATGGCTGCATTCTGAATGGTCACACTCCATGCTTTCTCTTATTTAAAAGTTACCCTTGACTGTGAATGGGACCTTACTCTAGTTTTACTTCATTTCACTAACTAAAATTATGACTTTTGGACAAATACGTTTTATCTGAAAGCCCTTATACAGTAAATTAAGGATGCTATGTGAGACAAAGGCACGGCAATTAAAATGAATATCTTAAATTTTCTGTAAATAGCCTGTGAAGTCAGCCTTGCCACTTTGATTCTTACTTTATTACATGTAATCGCCTTGTGTTGAATTCATAAGCATTTAAAAACAGAGCTTATATTTGCCAATAAATAGCAATAGTGATACTCTTACTTCTGTAACATTTTGTAGTTGTTTGACACAGACGAATGCAGCCCATAATTTTGAAGTTGACAGGTCATTTAAACGAATGATGGTTTAAATATAGGCGTATACTACACTGAAACGGAACTGCATTTCTATGTTTTCCTGCACTATGTTTTCCAACCTTCAACTATATACAGGACTTAGGAGTATGATGTATTTATTGGTAATTCAAGGCAGTAGAGTGTGAAATATTACATAAATATTTACTTCCTTTGCGGAATTACAGCTTTCTGCAGGGCAGAGACCCCACACTACCTAGGCCAGCAGGTATGCAGAGGTGTAGACAAGTGAAAGCAACAGGATAGTAACATCAAGTAGTAAATTATGCGATTGTTTAGGGATAAAACTGTTAGATGAAGATAAATAACCTTACTGAAGTGGATACACAGTAAGGATTTTTTTTTTTTCAAATTATCTGCTGCTATACCTCCAACATCCTGTATGTATATGCATACCTTAGCAAGAGAAAACAAGGCAAATAGCGAAGGAAAACCCTGAAATGAAATCTTGCACACGTCGGTTGCATACACGGAGATACGATGCTACAAGAGAAAGGAAGGTAATGGAGTAATTTGGGGTCAAAATTCCCCAAGCCCCTAATTACACATTTTCTCCTTTAGCACGAGTTTCTCCGGGGAGCGACACAAAACAAAAAGCTGCAGGAAAAAACAGAAGAGAAGGAAAGTGGAGGATGGACATTTTGGACATTACCTTTGCCAGACAATGGTTCCCCAGTGACTCGTGACATCACCGCGCCGGGAAGATTTCAGCGAAAGATAGGGGGAAAGTACACAGCTTCCCAAACGTCGTGCAACACTCTGCAGCTGCCAAAATTATCTAAGTATTTCCGACTTACAGTAGATGAACATACAAGGTGTTGCATGCAATTTGTTCTGGAATTTTCTAGCTTCAGTATAAATACAGGATGTTCCAAATCGCAAATATCAATTCGATTTCAAAGGTATAGCTTTTGTATACTCAGGCTTACTACAATCAGCGTCACTGCCTCGTTCCAAAGATAAGGCTCCGTAGTATGCTCTGGGAGGTCACTTCTCTAAGAGAGGCTCTTTAGGAGACCTGAGTACACCTCCCTCCCCCCCAACCCCCCCAAAAAAAGATAATGCATGATTAGAGAGGCTTTTCCCCCACAAAAAGTGCTGGAGTGCTGTAACTTAACCATTTTGCTGCGACATGTACGGCCACGCTTTTGGTAGCTGTCAACCCAAACAGGAAGCGTTGAAATCTGCCGGCTGTACTGGCTACTTTTTCTGTTTCTGATTGACTTGAAACAGCGATGAAACTTTGTGGCACGCATTATTTTAATTATTTACGTATGTATATAAGTATTTACAAACTAATGACACGTTAAAACTGGCGTAAAAGGTTAAGTTGCATTTCTGATACCTTTGAATATTTTAAACGCAGTTCCAAGTACGAGGTACCTCCCTAAAAGCAAATTATATACATGGACTTGTGAAATCAATAAACAGCATTTCTTTGTGAATGATTATGATTATCAGGATTTGGAGGGATATTAGTATACTTAAATGCAATAGTGCCTACTGTGCTTATGGAAATATCTAGGAGGAAAGGGTGAAATAAAGGGCGCTGATTTGATCAGATTCGGGAAAGGCAGAAGAAATTCCAACATCTGTATTTCCATGTGGAATCTCTATAGGTCTAACTCTCTCTAAGAAGAGGGACATCGTTACAAACCATATTCCAGGGCAGACAATTTCTCAAAGTGAACTCACCCGTTGTCCATTCGCTACATATTTTGACTGTGAAACCTGATAAGGAAACTTAATAACAGGACCATTTCCAGTATTATACCATTAATCCAACCCAACGTTTGCCTTTCAATCCTTCCTTATGGTCTTTCAATCAAAATCATACTCGCCCTCTTTTCTGTTTGGAAAATTCGCCTTTATTACCTCTTTGTGGCTTGCGCTAGGTATTTCTATGGTCTTGTGCATAAAATTTAAATTTTAATTTGAGATTCGTTATACGATGAATAATGAATGATTCCTTAGGAAAACATTGATTGTAAGGCTTTAAAAAACAGGAAAGAAAGGGTACAGAAGAGTATACTTATTTCTTTTGCTATTTCCTAACTTTATATGAACTCCCAGTAAACATTAACTAAAAATTCAATTACACGAAACTAACATTTCTATTTATGTAAAACCGCTATAACACAAATGTCTGAAGGTAATGTCTGTTTGGAATATTGTTTCACAATTACTATATGAAAATGCGCATGTAGAAATTGTCATTAACCCTGGGATATAACCATGGAAAGAAAAGAAAAAGGATATCCATATTTCACATGCTAATTGGAGGGTTTCATAACAGCTGTTAGATCCATGCAGGAACTGTATGCAGTACGCTGTATTGCCATGAACGCATTGGTTACCTTCTAAGCTACCGAACACGTGACCGAAAGGTTGAGAAGTTACTCTTTGCACTCATAAGCTACTCAGTTCGGATATCGCACTAGATGTCATTTTAAGTTATTAATTTTATGCCCTATATGTAAACAAAGTATTGCGTTATTATAACTTTTTCATTTGAAGTTTTAGGTAGAATCTATGCACACGAAAGCATAATCATACTAAAACACTCACTTTGAATAAGTAAACAGATAACAAAATATTAAATTATAAAGCTAAAAAGAATAAAAAATAAACAAAGTTAATATCAGGTATGAGCCCTCAGCGCTGACCTCGATATTCGGGGCATAAATATAATTATAATCCTGTAGTAACGTGAACGATAAGCTAGAATATCCCAGGCTCCTTGAATTTGTACTCATTAGCCACCTTGTTCCCTTCGCACACCCGCAGGGAAATTCGAGCCCAGCTCCCGTTTCACCCCAGGCCACACATTTTCAACAGGGTTCCAATCTGGTGTACAGAGAGACCAGTTCATCATTTGGTATCCTGTTTTCCTCGAGAATCAATGTAAAACCTTTCAGCATATACCTGCGAACATGATGGTTATCTAATCGAATGCAATACGCCCATCAGGATATCTCATCCTCATAGAGGGAATCAAAATATTCTCAAGTATTACTGTGTATTTTGCACTTGTATCATTAACCTTTCACAACACTCTTAGGCATCTCTTAATAACTAGCCTTAACAAAGCTACGCGTACATGATACAATTTTGAAGACATGTACATATTTCGCAACATATCGGGGCCTCTTTGGATAATAAAAGATTACCTTTACTTACCTTAGCGTCTACTGCTTGTACATAGATAAAACAGAGAATTTGTTGAATGGAAACACTCCACCCAGCAGTAACAAAGTAGACTGTTATTGCAGGAATATCAACGCTATGCTCGCAACACATATGACTTCGTGCGATACAAACAGCAATTAATCAAATGAAACTGAAAATTGTTTAATCACTGGAAGTTTTGTTTCTTCTATATTAGTACTAGAATACTTTTCATTTGCAGAATCTTATAGTTATGTAGCAGGGGAAAATTGTTACAAAGACGCATATAGGGAGTTGGATTTTCACCAACTAAAAACCTCTACCAGCCACAATGAGCTGCTCTTGGAACTGTCCGCAACGGGTATTACTTTAAGAGGACACCGAGGAATGGAAACGGATAACTTCAGGTTAAACGTGTTCCAGAGTACCGCAGTGTTGTTTATAGTAAGAGAATAGGTCCCACCTCATTGCAGTTACACATAGAAATCGTGAATATATCAAATTCTGTGCAATCAAACATTCGTTGAATGGAATCAGTCCACCTGACAGTAACAATGAATGAATTTCTGTATTTCCTTTAAGTGGAACATAGGATCTTCTGTACTGCGCAACCTCGAGGCCCGCCGTAGACACCGGGTTTCCTATCAGAGAGATTCCGGGATTAGTGATCAGCCAAACGCCGAAAAGTGAAAGTACGAGATGAGAAGATAGGAAAGATGATGATAGAGCAATCGGTGAAATGTTATCGGGGGAAACCACAGGACCCAGAGAAAACTCGCCCCAGCGCCATGTTGTCCACCACAAATATTAATTTGCGGTTTCCTGGGATCGAACACGGACCGCCTTGGTGATAGCCGATTGGTCTAACCACTCAACCGTGGTGTGGACTGACAGTAACAAAATAGATTATGGAAACATAGAGTCAGACTGAAAAATTCAATACCATAGCCAAGATTTGAACCACGGATTTTCTGGTTTCCGTCCAGCCGCTCTACCATTGAGCTACTATGGCCAACGTGCCAGCATGACATTAAATTCTCCAACTGACTTGTATTTTTCCCGGTAAATCACTTAGGAGTTCTCATAAACACATGCGACAGCTACCTTAATGCCGACTTACAACATGTAAGTACTTTAAGGACCAGGATTTATAACCACTATTAGGTCAATTAATGGAAATTGCTCTTTCATACTGGCCGTGTGTAGGCTAAGTTGTGGAAACGTAGAGTCAGACTGAAAAATTCAATGCCATAGCCGAGATTTGAACCACGGATCTTCTGGTTACCGTCCAGCCGCTCAACCATTGAGCTACTATGGCCAACGTGCCGATATGGCATTAAATGTATTATATATATAAACTCGAGGGTATCTACCGGGCTATCCACACAAAGTGAAGACTGACCTACCTTCTAATGACCAGGGAGTAACTGAGCTGTCCCAAAAGGGCGCACAGCGCCTCAGTGGGGCTTTCCATAGGGCAAGACCTAGAGATTAACAAGCTCCCCCCCCCCATCTGCTCCTATGGACTCAAGACGGGATGGAAGTGGATATGCCATTTACGCGCGCTAACCCCAAAGGGAAAGTCTACCGATATGACCTCGGTGGGGCAGCCTGGTGATCTAGCACACCTTCTACTAGCTATGCTGGCTAGTACGCGGGAATATTATGGCTTCACTCAACCCCACCCGGAGACTTACCCGATCTCCCACGGGTATCGGGAACCACTGCCCCCTCGAGTCCAAGCAAATCCGAACAACTCACATTCAGGGAGGGGCTCGAATATTCGGCCCGAGGTTCCTCAAGTAACGTCAGAGGTACCACGAGTGCTAAGGGTCCGCAGCGGCCGCACCACGGCAGCTTAAGGGGACGGATCCCCTCCCCTACGGGTAATAGTAGTAGTAGTAGTAGTAGTAGTAGTAGTAGTAGTAGTAGTAGTAGTAGTAGTAGTAGTAGTAGTAGTAGTAGTAGTAGTAGAAATTGTACGGCTTTCTTGCAATGACTAAGACAATTAGCGTCCATAGGATGATACAAACGGCCATGACATCGCTACCTATTAACGAAGTACGAGATCGCTCCTCTCTGAATAGTAACTAATTTAATTTCAAGTGTTCTACAGATTAATCTTGTGGTTTAAACAATTGTAGTTTGGGCTTTGTAGCTAAACAGGCAATGGTTATTATCATCTAATGTGGAAAAGGTTCTACATCTAAGAATCAGAAATCTGAAGCTTTTACTATGGATAATGCCAGGTCTAATTCAAACCGTATGTCCCGTACACAGAATAGTAAGCTTCCATGCAATGATAACAACACCGCATCGAGTTTATTCATTCCCATAATTCCCACTCAAAATAGATATCAATCATTAACAAACATGGATGACACCTCTGATGTTCTGGAGGAGCCTAAACCAAACGTACCACCAGTTTTATAAGTGTTGAAAACTATCGGCTTCTTATGCAAAGCATGCTCAGTCGGACAAAATCAAAATTTCGCTCAGAACTAAGAAGTTCAACAACAAAGCTGTTGTCATCTTAAGACGACTTTCCAGTTATAATTAAATATTCAGAATCTATACGTCAACCATGCTACACATACATAGATCCTGAACACAACAGAGTTTTTGTGATCATAAGAAACCTTCTTTATTCCATTAGTGGTACGGAAATACTAAATGCATTGCAGGAATTGCACTATCCTGTGCACGACTTGTGTGAAAAATTGAACAACCATTACTTTTCTGTGCAATAGAACTTGAAGAGGATGATGGAGAATAATCAATTCTGAATTTAACGACTCTGCTTCAGAGTGTCATCAAATTAGAACCACACAGAAGTTCCAGAAATATATCAAAGTATACTCGCTGTCAAAACTATGGCGCACTAATAACTATTATCAACTTGCACCACGATTTCTATACTTTCTCAGAGCTCTCATTTCTCAGAATGCCACATACTAAGATACATTCCCTTGAACGGTGTGAACTGCAATGAGGTACATCCAATAAAAGATCGGGTATCTCAAAACTCGCCGACAGGATGGGAAAACAAAAGGCTGCTCCTGCTCTTCCTCTTGGTATTGGCTCCTTTCCTAGTGTGAAGCAACTAGGGAATCCAGATCAGAGTCAACAATCTACAGCGCAACAATCAGCTATTCGGAACAATCATTCGTGAAAGTGGAAATCGACTTCTGAAACAACCTAATCTAGATCCCACGGCACATTCTCTTCTCCTAATCTGTTGCAGACATTTATGCATTTTATCATTTCATTTATAAATTCAAATTTACCAAAGGGTTCAGAAATTCTAACTCTCTTATCATTAGCATTACAGCATGGTAGCATGTGTTACAGTGTCTATTTATCAGCTAACAAATGTAAACTGAAGTGCAAATGGGCTGTGAATGAAAAGGGCTTCATTAATGTCATTTTTATTAATACATGGGAAATCGTTTGTATCACAGTGTACAGTTTCTGCCAAGTGACTTTTCCTCTATTCCTGGTAATAAGATTTATATAGGAACGACAGAATAACTAGCAATGCTGCTAGTGAAGTAGCAATATGGTTAAAACGTACTATTATTCATTACACTATTTTATCTGTTACAACAGTTAAAATTAAATATCTTGACAAAAATGACTTCATTTTATATTACACTTATAAGCCTCCATCCCGTTCACTTAATATCAACCTTCCTTCACTACTTTTTTCAATTAAACAGCTTAACCTTCCTTTTAGGAGATTTAAATTGTAAATGGAGTTGCAGATTAACCAATCCTAATGGTCAGCGTCTTCTTACCGGTAGGAATACATTTAGCCTACTTACTTTAGCCTCAATTGAATACACTTATTATTCAATAATTCAGCTGTGCTTCTTGATATTCTTAACATTAGAACACAAATATTAGGCATTTTACAAAATATGTGACATCGATTACAGTACTGGACTTAGACCATTCTCCAGTCTTAAACACTTTCCAAATCAAGCCTAAATTTACTAATTAAAAGAACACATCTAATAAACGATTTTGTGAGCTGGGACAAATTTCACTTGATATTGGAATCCATTCTCATGTCAGCATACAGCATAGCAACACAATACAATTCAAAATTTTACAGAAACTAAAGAAATAATGTTAGAATCATCCATCAGTTCTTCTCTTCCTGCAGATAAACACACATTTACCGATATTTTGACAAATTCAATGTTTTTTCAACTTATTATGAACAAGTATTCTTACCCAGAAGGAAAGACAACCAGCAAATCACATCAGTTATTGAACGTAAGATACTTGAAAATATGAAACAGCCTAATGTCCCAAAAAGAATTTTACTTTTGCACAAGAACTGTTCTATTTCATCCGAAATCTATTTAATTAAAAGGCACCATTTCACGATCTTATTCCCAATATTGTTTTAAAAGAAGTTATTAAGAACGCTCTTGCCTATCTAAGAATTTCATCCGTTCATTGAAAACTGGGTACGTTCCTCAGCGGTATAAGTTAGTGGAAATAATAGTTTTCCACAAACCAAACAAGCCCAAGCAATTACATCAAGCTGTTGTCCAATAAACCTTCTTCCTATATTATCAGTGCTGTTTGAAAAATTCTATACATAAGAGCATGTCATCTTTCGTTTTTCACAACAATGTCAATTTGGCTTCCATCCTCAGCATTCCACAAATCATAACTTGCCAAGAATTGTCGAATCTATCAATAAAGGCAAATAAATACAGTGGTGCCGTATTCCTCGACATATCACAAGCATTTGATACTGTATTGTACGAAGGTATTCCGGTTAAATTTTAGAGAATAGGTCTTCCAGAGTGAGCGTGTGGGGTTTAAGGATACATCGACAGGTAGTTCATTTGAGTCCGACGTCCCAGATTATCTCACTCTAATTGCTAAGCATTGCAATTTCTGCCAGAGTGCCATACATGGCTCAATTCTTGCTCGTAAACTGTTTAATATTTACAATTACGGCCTTCTAGACATACTTCCAATCGGTATTGCTATGTATGCAGATGACACGGTGATATTGTACTCAAATTCCAATTTGAAAATGACAATCGGTCCTCTTCAGACTTCAGAATGGTTCACAGTCTGTAATGTATCTGACATATTAGGTAAATACGAACAAAACTGATTCTAAGAACTTCTCATTAAAATATTATTAATATACATCGTCATTATAACTCCTGCATCAGCAGTTAACATGATTACCAACTAAAATACCTTGAAATTGTGCTAGATACATAGTTGACCTGGAACTCACATATTAATCGCACAGGTTCACTTGCTTCTTTTCGAATCAACAAATTATATCTGTTGATCAACAAACGTTCCATTGCTAAGGTCAATGGAATGTTCAATGCTATTATATAAATCACTGATCCGTCTTCTCATTACATATACTGCTCCTGTACAGTATGCAGCCCAAAACGAACATTCTTTGATTACGAGTTCTACAAAATAAATTTATTCAAATTGCCTCGAAACCTCCTTAGTTTATAGGAAACAGTCAGCTCCATGAAACTAATTAGTCTTCCAATAGAGCGATACATACAACAAAATCGTTCTGTAGCAAACTTAATGTCCCTGAAGGCTCACGTATATCACCTTGGAATAAAAACCCCACAGAGATCACTACTATCACTAAAATTACCCCAAGATATTCTACTCAGCCAAACTAATGATAAAGCAATTTTCACCATCAAGAATAAATCGAGTAATGACAAATGTTAAACACGTGTTGTAGGTATGTGTAGCTTTTCATATCATTATTTGTTACAGTACATTTTACTCTAAGTATTGTATTACATTCATGCTTATATGTTCACTACAATATAGTATATGAATATTCATCAGATTAACAGTATATTTAATAGCTATACGTACTCACAATTCAATATGATGAAGCAGTATTATGGGAAACTCAACCTGCGTTTGTATTAAACATGTATTGTAAATTTTTATCGAATGTCTTCAAAGCAACGCTGCTGATCGGTCAACACATATTTAAAAGAAATAACAGTGTTTAAGTGAAAAACCGCAGGAGATCTACTGTTGGCGCATTTTGAAATTATAGGTATAATATGGTGCACTGTAATGCTAATTCCGCAATCACAAAAGAACCATAATATTCAAATGGATTAATAAAAAGCGATTGGCAATACACATGTATTTCACAATGGTCAAGGGTATTTCTGTTATGAAAACTATATGTGCGTGTGCATGCGTGCGTTTGCGTGTGCTCTATATCTGTTGCATAAAATAGAAGTATTTTGATATACTTATGCGTAATTTAAAGTGTAAAATTGCGTATTTATGATTAATTAATTTATATGTATAAACTACTTCTTTGAATGAAAAACGTATCCAATCTAAATAAGTGCACCATGAAAATTACCTAGTTTATTATTTTTTTTAAACATTTCGAAGCATGAACAATGGGTAGTACGTCGAGTGTTGCATTGCAGCGTTATCGGTTTGTCTTGACCTCTGACTTTTGACACTGTTCTCTCTCCACTGCTGACCACTCACGCACAGTAAACAGTTGGTGTCTGCGTTAGAGTTACACCTAAGTTATTTCATGGGTAACCAATTTTATATTCGCTGTATTTTTATGATGTTTCTCTCGAAATATTATAAGCATGTTTATACTATTATATGCTTAATGAGTTAGCTACGGTACATGTTACGGTTAAATATCTCTTAAATAAATGGAAGGGGAATAAAAAAGCAAGCAAAACAAAGCCGTACAATCTAATTCTATTGGAGCAATGGATTTTCAAAATATCTTACATAGTTTCTTATGGACTACAGGGAACTAGTCTCAATATTTTAAATGGAGCCATGATACTTTAAAATATTCTGGTTACCTTCAATAAACTAAGGAGCTTTAAACCATTTTTTCCTAAAATGAATTGCTGCGCCATTATAGAATATTGTCCTTGAAGTTAGTGGGCATTGTGGTGCACTCTCAAAATATAAGACATTGTGGAGATGGGCATGTTAATAAATTACTACTGCCCTTCAAAATTTAGAAATTTCACTCTTTATATGGTCTCTGTGATCATAAGGAAAACCTTTTCGGGAGAATTACCGTGTGTTTAAATGTAACGATAAAAGTAATCACCTGGGTATTTGTTAACTAACTTATTAGTTTGGTAGTGTTTTCTACCGTCCTGCGACGTGGCGTAGCGGGCTAAGGCAGCATGCCTTGGTCCCTGGCCGCGGAAAGAGGTCCGGGTTCGATACCACCCATGTGGTGGGGATTTTAGGTCCGGTGCCCACTCAGCCCCGTGAGGAAAGTGAGGAGCTTAGGATAGGTAAGCGGCCCTTTTCAAGAAAACCAACATTCCGGCTGGGGGATGCCGAGATGCTGACCACATCTCCTCCTTGTATCGGTTGGATGATCGTCCACCTCTGCCGTGCGTAAGTGGGTGTGAGGACGGCAGTCGGGTTGGTAGGTCTTGGCCCTCTAAGGGCTGTCGCGCCATGGGTTATTTATATTATTTTATAGTGTTTTCTACTACTGTATACTTGAAAAACAGCCAAAAAGCCAGTTTTTGGAGCAAGAAATGATTGAGTAACGTTAAAGAATAGACGAAAAGAAATGTTGCTTAGTTTGTTGTATGAGACATATAATAACACTATCCTGATTCCGTTCAAAATTCTGAGGTTTGCCCCCTGTGCCTATCTACAAAAAAGCAAGGCAGGAATGAAGGGGAGAGGGGTTTTAACTGTTTATATGCTCTGTTAATTGATCTGTTTACTAGGAAATGAGTGAACGAGAGTGCATATGAATCACCCATAGTACCAGATTTAATGCTCGTTTCAGTAATTGCAATGTTAGGTATTTATGTATGGGTAAGTTATGTGACAACACTATGTATTTTATATTTTGCATTCTTTTCATACTCGAAAGACGAGCATAAACACCGTGTGGCCAGTAAACGTGATTCCGTTACACATTCCTCTAGCTTGCCTTCTTGTGCTGGGCAGAGAGTACAAGGAGCCCTTTTGCAAAATCTGCCATATCACAATTTTAAAGATTCCTTGTTCCAATAAGATTTGGAAACATAAACTACAACTCGATATATGATATGGTACATAAATTTTATTTCCAAAATCTCTATTTAGATACCTACTCTCTAGCCTACATCCCATTACGTAGCTTTTCCAAAATGTTTAAAACATTTGCCTTCAGCTTGCTAAATTGCTTTCTAGGTTCCGAGTGTTATCTGTGTCTGTTTTTCTTTGCAGAAAGGTTCTCGTCTTAAATATTATAAACATGTTTTTGATAGCGATTTAATTACATTCTATAATTGTACATATCATGAGGTACATAAACGTCTATATATTTCCAGCATCTCTATATAGAAATTTTCAGCCAGATGTATGTGGAAAATACCTACCCAAGATTTTTATTGAAAATTTCGTTGAACTTCATGCACTGTTACGTCTTTACTTCCGGAACATAGACCTTGCGATAATTACACTTCAGGGTTTAAAATTTCGAGCCCATTTGGTAGAACCCATCAACTATGCAATACACGTACATTCTAGCTAGGGCGAAAAAAAAAAAAACACATAGAAAGTTGTATATATCAGATTTGTGTCAGGAATTCTATTTCTGTAACATGCACAAAGCAATTAAACGAACGTATGGGTACAAGGGTATATAACTGGGCCTTGTGTTGTTTCCACACACGAGAATCAACAGCGCAGATACTTAAAATATATATATGGAGCACAAAGTTTGGGAACGCTCGCTTGCTTGTGTAATTTCCACTAGCATACATATGCATTTAACCGCAAACACATCGCTTATATGTTTCCAGGGGGAAGAGAATGAAACCGCAGGGCCGAACCGACCGTGCGCATTTCAGCGCCACCCCCTCCCTCGTCCCACACGCATGGGTGGCTACCACTTCACCTGCCGTATGTCGGACTTCGCACAGTGGCGGCTATTAAACTGATATCTACCAAAAAGAAAAACATTTAGCAGTTTCGTTTTGTGTAACAACTTCATAAGCTAAAGCAAATCTGCTTGGCCTCATATTGATTAATAAAATAATTTAGTTCTAATATGTACTATATTGTAAGATACATATATACTATACCTTCTATAATTATATAGTTTCTATACTATTTATTCTCTGTTGTTCGATATACTTAAAGAAATATTTTTGTAACATTTATTATTTCTTTTAATAGCTTAAGTATTCCATGTGAATGTGGGACACCATATATGGGACAAACCGGAAGGACCATCGCTACTAGAATAAACGAACATGAACGGAGCATTCGTTTATGCAACCTGAGAAGTCTGGGCTGGCAGAGCATTGTTCTGATAACGACCATAGAGCCAATTTTCGGGAGACGACTATCTTGGCAAAATGCAACAGTTACTGGGAGCGGAGAATTAAGGAGGCTTTGGCGATTTCCTCTGAAAGGAGCACGCTTAATCGTGATGCTGGATTTCAGTTCAGCTCCTCTTGGAAACCGGCACTTAAAAATGGAAATCCTTCGATTTAAGAAGCAAAGATCAATACTTAATTATTTACGTTTCTTCGACACAATTTTCTATACTCACGCCATCTCCTGATCTGGCATTTAATTTACTGAAAACAGTCTTTTGTTCAGTAATGCGAATTTTGATAGTGTTTTGTCTTTGTTTATAGTTGTGTTACATCCAGTATTTCATTTGTGGTTATAACATTTTATAAATATCCTGATGACGGCAGAGATGCACACTCCCGAAACGTTGATATCAAATCTTTTCACCTAACTGGCTGCCCGAGAAGAAATTGAGCGTATTCATCGCCAGGAAAACTTCAGGTCTTATTTTAGCTTAAGTATATTTCTTCCTTCTATTTCTATTTCTTCTCTTGTTGTTTTAGAATCGTATTAGTCGTAAACGATGTACAGTTCCTTAATTTCTCACTTGTTAAAATATTACAATAACTGCTAGAAGTTACACATAACTCAGTTTGAACTAGCATTAGCGGGAGTTTCACCAAAACAGGAACAAGCAAGAAACATCGATATCATCGGATAACATTTTTATATGAAATTACTGAAAACCAGTATCCTTCTAACAATATAAATTCTAATTTATTCTCAAAATGATTACAATGTTCATAATTTTAATTCGCGGCAGCTCAGCAGTAGAACATCAGCTCAAAAGGAAAGCCGAAGATCCAGCCTCGGCCTTAAAATTATCACTGTGAGGGGAAAAACATTATAGATTCAAATTAACATATTAGTGTGTTTCATAGTAGAATCAAAGCTACTTTCAACATTACAAGTCGCCTTTAAGCTTCGATTTTCAGGTGTTCGTCTAGTCTCGCAAGAATAAATGAATCAAATGAGAAGGGTTTAACTTGTATTACGGATCTTGATACGAAGCTGAGCGGTAGAGCTTTGGCAAAGGAAGCTACGGATACACAATTTGTGTAACTACTTTCCTCTTACTCTTTTGCAGCATTGCTGTTTTTAATTACCGTAAGAGTAAAGAGGGTACAGCACCATCTAAATGTCGTAAGGTAGGTGGTAACTTGTCTACCTAACTTTGAAGAGGTCCCAAGCTCGAATCTCGATTAGAGGAGTTATCTGGATACGGGGTTTCCGAGGGTTTCTCTTATCCTTTAAGATGAATGTCAGGTAACTCTCATCTCCATGGTCCCTTGACTCATTTGAGCATCATTTCACACACTTCATTCATCGTTTTATATGACTTCACGTTGGAGGAAGTTAAGAACACTTTCAATTGCGTAATGCTACAGGTAAGCATGTCGAATTCATTCTGTCACTTCCCTCCACCAAGCTCTGCAATAATGCAAATTTTAAGTTTTATCTGCTTTGTATAGCTGGGGACACCAGCATTATTTTTCCTTAATCAGAGCATCGTTATTGGCTGTATAGTTAGGTGTCAATCCAGCACTTTACGATAATATGGCGGTGTATTATCAAACAGGAACTTGGTACAGTAATTACAAGACCAGTAATTATCAGACCACAAAAATATTTTATGAAGCTTTTGAGAATACGTATTTTGATTTCATCACAGAGACCTTACGGAATATTACCTGTAGCTGTTTGAGATAGATACTGAGTAGGTAGAAAAAAATTAAATTTGGTTTTTTTGTTGTAATCCATTTTGAAATTTATAGATGATGCATATCCTGAATTTTAAGCTTTTGTTTTATATATTAAAATAGATTACTTCCAGCAAGATTCATTGACAAAATACTTGAGTTCCTCTTGATTTAAGATTAACCTTTATCCAATACATTCGAAAATATTATGTAGGTGTACAAAACTGGAACACAAATGTATACATAGTTTAGCAGCTACATGCATACGCCGGTTGTTTCCTTCTCTGCCCCGCTATAGCATATTCTTCACAATCAATTCATATTCATATTCCCTATCATATTACAATTATATTCAACTTGCCTTTCTGCCAGTGGATTGTGGAAAGAAAATTTGCTCCTCGTGTAGGTATTTATTTCTTAGTTCTTCAATCTTGTCTTGATATTATGCGGTATAACGAATTACTGTACATTTTAACTAGAAACGCCTTTGCCTCTCTAAAATATTAGGATTTATGGAATTTTCATGCTTCATATATTACCTAAAATACTCCTGGTATCACACTGCTTAGTAAGCTTTCGAAACCCTGAATTGTATTGATTAATACAAAATGCTTTTTTTTCGATGTTATATTGGACATTTGCTCAACAAAATGAGCTAGTTAAGTACTTAAACATTACTTACACATGGGCATTTTAGCTCAATTTAGCATTGAAGTGCCAAAGTGATGTTATAAGGGATTTAGAGTTACACATTTCTTTTTGTTCCATTTACACCCCCCCCCTGCCTTTAACTTCAATGGTCACATCGGCGGCCGTTCTCCTTCGGAACATATCGAAGGTGTTAACTCGTATTCGTTAGGTTTTTTAATAATTGGATCACGCACACATTCGCACCCTACTTCCAGACTCTGAGGAAGAGGAGGACTTATCTTGGTCGGAGAAAAATCCCCACCCCGACCGCCAGGAATCGAACCCGGGACCCCTCGCGCAGCTGGCAGGTGCTCTACTGACTGAGCTACGGGGCCAGCCAAACAATTATTATTGGAAATTAAAGAGCTCTTTGTACAACATTTCACTTAAGCTTGTAATTGCATTATTAACTGATTAAATATACTTGACTAGTTACAGTCAGAGTCTATCTCATCCTATAGATATTCAACTAGAGGAGCCCGCTTTTCTTACACTCCTTAATATGTTTGTGAAGAAATTTTCTGATAGAAAATATTCATAAAATTGATAGCTCTCTTCAAATTATCTCATAATACAGAGCGTGAAAACAGTGCATGATTATCACAATAACCTTTTTGAAACAATAGGCTACTACCGAAATCACAATTCCAATTAGTTTACTGTCCATATTTTGAAGTGCATTATGGAATAACTTTCGATGTATAGCTATGCTTTTGTGGGAGACGATAGGTTTCGAATATGGAAAGGCAAAAAATAATTCAAGTTGAGTACCATTTACAAGAATAAAGTAATATAAAGGGCGCAGCACTGAGAAACTCACATATAAAGTGTGCTTCATACGCCCTAGAGGATTACAACTTCGGATATATTTAAAGAGTGTTTGCACCAAAATTTCAAATATCGATTATTTTTATCAAGTGCTGAAACAGCACTTCGGCCGCCACTTAACACTTCTTCAAAGGGCTGTAGTCTATCCAGCAACTACAGTACAAATGGAGTCTTAGCTATTTCTTTTTTCTTAAGGAGACTATTGATTTTACTACATACAACAGAAAACTCCAGGAAAGAATAAAGTGTACAGAATTCCCAGGGGGTTTTAGTGTTAAATCGTTTTTGATGGAACGGAAGCTCATTTTTCCCTACTAATAAGGATGAATGATTAGGGAAAGATTCTTCTAAATTTCTGCAGATATTTAAATTAGTACTGTGCTAATCGATTTCTTCACATGCATTTAAAAACTAAAATGTTTACATTTGATTTCTGACACCATAAGGAAGAAGAGCTATAAATGAGATTTGGAATCGTCAAATTAAAGAGAATTTCGATTTAAATGTTTTTAAAAAAATGTATAATAGTTGGAATGAACTACGGTTCAAGCAAAGAAATACGAGGTGGTTATGGAGTATTTGTTGGAATGAATGGCGTGGTAACCCGGAGAAAATCCAACCGAAGTCGCTTTGTCTATCAAAAATCCCACCCCAGCAATAAAAATACACAATAAATTCCCACAAATTAAGTGATTTCAGAGTGGAAGATTGCCATGCGTAATTACATTACAAAGTTCGTTGCTTTTCGTGACCTCCAGTAGCAAAAGGAGACTAACATAAACACCGTAATCGCAGGGTTAGTGTAATTAGCTAGAACAAGTTAACCAAGTGTTACTGTTCCTTCTTTATTTACCCTCCTCGTATGGAGAACACCACTGAGAATTTAAAAGTGAGTGCCTTGGGTAAAGGAGCGGGCAAAGCAACCAAGATAGGTGCTCAGTCAGAGCAGCTCAGTTAGACCCGGGCGTTATACCAACGTAGCAGTTTCAAAACCTGGCTCAGATCAATCGTTTTTATGTGTGCTTAAAAGCGACAGCCTCATGCCAGTAGATTTACTAGTATGTAAAAGAAATCTTGCGAGACGAAATTCCGGCACACTAGCGGGGTTGATAAGCTATTATTATTTAACAGCATCGTTAACAAAAAAAAAGTTTAAAAAATTATTTGTTGCACTTATATATCTTTCTGTATTCTTGCACAAACTATTCCTCTGTCTAATTTATGTTAATTAAGATATACATTTGCAGGAATTTTCTTGTTGGCAACTTCGTTGTAGGTGCAAAGGAAACATGCGCTCTAAGAAGTGTCAAATCTTTTAAGAGCTGTTCGTTATGTGATGCCCTTGGCAAGAAATTATCACAAAATGAATAATAAATTCTCATGTCAGAAAAGTTATATTTAAGAATTGTTCGTATTTTCATACAAATTCAAAGACAATCAATTGACAAAGACAAAAGAAATGCGTTTCATTGAGATAAATATATCCGAAATGGTTTATTTCACAAAAAGTGCATTTAATATGAGTCGTGTATCTTCAAGAGATTTACTTTTTTGTGCAGTGAGATTTTGCGTAACTCTTACGGTTGAAAGTTATGCAAAGTTATCCAGAATCAAATGGACTTCTGAAAACTCTTAATTGATTATTAAAATACCGTAAACATGTGGCATTTCAATCAAAATCGCTAAAGCCTGTTTTGATAAATTCAAACATTTCGAAAAAGATTCACTTAAAGGATGAGAAAATTTACTTACAATTGCTTGTGTTACAACCTTGAAAGATTTTGAAATGAAATATCAACGCTCTTTTCCTTTTTTTGAGATACTTGATTCACAGACACACATATACACACACGAAAATATTTCTAAAAATTCTTTTTTTGGATTCTGGTATTCTCAAAACACACATTTTCACTGAAATCTCTGTGTCGAAATCTTCGGTGTAACATAATATTTCCCTTAGTTATCGTAAATATGCAGCGAAGAAACTAACCATAATTTAGCTTGAAGCCTGGTATGGAAACGAGGAATGAAGTGATATGAGAGAAAAATGGATAAAAGTAAATGAATGAATGGTGGGGGAAACCGCAGAACCAGGAAAAAACCTACCACACGCAGCTTTGTTCTCACAAATCCCACTTTAACGGTTAAAACTGTACACCAAAACCTCGATTATGCAGTACTCTATTAATTAAACATCATTCTTTTTTCCAGTGTCCCATAATGAAGATTCTCATAAAATGTAAAAATTAATTGGTGTCTGAAATTAATACGATATATAGATGCGGACTGAGTTCTGAAGAAATTACTCACTTCTTTAAAGTGAACCAACAGCAATTTGTAATCATGTGAAGCTTATTTGGGCAAGCTGTAAACAACGGATGCCTCAGTGCTCTAAACATTATCACGTGAAGTGCACTTTAAAAATAATGGAACAAAACATGGCGGTCACTAAGTTGTTCTGCATTACTTTCAGATCACAGTAATAGTGACCATAATGCCCTCACAAAATGGGTATGAGTGTGTAAGCACGTGCACTTGTACTGGTTTTATGGAACAAAGGTTTGTTACTTCTTAGGAGACATTATTTTTGTAAATATACAGGAAACCCAATATAAGGCTTGTGGTTTAGCCAGTTTTTTGTGTAGTTACAATCTATTGTTTATGTTGTGGACAAATAGAGAGGTGTGTTAACCACCTGTGCAGAGCAGTGCACGTAGGCGTCCTGTCCTTTATGCTTTAACCATGGTTCCTGAGAGGGAGGATCAAGGGGGCACCCGAAGGATGACCAGATGCGAATGACCATGGACGCAAGCATGGACGGGGTTTCTAACGTTTCCACTTCGAACACAACTGAAGCCGCCAGGCCAAAACGACAAGCCCCTAACTCATGGCGGCCTCTCTGGTGGGAGGTGGGTCCTGATTTGGCATTCCCTTCCGGCTTCTATAAGAAACTTCTACATAGCGCGAATGCACTGGCCAGCCACAAACCACGATTGGCCCTGCAATACCTAAACAAGTGACAGTGAACAAACAGATGGTGGGTAAAAGAAATGAGGAAGAAGAAGGTCCTGTAAGAGAGGAGCCACCTCATCCCTCCCCTACCTGGGAAAACTACGAAAACCTCATGGGTCAGTATAGGCGATCGCCACCAGTTATACGGCTGCCCTACTGGGCCCTAGGTCGCAGTTTCAGAGCCGACCGAGACCTATGGTTTCTAGTGCGCATAAAAGTGACAACGCCATGTTAGTAGATTTAATGTCATACAAAAGAACTCCTACGGCACTAAATTCCGGCACACTTAAGTCGTTGATATGATCCTGGCAATTCACATCCCGTTAACACACACACACACACACACACACACACACACACACACACACACACACACACACACACACACACACACACACACACACACACACACACACACACACACACACACACACAATATTTTGTGTTTACTCGCGGTGCCTATTTAACTTGTGCGAGACCCATTCTGGAGGTCACGTGGACCATACACCTTGGCATAGGTTGTCCGTGGTTTGTACTTGTTTGTTACTTAGGCGAATGCTGGAGCCTTTACTTTGATACCAATGCTTCCTTTCTATCCTTCCCTTAATTCAATTTCCTTATCAAGCTGTTGTTATATGGCAGTGGCGGAGAGATGGTACGGATGCTTGTGCATTATAAATACAGTTCTCTGCGATAAACAGTGTCGTGTAGTCACTGTTCTTACGTGGAGGAGACGATGCTTGTCTCACACCGAACCCGCAGTTTTGGTGGCTTCGCTGAGATGAAAAACTCTAAAAAAGCACCTATAGGTACTTTTGCGCGTCTCAGTCTGCCCGCAATCATGTAGCCTTCTGCGGCTCTCTCCCTTGATACCTCCCTCCTGGTGGAATTAGCCGCAATAGATCTGTATAAAGGTCGCAAAGCTCGAGATGTCCCCTTCAGTTGTCTACTCTTCACTCTTTGCTCCCTTGGCTAATTTTAGTCATCCGTTATTTTTTGTTAACCTTAAACCTCACCCTCTCCGGATATTCTGGGTTGTGCTGTATATTGTAAACTTAACCAAACTCTTCTTTATAAAATGTTATGTGCACGAGTGTTTTTTTTTTCTTTTGTCATCAAACGTCATTGATGAATACAATGAATGCAAGCCTGCGAAGGTATAAAAGCTCGTAATATCTCTCTTTTATGGCATCAGAAAAAGTTATTCACGTAGCCCGAGAGCAGAACATATGACGCACATTAGCCGCCACTGAACACGCACCTTTCGCGGTGTTGTACTACAGCAAACAAAACGTGTTTTACCGTGCAGACAAGGCAGTGTTAATTTTTATATTTTGTTCATGTGTCCATGTTCTTTTTTTTCTGTTGTGTGTAAAAACTTAGCACAATGAACAACGGGAGGAAGCGGGGTGGAACAACAAGCGCATGCGCTGTGATGCAATGCAAACGGAATACAAACCAAATTTAATGATGCCTAGCTAGGAGAAACCTTTTGTAATGGAATCTAATACTCCTCTGATGATGATAATAGGATTTACAGATGCTGCTAAAAGCAGAGCCCTGTGTGTTTCAAAGGTATTACATTTGGGGAAGTAACACTACTGGGGGGGGGGGGAAATAGCTTGTTTTAAACCAGAAAAATTCTGTCGATGGCTACATTTTACGCTTATTTTAAAATAAATAAATGAGTCATATTTCAACACTAAAACAAAATACCTCAACTTGGAAATCTTTGCCTAAAGTTAATGGAATACCTTTCCCGGATATTGGCTGTTCTTATCTCTTCTACCACATTTTGGGTACAATACAATACTTCCTACACTTACTGTTGTATGTGCGTATGTCTGTGAAATCCATAATTCAATAAACGGAAAATGGTTAAATACCAAACTTAGTATTTAAGTATTTATATCCTAGATATCTCTCCATCCAAAAGCACCTTGCTGACGATTTTGATTAAATCACTGTGCCTTTAAGATAAAATCTTTTTACTGAACGACTTTTGCTTAATTGGTAAACCTTAAGAGAGAGAGAAAACTTCTTACCGCGTAAAAAATGTAGATCTCGTTAAAGTATACGACTTATGACAAAACTATTTTATTGTGGAGTTAAACATTTCTGAGATATTCCAATTGGTTTGTATTTGGGAAACTTATATCTCTGTAAATGGAAGAATGTTATTTGCATTTTTCTTGTCCAGGTAATGCAACGAGATCAGCAGTTCATATGTATCACTAGCTATCAGTACTAAACATTAAAATATATAAATCGCTTTAGCCTGCTCTATTATCCCATTTTCATTCCATCTACAGGGAAATGTGAAATAGAAATGTGAAAGAATAGTAAATAGAGAAGATCATACGATTGCAAAACATCACCCTCCCCCCTCCTTCTTTATGACATTTAAGAAGGAAACGCTCAACTTTCCAGGTTAGGATGCGAAGGGAATTTAAATTTATAGAAAGTGTAATATTAGATATTCCCAAATTTGACAACATTGTATTTTCAACGTAACACTCTACTGACAAATCCATATGGGAGTGTGTGTGGGGGGGGGGGGGGAGGGGTTGGTGTGGTGTTCAGAAAATTATCGACTAAAAAAAAGGTTGTCTTTAAGAAGATGTTACAGAAGGAAAGAAAAGTGCAACATTCTAAACAGCAACTAAGCGATTTCTGAAGTATCTCTATGGAAATTCCCTACAGCATAAACGACATAAATAATGAGATGAAAATATTTCGTTCAGATAATGAGAGAATGAACGGACAGAGCATAACGAAAACATAAGTTCTGTTAATTGCAATAGAATGCTTATTTTAGCAACTTGAAATGTTAGAGGAAGATTTATAGAATGTGATATTGTTGTTTGCTAATGCTGTGTAACTTAGACTTCAATCATTCTTTGCCTAGCGTTCCAATATTAAGTACGAATATCTCCTTCTGTTTTGGGAAATGTTGGGCGTATTAATGTTCCCTGTCTATAGCTGTGTCGATTGCTATGGTTCACTATGGTGAATAAAGTTTTGGAAAGTTATGTTCAGAAAACAAGTGTTTCAATAGCTTTTTTCTAAAAATAACTCCAAGGGCTGTGATAAAATATACTTTGCAAATATTGAGAAAGTAAATAAAGTGTATGTCCTGCTTCGTGGCGTAGTGGGCTAAGGTATCATGTCTTGGTTCCCTGCCACGGAATGCGGCCCGAGTTCGATCCCACCCATGGGGTGCGGATTTTAAGTCCCAGGTATAAGACCGGTGCTCACTCAGCATCGCAAGGAAATTGAGGAGCTTGCGACAGGTGAGCGGCCCTTGTCAAGAAAGCAAACTTTCCGGCTGGGGGTGCCTCCTCCTCCAAGTATCGGTTGGAGCATCACCCACCTCTACCTTGTGTATGTGGGCGTAAGGTCGACAGTTGGTTTGGATATAGACCGATATGGACCGCAGTGCCATTTTTTTTATATAAAGTGTATTACTTAGAACCTTGAAGCGATTCGGTTTCCATTTTACTTAACAAAGGCTTTCGATCTCGTTTTATTTAATAAGATTATTGGAGTCGTAACATGATGTGATCTTTGGACTTATAGGATGATTTTGGAGATGAGCAGATTTCTCTGCTAAGTATAATAAGTATTGAGAGTATTATAATACAATATTATGCATTATTATTGCATCTTAACTCAATATCGGTATTTCACGAAGGTATACGATTTGAGAACCCTCGGAACCCACCAGAAAGTATGCTTAGAAGAAGGTTCATGTGGCGTTTCTCTCTCTCTCTCTCTCTCTCTCTCTCTCTCTCTCTCTCTCTCTCTCTCTCTCTCTCTCTGTGTGTGTGTGTGTGTGTGTGTGTGTGTGCCCTAGAACCGTAATAATATAATATAAAGTTTCAATAGATATCAAAATTAACATATAAGTGCAGCACCTACATTCATAGGTGTGACAGAAACATTCGAAGCAATATCCCTTCCCCAAAATACCTTTACATGGAAAAGGTTTCGTAATTTTTTTAAATGTATTCATTTTTGCTCTCTTTATATCAACGAAGATTGTCAGCGACTAATAATACTCTTTCATACCGAGGTTCTATATGTGTGTATACAATATTTTATACAAATGTATTAGAACTAGGTTATAAATACTGCAATTTCAACTTTACTAACAGTGGAATATAATATACAGGCATTAGTGTTATAAGTGTAGATATTTATATTGGTAAACAGTGCAACGAACAATATTGCATCAGTTTACTTTGTAAACATATAACTTTACTTATATTTTTTAACTCCACGTGAATACAAACATTTAACATTTTATAGAAACACCTCTTAAATAATTAAAATTATATTTTGATTATATTTTTGGGTCTTCCCTGAGTTGCTGGTCCTCTTAGAGTCTATATAATCAAACTAATTTTACTTATTAAGAGTAATATGTTTTCAGGTATCCGACAGGGTGTGGTCTACACAAGCTATAGGTACGTTTATTTTGCCTGTGAGGGTAGAGCATTGGATATAACTGGAGTGGACGGTAATGAACCGAGTTCGATTGCTTTCTGCAAGGCATACTAATTAGACCAGCAGGAGATTTGAACACATGGAAGCAAAGCGGAGAATCTATACTGAACGGTGTCGCTCTTAAGCAGCGTACTTACCACCTTGCAAAAACATCAGGTAGTAAATTACGCAATTGGTTTGTGGAAAAAAGTTAAGGCGAAGAGAAACCTGAAGTGGATATATATTAAAGTATACATGATCAAATATCTGTACTTATACTCCTATCACCTGTGTGTATAGTGATAAACAATGTTACAGTAGTATTAGAATATAGATTTAACAAATAAACTAATATTACACAAAAGAACAATGTTTGTGGTACATCCATTACGGTGATAACCTTTGTGTAGACGTTGGCATTGCTAAATGTGGAATATAGGTCAGCCATTCTTTCCTTCATAATGCAGGTCACTCGAGTTGGTTCACTGCACATTAAGGACACACGTTTTTCCTTATTTTTGTTTGGACACTCTGCTTCGCCTCGGACACAGGTGAGCACACCTCACCTTAGGGAAACCGACGTCGCCACAACATGGGAAAGAAGAAAACGAAGAAGACTACTGCAGCGAAGCGTCAGACAGTAGAGCCGCTCCCGCCGCAGCCCTCCTCGGCCGGCTCTCGGGCGCCTACTCCAGTCTCGCTGATAGTATCGGCGGACGAGAGTGAGTCGCCCGACAGGGGCACTGACCGTTTCTGGGCCAGTCGCTCCCCACGGACGCCGCACACATCGCCGGACGCAGTATCTCAACGCCAGCTGACACCGCCGCAACCACACAGCAGCACGCGCGCCACCCAGACATCCCTCATGGATCTCACCCCAGCAGCAACCTACGCCGCCGCTGCTGCCGCAACGCAGAGGTCCACACCATCGCCACCCGCTGAGCCCGCTCGGCGGTCGCGGAGCGCAACTGTCGTCGTCACGGGTGTGCCTCGCGACCTGCCTTGCAGGTACATCCTCACCGCAGCCCAACAGCAGTGGCCCTCAGCCCTACGGACCAGCCGCATCACTCTGCGTGGCCGCCCCACATCCTTGGTCCGCCTGCAGCTGGAAGACGAAGCCGACAAGAGCGCAGCCTTGAGGACGGGCCTGCCCTTGTTAGGGCAGTGCCTCAAAATTGAGGCAAGCCGCTCTGAGCGTCCAACACCTTGTCGCCGATGCTGCAGGTACGGGCACGCAGCCGCCACCTGCACTGCTACCCCACGGTGCCATTATTGTGGTGCCGCAACTCTCACCGGGGAATGCCAGCAGCACGATCTTCGACGCCGCCTTCGGTACTGCGCCACCTGTAACGGCTACGGCCACTTTACAGGACAGGTGCAGTGCCCCGCTCGCCCACGCCAGGACTCCAACATCACACCTCCAACGGCTCCCTCGGACAACACCGCCTCCTGGAGCCCGGCACTTGACTGCCTCAAGGATGAAGTCCAGAAGGTCAACCTCCGGCTTCATTCTATCGAGCAGCAGCTACCGAACCTATGCACCGCCGCCAGCCAAGGGACTCCCACAGCCGAAGTCCAGGACCTCCACTCCGAGGTTCTGAATATTGGCCTTCGCCTCGGGAACCTCGAGGACTCACTCGCCGCAGACAACACAAGACGTGACGCCACTTATGCCACAGTAACAGCCACCGTAACTGACCTCAAAGACCAACTAGTGAATTCGCACCAGCAGACTATGGACAACGTCACAACACACCTAGAGCACGATACCTCCTCCTTCCGATCACTTACCAACCTCATTACGCAATTGACAAAACAACTACAAGACACTTTGCAAGACTTTATCGCCCAGAAGCTCAATAACCTCCAAGAACACTTCAACAGCTCTCTCTCGGAGACCGGGAAGTACAACACTGGAATCAACCATAAGCTCCTTGAAATTCAAATCGCTGCTGCTGCTATACACCCCGACACCATTCGCGAATACTGCAATGAAGTCCTAGAACGCATCGACCTCCTTACGACGACTATTCTAAATCCCGAGCGACCGGCACGACACAGCCGGCGCTTAAACTAAGCACCATCGGTGCGCAGTAACCTCAGAACAAAACCACGATCCTAATCCTCCAAATTTCCCCCGATGACTAAATAAATAAAGACGCCCAACCTATCCCGACTTTTCACTACTAAACCTCCGCAATATCCCGGGCTGCTGTCAGGGCCTCGGCCATGGCAGCAGGCCGAATAGCACCTCGGGCCCTTTCCTGTCTGTCTCTACTGCCAGGAAAGGTCAAATAACGTACTGACGGGAGTGCTCAGCGGAATCCCACAACCCTCCGAACTTCTCCATCTAACCACCGCTTACTCCATAACCAATTCCCGGAAAAAAAAAAATAAAAAAAAAAAATTGTTTACCTCGAGACAGCTCCAGCGGTATTGATTAAATTGTTATGTTTAGAACGTCTTGACCTTCCTGCGAATAGACTGAGGAAGTCTGTTTATTGTGAATGACATTTATATAATGGTGAACACAGGTGGGCAGAAGCCAATTCTGCGCCACCTACACAAAAACAACGCAACCCTTAGAGGTAACAAGGAAATAAGATACTGCTGCGTGGGATGGTTTGTAGAGCTCCGTAGTACGAGAGATTGTTTTCTTCTTGCCCCTTAGTGACGTAAGCATTCAAGAGGGAAGACTAGCGTACGTTTAACCTTCAAGTTTTTTTTTTCTGTTCTTCCTCCCCTTCTTCACATTCGTTCACAGGAATTCCATATTTTGGTGCATTGGCGATAACGGCCAGACGTATAATCCATTTTATAATTAGATCGACATCGCAATTAAAGTATTGACGGTAATAAAGCGGAACCAGTTTCTCTCATATGAGTTACCGCATGGGAGGACGATATTCTGATGTCTGATTGCACAAAGTTAGACATGACGGAAGCAGGAGAGCAAGACGGTTGCATTCTCCATTGGCTGGAGTAGAGCAGTAATTAATGTTACTCAATTGTTTGAACCCGAACCAGCCAAACCTATACACGTGTTTCTGAGAATTAGATAATTTAGTTTGCAATTCCAGTTTTGCAAGCGTAACATTGACGGAATACGGATATCATTTTTCATTCACCTGAAGTCACCAAATCTCCTAGTGGCAAAGTCATTTTTCAAATATTCTAGAATATTGCTATAATTAAAAAGTTTATATTTATCAGTAGATGCAAGTACATTTAAGGGACACTACACCGAAAATGTGATTTTATAAAGTTTATAGCCAATTGATAAAAATTAGCTTGTTTTAAATTTCCATGATATCTCTCTCAGTTTCCAGTTATTCAATGTTAAAGATGAATTTTGTTATACTACGCCAAATGCACCCACCTCATTAGCGTAGATTGGTAGCGTTTCTGCCTCACCCGAGTTCGAATCTCGGTCAGGGTGAATAATAATAAAATAGATAAGGTTTTATCCGCTTATCCTGAAAGACGAATGTTAGGTAACTCTAAGTTCTATGGGCCCTGGGCTCATTTGAGCATCATTTATATAACCAGTACGTGCTTCCTACCTTTCTTACCTACATCCAAATTCAAGCCCTGGTGGTCCCCACAATTAAATGCGCTCAGGAAGAAAGTAAATGCAGCCAAACGAAGAGTAAACAGATGCAAGAATCCAGTACTCAAAGAGATTTACGATACCAGCCGTAAAGCCGTAAGAAACCACTACAAAATGGAACTGAGGAAAGCAAAGCAAGACTCTTGGAAAACGTTCTGCACAGAAAGTATAAAAGAGTCGCCTTGGAAACTGTATAAAATCTGCAAATCAGGACTCACCAAACGAATGCCTCTATCTACACTAACCAAAATCGATGGAACTTCCACCACGTCGGAGGCCGACACAGCAAAAGCCTTTCTCGATAGATTCCTCCCTGATGACAACCAGGCTCTCGAAAACGAGGAACAAAGTGCCATCAGGACAACAAGCTTAGACAGGCTTCCAGATACTCCTCTCGAACCAGACGTCGAGGATCATGAAGTAGAAGATATTGTAATGAAAGTCAATGAGAAGAAATGTCCTGGCCCTGATGGTTTTGACGGCGCCATCGTTAAAAATATCCACAAGGTACTGCCCAACTTCTGGAAGACAATGTTTAATAAGTGTCTAAGTCTAGGTTGCTTTCCCACAGTATGGAAAGATGCAAGAGTTATTGCAATTCCCAAAACAGACAAGAGTAAGCTGAAATCAGTAACAGGATATCGAGGAATCAGCCTGCTATCAATCCCAGGAAAATACCTGGAAAAATTGGCTGTGGAAAGATTAAATTATTTTCTTCAATCGACCAATCAATTACCCTTACAACAATATGGTTTCACAGCAGGAAAATCTACTACGGACGCCATAAAAGCAGTCTCAGATTTTGTCCACCAGAGCAAACGGCTAGGACTGAAAAGCTGTCTACTTACACTGGATATCGTCGGAGCTTTTGACAACGCCTGGCATCCTAGTATCTTAGCTCGCCTACGGGAACTAAAGTGTCCCTCCAATATTTACGATTTAATTAGAGATTTTCTACTAAATCGAACTGCCCAGCTCAAATTAGCCAATACGGCCATCTCAAAGGCAGTAACCAAAGGTTGTCCACAGGGATCCGTCGCTGGTCCCACCTTATGGAATGTCCTAGTCAGCAGCCTAATAAAACTACTGGAAGATGTACCTGAAATGGAGACGGTTGTATACGTCGACGACATTATGCTCATGTTCAGAGGTTCTTCGCACACTCATATTCTCTCCACCCTCCAGCTAGCTCTCCAAATCACGCAGGATTGGTGCAGGTAAAACAAGCTGGAAATCGCCAACGACAAATCTGCATTGATGCCAATGTACGTGAGGAAGAAGGAAGAATACATCAGTCATCCTACAGTCACAGGACGACGGATAAATGTAGTGACGAAGTTGAAGTACTTGGGAGTAATGATTGACAACAAAATGGACTGGTACCCTCACATTCTTTACCTGGAAAACAAAGTAATACATATACGCAACAGTCTAGTGAGATGCTCCAAAAGTACATGGGGAATGTCCTATCCTCATCTAATGACTATTTATAACCACGCTATTCTTCCTGCAATAATGTAGGCTGCGGAAGTCTGGAGTACGTCTGCATCACAAAGGGCCACACTCAAATTACGCCAAATCCAAAGATCCTTCTTGATTTTCGCTACAAAAGCGTACAGAACTGTATCAAACAACGCCTTGCAGGCAATCGCAGGTGTTATGCCCATCGAATCAGCTATCCTCTTACATAACGACATTAAAGCAGTATCGAAAGGACACTCCACTAATGCAGTAATTCCGATGCTGAAACGAACGGAAATTCCAACCAGATCCAAAGGTATTCATCCCAAAGATAACCACATCCATATAAATACTTCAGGAGAATTAGGGAAAGCTGAAATTCTTATTTTCACATATGGTTCCAAGACAGTAAACCACGTTGGTGCAGGAATGGTGGTTATAGAAAACTCCAAAGAGATCTACATAGTAGTTAAAAGATTAGACCTAGAAAACTCAGTATTTCAGGCTGAACTTCTAGGTATTAAAGCAGCTGTGGAGTGGATAGAACAACAGAAAACCGGTAGCACAACTTTCGCTATACATGTTGACTCAATGGCCGCTCTCCTCGCCATTGCACATAGAAGAACAACCCACCCCTTGGCCGTTCAGCTCAGAGAAAAGATCATCACCCTAAACAAGGCATACAACGTCACTCTTCACTGGGTCAAAGGTCATGCAGGTCAATGGGGGAATGAAAGAGCTGATTACCTCGCTAGGATTGCTGCCAGTCACAAGACCACCTTAGACTACAAATCAATTCCCATAACTCGGGGCAAGCAGCTGCTAACCGAATACTACACTACAGTTTGGAACTCCATATACACCAGATCCAACAATGCCTTTCATACCAAACTTTTCATTCCCAACATACAACACCGTCTGTCCTTATCTCTATGGCCCAATCACATAACCACACAATTCCTCACAAATCACGGCCGTTTCCAGGCCTACCTTCATAGAATGAAAATAAGAGCCTCGCCATCCTGTAACTGCACTGAAAAACACCCACAGACGGCTCTGCATTTGATGACAGAGTGCAGTAATTTCTCAAGAGATCGACCGGACGTTTTATGTTCGGCCCCTCTACCCGTGGTTCTGAAGATTCACTTCAACACAGTTCGAGTATCAGGATTCATCAAGAGCATCTACCGCACACTTGAATAAATCGGTATAGTACTGTGTAAATAACTACTGTAAATAATCCCGTGATATACCTTTAGGTAAAACACGGGCTGTAAAATATTGTTTAAATAAAAAAAAACCTATTTCATCCATCGTCCGATATACTTAAGGTTGGAGGACGTAAATAAAAGAAAGTCCCAAGTTTTGCACACGATTCAATTCTAAGCACAAGCACTTTTTAAAATTCTATGTCATTTACAGATTAAAGCGCCCAAATTGTCATTTAATTTTGTCTTAAAACCTTATATTAAAAATTATAATTTTTAAACTCTGTCACTTGAAATTTGTAGTTTTTAAAAATATTTAATATAACTTTAAAAATTAATACCAAAAACAGCATTCCAAAAGTATATGGCAGACATAATTGATAGTGTGTAGAAAATAATACGACAAGTTTCAGAGGTGGTCGAAAACTGCATCTTTTGAAAAAAAGTAAATATGCTGAACAAAATAATTTACAAAAATATTTAATTTTAAAATTAAGAACACTTTATTCTGAACTTTTAACCTATATTATACAAACATAGGCGCGTATTTATAATATCAACATTAAAAATATACCTACTTTAAATTTAACGCCTCTAATTATTTTTAAACTCACAGAGTATAAATGTATGCTTTCATGTAATCTTAATTAGCGGCATTTCAGTGTAGCATCCTCTTAAGTGGCTAAAATAGAAAAAAATGCCCTTCTCTCGGGTGGCCGATCAATAAATCAAGTTTCCTTAGAAATGATTCTATAGCCCAGAGCATCTCTATGATACTTTGATTACAATCTTGAAGACAATAACATTACGATCAATGGCATACGTTGCAATGGAATCCCGAGCCTTCTTCCTTTACTTCTGGTACTTCCTGTCCTCATGCCTTCATTAGAATGGCCACAACATTCCCGAGGTGAATATGCGATGCAATATAGCATCACGGCTAAACCAACGCAAATTACAATAACATGTCTTTATAATTCTCGTGCAGTTCCACTAACAATTGTTATTGATTCTTCTGTATTTCAATGCTTTGCTCCTTATTTTAGTTACAATCTTAGCGAGTCCTATTACTTCCTAAGTTTACTATTATAGTGCAAATAGTAATTCGGTGCATTGGGGTATGATACAACCAAAGGTGTGATGCTCTCGTTACCTGCTTTGATCTAGTACGTATTCTTTAGTCTCTCTTCACATCTCTTTTATAGCTAATCATTGCTGATGCTCCATCTTTTATCATTGAGTTTATCCCAGTTGAAATTGTATTTGTTTGATTCCATGTCCAGGAAATATTCACTTGCCATGAGATTACGCTGCTCTCATTCAATGCCAGGAAGAAAGCAACAAATAGTGCACATTTGTGTTGGAGTTTCTAAATTATTTTAAATATGTTCCACTGTCCCTATAATGATCTTTCGAGATAATTTAATATTATTAACATTGGGAACTTCTTGGAGTCACATAATTTTCATAGATTTTGTTAGACATAGTTTCAGGCATTCGCCTTCTTGAAAAGTTTTTAGGGACCGAACTTCCCCCAAGTAGGTACCGGTAAGTTCATAACGGGAATATATGGCATTCTATTTACGCTATTCGCCTTTCAGGACTCTCAGTACTACGTTGTTTGCATTTAACTCCTAAATAGTTTTGTATATTCAATTCCTACAACAATACCAACAACAACAACAACAACAACAACAACAACAATAATAATAATAATAATAATAATAATAATAATAATAATAATAATAATAATAATAATAATAATAATAATAATAATAATAATAATAATAATAATAATAATAATAATAATAATAATAATAATAATAATAATAATAATAATAATAATAATAATAATAATAATAATAATAATAATAATAATAATAATAATAATAATAATAATAATAATAATAATAATAATAATAATAATAATAATAATAATAATAATAATAATAATAATAATAATAATAATAATAATAATAATAATAATAATAATAATAATAATAATAATAATAATAATAATAATAATAATAATAATAATAATAATAATAATAATAATAATAATAATAATAATAATAATAATAATAATAATAATAATAATAATAATAATAATAATAATAATAATAATAATAATAATAATAATAATAATAATAATAATAATAATAATAATAATAATAATAATAATAATAATAATAATAATAATAATAATAATAATAATAATAATAATAATAATAATAATAATAATAATAATAATAATAATAATAATAATAATAATAATAATAATAATAATAGCAATAAAGTACAATAACTCCCCGTAGAGCAAATACCTCTAATTTCACCATAGAAGCATGACACCTAACGCATTGTCTCGGGAAGTTGTCTCTAAATATGCCACGTAATGTTTTTGAGCAAATGAAACATTTCTCATTGTCTCCTACTGCACAGCTAAAAATTCAAGCTTCGAAAAACGATGATTTAGTACACCTTGTCATCACGAACTCCTCCCCTGAACTGTTTATTTCCAAGCACCGTCACTCTATCTAGCAATAGTGACCCAGGTTGTATGTGCTTTCAGTCGTGTTATGTTCTAACTACAATATACGAGTAAGGGGAAAGGTACTCCAAAGGCATGAACAGAGTATCCCCCTCCTACTAGCACACATACTTGTATACGCATTACGTGGAACCGCTTTTCTCTACCGGTTTTTCGTTTATGTGGTCACAAATTGTTGTTAAGTAAGGGAATGGCTTGGAAACTTAGTACACTCTTCCCCAGACCTGGAAATTCCACTTAATTGCGATACAAGCTTTGCCCAACTCTGTTATAAGAGGTATACAAAATATTACGAGATCTCGTAAAAGCACAGAATATGTTATGATGTTAAACATTTACGAGATAATTTTTATTATTCCTTCGAATTTACAAATACTATTCTTTTCTCAAGTGGAAGTTGACTATTCCTTTTTTTTTCTCCTGACTACACATAACATCCTTTTACAAATCTATTACTTAAGCCTACACGGTTTACCGCATCCTTCTTTTAGCTATAACGAAGTATGTACATAAATATGAAATGAAAGTTCATGTCGATTAATAAGCAGTACCTACTTTCAAAACTAGCCCGATAATAGAAATAAAGAGATACCAGTTCTGTTAAATGCAGATGATCTAACGCTAGGGGCAATAACATCAGTAGAACTACAGAAAGCAATACATGAAATCCAAGAGTTCTGTGAAGATTGGGGAATTAAATAGAATATAAAAACTTAAAAGTAATGGTTTTCAAAAGAGGTACAAAATTGAAGAAATATTAACAATTGTTTTTAGAGGGACAAATTTAGAAGTCGTGAAAGAATTTGAGCACATAGGAGTTAGGATGAATAATAACGAAGAATGGTAAGAGCATGACAGGAAGGTGGTAGCCAAGGAAAAGGTAGCAATGTCAGGAATAAGGATATGCAAATCGAAACTCGATATGTCAAGAAAATTATCTGAGAGAATGTATGAAACAATGGCAGTGTCAAATATGTTGTATAATGTAGATAGATGGAGGATGTCAAAAGTAAGTAATAAAATAGATCAGTTATACGAAAAATTTGCTAAAGAGGCGTTGAGATTGCCTAGATCAGCTTCAAGATAAGTAGCATTACTAGAATTAGGAAAATCAAAAGAAAAGGCATAATAATTGAACGAATATTGAAATATTGCATGAGAAAAGGCGATGGTGAAATCCTAAAGGTATGTATGAATCAACAAAAGGAAATGGGAAATAGAGTTGGTGGTCAGAGGCAGTAAACACTGTACAAGAAATAGGAATGGGGGACATACGGAAGACTAAAAACAGGAATGTAGATCGTTTTTGGAAAGTAGAATCACAATGGAGCATATACAAAGACTAGAGATATGGGGAGGGCTACAAAATAGAAAATCATTACATTTTTATAGGATAATAAAGAGGGAATGGGGAAAAGAAAGACGTGTATACCAATGTAACAGCGAGTGGACGGAAGGAATAGCTTGAATAAGAGTGGGATCAATGTTCTTAAGCGGACTAAGAGGTAGCAGGATAGGGATATGTGACTTATGTGAAGAAACAAAAAGTTCGGATCCGTGATAGAGTGCAAAAACGGTTGACATGACATGATAAAATAATAGCTTTGAATAAACCAAAGTGGTTGTTAAATTCAAAGAGAGAGAGAGAGAGAGAGAGAGAGAGAGAGAGAGAGAGAGAGAGAGAGAGAGAGAGAGAGAGAGAGAGAGAAGACAATACACTTCCTGCTGGCCTATAGAATGCTGCACCGGCAGAACGTAAGTCATCACATTAGATAGTTTTTTTTTTTTTTTTTTTTTTTTTTTTTTTTTTTTTTTTTTAACGAATGGTTCATAATCTCCACTCACTCTAGAGAGTTCAAAATAGTATTATTCAGTTTTTCTTCCGTTTTAAAACCAGGGAAATGTGAAGCATTTGGATCAACTTGCAACTGAAATGAGACAAGAGGTAATCCAGTACAATCCAATTGAGTTAATATGGGCTCAAATTATGTTGCAAACAGAAATAACGCTTTTAAAATTACGTTGAACGACTTATTCATGAAGTAATTGACAAGGTAACACAAGACTGGGGAAACTGCGTGAGACATGTAGATAAACAACAAGAAAGCGACTTTCGGAATCATGTAACGAAATGTTGGAGCCTATCATCATAAATTTGCAATACTCGGATGATGAAGACAATAACAATGACGAATCGCCTCTTGACGTCAGTGACATTCACAGTTATATGGATGCACCACCGGCAGTTCCGTTGGATTAGAAAAATAGGTAGTTCATAAACTATAATTGCAATAAATTGCATTTAAAACGCATAATATGCCAATATCCATATTGAAATTGCGATTTCAACAACTGCATTATCATAAAAGTTTGGAAATTTCAGTTTACGTTTAGCGTTAAGGAGATCCGAAAGGTCTAAGATGGTGTATGAGAGATCGAAATATGAAATGAGTAAAGATGTGGCAACACTGAGCCCACTAACGCATCTGATTCGTGGCGGTCCATAACTCTTCCCACTTGAAAGACGTATTAATGTATATAAAGTATTGCAAATAGCAAGTTGTATAAATAAATTATCTTCCATTCTATTCTAATATAACGCAGAATTAATCTTTTGCAAGTGTAGTATATAGATGAGTTCTTTCAAATGAACAATGTTTTAAAGTGGTAATCCGTGGAGAAGTTCGTATAATTCTTACATACGAGAGTATATGTTACCAACTACTGAGGGCAGCTTGTCCGATGAGAAAGCTTGATGTTAATGATCTCTGCCATTAACAGACAGTAGTCTGCACGAAATGATATGCACATGTAACAAAGCGTTACCTCAAGGGGGTAAGCTGTTAGGGGTGAGACATATGTATGTACAAACTAGCGAAGACTACCCTTCTCTATGTGCTGTAAGAATATTCAAGAAGCGGTAAGCAATAATGCCATGTTTGATAAAAATTGTGTGTGGCTATGGGGATGAAAGTAATGCTGCTAACCTGAGGGTAAGTCATTATCTTCATTATTATAAATAAATACTTTCTCTAGTCCTAACAGTGACAACAGAGATTTCTGCAGGAGTGTGACGCCTCAAATTACACAAGAATAATTCTCAGAATAATAGAATACGTTACAGTCCCATTTCTGATTTTAGTCGTATTATTAGGTATTATAAAATCGAGATTAACTATATTTTTAGATAAAAGTAACCAAGAAACAATTTAAAATTATTTACTCTAAATCATTAGTTGCTTAGATTGGAAACCCAGTGTATTTTATTATAATAAATAGACTATGAAGATACTGATTCAATTTTATTCTTATAAAGCTTTTACAAACCATGCCCATTATTTCCTTTGCTTCATCCTGATATAGATAAACATTTTCAGAAATATTTTATCTGCTTTTGGTCCATACAAAATGGCTAAAGGAAACAAAATCGTTGGCCAGATATTCAAATGCGGCTCGATAGGACCTTAAAACTACATATCCTTTATATGGCATCATGAGAAACAAGGGTCAGTCTTATGGACTAGAGGTAATCAGATAAACTCGTTCCAGAGGTTTAAACCCAGCGGAATTAAATTGAAAACTATGTACAAAAAGAGAAAAAGTAAATAACTACATAACTGGAAGAACTTAAAAGGCATTGAGTGATAGAAACGAACATCAAGGAATAACTGGAAAATAGTTGATAATACAAAAGGTTCATTTAAATGAAGGATATCTACATTTTACACAAAGTACCTGTCTCTTAACGTTTATTTGTTATGCAATATTCCTTCCAAAGGAAGTGGTTGTCACAGATTCCAGAAAAGTCAGCAGATATATCTTTTTTGTCATACAAATATCTTAAACATATAATATTTTATTCGTTATCATTTGATCAGTTTTTGAGGAAATAAAACATTTGGGATGTAACGGGTAGTTTGGGTAGCTCTTTTTCTTTCCTTACTTTTCCTTAAAAAAATGTTTGGAGTTGCAACTTTTCGACATAGAACTTACGCATGAAGTTAAGGCGCGAGGCTGATATTCCAGATGTTTCCGGTTCGATTCCTAATGGTCGTCCACTCTGACTATGGTATTTTCTAAGTCTCTCTCTCTCTCTCTCTCTCTCTCTCTCTCTCTCTCTCTCTCTCTCTCTCTCTCTCTCTCTCTCTCTCTCTCTCTCTCTCTCTCTCTGGTGAGCAAGACGAATGCTCAGAATGTCTCTCATATTTCCTATCATTCCATTTTTCCTCTTTCTTATAAAATGACGACTCCGAGACTGTCGATCGTCGACGGGCAAGTGAACAGAGCCTTGCGTACTGGAATTTCTTCTTGGCCTCGCTGGAGTCTAGTCAACTGAGTCTCCACTGCCGTGTCAGGCTTTCCCCAATTTTATCCTCGTTGGAGGGGAGCCTCTAAACTAGCCCCCGTCGTGAACGCCTGGCAGCCGAGTGGTAAACCAGTAATTTCTTAAATTTAATTTATTATTGTTAACAATGAAGTCATATCGCGACTACAATACATTCTAAATTACAATCATTTGAAACAATTACAACATTGATAATATAAAATTACATGAATTCATTACTTTTATAAGCTCTACTATGTTCTGGCAGACAGTTGGATCACTCAAGGCCACAGAGAGCTCAGCAGAAACACCACACTGAAGTCGATGCACATCGAAGAAAGGGCACTTTGTAACTACATGTTGAGCTGTTCGCATGGAATGGTAAGGCTTACATCTAGGCTGCAAGTCCTTTGCAAGGAGGCACGAATGGGTAAATACAGTATGTCCAATGCGTAGTCTGGTGAGAAGTACCTGTTCTCCACGAATTAGGTGTTTTGTAGGGTAATTGAAATCATGTTTGGAGATTACCGTTTAATTTACTTTTGGATGTGGAATTCCAGTGTAACCTCCACAGCTTTATCACCTTTCTCATTTCCGGACATGCCTACGTGAGATGGTATCCATGACAGTAGAGCACGTTTATTAGAGCTTTTAACTTATTACAGAGCAATAAAATTTTCTGCACTAAAGAATTTCTGGGTGACATTTGTTGAAGAGCAAGAATAGTGTTCATAGAATCAGTGAAGATAATGTAACAACAGTGTTCAGTTTTCATTACGTGTTCCATGGTAAATATTATAGCAAAATCTCGCAGGGGTATATAGTGAACTAACGTACCCCCTCTCCCATGGCGCAACAGCCTCTACTGGGCCAAGGCCTGCTAACCCGACTACCAGCCTCACGCCCACATACGCAAGGTAGAGGTCGGCGATCATCCAACCGATACGGGGAGGAGATGGGGTCACTATCTCGGCCACCCTCAGAGAGAAAGTTAGCTTTCTAGACCAGGGTTTGGTACCTAGCGTAGCTTCTCAATTTCCTCACGATGCTGAGTGGGTACCGGTCCTATACCCGGGGCTTAAAATCCGCACGCGACAGGGGTGGGATCGATCCCCGGGGTGCCTTCCGTGGCAGGGAACCAAAGAAGGACGCCTTAACCCACTACGCCAAGGTGCAAGACAGTGAGCTAATGTGGAAGACTGTAAAATAAAAAAATACCCTCAGAATGTACCACAGCACAACCACTACCTCCATTCAGTCTCGATCCATCAGTATATATATATATATATATATATATATATGTGTGTGTGTGTGTGTGTTTGTGTGTGTGTGTGTGTGTGTGTGGTGTAAAAATTCGATGGATGCTAGCGAGTTCACGAAATATTCGCTGGTAAAGGGAAGTATCTGTATACTGTTTATTGTATTTGACTAGCGTGGTGATGACAGTTGGGTTTTCGGGTTGCCAAGAAGTACAGTAATTGTTAGGCAACTCTGCGCGTCTCTGCCGCTTACATTATCCGTTGCTGCAGCCCATATATACCTATGGTTGCTTCATGTCATCCATTCCTCCCAGAGGTGTGCACCCAGACAATCCAAACGTGGCTTGAGGTGCTACCTGTCCCCTCCCTTACTTAATCTACATAGAGTTGTTCACAGAAAACACACACCTCACACATACACATACACACAGACACACATACACACACGTTAATGTTAGAGGTTCTACTCGCATTAGTCCTGGACCAGTAGGACCAAGGACCCGGGTCTCCTTCGACCAGGGAGTTACCGAGCTGTCCCAAAAGGGCACCCGGCGCCTCCGTGGGGCTTTCCATAGGGCAAGACCTAGAGACTAACAAGCCCCCTCCCCCAATCTGATCCTGTGGACTCAAGACGGATGGAAGTGGATACGACACTTACGCGCGCCAACACCAAAATGGGAAGGCTACCGATATGACTTCAGTGGGGCCGCCTGGTGATCTAGCACACCTACTAGCTAACACATACACACACATACACACATGAAACCGTTTCTAAAATGCTCACTTGCTCTTCCACGTTTATTAAGTAGGTAATGCTACCAAAAATTCAGTATCAAGATTTCACCGGATGTACATGTTTAGGGAACTCTTAAAGAAAAACGTCCGCGCTAGCGCACTCGTGTTTGCGTGTGTATCTGTGTGAGTGTTTATGTGTGTATGTGTGTATGTGTCTGTCTATGAACAGCATCACACAAAAACGAAAAGCTCATTAAATACCAAGCTTGGCATTACGTTCAATCTTCCACGGTTGCGACACGAAGATTTTCAATAAAATTCCTTAACCCAGACTACCCTTTATTGTGGAAAGTGTATTTAAAAAGCTTTATGTACTAAAAACCTGCTTAACGATTGTGATTAAAATATCATAGCTTTATTTGTTTTTATAACAAATGAATAGTATCCCCTGATCTTTCTGGAAATAGCCTCTGTAGTCCCCTTATTTCTGAATGACTTTCGCATAACTCGTAACAGTAAGAGGTATACAAATATGTACTGTCTGCAGCAGTCCCTCGTACCAAAAAATACTCATTTGCGTTTAATATCCTTTGAATTATCGTAGTTTAATAAAAATATGTAGTTACATGTATGGGTCACTTATCTAAAATTTGAATCCACTTTTTTCTGTTTTTATGGTTTCCAAAGAATGAGGATGCGCTATTTGCATGGCCTCAACAAAAAATAATTACTGTACATGCATACACATTGCTGTGTTAAAATCACTCAAACAGCGAGTCCTCACTTCATTTTGGCTAGCCTCATGTAGTTGCTATCGCCACCAGTAATTGTCTTGGACTTGTCATCGATGAGAGAGTAGACTTCGAGATCGGAAAGTGTTCTGAATCACAGTTTCACTCTTCTATGCACTGACAACCATACGCAAATATGATGAATTTGCTTCAGCATGAGAGCATTATGAACACATTTCTGTTTCGTTGGCAGTTGCACGTGATCCAGTGAAAGGGAAGGGGATAAATTCATAAACAGAAACAGAGACCTGTCTGAAACTTTCCTTTGTGGAAGTGACACATAATAGGCATCAAGTAAGTGGCTGTACCATTGTTATGGAATGATGAAGTATTCAAAATACGCAACAGAAAGTAGTGTACTGGACAGCACCATATACACGGATATTCGGTTTAGATAAACAATAAGAAAAGGAATTTGTGGTGAGGGGTTCAAATAGTATTTCGTGTACGAAACTTTCCGAAATTTGGTTTAAGTTTTTAGAACTTTTTTAATATAATTCAGCAGGACCGTTCACCTCGGTTCAATCCGATTCAGAGTTAACGAGGTTGAACTGCATATAAAAGGAGTAGATCCTTCTAAAGCACAGACTTTATGATAAATAAAACATTGGTGGAGATTTATTTAAACGGGAAGGCTTTACTTATCTTATTTTACGTCCTGGTCATGCAAATATGATAGAATTTCAAAACCTGACATAGTGACCAGCTCTTAAAAGTTTGGGCTATCGCTTAGGTTTCCTGTGTTCCAGAAGGAAATATGTAATAAACCTTTCCTACAAATGTCAATCATAATTAATTTGTAATAAACAGAAGAATAAGATTATGTAAAAACAGTTTCTTGAAGAATAGGTACAGAAAGGCTCGTAAATGTAACACATAATATATGTAAATTTCTGTTGTTCTCTTTAAACCGGAACATTTATAGCAGTCAAAGGCTACTCCGGAAGGAGATATGGATTTTATAATCAAATTTCCGTTCAAGAATGCTTGTTTAAATTATGTAATAAAAACTAAGCCCCAAAATACATCACGTCCTTTCACACAAGAAAAACCTAAATCAGTAATGGAACTCATTTCAAAAGACTAAATAAGTTTATTGCCATCGCATGCAATTTTGTGAGAGTTCCTCTACTACTACTACTACTACTACTACTACTACTACTACTACTACTACTACTACTACTACTACTACTACTACTACTACTTACTACTACTACTACTACTACTGCTACTACTACTACTATTACTATTACTACTACTACTACTACGTACTACTACTACTACTACTACTGCTACTACTACTACTATTACTATTACTACTACTCTACTACTACTATTACTACTATTACTCTACTACTACTCTACTACTACTACTATTACTTATTATTATTATTATTATTATTATTATTATTATTATTATTATTATTATTATTATTATTATTATTATTATTATTATTATTATTATTATTATTATTATTATTATTATTATTATTATTATTATTATTATTATTATTATTATTATATTATTATTATTAATTATTATTATTATTATTATTATTATTATTATTATTATTATTATTATTATTATTATTATTATTATTATTATTATTATTATTATTATTATTATTATTATTATTATTATTATTATTATTATTATTATTATTATTATTATTATTATTATTATTATTATTATTATTATTATTATTATTATTATTATTATTATTATTATTATTATTATTATTATATTATTATTATTATTATTATTATTATTATTATTATTATTATTATTATTATTATTATTATTAATTATTATTATTATTATTATTATTATTATTATTATTATTATTATTATTATTATTATTATTATTATTATTATATTATTATTATTATTATTATTATTATTATTATTATTATTATATATTATTATTATTATTATTATTATTATTATTATTATTATTATTATTATTATTTATTATTATTATTATTATTATTATTATTATTATTATTATTATTATTATTATTATTATTATTATTATTATTATTATTATATTAATATTATTATTATTATTATTATTATTATTATTATTATTATTATTATTATTATTATTATTATTATTATTATTATTATATTATTATTATTATTATTATTATTATTATTATTATTATTATTATTATTATTATTATTATTATTATTATTATTATTATTATTATTATTATTATTATATTATTATTATTATTATTATTATTATTATTATCATCATCAGCAGCAGCAGCAGCAGCATCAATTAAATATGTTTCGAGTAGCAGTGGCTACCGCTGTTATAGGCAATACTCACCCACTGTTTTTTAAATGAACGGAAATCACAAGCGTTTTTAAAGGTCTTCTCAAACTGTAGAGAAAACCATTAAACACACAGTAATTTTATTCAAAGTCTGCATTCATTTCAGTTTACCTTTAATCATATGTGAGGTTATTGAGATTATTACTTTTAAATTTCTTAAACTTAAAATGAATTAATTCATTTTTGATAAGGTAGAAAATAGGAAAGGTCATTGTTTGATATTATGTAATCTTATTCTTTTTATAGAGCACTTTACCATTCATTTATTTAAAATCCACAATGCCAAAGATGTTATTTATTGATTTCCATTCTACAGTAATATGTAAGTTTATAACAATATAACACATCATGTATAATGAATGTCGACATTTAGTTTTATAGAATATACCATATAATAAATCAACATTTCATTGATATATAATTTTAATACGTTAGCAAAACTAAAAAATATTTGAATAAAGCATTCTATCGTCCCTTGAAGCAGATTTAATATATTATAATATATTTTTCACACCTACTTGTACATTATCCAAATAAAAAATTTCTTAGCAATTAATCTGCGAATAGTTATTTCTCTTTGTTGGCATTTTATTTGGAATACCCGTCGCTGACTACTGCCAAATCATATAACAATGATACATGGATTACATCATCCTTTTTCAATTGGAAGAAAGTTAAACATATTTAAGAACTATCTACTATCATAATAAATATTTCAGAGTAGTGAAACATTGCGATGCGACGCGAAGCCTACCGTGAAGATTTTGAGTTAACTCAGCAGTGACGTCATTGCTGTTGCCAGTGGGAGAGGTAGGAGACACATAGCCTTTCATGGGACAACCACTAGCTCACATAACGGAGACGTCAAGAAGTCAGAGGCGAGTCATATTGTTACTGCGCAGGTACCGTTCGGGACTCTTCCAATACGTAATTCGAAAAAACTCCAGTTTCAGAAGATTCTTGCTGCCCAGGCGAGACTGTGTAAGAGCCTACGTGAGGTCTGGTGTAACTGAGTTTAGAGTTTCAGAGTTTGCTTTTGTCTGCTTCAACTTCAAGTGTCAGTCGAACAGTGCGGCTCCGTGGTATGGAGGAGTATGAAAGCACTTTACGAGTCAGTTGTTTAGTTGAGTTGTGTGAATGGACGGAGCAGTGCAAATGGCGCACGTTCCAAGCTCCGTAGTGAAGAGTCGATAAGCAGTAGAACAGGCAGTGAAGAGGTTCACGAAGAATATCGGAGCTGTGTTCAGAGTCGGCGTGCAGCTCCGTGTAAGAAGTGATTTTGTGTGTGGGTCAGAGAGATCACTAGCAGTGCAAGTAGGATACGGTTAGTT
>CM060950.1:325421637-325429137 GCA_030765055.1 Mantis religiosa
GATATATGTTAATTTTTCTTCAAAAATGGATTTTAAATAATATTACTAATCTTCTCATAGTTACGATTCTTATTTAAGAGCTATACGTACATTAAAATCTCGTGTGTTGCATTCAGGTGACTTGCTCTAATCATTCTTCCACAAAGTATTCCTACATAATCGTATTATTGTACTTACTCAAGTTGTTCTTAGGAAGCAAGCCAGGTGAAAAGACGATTAGATATCAATGTTTCGGGAGTGTGCATCTCTCCCATCATCAGGATATTTATTAAATGTTATAACCACAAATGAAAACACTGGATATAACACAAATATAAACAAAGACAAAACACTATCAAACTTCGCATTACTGAACAAAAGACTGTTTTCAGTAAATTAAATGCTGGGTCAGGAGATGGTGTGAGTATAGAAAATTAATTGTTTCAAAGAAACGTAACTACTTAACTTGATGATCAAACTATATTGTTCTGTGTTTCTTAAGTCGACGGATTTCCATTTTAAGGCCTGGTTCCAAGAAGAGCTGAACTGAAATCAAGCATCACGACTAAGCGTGCTCTTGTCGGAGAAATTGGCCAAATCCTCCTTTATTCTTTGCTCCCGAGTAACTTGCATTTTGCCAAGATGGTCGTCTCCCGAAAGTTGGCTCTATGGTCGTTATCAAAAACAATGCCTCTGCCAGCCCAGACTTCTCAGGTTGCATTAAACGAAATGCTCCGTTCATGTTCGATTATTCTAGTAGCGATGGTCCTTCCGCACCATAGAGCCATAGAGCCAGATAGGCTCGTCTTTCTTGTGCCGTCTTGATAGACAGAGCACATTCCACAAACGCCAGGAACCAAAAATGGACGTATAAAAGGAAGCCGCGGTTAGTTGAGTTAGTCCTAATCGGAACTAATTCGTGTGCCTGGCAGCTGTGTTTTGAAAGTGAACTCTGTTTGTTTACGTGTTCAGAAGTGACGAAGATTGTAATTTTGTATGTTACGTAATTCTGCTACTGTAAGGGTTGAACGAAGTGTGTTTCTACGAAATAAACGGCCTTTTGAGTTTCTGCAAACTGGTCTTTTAATTTTACGAACCCATAAAGTCAAATTATTATTATTATTATTATTATTATTATTATTATTATTATTATTATTATTATTATTATTATTATTATTATTATTATTATTATTATTATTATTATTATTATTATTATTATTATTATTATTATTTATTATTATTATTATTATTATTATTATTATTATTATTATTATTATTATTATTATTATTATTATTATTATTATTATTATTATTATTATTATTATTATTATTATTATTATTATTATTATTATTATTATTATTATTATTATTATTATTATTATTATTATTATTATTATTATTATTATTATTATTATTATTATTAATATTATTATTATTATTATTATTATTATTATTATTATTATTATTATTATTATTATTATTATTATTATTATTATTATTATTATTATTATTATTATTATTATTATTATTATTATTATTATTATTATTATTATTATTATTATTATTATTATTATTATTATTATTATTATTATTATTATTATTATTATTATTATTATTATTATTATTATTATTATTATTATTCATTATTATTATTATTATTATTATTATTAGTATTATTATTATTATTATTATTATTATTATTATTTATTATTATTATTATTATTATTATTATTATTATTATTATTATTATTATTATTATTATTATTATTATTATTATTATTATTATATTATTTATTATTATTATTATTATTATTATTATTATTATTATTATTATTATTATTATTATTATTATTATTATTATTATTATTATTATTATTATTATTATGTATTATTATTATTATTATTATATTATTATTATGTATTTATTATTATTATATTATTATTGTTATTATTATTGTTATTATTGTTATTGTTATTGTTATTGTTATTGTTATTGTTATTGTTATTGTATTGTAGTTAGATTGTTGTTATTGTTATTGTTATTGTTAGTGTTATTGTTATTGTTATTGTTATTGTTATTGTTATTGTTATTGTTATTGTTATTGTTATTGTTATTGTTATTGTTATTGTTATTGTTATGGTTATTGTTATGGTTATGTTATTGTATGGTTATTGTTATTGTTATTGTTATGGTTATTGTTATGGTTATTGTTATTGTTATTGTTATTGTTATTGTTATTATTATTGTTATTATTATTGTTATTTATTATTATTATTATTATTATTATTATTATTATTATTATTATTATTATTATTATTATTATTATTATTATATTATTATTATTATTATGTATTATTATTATTATTATTATTATTATTATTATTATTATTATTATTATTATTATTATTATTATTATTATTATTATTATTATTATTATTATTATTATTATTATTATTATTATTATTATTATTATTATTATTATTACAGAGAGAACCTAGAGAACGTTCCTTCTAATCGCATTGGCATCACTGTACGATTAAAAACGAATAATGATGGTAATTGACGCATCCGAAAGCGTTCTTGATAAAGTTTGCGAGCTGCGACAGCAGCGGATCACTGTACAACAGAACAATATCAGTGTATTCGTCATGTGTCAATGAACCAGCAACAGCTGCCATCTATTATTAGGATTCAGAAGGCAATGAATTGCATCTTTTTGCTTCGTTTGAACTCAAACGTTTAATGACGTCTTGGGCTGAGGAGTGAGAAAGACACTTTTAGTGTTTGGGCTCAGCAGAACTATTATAGCCCTACGTAAGTGTTTCTCTATACAATCTGTTCCAAAATGTCAATGACACTTACAATTGTTGTCTGCCTGAACGGTCACAGCAACCTGCTCAGATATTTATGCTTAATGGTATTCACAGAAGCTCCTGTGTGCTGGAAATGTGAGGATTTTGAATCTTAACAACATATGCGAATATGAATCATTGGCTATCGTTATCGTCATCACTATCGACCATGTAGATATCATTTATATTTTTATCGTGGATCATGCAGTCAGTTCACACAGAAATGATCTAGAGGTGGTATAAAGATAGGAAAGTTTAGCAGTGAAACCGGTTCAGTATAAACATTACAAAGATCAACATTAATAATGTAAAACTGTCTTCTGCCCCAAGTACTTCAATTCCTAACTCAGGTACTTCTTCTGAGAAGACCAACGGTTCAAGGAAGTTATTCAGTGAATATATCAGTGATACAAACAATTAATTTGTTAAAGCTGGAAGTGAAAAAGTAATGTACTTAGCATGGTTTTGAGCAGCAGTGAAGTGTAAGCTATTCAATTATATAGACTTTTCCATATAGTAGAAACGTTTCGGATCAGAAAGGGTTTGCAAATAACACTTCATAGATATGTTGAAAGGTGATACTGAACATAAGCTCAATGGTTCCAGAAAAGCTATTTTAAGTGTCGAAATTAATGTAAGATTTGTATATGAGATTAGAAGTATAGGGAAAATTTCACTGCCAGTTCTACACTACTCTATGTTGTATTTCCCAAAGTCACCAACAAAGTTTCAGTCATTGAGTAAGACTATTTCAGGCTCCCTTAAATAAGTATCTGGGGAACCTATGCTGAATACCACAAAAGAACCTATTGTAGAACATGCGAAATCCAAGCGCTATTGCCATTGCCCTTGAAGAGACATGGCAAAAAAGAGCGCACACATAATAACAGAGTAGTAAATGCAGCTAGTGTTCACATAGGAAAAAATATTAGATCCTGCGTAGAATGCATCGTTAAGAAATTCAAAGGACACTCATAAAGTGTAACTCGGAGCGGAACAGAAGAAGAAGAAGGCTGGAGGAGTGGTGAGGAATAATCATCGCTCCAAGAAACAAGAAAGCTAAGATACATACGACAATTGGAAGATAGAGACAACAAAGTTTCATTGTAGGAATGAAGAAACAACCTTATGTAAAACCTGAAATAAAGTATTGTTTGTGTTAGGTACATTAAAACGAATAGAAAACAGACGAAAAATTTCCTAAAAAAAATTAAAAGTAGGAGTTATTAGTTAGAAGTGGCGAGGTTTTAGGTGGTATAGAACGACAGAGGAAATTAATTTGATTATTTTCAGAACTGTTATCGAGGAACAGTATATTCAACTGTGAAAATAATGAAACATGAGAAAAGCACGAGAAACAATTTGATTTAGATTAGTATTACCAAAATTGTACATGTACTTTAATGAAAATTTATGCAGTCCTGTGCGTCAATATAGATAATATTTCAATATCTAATAGATCTAGATCCAAACAGTACAAGTGTACTACTGTTTCAACGTGAAAAATGAATAAAACGTAGGGAAAAGTAGGAAAACCTGAAAAGGGATTCAAGAAGCAAGAACAGGAAAAGAGGGGGAGACGGGAGAAGATGCACAGCATTCGAAAATGAGGTACTGGATTTTAACAAGTTTCATTTGTAAGTTTAAGCATATACCTACATAATGAATAGATACATGACTACAGAGTGAACTAGAAAACTCATTCCTACATTTTAAAATTTTGAAACAAATGCCATTTAATTCATTTTTTTAAACATACAAAGTTAAAGCTGTTAAAAGCAGGTCCAGTGCATTACATTATGTATAAAATGTTCATATGTTGCTGCATGCAGTTTTTGAAAAAATGGAACTGATGTGTTCCAGCTTGTACATGGCAGATTGAGTCCGATTAGTCTTCCCTTTTTGAGTTGAAACCGTCACTTTGTTTTATAACGTTGGATCTTATTATAGATGTAACTGAGTCTGAGAAATAAACTTGAAAGAAGAGTAAACCAACAGTAACCACAATTTTAGGAAATTTTCGAACCCCATGATCGTTTGTGCAAGGTGTTTAAGTAAATATGAAAACTAAAATTTTACTAGTTAATTCACTCTGTATTATTTGTGGCATCGCCCTCACTTATGCAGCTTTTGCAGAGAAGGCTTGAGGAGGAACTGCAGAGAGAATGCCCACATATTGTGTTATTTGATCTCTTGGAAGACATCACTGCCATAACGTGAACCTGTCAACTACTACATTAAGCCTTTAAGTGTCATTCTATTTAGTGTTTGTTGGCCAAAGTGGATGGCAAATGTAATGATAGCATAAACTGAGCGCGTGCTAGGGTGAACGTCTCAGTATTACGTCATTAGTTCAGATTTTCCCAAATTAACGAGACATGCAATTAGTTCGCCGTCTCTCTACTAGAGGGACCTGGATCTAAACGTTTTGCCCTTTCTCTGTCCAGGGAGAAGGAAATAACGTGTCCTGTAAGTTCCTACATTTTACTGCAGTGTAGAGGCCGAATAAACGATTTAGAAACCTAAGCCGGCCGGTCTGTGAATTTTCCTAAACATATATTATTTTGCAAATATTACTGACTTTTTTAACTGTATAAAATTCGCTGTTTCTAAGTTTAGTATATACTCAGTAAGTCATTCATAGTTTATGTATTTTTGAACACAAATTTACGTTATTTCATAAAAGTGCTTCACATTATTTACTTTTCATAATATTTAAACATTTCGGATATATGATCCATAAGGACGCAAAATATGTTTACTAAGTAATGCACTATAAAATATATCTCTTCTTGGAAAAAATTTTAAGTGTGAGCCTCGGTTTTTCCACAAAAAAAAACAACATATCAACCATAATACTCGCTCATATTAGCATCTTAGGTTATATATATATATATATATATATATATATATATATATATATATATATATATATATATATATATATATGTGTGTGTAAATTATGCACAGTTTTATATAAACTACACATTATAGAAACTGATTAATTTTGAAATTTTGACTGGGAAACTTGGACACCAATGGAAGAGAGAGAGAGAGAGAGATGACCAGGTTATTAGGATTAGGATTTCATTATAAAGGGCATTCGGTACGTAGGCCCCATGCTGGGCCCATTTTTCCTATGCCCCCAAGTGGTGCACTCCCGGGAGGAAGGATGAGCCGAAGGAGACCGAGGGCGGCCGACCCAAGGAGCCACGACAGTACAGAGGGCAAGGTCCCTACAGTTTACTTGGATAGAGATTTCCCCGACAGGCCAGGACAATGAACTCGCTCCCCTACAGCGGGACGGCAACGAGCCCAAAAGGTCCCTGGATGGCGGTCCCGAAATGGTCCCAGCAGAGGAGCGGAGACCGTCAACCGACCTACCGGAGGAGGAAGTAGTTTCCTCAGAGCATATCATCCCGCCATGCACCGCCGAGACATCCGCCGACACTTCTACCTTGAAAGAGACCAAAAGATGAGAGATAATATGAAATGATGATGAGAGCCTAGCGACCCGGAAAACCTCCCGAAAAACCCATGGGCCAGGTAAGGTCGGTCTTGGGGATCGAACCCGCGCCTGCCGAATGCGGGTCACAGATGAAACCGCCTGAGCCGTCCCGCTCGGTGACTTCAGCTTAACTATGTTCTAGAGTACCTGTTTACAATACGAGACTGCGGCTTGCTCTACTACACAGATAAAATTCGTGGATGTACCAATTTAACGATCAGTTGAAGGGAATCAGTCTACATGAAGATAACAAGGCACATGAATTGCACATCAATTATTTATTCTTTGTCCCCATCACATCTTCTGGTAATACAGAGAGCATTTAAGGGAAAGCCACGGACTTACTGTAGAGGCTTGGGAAATATATAGTAGTGCACTGTAATGCTATTTCCGCAACCATAAAAGCATAACTTGAAGAAGAAACGGACGAATAAAGGATCTTATGACAAAGAACACTGGACAATGGGCATTCGGTATTTCCTTTTTAAATACTATATGATATAACCGTTACAGCTATTTTTAAGGAAATCAAAATTTTCGAAAACTGTTCTATATAAAGGGTAGTTTGGGGTGCGATATTTTGTTGAAAATCACGTTGCTTCCGTGGAAGATGGCTAACTCAAATACCAGGATTGGCTTTTAAGCGAGATTTTATGTGCTGTTCGCAAACAGAGAAAAACACACACACATACACGCGCGCGCGCGCACGCACGCACAGATACACAGCATGCACAGACGTTATTGTAAAAATGACTTTTTCTTGGCTTTGGGGAGTCCCAAAGCTTTTACTTCCGGTAAAGTCTTCGTATCCACATATCCGATTTTGGTGTGTTAGTACCTAATAAGGAAAGTAAAAATCAATCATAGTTATTCCCAAAGAAATATTAATTTATGGTTTTCAAATGATTGCCAGTTATATATCTGAGCTGCCGAATGAAATTGTGCAGCTACTATTATTATTATTATTATTATTATTATTATTATTATTATTATTATTATTATTATTATTATTATTATTATTATTATTATTATTATTATTATTATTATTATTATTATTATTATTATTATTATTATTATTATTATTATTATTATTATTATTATTATTATTATTATTATTATTATTATTATTATTATTATTATTATTATTATTATTATTATTA
>CM060950.1:325431637-325446637 GCA_030765055.1 Mantis religiosa
GCATTATCTTATGTAATATACATTGCGTTAATCATAAACAGGAATGCATAAACGGTGTATAAACTTCGGTTATAGAATAAAGCGAAGGTGCTGCACACAAAGATGCCGGTATTAATCGGCAATGGAGCCGAGCTTATCTACTTTTTTTCGCTTTGATAATGTGAATTCCCCCCATAGGTTCCTGTATGCTCCTCGTTAAATGGAAATGCACTTTGTATGGTGACTAGGATTACTACGGAGGATATTCGGCACCGAAACCTGTCGTTTATTGTACCTAATCTCCAAGTGGAGCATCCCCGGTTGAGAGGATGAGGCGAGAGGAGACAGAAGGCGGCCGACCAAAGGCACCGAGATACTCGTCGACACTTCTACCCTGAATGAGACCACCAGATGAGAGATGGTCTGAAATGATAATGAAGATGAAATGGAGGGACAGGAAATTCGGAGGATGTAATTAACCTACCCAGCATTCGCTTGGCGTCCCGGTAAAACCCCCGAAAAGAAACCAATGTGTCAGGTAGTTCGGCCAAGGGAATCTAACCCGGGGCTCCCGAATGCAAACCTCAAACGAATCCTCTTGAGCCATCTCACTCGGTTTGTATGGTGATATCGAAAAATAAATGTTAAATAGTACATAATTAATTTGATCATTCATTCTGGGCATGCTCATTTATTTTTGAATATAGCATTTTCATTCTGACACCTAGAAGCTTTGAACTTTTAAGGAAATCTACACACACAGACACACACACTTTCTCTCTCTCTCTCTCTCTCTCTCTCTCTCTCTCTCTCTCTCTCTCTCTCTCTCTCTTCTACACATAGATTTGAAAGCAGTTCAGAAGAAATAACCCTTCAAGGGCCGTATGAACGACAGTGTCGTAGCTAGGCAGTTGTTTTAAAGAAGTATAAGTTAAGACAATTTGCTTAAGCCTACATTAAGAAATATACGTATTACACGTACACATTAATACATCATCATTTTATCGTTCTTGGATTTGAGGTTAAAAATAACAGATTTTGTGGGGGGGGGGTAGGCAGCAATTGATATGACATCTGATGGCATAAAAATATACAGCTGAAGTTAAATAAACTATGTTACTTGGCAGTGCAATGAGTAATTGTGAGCGAAAACATTTTTATAAGTAGCGTTACGATAGGTTTTGAATGAACTATGACTGCCTTAGTCGTTAACTGTAGGACGGTATATAAATGATGGTTACTATTATAAGGTATCCGTCGTTGAGCTAATCACTCATCCAGGAATCTCTATGACCAGAACACCTCTGATCTTCAACCAGCTGCCTAAGGGGCCTTGAGGTTGCGTGGTTCGGGAGGCCCCACGTCGCACTTAAAGGAAATGCAGGAATGTACTATGAAGTATATACTTAAGGGTATAGTTATGATTAGGGGCAGTATCTGAAAGCGTGCTTTTGAATAAATAAGATAATTATTAAATTTTTAATTAGTTAAACAATATTCTGTTTCATGTAATGCATATCTTGTCTCCTTTGTTAATAAACGTAATATTTTAGCAACTTGCTAATTATATGGTATATTTGCTCGTTTTACATGTATATTGTATAGATATAACTGTATTTATCTTCGTATGATCCTCGTATGACATTTCTATACAATATATGACATTGAATCAGTACTGAAATTTGGCAGCTCTGATGGAAGCTCACGCCTTAATAAACAGCATTGTTTAATAAATTGTTGAATTTCCGCCTCATTTTTTTTAACCTTTCCATCTTGGGATGAATGTGGCTGTTAAGGAGCTATCAAAATTGAGTTCAAGTGTGGGGGTATACTTATACGTAATATTCAATTTAATTGAAAATTTATGGCACACTATCTTATCACTTTGAAAAATGTAATCTAATTTGTGCAAAGGAAAGCGGTTCAAAATACTAAAGCGTTAATAATATTAGCAGCTCAATTCAAAGCCCGCCTTGGTGGCGTGGTGGTAGAATGTCTGTCTCATTCAAGAGGTCCCGAGTTCGAATCTCGGCCAGGGTGAGTTACCTGGAGAAGGTTTTTTCCGGGGTTTTCCCTTATCCTTCAAGACGAATGTTGGGTAACTCTAAGCTCTATGGACCCCGGACTCATTTGAGCATCATTTTATCCATTCCATTCATCGTCCGATATGACTTAACGTTGGAGGGACGTAAATTACACAAAAAAAGCTCAATTCAAAAATATTCCTGCAGGTTGACTATCATTCTCTAGTTGAAATTTCAGTTCGTTCAATTTAGTATGGTGAAGGCCTTGTTTTCGTGTATAGAAAGGTATAGAAAGGTAAAAGTGAGTGGCCCCGTAGCTCAGTCGGTAGAACACACGCCTTCCATGCGAGGGGTCCCGGGTTCGATTCCCGGCTGGTGGTGCGGGACTTTTCTCCAACCAAGGTGGTTCCCATCTTCCCTAGAGTCTGTAAGTACGAATAGGTGTGAAACGTGTTCGTGATCTAATGAATAAAAGAGCCAATGTACCTGCAACCCAACGTTTTCCAGTTACCAACTTCGGCATGCTCCAAAACATGAACAGCCGTCCATATAACCATTGCGGTTAAAGGCGGAGCATAAGTGGAACTAAAAAGGTAAAGTAAGGTGTATCCAAGTTCTTCAGATAGTAGAAATACATTGTGACGACTAAAATTATCCATATGATTTCCAAAATAATTTTATTCACGGAGTATTACATGAAATCTTTGCAAATCTTTACATATTTATTATTTTATTTCATTTGTGTGTGACTGTGGTGTCTTAATCTTTTATATGATATTTATGTGCATACTATGGAAATTTTCCATCATAAATACACATTAAAGAAATGATTCGGCCAGAAATTCCATTCCTAGTCTTGTTCTTTAAAAATTGCTTCTTATCGTCGTGGCACAATGGACCCACATACCAACAGTACAAAACAAGAGAAAGTCTAACCTTAAAAATTCGAAAGAGGGAGAGAAAGAGAGGGGGAGAGAGAGTGCGCGTGCGCGTTTGTGAAACAAAATCATTAGCGGAAGCTTTCTTGCTTCCAGAAAGGTGTGCATTATGTAACCATCAAAATATTTAACGCTTTTCCTAATGCTCTTAGTGGAAAATTTGATAATTTCAATGCTTCTAAAATTGCTGCTAGAGAGTACCTATGCTCAAAATCACTTTATTATGTACAAAATTATATTGCTAAGTAAATACGGGAAGCGATATAAAGTTTTAAAAACTTCTTGCAAAGAAAACATGATTCAAGAAGTTCAGAGCTTTTAAATGAAGTCGATGAACAGCAGCTCCTATAGAAAGCTTGAAATTATCTTGGATATAGCCAATCCAGTACAATGAGGACAGGCGTTTTCATGAAATATGTTAGCCGTTATTATCTAAGTGTTGTACTCTCTGGACAGGGTTGTTTAATGAGGTGGATGCTTTCACTTCAAGATGCACAAATCTCGTGAAAACAGCATTCCTTAAGATACGGTAACCAGCTGATTTAAGACGTTTAACGTAAGTTTCCACCAAACAGGGTTTCCTACATTCCGACGATAAAATTCCGTAGAAACGAGAGAAAAACACGGTCTCCGACATCTATAAGGGGACTAGGCGTAGAGATTACATCCACACAAAAAAGATTTGGGAAGGGGTGGATAAAAATCGTTAGTGTTGTCGTGGGTGGGGAAGGGAGGGGAGCAAGACAAATGGGTGTCGTTGCATATGTAAAACTAGGGACACTCACCCTTTGTCCATCATTTGTCAGTGTCCGGGTTTTGTACCCTGTCTCTATGGCAACATCAAACAGGCGGGAGAGTGTATAGAAATCCGGAGATGGAGCGGGATGCTGCTGGCTCCATCCACAAATTAACGCATGCACGCGTGTCCTCTGCTATTCCTTCCTTTTTATTGCTGCTTTTTGTATCAACAATCCTAAATCTACTAACCACACTTGCCACTTCTTATTTTTCGACCCTGGATCACGTTCATTCTGGATGACAAGCATCACTAACCTTTAATGACAAACATCACCAAAGCATGACACTAGTTATTTATGCAGTCTTATTAATCGCAATTTTCCCTAGAATTATCATTATTTTATAATTGTAGCGAAACCTTTTATGTTTTAATATATTTTTGAAAATGGCGCTGAATATATTATTTTGTACTATGAATTCTGCACAACAGTTCTGACGTTGCATTCACATGACATTTTCTAACCATTCATCCAAAAGCTACTCCTGAACAATAATTTTTTGTCTACTTTAGGTTAATCGATAAAAAGAATGGAAATTGTTTTATTGCATATTTCTTTGTAGAATACAATTTGAATAGAGGAATAAAGTAGCCTTGAAGTGATAGACAAATCTTTAAATAACTGGTCGTTAAGTAATGACTTAAAAATTGCAATATATTTGCATGACCAGAAAGGAAGGAATAAAATGAATAACGTCCTCCCATTTGAGAAATGCATAAGTATTTTAAAATGGTAACAAATAACAAGGAGCATCTCAGAAATAGTTAACTCCATAAAAACTTTGTACCTTAGAAAGATTTACATTCCTTTTTACGGATAATTAAGCAGTGATAGCAACGGTCTAAGACAGTTCTTTTTTTCTATTAAAAAATATTAATTCCGAATATGCTCGTAAGTATCTCCAAGTAAATTTGAGTAACAGCGATTCTGGAAAAAATATAATAAGGTCATACTAGAATTAAATAGTACTGTATTAGAACAAAGTGACTGTTTTCAAATATTTTGCAGTTTTTTGAGGCAGTGACAAGCCAAAATACATTAATAGAAAGTTAAATTTATTTCAACATATTTATGGTACAATTAGCAGAACATTGACAGAGAAATTCCTTAAAGAAATTCTGATTACACTTTGTAAAGTTTTAGCTGGAGTTGGCCCCGTAGCTCAGTCGGTAGAGCACCTGTCTGTCGTGCTAGGGTTCCCGGGTTCTATTCCAGGCAGTGGGGGGGGGGACTTTTCTTTGACCAAGATAATTCCTCATCTTCGCGAGAGTCTGGAAATGTGAATGAGAGTGAGAATATATGCGTGATCTAATGATTAAAACCCAGCGAATACGAGTTAACACCTTTGATATGTTCCAAAGGAGAACGGCCGCCGATATGACCATTGGAGTTAAAGGCGGGGTATCAATGGAACAAAAAAAAAAAAAAGTTTTACATGGCAAAGCGAGAAGGCGTATCGGGAAAAATAACAAACACAGAGATGTTTACGTGAGGTTATCGCACTTACACGGTGAGTACAGTGGTTGTATACTCTGTTCAGGTGCAATCTTATCTTCTGGACAGCAACGTGTCATATATCGGCAGGCGCGAGAAATTATACATAACGTGAATGAATATTGTAACAAGAGGAAAGAAGAGGGATTTAAACCAGTCGTTACTTTTTATTTATATTCTGATTCAGATTCATCATTATGGAACTAATAAGGGAATGTATTTCATAATAATGTCTTAAATTATATACACATAATTTTGTATACCTTAACACTGTGATGTATTTAAATCATATTGTTTATGTTACAGAAATCATCTATTTGTATTTTTACAGATTGATCACGCTTCTGAAAATTAGACCATATATTTCCTTAAATTATTTCATAAGAAAAACTTTCCATTAATACCAGTTTTTTTTAACTAGGAGACTAAAAGAACTAATAATTATTGGTAAAAGGAATGGATTACTGAAACAAGAAACTCGAGGTTGATAATATTACAATGACAGTGAGACATCTTTCAGTGATGGAACATTGCTGATGATGCCCGCCACGGCAGCGTAGATGGTAGAAAAATGAAATGTGTAGTGTTTAACGCCCGCTTTTACTAAATACGGCACCGCAGGCGATGACACTAATGATATATGAGATGAAGATGGAGCACCGGTGGAATGAGATGGCGGGGGAAACCGGAGATCCCGGAGAAAACCCACCCCAGCGCGGTGTTGGTAGATGGTAGAGAAATTTATGTGAGTGCAACAAACCAGATTTATTTTATTACATAGTGTTAACTTTTACATAATGTGGAAACCTATATACCTACGTTTGCAAAAATACTTCTAAATTTTGGTGAAATATCAGAAAAAGTTTCATTACGAAGACGTGCACTCTGCTCAGGATTATTTTAATCATCCCATAATTATCTCATTTTTACTCCGAAAAAAAATACGTATTTATGTGAAAACGTTTGTACTCGAATGGAGTAATAAGTTAACAAGTCTAAATTGCAATATTTGATTATAGTTGACTAATTTTCAGCGATTGGTTCCCTCAAAAGAAGACATAATGACATTTTCTAATTTCAGGCTGCTACAATTGCAGGCAGTAACAGTATTTAATTACGTATCTTTCTAGAGCAAGAGCATTAGCTTTATCCAAGCTTTTACTCTGCTAAATTACTGGTTTATTAAAGAGATTTTGAAGCAGAGGTGGAGATATTTCTTCCCGCTTTGGAAAGATCAGCTTTTGTCGGCTTCATGCTGGGGTTAGCGGGATCAAGCAAGGTCAAGTCAGACTTTTGAGTTTATAAGTCTGAATGATACATTGCATGGTAATCCGTTTGTATTCCCAAAGATTGTAGGAACAGATATAGGTGCCCGCTCGATTTTTCACGAATCGGCGTCGCTAAGAAAGGTTTCGCTGACAGGAGGTCGAGATAACAAGATGCAATGAAGATGGTGAACTGCAGCTCGGTTGGGGGCCGGACAGCCGCCATTGTTCCTCTTTCATTGACTCGACGAGGGGGCGCTTGAACCACAAAATGAATGGTTCCATTACTTGTATACAGTAGGGCCCCCGAAGACTTCGTGGCTCGACTGCGTGTATCCAGGAACATTTTTAATGTCTTCCACTTTTCAACAACATTCTCAAACAATACCTGAGTAGGTGTGTATTCATGTCCACAACACGCTTTTCAAAAAGTGTGTAATAACTCTTCTTTGAATTTTTATAGTTAAATTTTAGTCTTAACATTTAGTCATAAGTCATAACTATCATTGCTCTTAAAGGGTTATGGTTATACAACGCAGAGGGACACCTCGCATGCTTAGATCTACATAGATCCACAGCGGCTACCATCAACTCCCAGGAGTAGGTATGTACGATAGTGAAAGGAACAGGCCGTAGGAAGTGAGGCCACAGAGACTGTTTCAGGCTCGGACACCAGTCCCACTACTGTAGCTGCCTTGAAGCTGCCACGGGAAGCACCCTTTCCTTTGAGGAAGCATCCATGCCATCTGTCCGACATCGGCATACGCCACAAAGTCCAGAAACATCTTAAGATGAGAAGGAAACAAAGTGAAAGGGAAGTAATGGTATGGAGGTCGTAGTAGAAGTGAAGCCATCTCAGTTCTGCCGACCAGAACAAAAATCACGGAAACCCCAAGGCGAGAGCAGGCGGTGCATCAGAATCGAACCTGAGATCTTCCAAATGTGAGAGCCACACATTTCCGCAAAGCCAGCTCACTCGGTTTATGGTTAAGTAGTTGAAGATCCAATTATTAATCTGAAGCACAAGACCATGGAGGTTTCCAAAGAAGGTAACACCGAGTTGGATGTTTTGCTTGTCATTTATCATGATAATTATCTGTGGTTATAGCTTGAATATTGTAGATGTGAGGTAAGTTATTTTCTCAGTAAGGAAGATGAATTCACACTTTTAAGTGACAAGCGAATAATTTCCGCATATTGTCCTTTTGAGGTTAACCCATTAGTGAATGGTGGTCCTAATATTTGCGCTGTGTAAGGAATGACTACGTGGGAAATTAAAATCAGGAGATATCTTATTTTTTATTTATATTTTGGGCTCCGTTGTTATGAACCAATTAGCCGCTAGAACGTCATACTTCTTGGTTGCTTTGGTGATTAATTATTGCCATTTAACTAAGTCATATCATTAGTGAATTAACGAAATGTTTGTTGTTTTGCTCAATGGCGTGGTATCTCTTGAGGTTAGTTACCCGACATTCATCTTCTCAGGAAGGGAAAACCTCAGAAAAAGTGCCTTAGGTAACTCGCCCTAACAAAGATCTGAAGACCTAGACATTCTATCTCTGCAACACAGAAGTAGGCTATTACATCGTTTCATCCCGGTCAGTTTACCATGAGTGATTCTCCAGGTTCATTGAGATAGTGTAAACGCGTTAATCCACGATCCACGCTAATCAACTCCAGAATGGTAAAATACGAGGGCTGTTCAATAAAGAATGATCATAAGCTTTTTACGGTCATAAGTTTTCGCACTAAAATTCAATCTTATTATATTCTGTTAGCTTAATGTGAAACAAACATGCCGTAGTAGTTTCATTGTTGGTACTCCTGGTTTCCGCCTGTGAAAACCAGGCAAGTTTAGATATGTTTAGTATCGCCTACCGCTGCAATGGAGGTAACACGCGAGGAACAATATGCAGCTTTGAAATTCTACTTTCGTCTCAACAAATCTTCAGTTGAAGCCTATACAATGTTACAGAAGGCCTATGGAGAGTCTGTTCTTCCCTACAGCACAGCTCGAATGTGGTTTAAAATTTTTAAAGAGGGGGACAATCAATTTCAAAGGAAATTGGACCCGGTGCTCCAGTTACTGCTCCTACGGAAGAAAACATCAACACCACTGCTGCCATTGTGAGAGAGGATCGATGAATTGCCTTAAGATCACTTTCTGACATACTGAACATTTCATTGGGTGCCACATTTCCGTGAAGCAGGCTGGATGCTGCAACACGACAATGCGCGGCCACATATTGATAATGTTTTTGCTGAATATCTCGCAAAAAACAACCTGAAGTGCATCCCTCACCCTCCCTATAGTCTGGATTTAGCCCCTTGTGACTTTTTTATTCAATAACTTAAAGAAACACCTTCGTGGGAGGTATTATCCATCATCAGAAGCAGTGGTGAAGACCGCGGAGGCGATTTTAAAGGATCTCTCAAAAATGGTTTCCAGCATGTCTTTGAAGACTGGCAGAAACGCTGGGACAAGTGCATCGCATTCAGGGGAGACTATTTTGAGAAGGACAACCAAAATTATTAGGATGAGTAAATGTACGTTGTCAAAAAAAATTGTGATCATTCTTTATTGAACAGCCCTCGTACGATTAGAAGGAATCCATAGGAACTAAAAGTACTTGACTTTAGGTTATTCACAATCAAACCAGAGGTAATGCAAAGAATGTAGAAAAGGCCATTAATGACTGACGGCCAGATAAACTTAGCATTCTGACTGATTTCTGCAAACGCCAACAGACTTTGCAACGTACGGGGGTGGTTTGTTAACTGCGACGTCACTGTGTAAAGTCTAGTAACAGTTTTGTCCTGACTTTAATGCCCAGAATGTCCTATGTCTGGTGACGAGGTTTGTAATGTACATAAGACTTGAAGGTACTGTCTAACTTTCTTTAACGAATGGGTACGCTGTACCCAACAGGCAGGACTGCAGTCAACATATGTCATCGGCCCACTAAAATACATACTATTACACAGAAGAATGAAGCGACAGCGAAAATTGAACTAGTTCACATTAATAAATTGGTAATGAGAATTACAGTCAGAAAAATATAACTATATCAGATTATTAAGCGACAGTGAGAAATTAGTAAAGTGATAGTGAAAAATCTGATGTGTTAGGTTAATATATATTCCTCTACCTATCCTTCAACAAAGTTTTCTTTCAAAATCTCATCTTGCTTTCATTATCTGGGAAAAAACGTCTATGTGAATGGTTTTATTACATTTCCACTGTGGGTACAATGTAAATAGAAGAATAGAATAGGCAGAATCAATAGTCATATCTTATAAGAGCTTGTCGCTATGAAATTCCTTTCTCTTTTTCTGGCCGAGAGAGAGAGAGAGAGAGAGAGAGAGAGAGAGAGAGAGAGAGAGAGAGAGAGAGAGAGAGAGAGAGAGAATAACTCCATTTAGAACGACATAAGTATTGATAAATAATAAGAAATACATCGGAAATGGTTAACCTCACAAAAATGTATTTTTGCAGTAAGACTTTGTCCATTTTTAAAAAGACTTCAATTGTTATTCCCATAAGATTCAACATTTAAATTACATATTTCATGAAAATATCTTGAGCATATGGTAATCTAATCAAAATCGTTGGCACCATTGGTAAACATTTTTGAAACATTTTCTATTTAAAAGGAGGTTGAACTGGAAGGATTTTCTCGAAAATCTTCGTGTAGCATCCTAGAAAGACGTTGGACTTAATTACCAAGCTTAGTATTTAACTCAGTATTTATTTTGGAGTTACCTTTTGAGAGAGACACACACACATACACACACACATACACGGGCGGATTTTTTTTTCTAGAAGTACTTCCTTCTGGTTTCAAGGAACGTCAAAACGCGTATTTCCAGAAAAATCTTGGTATCGAATTTTTGAGTGGAATACAATATATTTACTTCGAACCTGTGAATCAACCGAACAAGCGCAACCAGCCGTTCTGATACTGCTAAGCTTGCTAGATATAAGTCTAAATAAATAACTCAACTATCACTTCCTTGACCTCGCAACAAGTGGATGCCCCAGTACTGTTCTTTCCTTTCGGAATATAGTTAAATGATAAAGTGACTTTGCACCGAAAGAACAAAGGCGAACCAAAATTAAACCTTCAGTGCATTCCCAGCCTACCACTCTATCCTCTATTCCGTCCTCTTTTTGGTCGCTATATAACTCGCAGCTTCTGGGCCAAGCGACTTTCTTAAACCTTCCAGTGTATCTCTTAGCAAGCAGTTTTTGTCATTCAATGTCCCAGGAATTTATGTTCTCCTTTCTAATAAGTTTTCATTATTATTTACTCCATTTCATCACTTCCATACTTCTTCATAGGCTCCTTTAAAACGTTTTTCTCCCCTCACTTCGTCCTAACGTCCCCTATACTAAGCAACACTTCTCTTAGTTACTTTCTTCAGGTGATCATAGAAAATGCTTCTCTATTAAACGTTACTTTGCAATTGTGATAAGCTGTTTCGCTTCGCGATCACTAGTTCATAACAAACAAGTATCTACAGCTGATTCTTGCTCTGCTATCTTATCCTAAATTTTCAAGTAAATTGGGTAATTAAAGTTTCTTCGTTTATAATTTTTCATATCGTAGCGTTCAGATTTATCATTTATACTTATAGGTATGCGCACTAGAATATTTTTTTTTTTTATTTTAGGCCTTATATATTTTCGAACATATTGTGGATTTTATTCTTCTTCCTAATGACATTCCTCATAGATGTTGAACAGGGCGGCTGATGAGAGTCGCTGTTATATGCCACTTCCCAACTTTCTTTCTGTTCCATGTATACTCCGCCTTTAACTGCAGTAGTCAAAGCTGCGGCCGTTCTCCTTTGGAACATACCGATGGTGTTATCTCGTAGGCGTTGGGTTGCTGGTATTTTGGATTTTTCTTTTTTAATCACTAGATCACGCATCAATTCGCACTCTCATTCATACTTCTAGACTTTAGGGAATATGGGGAATCATCTTGGTTGGAGAAAAATTCCCCTCCCCAGCCGGCAATTGAACCCGGGAACCCTTGCACAGCAGGCAGGTGCTCTACCGATGAGCTACGGGGCCAGCCCCGATTGTTTTCTTACGACATAATTTGTCATATCCCGATTCCTGATTAGTTCAACCAAGGTTGGGCCAGTAAGTTACTTCTATTTGACGCGGAATTTATATTTCAAATATATAATGCATAAAGATGATGTTTTACATGAAGTAAACAATTCACATTTTTTATCCAAACAACCTGAATATTACTTCATTCCCCTTAGTTTATTATTGCCCTAAGTTATAATATTTCTGTTCAGTCATGCTTTCCAAATTTTTGACTAGTCATTTACCATGTAACATTAGGAACATTATCAAATTAAGGAAGACGTAGCTAACAGTGTGGAAATCATACTTACTTTAAACTGATATACTGTGAAAATACCTTTATTTCTTATTGGTTTGAAGTAATATCACTTACTCAATTTATTCTTTGTAGCAAATTAAGTCTTTTCCCTCCCCCTGATTTGCCTCTAATAATAGATATTTCTTACACAAAACGTTCACATAAGAATAGGATCTCGCCCGCCTCGATAGGGTGGTGGCAGCATGTCTGCCTCACGTTCAAGAGGTCCCGAGTTCGAATCTCGGTCAGGGTGAGTTACCTGGATAAGATTTTTCCGGGGTTTTCCCTTATCATGTAAGACGAATGTCGGGTAACTCTAAGCTCCATGGACCCCGGACTCATTTGAGCATCATTTCATCCATTCCATTCATCGTCCGATATGACTTAACGTTGGAGGTCGTAAATTAAAAAAAAAAGAGAATAGGATCTCCGTTCTTTTGTCATCTGAACTCTAGTCTTCTATGATTATAACTTACATAATGAAGGACGACGATGATACTACTGCTACCACCACCACCCCCACCCCCACCACCACCACCACCACCACCACTACTATTACTATCACTATTCCTACTACTAGTACTACTACTACTAGTACTACTGCTCTTATTACTAGTACTACTGCTACTATTACTACCACCACTACTACTACTGCCACTACTACTACCACTAGTAGCAGTAGTACTTAGTAGTAGTAGTAGCAGTAGAAGTAATAGTGGTAGTAGTAGTAGTAGTAGTAGTAGTAGTAGTAGTAGTAGTAGTAGTAGTAGTAGTAGTAGTAGTAGTAGTAGTAGTAGTAGTAGTAGTAGTACACGAAATATTAATGCTACCCTGAGAATAATCATCAAACACTTGGATTTAATGTTTGTGAGTTACAAACATATACTGACTTCTTCCACTTTTCAAATGAAATACGATTTCTATTAGCATCATGCACGAATGACCACTCACGCAGCTGTAGCTGGAATATTCAGTAACCTGTGAAGTATTGTGAATTATTTCGAAAATAAGCTGGGCTTCTCTTTCTTGCTTCTGAAGAGGAGGAAATGCTTGTATTGTCATTTCAGTAAGTGCAATACGCCTATGACTTGATGGCTCAATTTTTGTTTACCTCATGTTACATCAATGGTTGTCTATGATTACAGAACACTAGGTATTAGGATTACTATGGAGAGGATTCAGCATTGCGATCAGTTTGATCTATTGTACCTATGCCCCAAGTGGAGTATCCCCAGGAGGAAGGATGAGGCGAGAGGAGACAGAGGGTAGCAGTCGCAAGGAGCCAATACAGTGCAGAGGGCAGGTGCTCTACATTTTACTTAGAAACCTCCCCCTGTATGCCAGCACAACGGTATTCCACCTTACTGTGGTTCGGATGTTGTCCCAGCAGCCTGCTCGGAGACCCACAAAACCGACATACTGGAGGAGGAAGTGTTTCACTTGAGCATATCATCCTGCCATGCACCGCCGAGACACCCGTCAACACTTCCACTCTGAAAGAAACCAAAAGATGTGAGATCATAAGAAATGATAATGGAGATAATTACTCGTATAAGTAAGATGAAATGGAGGAACAAGAAATTCGGGAGATGTAATTAGCCTAGCGATCCGGGAAAATCCCCAAAAAATCCTATGGGCCAGGTAGGTCGGTCACGGGAATCGAAACCGGGCCTCACGAATGTGGTCCAGAGATGAAATCGCCTGAGTCATCCCGCGCGATAAACACTTCGTGTTACTTTGTATTTCGAGATCACCACCACAGTAGCTAGAGTTCTGAATATACTCTGGGTTTTTCAAATGTGATATGAACCGTACAAGAGTAAAATTTGGAGGATTTTACTGTTTTACATTAATTGTTGCTAATTTGTATAATTTATGCCTATTTCATTATAATTTAGATAATGTGCAAATCAATGCCTATTTCTTCTTATAATCATTATGCATTTCTAATGTACGCAAGCTTTGGTCGGAAAGGCCACACGTTACTAGGAATCTACTATCTTCAGAAGTTTTCTTCAAATCATGAATGTAAATTCACTAATATGGAGATTGCACCAGTCAACCCCAGAGAGAAAACAATGATTAAGACACTCCTGTGTTTTGTTCTTCCGTTTTCTGATATTTCAAGGCCTTCTAGGTTTGTGTCGTCTACAGTTGAGTGATTAACGTGACAGCAGTTAGTAGAGAAAGGGAGAATAACACAAGTGAAGCAAAATGACAGGTCTACATAAGCTCTTTGCCTAAATTAATCAATCCGGCTAAAGTAGAAACCTCATCTCCGCTTCTTCAAAAGGCAGGAAGCCGAGGTATCACATCCGGAATCAGCTTTGTGGAAAATAAGCTCCAGACGCGACAACCCTAGCGATATAAAACCTACATCAAGGTCACTGCATCCACATAGCGCAATATGGGAAAACTGCAATAAAGGGTCTGATGTGGCCAGCATAACGTCATTTTAGTTGGAGATTCTGAAGGTGAAGCTGCTACTTTTGGAAATAACTCGGAGATAACCAAAAGGCTGAGTATACCTTACCAGGCCTCCCAACTTAGAAAAATATCCCCGTACCGGTATGATAAACGTTAATTTTATAAGGATAAAGTGATATGGCGAATATAATATTACTATTTATTTGCCAAACGAAAACGTTATACTCTTGTCTTAATGCTAGATTTTTTCTCCTTCATTGAAGTTGTGTCATTTAAGACTTAAGATACTCCAGAAATATTAGTTAATAATTTTTAAGGAGATTTTAGTAACATATACCTATGGAAAAAACTATAAAATATATTTTATGTTCCTGTGACTAGTCTTTTTTTTTAACTAGTGAGCTAAGCTTACAGGTAGCAGAGATCTCAAGACCTGTTTCAAAACCCTTATATTTATTATTATTATTATTATTATTATTATTATTATTATTATTATTATTATTATTATTATTATTATTATTATTATTATTATTATTATTATTATTATTATTATTATTATTATTATTATTATTATTATTATTATTATTATTATTATTATTATTATTATTATTATTATTATTATTATTATTATTATTATTATTATTATTATTATTATTATTATTATTATTATT
>CM060950.1:325449137-325519137 GCA_030765055.1 Mantis religiosa
CGATAGTTCATCAACTAGAGTGAGCCACTCAGTGCTATGCTTTTTTGACCGTGAATGTTAAATGTCAGTCAGTGCCTTCTGTAGGTGCAATGAAGACTAGAATTTAAGTCTTGAAGCTTTCACGGCGAGCATTATTGATCACGCGGGTGATCAGCCGCGTGGAGTTCATGAAAGTCGAGCTTTCGGCCATTGTGTACTCCATGACCGAAAGTTCGACTTTCATTAACTCGACAAGGCTGGTCACTCGCGAAGCCTTGTTTAAGACTAGAAGCGAAAGCTTATTCAAACTTTTTGGTGTATTTCTTTAGAGTATTCTTATTATCTTTCATATTATTATCATATGACTAACTCACTGAAATCCATACTAAAGCTTCACGTATATATATATATATATATATATATATATATACGTAAACACGGAATAACAAATAGGTGCGTAAACAATTTCCTGGTAAGCTAGGTCCAAATAGCGATCCTGTCAGGTATCTGGTTAATAAGTATATAACAAGGGGATCCCTAAACCTAGAAAGTGAAAAAGACATGTTTCATCGGAGGAAAAAGAATTGCGAAATTGGTACATCATTCGAATGATCTCGAAGAAATCTCTTGGGACGTTTGCTCAGCATGCGAGGGACTATGCAACTAGTACACTTTAAACAATAGTTAAAACCCTACAGAATGTCTACGATGAATACCAAGAATATCTCAGTTCAACTGAACACCACTTATGAGTTTTGTAGTTAATACAGCGCATGCTACTATTACTTGTGTCATGAGTATGAGTGTGCAAAACAGAAATTTTAAATTAGAACGAATGTAAAACATACCGCAAAATAATTTTACTGTGGTTATTGCTGTGTGCTTCTTATTTATACGTTTTTATATTAACCGCTAAACCATGTTATAATTCCGTACATTTATATTAAAGTATCACCTTGCATTTAGAGATTCTTTAGAATATATTTAAGTATAATGTAAGCGTGTAGGCTTGTTTCATGCACACCTGCACTCACTAGCTCCTTTTTTTGGTAAGATTGGGGGCCAAAATTACTGGGGTATTTATAAACATTTTAGAAAAACCGATGGTGATTTTTAGCGAGTTTTATAAATGTACTTAAACCTCTTTTGTCATGTGTACTGCTATCGATTCCTTCGCAGATAATATAGATTCAGTTGTTTCATCAGTTTTGCAATGACTGCTGTTTGCTTCCGATTACCATTAACTTATTCCTAAATTTCACTCAGTGTTGATGGTTAATTTTTATTGTAAATGCCTCCGTAGTACCTATCAATGATAGATTGATAGGATATAAAGGATGCAAGGATATAAGAATATGGTATAAGCAGCTCTGAAAAATAAAATCGTCTGACACTGGAATTTTACGAATTTGGAAGTTAAAACCTCAACCGTAGTGAGGCATGCACTCACTAGAGGCAGTTAGTCATCTATGTGTTTAGCCATATACGTTTAGACGCACGTGTATATCCAACTTCAGCTGGGCATGATTTGGACAACATTGCTTAAGGAGCCTTGTGCCCTAAAGAGCTTACATGTGTGAGTGACGCAGCAGAAATATGTCGTTCGTAAATAGTTAAATTTTAGTCACCAAAATTTTGCATTAAATTTAACTTCAATGTAGTTTACTAACTTTTGATAAAAATTTAACTTGTTCCCCTTTGCGTTTGACCTCTCAAATAATTTCGATGGCAAAGCTCTTTCGCTAGGTTGAACCTTCGCGGTGCTTCCGTGTATTTCTGGCGCCAATTCACCACGTGACCCGAAAATAAACCGGAAAAATTTGCCGTATGCATGCAAAGGTACGCCCTTCAGCCCTGTCCCGTAGGTATCATAAATAAAGATGGTGGAAAGGGAAGCTCGGCAGCCTCCACTTTCTTTCAGACACGGGATAACATATTGTGGAAATCCCAGGGAGCTTTACAAGAGGTAGATGTTTGCTTATGGAAGAAACGAGAATGGGAGATGAGGTGGCTTGGGGTGGAGGTTACATATTTATTTCATAGGTTCACGGAAATATTTACGCCTCACACTACCACCTTCAACGAAACAGCCCTTCATGTTGCGAAATACCCTTTCGCGTAAAATGAAAGTTCTATTAAAAATGCTAAAGCTTATACCATTCCAGCTATTCGCAAGAAAATAAACAATATTTTTGACGACATTACACACATAGCTACTTAATCCAATATGGAACGTTAACCAGTAAGTGTATGCTTGATATTAACCAATCAGTAGCATGAACGGAGATTTAATGAAACAATTAACTTCCTATATTTAACTTATCCAGGTGGACGAATCTGTTTTGTAATCTACATTAAATGGTCGCAATGCAAGGCTGGGAAAATGTATTGTATTTAAATTTCTAAAAAAAAAAGACATATATTTTATTTTCTTCTGGTCCGTTTTTAGTCGTTTACTTTTGAGCTTAGACTTACTCCTATTTTCGTTCATGGTAGAAGTGCCACATGATTGTTCGGCAGCAATACATACCAGGTGTATAATTTACGCTTTATTCACCGTTTACTGTTAACCTTCAACATATGTTTTATAAATATTTATGGACACACCTTCAGATTCCCCCCCCTCTCTCTCTCTCTCTCTCTCTCTCTCTCTCTCTCTCTCTCTCTCTCTCTCTTTCTATTCTGAATCCAGTTACCTGATTATTTGAGCCCGGATTTATAAGCGAAATGCTTATAGATACTGAAATATGGGGCCACCTTACTTATTTTACGCTTTTTAATAAAAATAGCTTATTTTATCCATAGTATGTAAGTTTAAAAGTAAATTTTCACTCCTATTCATCATATTATTATTCAGACGGTTTACATCGTCTCGCTGAAACAGGCGCCGATATAAAGGCGTGGATCTTCTTGTCTTTAACGTAAAGAAAGTGTTTGTACTGTCGCTGATTAGAGTTAAAAGATTTCATGAAGTCCTTCTACATTTTCCTTTACTGCTTTAACCAGTTTTAATTCGGTGAGGTTATTGGTTAAAGGCTGTATCATACTACGCAGAAAGTTTCAATGAAATATAAACAGCGTTGCACTCCTTAGATATTGTAACGCGAGGCTGGAACACCCTATGAAAGCAGCTGAGAGCGGGAGACGAGGGAGGTCCGTGTTAGCTACGCCCTCCCCTCGTTTGTCTTATAGTGGTGACAGGTGGTGGTGACGGAGGAAAAACATGACTGTGCCGTCTGTTTCCCTTACACCTGGTTCTCGATCATTCTTTTACTGGAACATTCTCGCGGACACTGGAAGGCGGCGATATTCCTATATAAAGGGGGGTTGCAGACAGTCAGTGAGTCAGTTAGTTGGTTAGTGAGTGTGAGTGAGGAGACAGTCGCAGTTCTTGGTGAAGAGTTAGTCAGTGACGTGTTAATGAACGAGAAGATTGTGCAACGGAAGACTGTACGTAACTGGTATGTGCATCAGAGTTTATGTAATCGCGAGTACAAGTGAAATTGTAACGGACGAACTGGTGAATTGTAATTGTGTGCAGCAAGTAATTCTGTGTAATTGGCAAGAGTTTAACTGTAAGTTGGTGGAAATAAAGAACATTTTTGAGTGGTGAAATTGGACTTTTCATTTCACGAACCCACAAAGTCACACTGGTGTCAGGAAGCGGGAAGAAACAGCACCGAACATTAAAACCATGGACGCGGCATTGGAGATAATTTTGGAGAAGATGATGGAAATGAAGGCGGAACTGACAGAAATGAAGACGGCAAATGAAAACCTCGCTGCAAAAACAGAAGCGGCAAACGACATCATAGGGAAGATGGAAGAAATGAAGGCCGAATTAACAGCGAAGACGGAAACGGCTAACAACAACTTGGCCACGACAATGACCTCAAAGATGGCCGAACTGACAACGGAGATGAGGGAGGCGAACGAGGTCCTCGCCGCCAAGTTTGAGGAACGGTTGGCCGGCGTGAAGGATGACGTCACAAATCTGGGCAAGCGGATGGGTCAAGTAGAGGACCGCCTTAATGATTTAGAGGAAAAGGCCGACAACATCGCAAAACCCCTCACCCGCCTGACGGAGGAAAACCGGCCTTATGTGTGGACGGAGGACGCCGAAGACGCTTTCCAGCACCCGAAGGGGACCCTGTGCAGTGCTCCAATTTTGGGTTTCCCACAACCGGGTGGCGCCTTCATTGTGGACACCGACGCTAGCGACCATTACATTGGAGGTGTCCTATCGCAGATCCAGGACGGCCATGAGCGCACAAGAGTGGAAGAGAAGGAGCGCGCCGCAGCAGTCCGAGTAGTTGTGGCAGTGCCTGCTGAAGGCTGGGATAGCGCAGGCCTGAGGAGGGAGCAGCTGGTGGACGCAGACTTGGGGCCACTCTTGAGGGAAGTGGACGCAGGGACGAGACCAACCTGGGAGGACATCGCACCGAGGAGCGCCACCTACAAGTCGTACTGGGCCCAATGGGACTCGTTGAAGACCAGAGAGGGCGTGCTGTTCCGGGTATGGGAGTCACCCGATGGGAAGGCGCAGAGAGAACAGTTGGTACTTCCCCGGAGCAAGGTCCCGGAAGTCTTGGAGGAAGTGCACGCCGGTACTTCAGGAGGACACCTGGGAGCGAACCGAATGATTCACAAACTACGGCAGCGCTACTTCTGGCTGAGACTCCGAGCAGATGCTGGTGGTACACCTGGACCGCCTCGCACGCTACGATGGGGCTGTTCGGGGCGAACAGCTTTGAGGAGGGAGCAGTGTAACGCGAGCGCTGGAACACCCTATGAAAGCAGCTGAGAGCGGGAGACGAGGGAGGTCCGTGTTAGCTACGCCCTCCCCTCGTTTGTCTTATAGTGGTGACAGGCGGTGGTGACGGAGGAAAAACATGACTGTGCCGTCTGTTTCCCTTACACCTGGTTCTCGATCATTCTTTTACTGGAACATTCTCGCGGACACTGGAAGGCGGCGATATTCCTATATAATGGGGGGTTGCAGACAGTCAGTGAGTCAGTCAGTTGGTTAGTGAGTGTGAGTGAGGAGACAGTCGCAGTTCTTGGTGAAGAGTTAGTCAGTGACGTGTTAATGAACGAGAAGATTGTGCAACGGAAGACTGTACGTAACTGGTATGTGCATCGGAGTTTATGTAATCGCGAGTACAAGTGAAATTGTAACGGACGAACTGGCGAAATGTAATTGTGTGCAGCAAGTAATTCTGTGTAATTGGCAAGAGTTTAACTGTAAGTCGGTGGAAATAAAGAACATTTTTGAGTGGTGAAATTGGACTTTTCATTTCACGAACCCACAAAGTCACAATATAGAAGATGCAAGCAGCATTGTTACAGCACAGGAATGTATTGTTAATATTGGCATCCAAGATACATACATCCATAACTGTTTCTACAAAATGCCTGCTATTATAACACAGTTGGAAGCTCGAAATAATACCTTGGAACATTCGTTTTCTTTGATAGATGAAATTTTACTAACGTTGTCTTCAGAAACTCGAGGTATTGCTGAAACTCCGCAATTTATTATGAAAAACCATGGTTACTAAACACTCTGCAATATTTCTAAAAAGCTTTCTGGTACAGACTCCTATATCAAAGAGGAATTCAGTCAAGAGGAACTGAGGTGCTTTTCATATGTTCCAGTAACGTCATTCGACGTTGTGAGATTCTTTTCACTGTATAAAAATTCTTCACTGATAAACGCAGGAGCTTCACACAAGAAAATCTCAAGATAACCTTCCTCGTGTACTGTAACAAGTTTACGTAAGCTAAGAATTCTACGAAACAATATGTTTATGATTAAATTTTCACCTTTTATTTGCTGATTGTTGGTGCTTATTTGTTTCATTTTTCGTGCCTATGTGTTTGGTTATTTCATCATTTGACCGTCTTAGAAATCCAGGCTCTACTGATTATTTTAATAACTTAATTATATTTTTGTTTATAACCTGTTGGGTATCTGTTTTTATGATTTATTTTGGATGAAGGAGAATCTTATTATTGATTTTTACGTTCATTAACATTTGTCTCGAGTAGGTTCTGGAACATCGGTATCCAAATTTCACTGGAAATAGAGGTTTCGAGGTACCATTAAAGCATTTTTAGAAAAGGGTCCATTCGTTAGTGTGTGTGTGTGTGTGTGTGTGTGTGTGTGTGTGTGTGTGTGTGTCTGTGTGTTTGTATGTATGTGTGTGTGATAGAGCGAGAGAGAGAGAGAGAGAGTGAGTAGGAATAATGTGAATCAAAATGCCGGATAAATGCCAAACTTTGTGTTATGTTCAGCATGTTCGGGAAAATATTACCGTTCCTTATATGGATGCTTATGGTCTTCAGAGCGGCTTTAAATATTTAACGTATTTCTATGACAAATACAATGTATACCTTGAATATTTTGTGGTGTTCTCAATGAGGATATATTTTGTAAACTCTCTACAGTTAGTAAGTCATTAAAATAGATAAAAACTTACGATACAGATAAATAAAGTAGATTTCGTTAAAATACAGAGCTTATTTCAAATAATAATTTTGTGTCCATTTCAAAGATGTTCTTTATTACTTTGACATTTGAGACACTCCATACTTTCATGAAATGCTAAATTCAACTTTCTTTTGCAAAGGTAGAATCAAACTGAAAAGTTCAAAGGCTCAGATGAAATTTGAACCACAGATTTTCGACTTACCATATCATCACTGTAACCAACTGAGCTACCATGATGACTTGCCGGCTGGAAATTAAATTCTCTAAATCTCCACTGATTGTTGGTGGTGCTGGGTTTCATAGTTAACCGATGTCAGTGCAACATATTTGTTTAAAATTTTAACTAATTATTAGCATTTTAATTCTCAAGACTTCCATCTGTAAGGTCTACATTTCCCCTTGAAGTAACATATTAATGCTTTCTAGCTGGATACGTTTTTATGGAATGGGAGCTCTATATAATATAGAGGCCGTTTTAGTATGCTTTTATGTCTAAATCTTTTCTTTTCCCATCCAGTTTTCAGAAACTTCTCTCACAAAATTTCTGTGCAGGGCCTCAAAATCTGCTTACTCTTGGTATATAATCCGGCAATTATTTTCTCAGGATTACTTTTTGACAGTTATAAATTCTAATTATAAGGCACTGCACATTTCTTCATCCCCATTGCAATTTCCTATATTTATGTTTATACAATTCTTACCTCTTCTTAACATTTTCCACCCGTAGATGCTTGGAGTACTTCTTAACATTTTATGAATCTACTCTCAGATTACGCATACCGAAGATGTAACCATTAGTCAGTAGGCCCCAATTTATTGAAGTATTTCGGGTCAAACTTAACATAAGATATTTTGTTTCATCGCTTATCACTCTAAAATAAGCCACTAAAACAGATAAATATAATCGGCTGTGGGAACCGCGCCTGACTAGTGTGATCTGGACGTAGGCAGTCTTCTGTAGAGCAAAATCCAATGTTTGTCATTTTCAGCCTTACGCTTTGTATACGTGCAACTTGTGCCTGGCATGGAGCTTTAAAGCAGACAACAGTGTGAGGCACATAACATTTTTTTCCCTATATGATCAAATAAATACTGTTGGAATAGTAATTAATAAGGAAATTAAATGTTACAGGGAATGAGAGATTATTTTCAATTAATTCAACTGGAAGAGATTTCACCACATTAAGCTACATTTTTCAAGAAACATTCAAGTTAACACATTTCTAACAGAGGGCAATGAAACGTGCTAACGTGCAGGATGACTCAGATGATTTTGTCTGTGGCCTGCATTTGGGAGGCACGAATTCGACTTCCGTGGCCGACATACCTCACCCATAGGCTTTTATGGAGTTTTCCCGGGTCCCCAGGGGAATGATGGGTTGGTTAATTACATGCCCTAAATTTCCTCTCCCTCCATTTCATCTCCATTATCATTTCACGTCATCTCTCATCTGATGGTCTCTTTCAGGATAGAAGTGTCGGCTGGTATCTCGGCGGTGCATGGCAGGATGATATTCTCAGAGTGAACTACTACCTCCTCCGGTAGGTCGGTATCCGAACCAGCTGCTAGGACGCTTCCGAATCACAGTAGAGGGAATGTCCGTTATCCTGGCCTAACGGTGGAGGTGTTCATCTAAGTAAAAATGTGGTGACCATGCTCTCCGCACTGTCGTAGCTCCTTGGGATGGCCATCCCCTGTCTCCTCTCGCTTCATCCTTGTTCCCGGGGATGCCCCACTTGGGGGCATAGGTACAAAAGATCAAGTGGTCGCAGTCCCCTCCGTAGTAATCCTAATCCTATTAACGAGGTCTAGGTTGGTACGAGAGTGCCAAGAGACCTTGAATATTCTCTTTTCTCACCGACTAGTTCAGCTCTGCTGGGTTCCTGGGCACGCTGGAATCAGAGGAAATAAACTAGCTGACAGGATAGTCAGGGAGGGCTCGGTCAACGCGTTTATTGGTCCGGAACCTATCCTTGGTATTACTCCGAGAAGGGCCAGATGTAAGATCCTTGATTGGGTATCACTTCAACATGGCACTTCATAGCGTAATCTTACTACAGCTAGGCAGGCTTGGTCTATGATCGCGGGACCTAGCAAGAAGAACAGCAGGATTTTGCTAACCTTCAATTGGGTACAACTTAGGGGTGTTGTTGGCCTGTTGACAGGGTACAACACCCTAAAGAGACACCTGCATGTGATGAAGCTTGGTGCAAACCGCACATGCAGACTGTGTGGTAGAGAGGGTAAGTCCTTTATAAATATTTTGTGTGAATGTGAAGGACTTTATCCTGGTCTCAGACAATCTGAGACCAGATGACATAAGAAGTACTCATCCAAGACTTATCCTGTCCTTTTTAAGGCTACGGGAATAAGCACTACAATAAAAGGGGCATAATAGGCCTAAAATGCGGCCTACGTGCGAGGGACGGAAAGGGCCCAACCCATTTACATTCATTCATTCAATCATTCACTCATTCCTAATCCTATTCTACCTGCAGGTCTCACTAATTTCCATACTTTCAGGATAAATTGTACCTTCATAATACTTCCAGGTAGTTGAACTACAAATATATTGGTACTTGAGGAAAGTTTGGAGGACCTCTTTTATATAGGATCAGAAATGTTAAGCTTTAATTGCATGGGCATTTAGTTAACTAGAAATATAAATCCTCCTGCATTTCTTAGATAATATTAGTGAATGATTAATAAAAGCTTTAATACTCAGTCTTATACTGTTATACCTGAATAATATTATTCAATTGTTGTTTTTGTATCTTTCCTGTTGGCGTAAAGAGATGTGCAATCCAAAGGAATCGTTTCCTTCTATGCAATAAAGAGGCCATCGAGGAAACAACAGTCAGTTCAATGATTGTTATTAGGAGAATTTTGAAGCTTATTAGCACATGTTGGACGTAATCGTGGTCACTTATGTTCGGATCGCTCGTGGGACAAGATATATCTCGTAGGCGTATTAGGTGTCATTTTTGCTTCAAGAGCGAACCCCGTGTTATCGCTTGGTAGAGGATACAAATACTTTAACACGGGACATTCAGATAATATTTTCCATTGGTCGACAACTTCTCCATTAGTGAATACTGTTTATTAAAATTTACAAAGTCAGATTCCATTGTCGTCCTTTCTTTGAGTAATACACACTCACGCATACATTGAGATAGGCTTCTCTGCTAAAGTGAGAAGAAAATATTACAGCTTCAACTTAGAGCAGCACCCAGAACTTACTGTTACAAATTGGCACAGCATCATGAAGCAGAAGTAAACGGCTTCAATTGTTCGTCAATAAGTTCAACATTTACAGATACAGAAGGGTATAATTTTAAATAATTTTATGCCTAAAGGTAAGCAAAGCGCGTTAATTTTGCAATGTTAGTGAAACTCGGTCCATCAGTATGGGAGTGACGGATTATTAGTTGCGTCATTTAAGAGAAACTCTGTTTCAAAATTCAGCAACTTCGCAGTAGCACTGTAGATGATAAAGTTTTTGTTGCACAGAGGAAGCTTCATTCCATATACATATTTTACAAACTGTTGGTATCCAGAAAAATAAATAAAATAAGATAATGAAAAATGATAACTTTAATGTTTAGATGTTCACGGCTATTATATGTAAATGTGCACTAAAATGAAACATAGCAATCATTTGAAATCATTTAGGCTACTTTCATATTAATGAATTCCCTACCTCGAGGCTTTTGTACCGTATATAATTATATACTTTTAAGGAGCTCTACTTACTGTCAGAATTATGCAAAACAATACAACTTACAATACACATTTGGCAAAGAACGTTTAGCAGAAGAAAAAAGATTAAATCAGATTGTCACGTCACTGTTTTCATGGTTTTCGAAATCCTTTTGTTCCAAATAATAATGAATTGCTGTCCACACTGTTTCACAAAACCGTTCCATTACTCCCTGTTTATTATCATTACTACTACTACTACTACTACTACTACTACTACTACTACTACTACTACTACTACTACTACTACTACTACTACTACTACTACTACTACTACTACTACTACTACTACTACTACTACTACTACTACTACTACTACTATTATTATTATTATTATTATTATTATTATTATTATTATTATTATTATTATTACTATTATTATTATTTAGTGAATTAAAGTTTTATAAGCAATATGATTTTTTAATTATTGCTTGATATTTAAAGTTCAGAATTTTACAAGAAAGTGAAACTAATATTTTTAAGAAAGTCCGCCACAAACTATTCTTTACGTGGGAAAGGTACTCGTTATTTTGAATTTCTCAAAAATTATTAGAGCGATGTTAATTAATAATTATTTATAGTGTACTAGTGAATCAAGGAGTATTTTATCCACGAGTAGAACACGTGATACGCGGGACGAAGTCAGACGGGTTAATATCCGGGAGTGTTTAAATAATTCGTGATTCAATAGTGTCATACAATGTTTTATACAACACTTGCTCAATTTGTTATTGTACATTGTTGTAAAATGTACCGATATTTTATTCCAAACAATTTATATCAAGATGCTTACGATTTATCAATTAAGAAACATCAAAATAAAGGAGAATCGCATTTTTTTACAAGTCTGTGCTATAAATACGATACCAATCTCAAAATATTTTAATTGAATTGACGTTTCTTACTCTCACAAAACCATGAAAATGGCTGAGCCGATTTGTTAATTTTCGTTTTGAAATATTGGTATAAGTCCAAGGAAGGTTTAAAGGGAAAGATTAAAAGAAAACTGAGATAATAGTGTACTGGGTATAAAAGTACATATGCAAACTTTTATTGAATATATCCACCTTTTATTTTCGACAAACAAAAGAATTACAAAGGACAAAGGTATTCCACTCCTTGCAGTAGTCTTCAAAGCTATTCCACTTACCATATTTTATTAAATAACGTTTATAGTTTGTTATCAAGACCGGATAAATTACCCACGTGTTTCTCACTTCACAGACTCAAAAGAGGAGCTCACGCACCGTGTTTTTTTTTTTTTTTTTCGGAAGTAACGCAACAATACACTAACCATAATTGACTGAGTGAGTGAGCCGTTTTGGCAGCAAAAAATATAGATGTCGATGATCTCAGTGCGATCATACAGAACTTTTTCCAAGGGAGTTGTTTTCGTACATAACAGTTGGCAGAGTTATGAACCAGGTTGAGGTAGTCAACCATCTCACAGAGTTTTTAAATCCATTAGAATTGCCTGGACTCCCACCTCACAATTTAAAATTAAAACTAACATCAATTGTGATCCTGCTGCGTAACATTAACCAACCACGAATGTACAAGGGAACGAGACTAATTGTGAAAACGCTAATGAATAACGTCATCGAGGCAACAATCTTTAAGGGAAAGTACACAGGAGAGAATATCTTGATCCCGCGTATTCCGATGATTCCAACGGATTTACCTTTTGATTTTAAGCTTCTACAATTTCCCTTGCGTTTGGCCTTTGCGATGACCGTAAATAAATCACAAGGGCAGTCGTTGGAAGTTTGCGGAATTAACTTGGAGTTTCCCTGTTTCTCTCATGGACTTATGCGTCGCGTGCTCCTGCGTCGGAAAACAATCATCTTTATATATTTACGCACCACAACAAAGACGACAAATATTGTTTATCAGAAAGCTTTAAATTGTAGCTGTTTTGTATTTAAACTTCATCCCCAATTGCAGAATAAATAACTAATCCGAATTTGTTTTATTTATGTAGATAAATTCAGACAACTTTTATTGGCGGTACGATGTTCGCCGGGTCAGCTAGTACCTAATAATTAAGTGAATGGATGTCGCCCAAGAGATGTATACATATAAGTACATTATTATGAATTCTGTTTAAAATATTCAGAGTTTATTTCTTAGTTTTATAAAATAACATAAAATAAAGGGTATAAAAGACTCCTCTAGCATAATTAAAAGTCCACACTCTTAAATTCAGGTTGGCCATTATAGGTTATGTTTACTATATTTTTTTATAATTATCAATAAAATTGTACCTGATGTAAAATTAGGTAAGCAGTGTTTAATGTTTTCAATATGTCTATTTCAAAAGAGTTAAGTTGGTGGCCCGAAATGCGAAATCTAAATATTTATCAGCATCATCTCAGTTTGGTTTTATTTTAGAGTTTCTATATTACCCGAACATTATGTACTCTCGGGACCAAAGAAAAGGCACGACGGTTTAAACTATCGAATACTGTAATTATCTAATAATTCCCTCTACCATTCCGACCTATCGTTACTCCAAATGGTGCTTATCGGCTATGCAGCATTTTCATAATTTGGAGGGCTGAAGAAGGAGAGATTAAGGAAGTCAGACCTTTGCCGATGTTTCACATCCTTTCGAAAATATCAGGAGATTCTTTAACAGTTATCAGGAATCGCCATTCTGCACCATATTAAAAGTATAAGTGATGAAGAAAGGATTAACTACAAAAAAATTAAGTAATTTTACATTAATTTCATTAAGTAGATAAGGTAAATGTAACTAACTCGTCATTCCAGTTTAAAAACTCCACCGGTGAAAAGTCGGACAGCCAGCTCGTTGTTTATAACCACTTTTCTCATCTGTAAATTTCTATTGTTATTGATTCGCACTCAGTTCAAAGGGAGCGAATTTCAAAGCTATCACATAGTGATCGGCTCTAAAAGGATTTGACGATCTCTTTAGTTACTTATCATAAACCTAAACTGAAAATGTGTAATGGGGATTTATCTTAGTGTACAAGAAGTGAGCTGGCCCCGTATCTGAGTCGGTAGAGTACCTAGCTGCTGTGCGAGGGTTCCTGGGTTCGATTCCCAGCTGGGATAGGAATTTTTCTCCAACCAAGATGATTCCCCATCTTCCCAGGAGTCTGGAAATATGAATGATTGTTCGAATATATACGTGATATAATGATAAGGAGAAAAACCACCAATGTACTAGCAACCCAAGGTATAAGAGTTGGCTGACTGGCCCCGTAGCTCAGTCGGTAGAGCACCTGCCTGCCGTGCTAGGGTGCGGTGGGGGTGGGGATTTTTCTCCGACCAAGATAATTCCCCATCTTCCCCCAGAGTCTGGAAGTATGAATGAGAGTGTGAATGTGTGCGTGATCTAAGCAAAGATAACGAGTTAACACCTTCAGTATGTTCCAAAGGTGAACGGCCGCCGATATGACCACAGCAGTTAAAGTCGGGGTATAAATGGAACAAGGAAAAAAAACGAGTTGGCTATATCGCCAATAGGCGATATGACCAGTGCCGTACAAGGCGCCGTATAAATTTGCGGGGTAGGGAAGTCCATAAAAGATTAAGTTATTGTAAGAGTACTTTGTAGAAGAGTGAGTAGGGAAACACCACACTTAAAATTACTTCTTACTTTCGCTTTTATTTTGACCAACATACATTTAAATAATAATAATAATAATAATAATAATAATAATAATAATAATAATAATAATAATAATAATAATAATAATAATAATAATAATAATAATAATAATAATAATAATAATAATAATAATAATAATAATAATAATAATAATAATAATAATAATAATAATAATAATAATAATAATAATAATAATAATAATAATAATAATAATAATAATAATAATAATAATAATAATAATAATAATAATAATAATAATAATAATAATAATAATAATAATAATAATAATAATAATAATAATAATAATAATAATAATAATAATAATAATAATAATAATAATAATAATAATAATAATAATAATAATAATAATAATAATAATAATAATAATAATAATAATAATAATAATAATAATAATAATAATAATAATAATAATAATAATAATAATAATAATAATAATAATAATAATAATAATAATAATAATAATAATAATAATAATAATAATAATAATAATAATAATAATAATAATAATAATAATAATAATAATAATAATAATAATAATAATAATAATAATAATAATAATAATAATAATAATAATAATAATAATAATAATAATAATAATAATAATAATAATAATAATAATAATAATAATAATAATAATAATAATAATAATAATAATAATAATAATAATAATAATAATAATAATAATAATAATAATAATAATAATAAATGACAGCTCATTTAAACCTATTGGATAGATATGCTTGCTACACTGAAACAATTAACGGCTCAGTCGAAAATACAATTCAAAGAGACCAAAAAGGACCTTTGCTCCAGTCATAGGGACCTGTATGTCCTAGTACGGGATGTAGAAGATGATAAACATTTCAAGTCAATTAAATGGTTCTAGGCTTGCGGCGGTACTTTCTCTCCGCCTCACGGATGTACGTACCTGGGTCGACGTCGGGACTCCTTCCTCGGTCTCCACGTCGTCGGCTGCTTGCTTTACCCTTGGCTCTAGCTGCTGTCTCCTGCACTCTTTCTTGTGTTCTCAGACAACACAAACATGCGATAATCTCTGAACTCCTTTAATTTGTCCTTACACTTGTGTGGAACCTTCAAATAACTGCACTTTATCCGGACATTTTACAATACATTTTACTGGACGCGGCACATCGTGAGAGAATGACCCGTCGGACACACCAGACGAACGCATGAAATATACTTGACTGCCATGAGGCAATGAGGCAATGAGCAGTGAAGCAAAATGAGGAAATAAAGGCTGAATGGGGGTTGGTACCCTCTTATATACACAGCACAACGTCACAAGGAAAAACTAAGTGAGTATTGACCTGTGTAAAGGTACAGTAAAATAGCTAGCATTCCATTCTATTTTCTGACATCCGCCCTTCATAGACTGTCGCCCGGGAGTCTAGTGTTTCTCACGTATATCTGCCCAGATTCGTTACAATATTTTACATCAAAGACTACAATTTTAATTTTACAAACATAGCTAGTTAAAGTTCTCAAATGTATATATAATTATCAAACATATTACATAATTAAATCAATAACTGATCCGAGGACCCAAAGTTCCTGTTTCAGGGTTTATAAGACTTTTCATGGGTACACTTACTTCATGTGCCAAACGAAATCGTACCTTGCTGTCGTTCAATCCAGTTGTCAGTAGCAGGGCCTGAAAAGCGTTCTATCGGTTGGAATACAATGAACGAAGCTTTAAGGGAGTTGAGGCAATGTAGTATTATTGCTTCTGGCTTTATGTGTGGAGAATGCATCTAGGTCCATTATGATAAAGATCTACCTTTCCAAAAAGTCGAGTTAGAACAGCATGTTCTAAGCAATCGATATAAAAGCTATAACAAGGACAAACAGCCTAACAACAAATAAAATATCCACAAGGATGTTACTGAAGGCGATGGAAAAAAATCTAACGATGGTTGAGATGCGAGTCTATAGGCTAGGCGGCATATAATGAAGGGTGTGTTGTGCGCTAGTAATGATCCTTGCGCCCAGGGACAGTTACAAATGAGGGACCAGGTCCTATCACTTCCTCCACTCTCAACCCCACTGGGGCGGCAACAATCATAGTGCGTCAAATTCCGTAACGAGGTCCTCCGATCGAACAACTCTGCAGCTACTAAACTTACTTCTCCCGTCAAAGAAGAGCAGTCAGTCCAGTTTGATAAGAAAGAATTCACTCGGGCAGAATACACTGCACCTTTTTTGCCTTTTCTACCGTTAGTTGTGTGTTTAACTTAATGCGCTAATGGGCGACTAACCTCCGTGAAATATTCCTAATGAGCTCCGGCAAATGAAAATGTGTTGCTTATTACTATTAATTCATTTGCATTTAGTAATTACAACTTTAAAGTGACTAAATAACAATTGTTAAATTTCATTCTGGATATATAATTATTATTCAGCTTCCTCTTCAGAAATTTTCAAAAAATCTACAACAAATGTCGGCTCTTAAAATAGGAATTATCCAGTTAAGTCATTATTACAGTCTTATAAGATTAATAATAAATACATATATTATAAAGATTCTAATCAGTTAAAAATCAATGCATTCCTAGAATTATGTTTATTTTGTCTACTGCTCACAGTAGGTAGAGGAAGTAGTGTATTTCATTAACAAATTAGACTTTGTGACCAATAAAAAATGTTTATAAAACTTTCTGTGTGTTTCCCTATGTGTCGGTCTGTGAGCAGCAAAAGTAAGAACAATTTGAATGATAGGTATCCAGCTTGAAGTTTAAGTTCAGAATCTTCCAATGATAAGATATGAAGATTTTCTAGAAAATATCCCTACCACAGACTACCCTTTTCATTGAAAAATGTTCATAACTATTGATTTTCTGAATACGTGTAAGAATTTTGATTAAAAGAATATATGTCTAAGGTATTTTCATACCAGATTAAATGTATATCTTAAACTTTCTGGGGATTAGCTTCGTAGGCCTGAATGGCTTTAGTATAACTGGTAAACGTAAGATAGACAGAATGTTACTACACAAATGTAAGTCTCGTTAAAACATCCAATGAGTTTTTGCAAACATTTCAGATGTTCCTTGTTATATATATATATATATATATATATATATATATATATATATAAATTTTTCCAATACTTACATTGTTCTCAAATGGGAAGTCATTGTTCTTTTCTCATCTCATGTTCATGTAAACAAAATAGGATTTCAAAGCTATCGCATAGGGACAAGTTTTAGAGGAACGTGGGTACTGCTTAAGCCTACTGTCGCCACAGTCTGCTCGAGCGTAGGCCTGAAGCCCGCATTGGGCAGTTGTGCCGTGGGATATAGTTTAGTTTGTCTGCTGTGTTTTCCTCATTGTACCTACAAGGAAATGTGTAATAAATAATTTCTACAAGTGTGTATAACGATTAACACGAAGTAAATAAAAGAACAAGCATTTATAAAACTAGTTTGTGGATGAATGATAGAGAATGTCGTACGAATGTTAACTAATTAAAATTAATTTCTCATACGGGATAGCACCTACTTACTTGAATAAACTATCTACTAGTTAAAATTAACATGACGGTACCTAGGTGGTTGTAGTCCCTTTGGTTTTCCAGATAAATTATTGTGACTGATTCAGTTTACTTGTTCACTCGAGCGGTGCAAATGTACCTACTGTAATCCAGTAATCAGGAGCAAACCGGTTTACATGTCATACTGCAGTCAACTTAAGTTTTCTGCCATATTTAAAATTTAAATAAAGATTTGAGGTAAAAATCAATCTAAAATGTGACCTACATTGTTGTATATTTTCATATGAAAGATATCGAGAACCGGCCATGCCAAGAAATTGTTTAAGTTAGCAATCATCTAACTATCTAGAGATGGAGTCATATTATAAGGATAAATTATTCTGTAAAAACCAATTGTGCTGTACTCTGAATTTAATAACACAGAGTAAATAAAATAAGGTTCCATGACATAATTAGTTGGTTAGAAATTGTTTAAATGTACCTACAGAAAAATACGCAATAAGAGATGCATCTCTTCACCTGAAAGTACTGACAAACCAAGTGTTGCATAGTATAACTAGGGTTAAATACGACAAATCTAACTGGTGACTTATTTCGATTATCAGTTCAAAGATTTCATGATATTAAAAAAGTATAACTCATTCTATTATATTTAATTTCCTTCATATCATTTAATATACTAAGTATACTTGTATAAAGTTTAGGACGTTAAATGCAACTTCCTAGTAGATAAAATGCTGAAAAATGATTCCCATACTTTAAAACTCGAAACCAAATTTCGCATTGTCATCGCGTGTGCCTGAGTACGCCTAATGGCTCTCATCCCGTACAATAATTCTCTTTCATAATAATAGCCATTTTCGTTTCCCTATCTGCTGCTTAAGATTGCTTTAGCCCATTTCTAGTAGTTATGATTTCTAGAAAGTACCCTTTTTCGTCCCGTGCCTATATACGCGAGCAACGTCTGGGGTATAGTCTAGTCAGGTCATTCGAGTCGAGTCGAGGTGAGTGGATTTGAGTTGAGAGCGAACAGCTGCCAGTGAAGGTTCATCTGAGTGCCGTGGACAGTTTAGTTGTGTGTTGTGACTCAACAATTCAGTTGTGATCGATTTAATGGGACGATTGTGTTTGTTCTTAAATGCATGCAACAGTGTCTCAATGAAACGTTTACATTACGGTAAACGCTTCAGTCGTAAACAAACGTGTGTAGCAGCAAGTGTGTTCTAATTTGTTACATTATAGTGAGTTTGTCCAGCATTCACTCTCACCTCATTCAGTCCTCACTATCATTGTTTTGACCTAGTTTGTCTTTCACTGGTACTTCACTTCGTTTCCTCGTTACTTCATTTTCTTGCCGCGTGGTCGCATAAAGGAATACGTGCGAAGCAGTTTCTTCTTCGTATGGTTCACTTGCTGGGTAATCGAACACATACACTTCTAACCTGTTCCAGCAACACCCATCATGCACGTCACAACGGTCGTTACAAACCCAATCTAGAACCACACTTAATGCCACATTAGAATAGTACTCGCTAATTTACAGCTTGTTAAAAATCCAGAAAATGTTAAACGCGGAGAGAAGCTAGATTTCCAGATTAATCTGGTATTCGAGGGCGCTACTTATCACTGTTTATCTCTATGTGCCAAGCGCAGAGTCTTCGTAAGACTAGACCGTCCATACCACTAAGTCAATGTAACCTTCGAACCTTCCAGCACCTGACCGCTCTGTTCCAATGTCTTTTGCATTTATTAGAAATCAGTCCGCAAAAGCTGTTTGTGAATTACGTTATAGTGTCGCGAGGGTTTAAAATTCAGAACAGTACAGTGATTTTAAAACAAAAATCTACAGTACATATGGTTTGTTGCAATTATGAGGAAATGTCTGTATTCAGCTCCTACTATGCCTGTAGGGACTAGGCGTGTATGACGTTTATGGAAGCGCTAACTGTATACAGTCAAACACGTTTCGAACCCAAGTCCACGAGCTGCAGATCTACAGGAGCCGCTTCCCTAAACGTTACGCCAAGCTTCGCCACTTTATACCTGTCAGATTGAATGCTTTTCTTGTGGAATCAAGGCGGGCATAAGGAATTGAAGTGTGGTGAGTTAGTAACGGTAGGATAGTGCACTGTCTTATTTTTCACTGGTGGCCGGCCGGTGCTGCAGTGCTGAAGCAAAAGGCATACTACCACCGCAGTAGGCACGCTGCTGCCACGTTGGACATTTAAACTCTAGCGCTTAGATTTATCAACAATGATCACATACATTTGTCACAGAAGGTATTGGGAATAACGTCCTTGTGCATCCACGTAAGTCTCACATCTTCGAAGAAAATTTCTGTTGACAGACATTAACTCATCTTCTGAAATTTCAGTAATTTCTCTTATGATATTGTCTTTCAGTTCTTCCAACGTATGCGGTTTGTTCCAATACACTTTATTCTTAAGTTGTCCCATAAATAACAATTGCATTCCGTTATGTCTGGGGATCGCGGTACCCGTAGTCCTTTACTGATAACCTCAATTAATTGCAGCGATAGACAATACCAGAATATAAATTACTGCATTTTCAGAAGATGAATTAATGTGCGTTAATAGAACATTTTTTGAAGGAATGAGACATGCGTGGAAACACAAGGACATTATTTCCAACACCTTCTGTGACAAAAGTATGTAATTATTGAAATTAAAATTTGCATGATAAGCCTAAGGGCTAGGACTTAAACATTCTACTGCAGCTGCAGCATGCCTTCTTGTTGTAGCACTAACTGCCCGCCTGCCACCAGTGAAAAATAAGGCACTGCAGAAGAAGAATAATCAGAACATTTTGCAAGTTCATTTTAGGAATCTTACAGAACTCTACAAATGCAGGAAATATGTTGAAGTTAGAGAAAGTGAGTGAAAGCTGGTAATTAAATACTTATTTAGCATTCAGCAATATTCAAAGAGTGAGTTATTAATTGTGCATTTGAATTTCCAGAAATATCTGTAAATTACTGGCATTGGAATTTCATTGCGGAGGGGATTCGGTACGTAGGCCATGCTGGGCCTAGGCCCCCCAAATAGCGGCACCCTCGGAATGAAGGCTGAGGCGAAGGAGACAGAGGGCGGTCGTCCCAAGGAGCCACGACAGTACAGAGGGCAGGGTGCCTACAGTTTTCTTAGATAGAGACTTCCCCCTACAGGCCAGGACAATGAATTTGCTCCGTATACAGCTGGACGGCAACGAGCCCAACTGCCGAGCCCTAAAGGTCCCAAGCAGGCGATCCGAGCCCCAAAGGTCCCTGGCTGGCGGTCCCGAAATGGTCCCAGCAGAGGAGCGGAGACCGTCAACCGACCTACCGGAGGAGGAAGTAGTTTTCCTCAGAGCATATCATCCTGCCATGCACCGCCGAGACACCGCCGACACTTCTACCCTGAAATAGACCACAGATGAGAGGTGATATGAAATGATAATGTTGATGAAATGAAGGAAATTCGGAGGATGTAATTAACCTACCCAGCATTCATCTAGCGACCCGGGAGACCCCCGAAAACAACCCATGTTTCAGGTAGGTCAGCCACGGGAATAGAACCCGGGCCTCCCGAATGCGGGCCACAGACGAAACCGCCTGAGCCATCCCGCTCGGTGTAAATTACTGGAGCACGTATGGAAACAGCAGTTAATGATAAGTGGGTTAGATGAAATGTGAAGGGAGGCTGGAAAATGAGACAGAGACTAGAAGATATAGAAACACCAAAATCAAGAATAAATAGTCTTTTGAATTTTACACTGAAAGGAAACTCGAGAGGGAGTTGTATCCTAAGATTTGCGGCAAGAAGAAATGAAAGGATTTCACTTGGGAATGAAATTGAGGAATATATGGGAAAACTATGGAAATATATTGAATATGTTATGGTAGGGCAGATTAAAAGTATTTATTTTCACAATGTTCAGATACCTTTCGTACCTTTGGAGAAAAGAATCCATATTGTAGGAAACGGCTAAATAGAAATAAAGAGTTGAATAGTGAGATAAAATGAAGACCGCTCGAGAATAAGTAGTGCAACAAAATTCTTATGGAATATAACAAATAAGTGCAGGGGGTCAGTAAACATGTCAAGTGAAAGGATGAGATACTTTGGTAGTTTTAAAAAGTCAATTTTATAATGGTTAATTGGTTTGTATATTGCCTGGTGAATGGCTTGGTCCAATATGTAAAATGTGCATTACTTTAGTACTGATGTTAAATATCTACTTTATAATATAAGGGCTAAAACAGAACTTAGGTACATTGAAGTGTAATGGTGCGAGAATTCATGTACACAGGAGGAGAATAGCACTTAAGGAGCAGTCATAAATTAAAGCATCTTTTCAACTATTTGATTTTTCTGTAAATCGGTAGTGGAGCCAATTTATTCGAAAGGAACGTTATAAAATTTGATATAACGGGTACCTAAAGAAAAATATATACCTAGATAAAACTTTACTACACAAAAAAGTGAACCTCCCTTTAAAACACAAGCCTGTATTTTAGATAACGTTTTCTACGACATCTACCATGTCAGTTATATCCGTTGTTAATACCTTGAATTTGTGAGTACTTCCGTCATTGTTTAAGTGCTACCATATTAATTGTTTCTCACCATATCATGGAAAAGGTGTGGAATTTCAAAGACAATATAATCTTGTGAAATCTGAGAATGCATTCCGCTTCCTCTATCTCTATCTACAGCAATATGTATAAATCGGTTCGCTATATATGAGTGACTTTTTTTTGTTTTCAAAATGTTATTGATATTAAAACAACTCTTTTGTATTTTGGAAACATAAAGTACCATGTTTTAGGGGAAAATTGGTCACATTGCACCTTTATATCAGCATCTTGCTCTTGGTTTGTTACAACTTCTTGTGTTTAAGCCAATATAAGTTTTCTGCAGGTTGCTGCAGAGCTAGAAAAGCTCAAACATTTTGACGTAAATTGCTTTTGATATTTACGCAATATTTCTTTTTCTCATGTGGATGTTGTTATCAGGCCAGCACGGGGGTACCCTGCCACGATCATGTTCGAAACCCATTAACTCTTGTGCGTACTCCCCCTGCCTTAAAACCCTTCTCTGGTCGCCCAGTCACGTCCTCATTTGTTTTCTTGCGCCCCCGCCATCACGCTTTTTCGATTCCTCTCCCCCCACCCTTCTTGTCCATTGTCGTTGCAGCACCCATATCGCTCATTATTATTGGCTAGGCCCACCTCCTAATTACCTTGCAAGCTCCAGGGCTGAACATTTCCCGACACATTATAACAGGGGGGGTCTGCTATCTTGCTTTCCTCTCCTCTACCTACTAATTCCTTTTTCATTAATTTTTTTCCCTCTAAGCTATAGAGTCTTGTGGATCGATGTCTCACTTTTTGCCCTCGCCACCTTTTTGCTTCATTGCGCGAAAATAATGTCAACATGTTGAAATCAAAACGCTCAATTGGAAAAGTACTCTTAATGCGATAGCATCTTTTGGAGTAACTTCCTAAATGATTCGTTTGTGTACATATATCATAGATGGTTCTCATATGTCTGCATGTAGCTAATTGAACAAATTTCCGGTTTTTCTCAATTTCTTTACGCAGTTATACCGGACGTTTCAGCTGCTCCCTATCATTTTATCCAGAAATTTTTACATTTAGCAGTAAGAAAACTGAAAATCGAACTTTCCCGAAAATTATCCCACCTATCCCCATGAAACACAAATTTTTTCTGAAGATTATTGTGTGTATTAGTTTAAAAAATTGAACTTTAATATTCGGATGAATAACAAATTTGATATCTGATATTTGCCCTAGTTTTGCCACTTTATGTTCTTGTGTTTTACTGAGATATTTTTTTGGGAGGGGTTTCCTTTAATGTTACTCTGAGAAATATGCAATACATACAAGCTGGAGGCGGGACTTGAACCCTCGACCTTCAGCGTGGTGGGCCACTTAAGACATACTCAAGTGACCACGGCTACGTGAGCCGGCGAATTAATCTCATCAAGAATGCAAGGTGAACGTTTTCAGAAACTTCCCTAAAAATAAAAATTTATAGGGATAACTTTATAAATATTAATTTTTAATTTCTCCACTGCTCACCCATTGTGATATTACACTCCCACCAAACAATATATACCATCCGATATTTTGCCAAAAATGCATATGTAATGCTTCCTGAATAATGAAAATATGTCGAGTAAGGCGCGCGCGCGCGCGTGTTTGTCTGTGTGTCTGTGTGTATGTATGTTTGTACGTGTGTACATGTATGTACATGTGTATATATGTATAGGTATGCACGTGTATGTACGTGAGTGCACTTGTGTGTATGTATGTATGTATGTATGTATGGATGCATGTATGTATGTACGTTTGTACGTGTGTACATATATGTACATGTGTGTATATGTATGCACCTGTGTGTACATGAGTGTATGTATGTATACATGAATGCATGTGTATGTGTGAGTGTATCTATGTACTTGTATGTATATATCTATGTATATACATGGGTATGTATGTTTGTGTGTATGTATTTATGTGTGTGTCTTGTCTGTCAATAATATAATTCAAGGACAAAGAATCTGATAAATAGAAACTTTGGGTTTTAAATTCACCATCTCTCATAGATATGATGTTGCAAGAAAATGCTTTTTCCAAACAATCCTTTATATGTAAATATTTTCGTAACTTTGATTTTATAAAAAGTATTTCTGACCATCTTCTTTAAAGTACCATAAAATGATATTTTCGTAATAAAGAAAATGTTATGTTAAGTATTTTCCGAAATAGCCGACGGGCCCTCTTTCATTCTACATGACTTTGTTATAACTAGTAAACCAAAAGACACATATACCAAAAACGTAGGTCTGGTTAAAACACAATTTATAATAAAGACATTTTGTGTGACTTTAACCATTTTCGAGATATATGTTATTAATGATTTTAGTTTTCAAATTTTTGATGTAGGAGTATGAAATCTAGATGCCACAGCATAGTGACCCCTTTTAACCATCTGTAAAAATGCCATCGCTTTAGCTTACTGTATCCTGCTTTCATCCATAACTAAACACGTAAATAATTAGCACAACTTTAATCTCATTAAAAACAAGTAGTTCGAAAATATAGTTTTGTAACAATAGTTTATAGAAGGAGTAGAGAAGGTTATATGAACGCAGAATAGCATAATTTTTTTTCAAATGTGACTAAATAACCAATCAGTTGTAAATAACCGATGAAGTCTTCGTCAATGTCTTTTTTTTTTTTTTTTTTTTTTTTTTTTTTGCAATAGGAAATATCGTGAAAGTTTCATGCAAGTTTACGACAAGGAATATGAGGATCTTATTTCAATAAATGGCGCAGACCAGTTTCAAAATGTTAGCTGATTTTTGTTTATACCTTTTCACCTTTTAAGTGAGGTACTTTGCACTTCGTTTCCTTATGGCACGTACAAATGCAAAGAAAGATTAGTAACATTATGGCTAAAACAATTACATCGACTTGATTTTAATACTTGGAATTTATCTCAGATACTATTACTATAATTATTTTCTTTAAAATATTTTCCATGATTAAACGGACGTATTTTGTAAGTAACCTTACATTTGAATAATTTGTGAAATAGCTATGAAAATAAATTGTGATGGATAGGCAGAGTACTGTTGCCGTCACACACCAAAATCTTTCTAGATTCTAAAACCTAAAGAACATTAGATCCTATAAACATTACCGTTATTTATTTGCTTACATATATAGTTTTATACAGTATAATCAAAGGTTGCTGAATATAATGGTATGAGAAATAAGAAGGAAAGAAAAATAAGGAAAAAAAGGAATCAACGCCGAAAGGTGGTATTCTACATGCATTTGTGCATTGGATTGCTAAGCCCAAGTATCAGTATAATCAATGTTCTTATATTAGTGCTTAAGTCCTGCCACAAATCTTCGAATTTTATATTTATTCAGAGTACTGTATTTTAACTGTATGATTTTATCCCTTATTATTAAATTTCAAATGCAGAACCGATAGAAGGTATTTTCTTGGCCATCTAGATGTTAATTTATCAATAGTCCGTGATATAACAGTAGAAAAGAATTAATTTAAATCCACATTTAAAATCCAATACAAGCAAGAAAAATATATAATTATAACTAAACACGCTTTCATTTATTTTAAATTACTACATCGCCAGCATTTTAAACAATTACGAAACCCGCATTCTCGTTAAATAAAAAGCCTTCATATCAGGATAATGTTTTGCTGCCTAGTTCATTTCAACTGAACTTTATAGAAAATTACAAGACAACGACAACTTTTCCATGGCTGCATTTTCTATAGAACAAACGCCTCGATGGCGAATTTGAGGTAGATAGGTGTGTTCAAGAGCTGCCGCAGATGATAGATATACAGCATATTGCAGGATGCCACGACGAATGAGTTATTTTGAATCGACAAGTAAAGTCTAACATTTAAAGGTCTGCAGTACCATGAAGTTAGGATAATTTTCCGTGGATAACATAACCTCAGTTGGAGCGGTAATTGGTTTTCGTGGTAAAGGCATATAAGACAGCGAATACGAGAGAACTTCGGGATCATGTCCAACTTTATGAGACCGCACCTGCCTGTGATGTGATAGTATTGGAGTTGAAGATTTGGATCAACAGACTCCGCAAACACACAGGACAAACAAAAGCGGTTTGAAATCCAGAGACTGTCTTAAGTGGATAATACCTCCTGCATACTCGATGAAAATGATCTCCGTCAAGCAATTTCTGTATTGCGGCACCGTGGTTCTACTCCTTATCTATACTTATTTTGATTCTTTAGACATCCTGACGTTCATTTTTAATGTTGCTAAGATTTGATTACTGCTAATGAATGTGGCTGCAACTTTCCTCAGCAACGAACCACTGCACTATCTAGTGGATAAGATCACGTCACGATTTCATCGAGACTAAGATGCAGATCTCACGCCTTGATCATGTTATATTTTTTCATGGTGAAAAACGGCGATTAGAACCAACCTACCGATTCACAATATCCTTCCGTGTTTGATCTTAAATAGGAACATTGAAGGGGTCGTGCCTACACGCCTTTTGATAAAGACTCAATAGCACTTAAGCTGCGGAGGGTTGCAATCAACTTTCATTCATTGGAGGCCACTTACGGAAGCATACCTACAACTCCAGATTTTCTATATGACGTATGCATCGCTTTAATGTTCGTGGTTCCCTCAAATAATCCAAAACTTACATTTAATGTTGCTTCAGTGTTTGAAATTTGGCATTATATTGAATTCGTTTCATCGTCAAATCTCTTTGGCCTCCTACCATAATGATTGAGCCCAAAGTACGTATTATACTAAAGTCTCAGAGGAAAACATCAATGAAATCCATTAATATTTCCAGCAAATCTCATACCTAATCAATATTTCAAAAGGTCGAGAAATCTTCGGAGAAAATAAAATCTGGTAAAAGAGGTACGTCGGTGAATACCAAGGATAAGTGTCAAAAGAACATCTGCACCCTTTTATAACACCAACGTCTTTGAAACACTTATCAAAGGAAGTAAGATGAGACAGCATTTTACTAAATAGGAGCACTATATTAAGGAACTTTCCCCTATCCATTAGACTATTTGTGTTTCAGAGCTAAAATTGCTGCTACGTATAATATTCTCATTTATTTATGCTATGTGAATTAATTTGAACACGGCATGGCTTTAGCACAGGCTCACTGCCTATCATACCCTATTTATATTTAAACCCTCATATCTGTAATATATATTAGAATCTACTCACTACTGTGAATCTACTGTTTGTCCGACTACTTGTAGTGATGTAAACGTCTAGAAGGGAAGAGAGATAGAGACAGCGATAGTGAGACAGGTGACCGTTAGATTGTTGACTGGGCCAGAGAAGCTATGCAAATAGAACATAGCACCCATTTACTTCGTCTGACAAATCAGCATCCTATCACAATATCACACACTGTCGTACTATCGCTGGCTTTCTTCCTCCCCCCCCCCCCCCGAGTTTTATATCACGAATGAAATACGACAACTTTGTTGAACCTTTATGGCACATTTTCTACTAATTTTAAACCATTTTCAGATAGAAATGCTTTTCTTCATATATTTCTCCCTTTGCACGTACATACAGTTTATTCAGTACCTTTCTTATTGCCACATAGAGGTAAACGATCCTCGAGTAAACCATTTCTAAATTCCCTTTACTCTCCAACCCAGTTCTTAACCAAGCACTGCCATCTCGTTCTTCCTTATTTGCCCTATTGTTTCCTTTCCGATTCCGTTATGAAAAAAATTAACTCTAAAGCCTTATAGGAAACCCATGCCAATTGTAGATGTAAATTTCAGCTCATATATCGTTTAAACACTGTGATATACTCAGTAAATATTAGTGACCTCTTAATATGTATAGAATTCGCTGTGTATGTATGTACGTATGTATACATGCATGTATGTATGCATGTATATAATGTATGTATACATGTATTTATGTATTGTGACTTTGTGGGTTCGTAGAATTAAAAGTCCAATTTGCGGAAATTCAATTCGTTCTTTACTTACGTAGAAATACAGTCACAGTAGGAGTATTACATCAAACACACAATCACTATCTACCAAGGTCGATAACCACAGCAGCGTTCTGATTACACCTGTTTACAATATCAGCTCTCGTTACATTTGTTCACGACCGACTCTTGGCGAGACGTCGCTTCCTTAAATATCTCATTGATAATTCGAGACTGTTCTGTAACAATCTCTAGATGTCTCTGGAATAAACAAGACATCGAATGTTCTGTCACTGGACGAAATCCGAACCTTCCAGAAACGTAACTTAATCTATGCCGGCAAGTCCTTTATCTCCGCTATCTTTATTTACCGCTTCTTGTTTACACAACCCACGCTATCGTAGATCCGGTGCGCGATACTGCTCCCTCCTCAAGGCTGGTCGTTCCGAAAAGCACCATCATAGCGAGCCAGACGATCCAGGTGTACCACCAACATCTTCCCTCGGAGCACCTTCTGGATGCGGTAGACCACGTCGATAATCCTTTTCACCACCCAGTACGTCCTTGTCACGGCTGTTGAAGTTTCGGGCAGCGTCCCTTGGTCCGGGTAGGGCAAAACAACCAGACCAGGTCACCTTGCTGGAACCCTGAGCTGTTGGCTTGCCTGTCGTATCGGGTCTTCATGCGGTCGCTCACCTTCTGGATTTTCTGACGAGCCATCTCATGCATGTCGTGGAGATGGTCTACCAGGTTCTCCACATACTCGGTTGCTGGCTGTTTTGCGTCCGGGGGGCTTCCAAAGGCCAGATCACAGGGGATGCGTAACTCTCGGCCGAACATTAAGCTGGCTGGCGTCATACCAGTGGTGTCATGTGCTGACGAGCGGTAGGCCAGCAAGAGCAGTGGCACCTTGACGTCCCAGTCTCGCTGATGGCTGGCCACGACCTTCCTGAGGTGTTTTTCTAAGGTCTTGATGTACCTTTCGACCAAGCCATCCGACCGGGGATGTAGAGGTGTTGTGCGGATCTTGTTAACCCCAAGTCTTTCAAGTGCCTCCTTCATTAGATTGGACTCAAAATTGGTACCCCCATCGCTGTGGAGCTCTAACGGCACCCCAAATCGGTAGAACACTCGCTCCACGAGCTAGTCTGTGATTGTCTTTGTCTCTTGGTTCGGGATGGCATACAACTCCGGACACTTGGTTAAGTAGTCCGCGAACACCATCAGGTACTTTTTGGCTCGGTCGGACACTGGGAATAGTCTAGCTATGTCGACGGCGATCCGTTCGAATGGCGCTCCGACGTTGTACTGCTGCATGCGACTCCGGCTCCTAGTCTGGGGCCCGCGACTCGCCGCGCACACGTAACACTGACGGCACCATCTCTCAGCGTCTGCTCGGAGCCTCAGCCATAAGTAGTGTTGTCAGAGTTTGTCGATTGTTCGGTTTGCTCCCAGGTGTCCTCCTGAAGTACCGGCGTGCACTTCCTCCAAGACCTCCGGGGCCTTGCTTCGGGGAAGTACCAATCTCTCTGCGTCTTCCCAACAGGCGATTCCCATACCCGGAACAGCACGCCCTCTCTTGTCTTCAGTGAGTCCCATTGGGTCCAGTAGGACTTGTATATGGCGCTGCTTGATTCGACGTCCTCCCAAGTTGTACTTGTTCCTGCCTCCACTTCTCTCAAGAGGGGCCCCAAGTCTGCGTCCACCAGCTGCTCCCTCCTCAGGCATGCGCTATCCCAGCCATCCGCAGGCACTGCCGTGACCACTCGGACAGCTGCAGCACGCTCCTTCTCTTCCACGCTTATGCATTGGCCGCACTCCTCTAGGCAGGGTCTTCGGGACATGGCGTCTGCGTTACCGTGGCTCTTCCCTCTACGATGTTCAGAGGTGAAGTCGTACTCCTGCAGCCTCTGTATCCAACGGGATGTCTGGCCTTCCAGGTTCCTAAATCTAAGTAGCCAGGTGAGGGTGGAGTGGTCAGTCCTCAGGTGGAATGCCTGACCGTACAGATATTTGTAGAAGTGCTCCAAGGCAACTCTCGCTGAGTGACGCAGTAGTTCTTCTCTGCCTTGTATAGCGTCTTGCTGTAATAGGCTATCACTCGCTCATGGCTGTCCTGGACTTGGGATAGGACGTCTCCAATGCAATGGTCGCTGGCGTCGGTGTCCACAATAAAGGCGCCACCTGTTTGTCCAAATCTCAGAGTAGGAGCACTACACTGTGTCTTCTTCAGCCGCTGGAAAGCGTCTTCGGTGTCCTCCATCCACACATAAGGTCGGGTTTCTTCTATCAGGCGGGTGAGGTTTGGCGATGTTGGAGAACCTCTTTATGAAACGGCGGTAATAACTGCACAACCATAGGAAACTGCGCAATTCTCCCCTATCCTTTGGCCGAGGCTAATCTCTCATAGCCTGTGTCTTCTCCGGGTCTGTGGTCACTCCGGTTGCTGAGAATGTGTGGCCCAAGTAGTTGACTTCCTTACGGAAGAGCTGGCACTTCTTTGCATTTAGCTTCAAATTGGTCATCTGCAGCACCTAACTCAGATTCTCCAGATGGTCTTCGAAGGTCTTACCGAAGATGATGATGTCGTCCAGGTATAGCAGGCAGGCGTCATAACCCAACCCTCTCATCACTGACACCATTAGGCGCGTAGCCCGCCGTTCTTCTTTGTCACCAGTACTACAAAGGAACACCAAGGGCTGTCAGACTCTTCAATAACTCCCCTGGAGTTCATGTCATCTAGCATGTCCCGTAGCACCTCCTTTTTGCCAGTGGAATGCGTCTAGGTGGTTGCCGAATAGGCCGGGCGTCTCCGGTGTCGATGTGGTGTAGCATTCGGACCGTGCGGCCGTAGTCGCTGTCGCCTTGGCTCAAGACGTGCTGGTATCGTCTCAGTAGTTGTCGAAACTTATCGAGCTATTCTGCGGTCAGGTGGTCGGCTGCCTTTCCACTAAACCTTCCAGCTGGGACCCCAGGTGTTGCGTCAGCACCAGCTCCTGTGTCTTGTCGATTGCGGTTACGCTGACCACGGGCTCGCACGTCCCCACCTCCGTTCCGGCCTGGACGTCGTGATCGGTGTCTGCCAGGTTGAGCAGCCTCACTGGCACCTCCTCTCGGCACGGCAGTAATGTCCTGACTACACAGAATCCGTGCACAGGCGTCTTCTGGTCCAGCATCATGTTCCTGGTTCGCTCACCTTCCAGTCGCGCCGTCACTACCACCTCACTTCTCGCGGGGATAACCACGTCTACTTTCAAGATGACTCTGCAGATTCCAAGGCGCTCTTCGTGTTGCCGTAGTATCACCTCTTCTCCATTGAGCAGCAGGACCTTCCTGCCAATGTCGACAGTCGCCTCGTGGCTCCTGAGGGCATCCAATATCTCTATCACCTCCTGAGCCACCCTCGCAACGAACACCCAGAGACGTACGGCACTCCTTCCCAAGGTCTACCTCATCAGGGCCTCCTTCTCCACAGGCAAGGTGTCACCCGATGCCGTCACAAACTGGTACGGTCGGCTTGGTTTCCTGGACGGCAATCCCTTGACCACGTCAGGTCTGATGATGTTCCCGGCTGCCCCGGTGTACAGCAGCACGCGGCACGGCTTCCCTCTCACCCAACCGTCCGCGATGGGGCTGTCATCCATACGCCGGCTGAAGGCGCTCAGTGTCACTCGAGGGGATGGTGGTGATGGCGCCGACGTGCCCCTCTCCACGACGGCCCTTACTCGTTTTGCGGCTGCTCTTCCTAGTGTGGGTAGTCTCTCTCTATGTGTCCCGGCTCTCCACACCCTCAACACAGGCCACTAGGTCTCCCTCGGCTGGCGTTCGGTCTCCCATGTAGCGGATACTCCTGATTCTGGACGTCGGGATAACCGTCACCTAGGCCGCCTCCATCCTTAATGCTGCCGTTAGCACCTCGTGGATGGTTTTGTAGTCGTCGAGCATTAGGCGCTGACGAATCTCCGTGTCTCGTGCCCCGTCGACAAAGGTGTAGGCAGCCTCTCGGTATACGAACTCTGATGGGAGGTCGACTAAGGCTTTACTGGCCAGCTGCTCGACTGCCAGGGCAAGTTCTGCAGCGTCTCCCCTGGGTGCCACGACCTTGACTTCAGCTGGCTGCGGTAGGCTGCGGCTAAGCGGTGATTTCCAAAGTGGTTCTCCAGGGCCTCCCAGAAGTCCTTGGGCACCGCCGCTGTCTGGACCGCGTTCAGGACAACAGCGGCCCTTCCCTGGAGGCTGGCTATTAGCTTTGACCAGTTTCCATTACCACTTCACCACTTCACTTAATTGTAGCTGTTACTTAACTGAGTGATCTAGTTAAATTTTGAGTGTCAATTTACTCTGCCTCACGACGAGCGTAACGACATCATAAATACGCTTGAAGAAGAAGATGCCCCCCTTCGCGTTACTCACTGGTGAGTCAAACATTAGACCTCTCTATGCTCTCCCAGTAGCAGTAATAATTGTACGCAACAAATATGGTCGCATCCTCACTCTGAGAGCGCACTGAATTGCTAACAATTTATATGGCTCCAAACTCACTCTAAATTGCTGACTAGTGAGTGCACTCGCACTACCCGCTGAAAGTTCTGAAATATTCAGAGGATGGGAGAAGGGAAGCTTTCAGAAGAAAGTAGTTATCTCTTCAAAAGGCAGGCCGATCGACAACATCCTTTTGGTAGAGCCAAAAGTGTGCCTGAATATTATTGGAACTTATCAAGATGCGCAGTTGGCGAGAAACAACGTTTTCCTGTTTCTTTTCTTTATTTTTTGTGGCATGTACCTTTTTTTTTTTTTCGAAATATTCCTTTCTAGACTGGAGTCTGGAATAATTACAAAACTGACTTGTAATGCAACAGTTATGTTGTAACTGTGGAGGAAAAATATTACAAAATACTTACATCCTAATTTGAAACAACTTCCAGCAACCATTTGTAACTAATTTAATGTAGAGTGAAGAATCAGCCATAAGTATGGGTACTAGTATAATACATAAGAGGTGCATGTGGCAAGCTAAAGAATGAAGAATCTCATGTGATCGTAGCACATAGAGCTAGATTTTAACAAGCTACCAATCATATAATACGACAGAAGTATGTTTAAAAATGGTACTATAGTTGGATATGAGGTAATATTTTCCGCTTTCTATTTGGTACAATCACATATTTACGAAATTATAATAAAGATACAAAATATATCACGAAATAGCATGGAACAAAACCATCAGTAGCAGGCACTCTACCTACAACAACAGCAACAACAACAACAACAACAATAATAATAATAATAATAATAATAATAATAATAATAATAATAATAATAATAATAATAATAATAATAATAATAATAATAATAATAATAATAATAATAATAATAATAATAATAATAATAATAATAATAATAATAATAATAATAATAATAATAATAATAATAATAATAATAATAATAATAATAATAATAATAATAATAATAATAATAATAATAATAATAATAATAATAATAATAATAATAATAATAATAATAATAATAATAATAATAATAATAATAATAATAATAATAATAATAATAATAATAATAATAATAATAATAATAATAATAATAATAATAATAATAATAATAATAATAATAATAATAATAATAATAATAATAATAATAATAATAATAATACTAATAATAATACTAATAATAATACTAATAATAATACTAATAATAATACTAATAATAATACTAATAATAATACTAATAATAATAATAATAATAATAATAATAATAATAATAATAATAATAATAATAATAATAATAATAATAATAATAATAATAATAATAATAATAATAATAATAATAATAATAATAATAATAATAATAATAATAATAATTAATAATAATAATAATAATAACACACACACATTCATACAAACATACCGACCTTCTTCTAAATATGCTTCGATTCAGGTGGTTCCCAAACATGCTATTTCTGGTGAAATCTCGATATTGAGTTTTTGGGTGGAATACAGTACTCTTATAGTATCGATGTATATTAATAAAATATAAGTTCCTGACTTTAGTTGCTATTATCTGTCTCAAATTAGCAAGATTTTGTTGGAAATCACCTCTATAAATAAACATAAATTTTGCTCCACCAACCAGCAGCCTGAGCCCGCCTCGGTAGCGTGGTGGTAGCGTGCTGCCTCACGTTCAAGAGGTTCCGAGTTCTAATATCGTTAAGGGTGAGTTACCTGGATAAGGTTTTTTCCGGGGTTTTCACTTATCTTGAAAGACAAATGTCGGGCTCATTTGAGCATCATTTCACCCATTCCATTCATCGTCCGATATTACTTAACGTCGTAGGACCTAAATTAGAAAAAAAATAAATAAATAAAAAACTGCAGTCTAAGGGTTTCCGATAAAGTGTGTCAAGTATTTTTCTGTCTCCTCTGTTGTGTGTTTACAACAGGATCGTTTTAGTTTGATACAGATTATAAAATATGAGGGAGTGTCCCATTAACCCGATAATGAAAATATCTATATAATTCTTCGCATCTGGAAACGCAATCTAGATTACATAACGCCACTGTTGCAAAACACCTCAACGAACGCCAGTTGGTGTAAGAGGAAAGTTGTTCAGTAAACTGCATTTCGAGCCCCGACACGTAAAAACTGTGATGTCATCCTGATACATCACCTGTGCATGACGTGCCTGTCACTTGGGTTGTTTTTCTCCCGAGACGAGCCGCGGGGTTCCAATGCAGCAGGGACTGACGTGAAAGAGGGTGGAAGGAAGCAGGGGGCGAGGCGCCACGTACAAGGGGGGAGTGGCCCCCCACACAGATGTTTTTGGCAGGTCCTGTTTCCCCTGCACTGGCTAACAACTCCATATTTCCACCGTGTTGTGATCACATCCTGTACAAGTTACAGCTGGGAATTATAGTCCTGCAACTAAATATACACAGTGGCTGACCTTTCTGCTGGCCAGAGAAGAAATAGCGAGCCAGCGTTTAACTGGAGGGTTTCAACGTGGCACAAGGCTTCGTACAAATGCTCGTAACTGTGGTCATGAAGGAACTAGGTAGAGAGAGCACATTAACGAAGGCAATACAAAGTCCAATATAAAATAAAAGAGGATTTAAAAAAGTAAGTACGCTTTACATTCACATGTCCTTTTCTTCCCATTCATCAATGAGCTATTTCTACAAACGTATATTCATCCACCATCATATCTTAAAGAAAATCGTGGATCGGGAAACAGCAACCGTAAAGACCGTAAAACGAGAAACTATTTGGTTAGGATTAAAGAGAAATAGGTAAGAATAAGTAAACATAAAATGTAATTAATGACAGACTTAGAAGAACATAAGGATAACCAAATAAAAAATTAATAATGTAGCAAGCAGTTCAGAGGAACACCAAAGAAAGCAGTAAGGAATAAAATAATGCTATAAAGCAAGTTATTGATTTATAACTTTCTGTAGACTAAATTGTATGTAACATAAATATGTAATGGTGAGAGATGAGAAATAAACATTCATTCATGTACTTCATAGTAATCAAGATAAAAGTTTCGCAAAATTACTTTGCTACACAAGTTTTGTAAATACAAGTTCATTACGGGAATATTCTAGTTTATTACAATTTCAAATGAGAGAAAGTCTTATAATTTATTTCCAAAACTAATATATATTTTGAAGTATCATTTAGTGTAAATTAACTTAATATCAATGAAATCAAATGAAATCACATTTCTTCAAGAAAGACGTTATTAGAAAGTTTAATTAAAGGTCGGGTTTTACATAAAAGTTAACGCATTAGATTATTTGTCATCTTAAAATAATCAAAGCTTTTAAGAGCGGGTCACTGTATGATGGCTTTGAAATTCTGCACTTTTTACCTGATATGAATATAAGAAAACATATACCAATTTTCCAAATCAGCTAAGTATAAATATTTGAGAATTGAGGCCAATAACAAAGCATATCTCAAAAATAGTTAACACCACAATTATGGATTATGTGCTTTAATGCGATCCACATATTTTGTATATTAAGATTTTTGTCTATCCTGTGCCCTGGTGTGGTGGGCTGGAGCGTTGTACTATGGTTCCCTGGCATGGAATGAGCCTGGGTTCGATCCCACCTGGGTGCTAATTTTATTGCCCCGGGTGTAGGATCCGTGCCCACTCAGCATTGCAAAGGAATTTGAGGAGCTACGAGTGGTAGCGACTCTTGGTCAAGAATGCCAACTTTCTGATTGGAATTGCCGAGATACTGACCTTCCCCATATTGGTTGAATGCTCGCCCACCTCTGCTGGCGTAAGTGAGCGTGAGGAGGTTGTCGGGTTCGCAGGCTCTGGCACAATTCGAGCTGTTAAGCCGTGGGCTATTCTTTTTTTTAAGATTTTTTATGTAACCTAAAGTTTATAAATTAGTATATGTAATTATATTGAAACTCAAGAGAACTTCACAGACATTTCCTGAAAGTTAAACATACATAATTTATTGGTTATGAAAATACCTTTTATCAAAATCATTACACACTTTTAAGGGGGGAAAAGGCAATACAATTTTCCTTGTAAAGGGTGGTTTGGTTTGGGAGATTTTCTTGAAAATGTTCCTGTCGCAGCTTTGGAAAACCAGAGCTCCTCCATTTAAACAATTCTTTGTTTCTATTTATGCTACTTTCAGAGAGAGAGACAGACAGGTAGAAAGACACGCATGTGGACCGTTTTCAAAGCTTTTTCGGCTGGGGGCGAAGGGTGATTATCAATACGCATGTCTTTAGTGAAATTTTGATATCGAAATTTCGGGTGGCTATTTACAGTCCATTTTATAATTAGACTGACATCAACACTAAGGTATTCACAGCGAAATCAGCTCCTATCGCGTGATTTAAAAATCCCTTATTAACTTTTTATTTACTTAACAAAACCTTTAAAAGAAAATTTTTAACCCAAATAAAAGAACAAAAAATTCAAAGATAAAGGTAAAAATCTCTTCCGGAGAAGACATTACGATATGTCTGATTGGCTAAAGGTAGATATGAATTAGCATAAAATTGAATTATTATTTACGCACGCTCTGTTAACTGCGTGGGTTCTCAGCGCCCTATTCTATTCTAGGCGTAAATGACACTTAATTCTACTTAGGGGTCTGTTTATCACTTGCCTAAGTCAACGACACGGTACCACCACCCTTCCGAAGTAAATCATGCTAAGGGTTTTTCTCGCCCGAAAAGAATCCATACTCTCCCCCGGGTTTGAAACCTCGACCTTCAAAACCAGAGTCTAGCACGCTGCTCTTAGACCACGGAGGAGGACAATATAAATCGAAGGCTACTGAATGGAATTGGGATAGCAACGAGCTCTGCTCCAGCAAATGAAAGCAGGATGTGGTCGTTGTCACATCTCGTAACAGATTAGGTGTCAATCGAAAGATGCAACAATGAATATTTCACAAACATTTAATACAATAAGAAAATAAGCATATTGTGTTTAGAATGAATTCTATGTTTATTCCCAAAAATGTTTTCTGTACATTGTGTCGTTTCTAAGTTATATTAATTTGCCCAACAGCAACTGTTACAATTATTGAAAGAATAGGAAAGACCAAACAACAATAATTCGAAATCTTATTAGAGCAAGAGGCTTTTCAAACTGTGTCATGAAAAATATTTCGACGAAGCTCCTTTTGGGGCATAAAACCTCAGAAATTTAAATCAAACCACGATAATTTTTTATCCACATATTTTTATAAAAGTTACTTAATTCGCTGAGAAGTACAGCACGAAAATAAATCGACCACTCCGCTCTGTTCCGTAAGTGTTTCCGTGGAAGTATTTCCCATCATAATTTGGAAGGAGCCTTGCTCCAATACGATTTAGAATATATTGGAGCACGACTTTTTATATTAATTTAAGAGGTACCATGCTGTGACTTTTTTATTTGGGTCACCTTGAATGTTCATTAAGGATGAAGAGGACTTCTCAAGAAATGAGAAATTTAAATACATCTTATTCGAACTAAATAGAGAGGATGAACTACAACTGTGGGTAATATAAGTTTTTAACGAATAGGAGGATGCATTACTTACCATAAGAACAGAAAATAAATTAATAACATTAACGCCAAAATTATTTAAAGTAGCTTGAACGCATTTTATCAATTTATGCTGGCATCAGAAGACATTATTCTCACAGTGGAAGGTCGGTGAAATAAAATCAATATTTAAGAAAGAGAACGCGATGACATAACTAGTTTTAGAGGAATTAATAATTCGAGTAGCTTTTATAACAGTTACACAAAAGAAACTGAAGCAACCTGAGAAGAATGTAAGTGTATTACCCCAAGAACAGAGGAAATTTAAATAATGTAAATTATTCATAGACATCATCTTCACAAGGAAACAAATCATAAGATATGAAATAATACAACAAAGAAACACGTGCCAGATTTATAGACTAAGAATGTGCATTTGTTATGTAGGATTAGAGCTAGAATTAGGATTACTACGGAGGTTATTCGGCACTGCGACTAGTCTTGGCCTATTGTACCTATGTTCGTGAGTGGGGCATTCCCGGGAGGAAGGATGAGGCCAGAGCAGACAGAGGGTGGCCGTCCCATGGAGCCACGACAATGCAGAGGGCAGGGTTCCTACATTTTACTTAAATGGAAATTTCCCCCGATAGGACAGGACAACGGACGTCCCCTCTACTGTAGTTCGGAATCGGTCCCAGCAGCCAGTTCGGAGACCGGCAATCGACATAGGTACCGGAGGAGGAAGTGGTTCACTCAGAGCATGTCATCCTGCCATGCACCACCGAGACACTTCTACCATGAAAGAGATCACCACATGAAAGATGATGTGAACTGATAATGGGGATGAAAAGAAGGGACAGGAAATTCGGGGGATGCATATGTAATTAACCTACCCAGGATTGCCTGGCAAACCGGGAAAACCCCCCAAAAAACACAAGGATCAGGTAGGTTGGCCACTGGAATCGAAACCAGGTCTTCCAAATGCGGACCACAGACGAAACCGCTTTAGCCATTCTTTTAGGTAAAGAAAAACAAATGTGAAGCTTTCGAAAGCAAGAGGAATATCGTTAAGTACTTGCTTTGAATGCATGTAGTACACATCTAACAAAAATAGCCAATAAAATAATTATAATAATGCAGGATTGCCTCAGAGATTCAATTTATTGTTTATTACATTTAGCATATATTAATATAATGGGATTATATAATCTAAAACGGAAAGGTTTGCATAAGTAATTTTTAGAGCACAGACAACATTGTTATTGAACATTATTATCAGTGAATTTTAACTGAAGACCAAGCTAAACTTCAGAGGTTAAATTTTTATAGACTAAGGTATAATAGAATACTTTTGGAGTATAATTATTTGAGTTGCATGATCTTATAAGATGAAAATATGTTGAAACAAAATAAATATACTTATTTAAATCAGAGGAGTGGTTAAAAGAATTTAAAGAAGCGACAAGGGGAAAAAAAAACAGATAAAAATTTTATAAAATAATGGTATTGATTTAAATATCTAAATTTAACCGTGGACTTGCTTTTAAAGAGGAATGCGGGATCACGGCAGTATAAGATTATGATCAATAGTAGGAGTTATTGGTAAATGTTATGCAATACAAGGAGATAACTCGCACACTTAGACCACTTAGATGTAGTATGGTTACCACCTCCAGGAGGAAGGATGCAGTGAAGGAACCGTGGAGCTAAGGGCCGCAGAGACGCGCAAAATCTTTTATAAAAATTAGCCCACTGCTGGAGCTACCTAGAGATGGTGAAGAACGAAGCGCCGACCAAGCAACCCTCGCATCCACAAGGAGTATTTTTTCCTTTGAACAAGTATCCCCCTACCTCAGTCTGGGACTACCGAGTGCTAAGAAACACCTAAAGATGAGAAGGAAATTTGATAGAAGGGAATGATGCAAAGGAATTCATGGATGATTCCACTCAAAGTTGATCTATCGACCAGGCAGAGCTACATCGGCCAGGAATGCAAAGGAATGCCGGCCTTCACGTTTCCGCTGAGCCATTTCGCTCTCGCTCGGTGATAGTAGGAGTTGCTCGAGGGATCGGACTTAATATGAACATAAAGAGAAAACCTATGACTAGAGTTACATAAACAGAGCAAAAATTATTGGTTTGATCACTTGTAATGCTAGAAAGGTACTAGGTTGCCTCTACAAACAAGGATTAAGTATCCTGAAACTAAGGAACTGCCGTGAAATAACAAACTATCTTCATAGTTTGTTATTGAAACTAAAAGTGGTCCTCTATATCATGTTGAAGTAACGCAACACTTGAGAATCTTTTGAGAACATTGAGAACCCTAAAGAATCTTTTTTTGGTTTATCACCAAGCCCATTCTATTGTCTTCTAAGTGCTGATTTAATTTGCCTGTGTATCTATCCCAAAATGTCTCTTGAGAATCGCTTTTAAATCTTACCTTCTTATGGAATAAATGGATATATTGCTGAAATGTAACAATAGCTTCTGGTTAACTCTCTTGAGCAAACAAAAGAAGAACCTAAAATGTCAGTATAGGCTAAGGTTATATACATTTATGATCTTAAGGTTTTTGTATAATAAGGAAATACAGAAAATAACTCTGATGTTTAGATGTTCTGGATACAAATTCGCAATAATCTGATAAGTTACGAAATATTGTAGATAATCTATATTAAGAGGACATACAGGTCAAAATAGCTTAAGAATATTTTACGTTGAACGAATATTTGGAAGTTTTTCTATATATTTTGCCTCTCTCCTTAAGTGCACTTGTCCAGGCACAACTTTATTGCTGTATTTTGATTTAATATGTATCTACAGTTCGTCTGGTTTATCTTGAAATATGGCAATTAGAGAGAGAGAGAGAGAGAGAGAGAGAGAGAGAGAGAGAGAGAGAGAGAGAGAGAGAGAGAGAGAGAGAGAGAGAGCACTATTGCCCACGCTCTTGTACGTAACCCATGACTTCTTAATCCCACATTGCATTTCTTCCATGTAAGGTTCCGATTGGCTTCGCGTGATAATTTTATAGCTATCTCTTTAGTACTTTCAAGCGCATCGCTTTAAAGACTATTGGCATCGCTTCAAAGTCATCACACGATTCAGTCACTTTCTTTTAAATTTTTGATGAAATTGTCAATTAATACACATATTAATTACATATCAATTGATCCGTCATTTTCCTACTACATTTCTTATACCCTCTTCACATGTGCATAGGTAGCCTTCCAATTTCCTCAAGTAATTTTCAGTGCTGCATTACGTAAGATCTCACTAACATTTAGTTCTTTGAATTTCACATTATGTTAACCACACCTGCTTTGATTTGTGCCTATATTAGATCGAAAGCATTTATACCACAATGATACGGACATAGGTATGTCCTTTTAATTTAGCTACGGGGTCTATTGCATGCTGCTTGAACTTATATTTTTTCTATTAACTATATTTACCACGCCGGTTTTGATGTAATATTTCTAACATTAGCATATTTTACTGTCAATATAAAGCAGTTTGTAAATAAGCAAGCCTTGCCCTGGTTGGAGCACCAGTCGCTCAATGACGGAGATTAGGATGTCGCGGATTGCAGTGACAATATGTTTACTAAAATTGTCACCCCTCCTTTGTCATAGGGAGGGGTAGCGCTAGGTAGGTTATGTTTCAAGTTAAACCATACAAACCTTCAATAAACTCACAACTATGTAATTTCCATTAATGTAAGCTTATTTCTTCTTCTCGTGAGCTTTTTCGTAGCTGAATATTTCGTTAATCTCAAGTGTTTGTTAAATTGCAATTTCTGATAAATGTGTCTTTTCAACAAAGACTCATATAAATTAATGTTTATAACTTTACTAAAGGCAACTTTTAAAAACAAAACTTCGTGATATTTAACATTTCCGAAATATTCGTCGTTATTCGTTTGAATCTTCCACTGCAGGTACTGCGTCCACCTGGCGTCCAGGCATGAAAGTCATGCTACAATATACGAATACTGCAATTAATCTCCTTATCTTTATAGACCCACTTTTGTTTTATAAAGTGATAATGTAAAATTCTAGGATACTCGATCACGTTGTTCAATCTAAATATCTAATTAATTCATGCCTTACAACATTACATATTTGCACAAGTTTTAGAATAGAATAGTAACTTTTAATAAATTCAATTTTCGTGCAAGCAAATGTTGAGTTTAATGAAAGGACTTCAGTGCATTTATGATCTGGTTTTGCTGTGAATCTCAGGAAACTATAATTGGCAGGTATAGCACATGGTAAGCAGTAGGACTTGAACTAAGGTAAGGCAGAAAAATAAATAAGATACAGATTGCATTTTAATGCAGTAGAAGATAAACGAAACCTAATTGCCCCAAATAGTTATAACCAGGAACACCAAATGATATGTGCACAGGCACAATTCTAGCAAGCATGACAAATCTTTCAGAGGCTGTCTGTCACTGGCAGCTGAGGCAATGTAGCCCAGCTGGTTACCTAATGCGACCATCTGTGAATGAGTGAGCAGGCGCGAAGAAACGTAGAATCTGCTTCTTTCAGAAAACAATGTATGTCAAACCCTATGGATAATATTTCCATTGAATCGGTTTAATTAATGTATAAGTCTGATCTGTACAATCCATGAACTTTTTTCACAGATAAAATTCCCCAGGATGAGGTCCAATATCTGTAATATCTCCATCTTCGAAAATCTCAAATAAAACTTAACATCAACCATCCTATGAGCACTAGCGGTCGATGAATGAGGTAAGCACCCTACGTTTCATAATTACATACTTCTATATCGGCCTACCCATCCAGAGACAGTCATCGTAGACAAACAGCTTAGTGGGTTCTAGTGTACTCGATTGCACTTAAGGCGTCTCAGGGATCTTCGGGGCACTTGACCTTGTATGTCACTAAAGCACCGTGTTTAATGAATTTTAAAAATATACAGTGAGAGGAGAAAGACATACGAATATGTCTAATGGATTCTACTAATGTGAAAATGAGATCCAATTTAAAGGTACGATTCCAAAATTTGTCTGAAACAATTTCTAAAACGATATTATTACATTCATTTGGTTCTCGTAAATGGTATGTTGTTTCCAGTTGTCAGGCTCTATCAATTAATGTAATAGCGATAGTGGTAATAATGAGAGCGATGCAGGTGATAGGGATGACAATAGATTGCGCTTCGACACGATGGAGGGTGTACCTGATGTAGGATGAATGACACCACCTCGCCAGAGCTGCTCAATGAGATGATAGATTAGATAAACCCTATGTTAACATGTAAAGGGATGGCTACAGCAATAAATCGCGCCGTGTTTGTGGTTGCGGCTCACCGCAAGTCCACTGCGTAAAACACGAGCACAAAATCACTTGCATTGGAAAGGTGTTATAAGATGGATGGCTGGCTGGCTTGTCTGGATGGGAGGACGCGTGGCAAATTGTCATTCATGCGTGAATTTATTTACACTCTCATGTCAGGTCCACGGCTCTATCTCTTCTTTTTATTGGACCCTTTACGTGATAATGCACTTATTAGCTCGTCAATGTGAACTTCTTCTGCTTGTAGAGAGGATATCTCTCAAATACAGGCATGAAAGAGTAACTTTTGAGATTACAGAAACAATCTTCTAGAGCAAGTATACAAATTGAAACGTTCTGAAATCTTTTTTTCTTTTGGATTTAGGCTAAAAATTCTTCATCATTGCTGATTTAAAAAATCTCTTTCAGTTTAATCATCATATTTCGATATCTTAAAAACCAAGAGCAAAATACCGTTTTCCTTACAACGTGCTGCGGTTTGAAACGTTAAGTGTATTAACATTTACTTCACATTTTAGTTAATTCTCATAAGACACGTGCAGAATCATTTGTCTAAATTTTCTCTTATCGAAATCCAGCAACAAAATGAATCGGTTTTATTTGTTCAATTAATATTTGAAAGTGTTCCCATAATTTGAAAGAATTATTTTGAACATAATGATAAATTAGCTGTAATAACCACTAAGCTTGCTTCAGTTATGCATTCAATGCCTGAATTTTACAATAGAACATAAAAACAAACAAAGCAGAGACACCATAGACGGTTTTGTCTGTGGCCCCATTTGGGAGGCCCGGGTTCGTATCCCGTGACTGACCTACCTGGTCCATGGATTTTCGGGGATTTTTTCGGGTCTTCAGGTGAATGTTGGGTAGGTTAATTACATCCCCCGAATTTCCTGTCCCTCCATTTCATCTCCATTATCATTTCACATCATCTCTCATCTGGTGGTTTCTTTCAGGGTAGAAGTGTCGGCGGTGCATGGCGTAATGATGTGCTCTGAGTGAACGCTTTCCCCTCCGACGGGACGGACTCCGGTCTCCAAGCCGGCCTAGTGGGCCGATTCAGGAACGCAGCTGGCGCTATGCCAATTGTGCAAGCCTGCTCTGAGTCTTCCTTGCTCTGGGGGACGGCCTCCGTTCTCCAAACAGGCCTCGTGGTTGTTTCGGGGCCACGGTAGGTGGGATGACGATTGTCCTGAACCTCCGGGGAGTTTCTATCTAGTAAAGTGTAGGGACCTCACCCTCTGTACTGTAGTCACTCCTTACAGTTTACGGTCGCCCTATGTCTCCTCTCACCTCAACCTTCCTCCAGGGGGCGCCCCACTTGGGGGCATGCGTACAACAGACCAGTCTGGTTGAGGTGCCGAATCTCTTCCGTACAATCCACTCCAATCCACCATAGGCATATTCATTCAGTTAACTTAGTTGTATGGTATATATTAATAAAATTGACGGCAAAAAATGAGGTAATAGTTTGTTTTCTTTAATTTGTTTCATTTATACCCCACCTTAACTCCAATGGTCATATCGGTGGCTGTTCTCCTTTGGAACGTATCGAAGGCGTTAACTCGTATTCGTTGGGTTTTAATCATTAGATCACGCATACATTCGCACTCTGATTCATACATCCAGACTCTGATGAAGAAGTGGTATTATCTTGGTCGGAGAAAAATCCCCTCCCCCACCGCCGGGAATCAAACCCGGGACCCCTAGCAAGGCAGGCAGGTGCTCTACCGACTGAGCTACGGTGCCAGCCGAGGTAATGGTTGAAATGTATATAAACATCCTCGGACACAATGGCATACTGAAGAACAGTACACATAAAGACTAGATAAAGGAGGGGAGGCCCTTGCGCACTGTGACCTCCACACAGGTCCTTTGGAACTAACATCCACCAGAAGCAAGGAATGAATTGGTTGAACCACAGGAGATGAAAGGGTCACTGGCAAGCAGACTACAGTAGCTCGCGAAAGTGCTAACGCGTGCTAAGAGTTCTTCATCCCGGGGCCAGAACTCACTGTGCAGCCCCAACACTCCCAATCTAGTGTCGACAAGCGTCGTCTCCCCATGCGAACAGCGACCACATATCACCGCCCAGCACCGAGAACAGCATCTGTGCCATCTGTCTGGCACCACCATACACAACGAACCTGAAAGGTGATAGGAACATGGAATGAAGGGAAAAGTGGAAAGGAAATATTGGTATCAAAGTAAACGTCGCAGCATTAGTCAAAGTCACAAGAGGAAACTACAAAAACAGAAATGGCAAGTCAGAGTGCTTGGTCGAAGGAGATCGAACCTGCAACCTGCTGAATGCAAGTCACACTCATTACCACAGCGCCAAGTAACTCGAATTATAATTTATTGGTTAGAGATGGTAGAGTAGTGAATATTTAACGTTTTCATGTAAAAGTACCCTAGAAGTTCCATATATAATTGTCTCAAACTTCAATTCAAATAGGCCCGAGAATCCGGAAATCTGCAGTTCTTCTCCCGTGCAAAAAAAAGAGTACTTTAGATGAAGTGAATGTAGATGAACTGAAATTGTGGTCACGAGAAGTGAAAGAACATCTTTCAAATGTTATTACACATAATTGCACAGGTTGGTGAAGGATGCTCTATCTCACCGCAACTTAACTATTTTCGTAGTGACATTGTGAGAATAAGAGAAAGTGGCTGAGTAAGCATTTAAGCATGTAATTATTGTTTAGTAAATAGTACATCCTTAACACAAAATTCTTAGTCCAAGAATTATTTTCTTTAACGTTCGATTTATTTATTTGCAGAAGGTACGGTCTTGAACATTTTTCTTCGAGAATATTCTCCTCAGTAGCTCTCACGTTTAATATGTTATGTTTCAGTTAATTCTCAAAAGTAGATGTTGCTGAACACAAATATTACAGTTACTATTTAATTTTCAGAAGTCATTTAACGGTGCTGAATGTGCCTTGACATTCGCAGCCTTGTAACACAGTGAGTGCGTTTTGTAAGTCACTGGCTAGCAGGTACTATCCTGCAGTAAGGATTATTATTCTCGAACTTAGGACAGTAAATAATGTCCCACTACGCTTTTAATGTATCCTGTTGTATTTTTAAAACATTTGTAAAAGAAATCATTAATCATTAATGGTAGTAGTCTATATTACCGAGCGAAGTTGTTTGAGGCTCGCATTTGGGAGAGGCTGGGTTTTATTTTCGTTGGGCCGACCATTCTGAACTTCAGTTTTTTTAGTGGTTGTCCCTGGTTCGTAGGGAAATTTTAAACCATATGACTTAATTTCACGAAAGACATTGTCCCTGTTTTTTATTGCTTTCGAGTTGAAGGATCCGGCGATTGGACTGTAGGAGAGGATTGTGGCCATGGAGTCTGCTTTGAGGAACTGTCTGTAGTAGTGTTCAGTGGTCCGCGTTGAGAGATAGAACTTTCGGAGATATTGCCGGCTTCAGAATGTCTTATTTGGAACGTTGGGGACTCGGCTTGTGTCTGAACCTGACGCCCCAGATCTCGTTCTTTGCTTCACCCTTTGCTTCTGGAGGTTTCCAAAGACCAATAAGCAAATATATGCTTAAGCGCCTAATTCTGCCTCTGCTTTCTGATAACTATATCACGGTTACTATTTTGTGTAACAGCAGCTAGTGCATCTCTCCTCGTCTTACCTATAAAATTATGTTTTTCAGTTTTATAATGTTAAGAAGTGGACAGTAATGTTAGCTTTAAAGTTTAGCTTGGGACAAGACAAAACGAATTCACTAAGTTCAGACTTATTTGCTCTGGAATTTATAAAGGAACATTAATGAAATTATTTCCCTATATATAGCGATTTCTCATGTGCCCAATGGTTTATTTTCCTTGGGTTAACTTTACTCTCCCTGTTAGGTACTCACATTAAGTAGAGGAAGCGTTATATTCCACCCAAAATTATGTATCTAGATTTTATCAGAAACTCATTCTTAAAGGCTCCCAGAACCAAAATTTGTTTTAGAAAAACGCATGTATCTGTGTGCGCGCGCGACTGGAACAGCATAATTCAAAAACATTCGATAGATACTTGGTATTTAATTTCACTCTCTTACGAATATATGGAATGAAGATTTTCCAGAAAGTCCTAACCCCAAAATTCGGTTTAGAAGGAAAACATTTCTTTATTTTCTATTTTCTGAAAAAAAAAAAACGGTCTAAATGATTTTAGTTAGCATATTACCTTTTGAAGATATTATTTACATGACAGTTTGCTGAGAAGTACTCTTTATTCTGAATTGTTTTGTATAATTGATAAATTGTAAGCGATAGCAAAGTCTTACAACACAAAAAATGTAGGTCTCGTTAAAATACATAATTTTTAAATTTAGTTATGACGTAAACCATTCGCAAGGTAGTCTTTTCAGATACTGAGTTACGCTTTTTTAAGTTTAATGAGCCTCTTTTTCTCGTGGTAATGTGAACAAGCATGAAAAATTCAAAGCCATCATCCTGGGATTCACGTTTTAAAATCATAATAGGTTTTCCGACCAAATTTATGCAACATGTGCCTAAATTAAATATGTAAATGTGTAATGTAAGTTTATTTCAGTCAAAAATAAAGTGAAATATTTTGCGGAAAGTAGGGAAGTGAATGGAGAAAGTATTGTGAATGGAAAACAGCCTTTTAAGTAGTAAAATACATAGAATATTTTGCGTGTTCTAAAATTTGTCAACAATGAGCGCTATCTCAACTACTGCCTATTAATATTTTCAGTAAGATTATCGGTAGGTATAACATTTTAGAAAATCCAGCATGAAAACTTCTTGAGAGACAGGACATTTTTCAAAATCTGGGTTTTTCAGTAATTGAGATTTAAAGATATAATAAACCTTTAAGTAAAATTTATTTCTTACTTATGGGCTCTCTTTTACTGCTGGTTTCTCAGCGTCTCATTCAATATTAGACGTGAAATATCACTTAATTTTCCTCAGCGGTCTCTTTAGCAGACTTTTTCCATGCCGCAAATCAACGACACAGAACCGCCAACTTTACTCCCTTCCGAAGGAAGCCGTTCTAGGTTTTCTGCACCCAAAAATATCCATCGACCTCAACCAGGTTTGAACCGGCAACCTCGGGAATCAGAGACTGGCATGTTACCATGAAGGATAGCTGCAGATATCTAATAAACTTCTATATCGATCACATGATAGGAAAAAGCAGTAACTATGATCATAAAATATTTTCAACTCTTACAATATAAGCGAGTTTTGAACAAAAAACTGTTAACAACATTTCGTATTTCAGAAAACACTCATTGTTCTACAATAACTAGGGTCGGAAAAATTGCGAGAGAATGATAAATTGTTGCAAAATGTTGCTTTTCTGACAATGTGCAAAATTCAGTATGGTAAAAATTTCAACCTTGGTATACTTATGGATCTTTTTCCCTGGGAGACGTTTGTCTAACTGAACTGTGCCTTTAAAACTGTTGAAGTGAAATGAAGTTTTCCAATTTTCAGAAGTGTACCTCAGGAGAATCGGCAATCCTTCAGCTTCAATGCTCAATAACACATTTATAAAGTTTTCAATCACTTTACATTTTTATGTCAAATGCTTATACATTTAATATTGTTGTGTAGGTCATTTTTTCAGAAATTTTATGTAATATTTTTATAAATGTAAGTCATTAAGCAGGATATTTTTCAGTAATTTTTAGGTCATCAAATGCCACACTCTAACAACAACTAAGGCTTTTTGAGGCTCAAGTCAGTAAACCATATTTCTTCGTCTAGGAAATTAAAATGAGTATTACTGAATTAAAAAAGTTGTATGTTAATTTAAATTAAAGTAATTTAAGGAAATATGTGCTATAATTAAGCATTAATATATTTTGGAATAATTGTCTTAACAAGGGTCATAATATTATTCTAGTGGTACTAATCAATTACTAAAATCACCAATTATAATAGATATAACTCATGAACACAATTATGCGAGTAAAATACAAGCGATTAAAAACGTTCAAATATTTTATGTTTGCAAGAGCAGTGTAATAGAAAATCAGATAATGTGCAGAAAAATCTGCCTCCTTGTTTTTACTTAGCCGTCCTTTCGTTTGTTACACATATCGAATGTGTAGTGTTTAACGCCCACTTTTACTACATACGGCACCGCAGGCGATTATCGAATATCTGCTTGTTTTAGTTAGTGAAATAGACTAATATTATTTAACTAAAATCTCTATAATTTTACAAACAAATAGTTTATGTAGAATTAAGTGCTTATGAACGGAAAGGTAAAATGATGTTAAATACATCTGAAAATCTGTGCAGATTGTAAAAGTTTCGTGGGAAACCGCAATGTACCTCTGGTTGAACCCTAGGTTGTTGTCATGCGATAGTGGCACAGTTTTTAATTTCTTGCTAACGGAAGTTGTGCAGACGACCTTGGCAATGCACCGAAGCTGGAGGGAGGTGAGGACAGATTTGAATTTGAAGGACGTGTGAGATTTTCACATGCTGAGTGAAAACGCAGGCTCTCTCCTCCTGCCAAAACGACAATCAAATGTTGATGGCCTGCATGCTGATCAGTTGTCACTCAATGTCTCTTTCTCTGACATCTTCTTTAATGCTGCATTAATGCCCACCTATATAAGCGGAATTCCCTGCACGCAACATTTCCAATACAGTCCTTTGTTTATAGGCCATGGATTAAATTCGGAGTTCCCCCTACTTCCTGCAAACATGCAATACAAGAATGTCATTAAGAATAGAAAAAGTTAAAATTTCTTTTCCTCAAAACATTTTATTTAGCTATTTATCTTGAAAGATTAGCCATAAAATGTTAATATGATTCTTTATTTGAAATGGATAATCAATATATTTAAGGACATCTTGGGACTAGATATGGTCAATTTCTGTAATTTTAAGGTGACTCAGTTTGAAATTTATACTCGTACACGTTTCCTATGATACGGATAATTGATGTTAAAAGTTTCAGAATCTTATTAACACTATATAAAGTGTTAAATATTTTATAAAGGTCTTATACAATAATTAGAACTCCGAGCATTCCTTGCAACACAAAAATAAAGCATTGTAGTAATTACTTTTTTCTTGCTTTTAAGCTTAGAAATATTGATTAAATATTGATTAATTTTAAAAAAATACCTTTCCTAATTGAGAATTAGTTGTGTTTCCCTTTCCTTATTTTCATTAAAATGCCTAAATGTTCTACACTAAAAATTCCTTTTGATCACAGTACTAGTATTACAGAAAGCATGATAGTTGTGAATGTTCTTAGGAAGATAAAAACATAAAATATTTTACTAAAATTAGATGAAAGATTGTGGGTAAGAAAGAATTTATGTTTCAAAAGATGCTTGTTGAAGAATAATAAAAAAGCAGCAAAATATAAGTTTTTAAAATGCTTATTCCCAGCCTATTTTAAGGTGTTGGTATACCTATAAAAAGACAATGAAAAAATCATAATACATTGGTCTGCATGTTGGAATCAGATATACCTAGTTGACTACAGGAATCTAGATATCTATAACTTAGTCATTTTCTTGAACAAATATTAAGTGCCAAAGTTCATTAGTTTATGGAATTTAACAAGAACATTAAGATTATTCTCAAATAATAAATTATCACACTTTTCATTATTTTTATTTACACAGACCAAAACAAAGAATTTGTTACCTATTATATTTTGAGTAATCATATACGTTTATGAAATATTTAATACACTTTAAATATTTTTACACAGTAATACAATGAAAAAGAAAAATATCAAAATGTGTTTACTCAGAGAATTTTCTGGGATTGCAGTGAATAAGATTGCTTGGGTGAGTACCAGAGTATTCGTAGGTTCTTCAAGCAAAAATATATGCTTATCTAAAGTGTAAGCTTCTAAATATAGCTGTAACATGAAGCATTTAACAGGGTTCTTTCAAAATATTAGAACTTGTAATTTATTTTAATAGTGTTAACTATTTTAATATTTATTGATTTATTTACAATGTTTTAAACAATTATTTTTTTTCTTATCAGTAGAATTTAACATTTAGTTTTCTACTAACTTAAACATCTAATATGATATATTTATGCCACTTTCTCTAAATGTCGCAAATTCAGATACATGCGGAGTTCATATAAAATGTGACTCTTCCATTAAAATTACTTGCTCATAATATATTTCTTATCTAGGAATTATTTGAAATTAAGCAGGAAATTCTTAGCTACAATACGAGCAAACGGCACAAAATCTTTGTGATAAGCACTTAAGCCGGAAAAAAGCATAAAAGAGCAATTCCATTAAGGATTATTAGGAAACTTTTTAGTGAAACTTGTTACAAGTATTATGTAAAACGTATTACCATATTCATCGAACATTGTAAAAAGTACATAATGATACTGCTTTAATCCTGTTTGAATTATAAAACAACCCTAAAACGCCAGTTTTAAAATATGATTTAATATATGGAATGAAAGAAAAAGTCTTAATGATAACACTTACTTCAGAAAAATGAAGAGTTTATTAACAACAAAGTTTATCTTTCTTTTCCGTAGTACTAGCCATTCTATAAATATTGTAACGCGAGCGCTGGAACACCCTGTGGAAGCAGCTGGGAGCGGAAGACAGGGGAGGTTCGTGTTAGCCACACCTCCCCCTCGTTTGTCTTATAGTGGTGACAGGCGGTGGTCGGGAGAAAAACATGACTGTGCCGTCTGTTTCTCTTACACCTGGTTCTCGATCATTCTTTTACTGGAACATTCCTGTGGACACTGGAAGACGGCGATATTCCTATATAAAGGGGGGTTGCCGACAGATGGAGTCAGTCAGTTAGTTAGTGAGTGTGAGCGAGGAGACAGTCGCAGTTCTTGGTGTAAGAGTTAGTCAGTGACGTGTTAATGAACGAGAAGATTGTGCAACGGAAGACTTTACGTAACTGGTATGTGCATCGGAGTTAGTGTAATCGCGAGTGCAAGTGAAATTGTAGCGGACGAACTGGTGAATTGTAATTGTGCGCAGCAAGTAATTCTGTGTAATTGGCAAGAGTTTAACTGTAAGTCGGTGGAAATAAAGAACATTTTTGAGTTTGTGTAATTGGACTTTTCATTTCACGAACCCACAAAGTCACAATTGGTGTCAGGAGTGGGATATAACACAATGGAGGCCGCATTAGAAAAGATTTTAGCGGAACTGAAAGAAATGAAGACGGCAAATGAAAACCTCGCTGCAAAAATAGAAGCGGCAAACAACAACCTCACCGCCGAGTTGAAACAAATGAAGACGGCCAACGACAACATCACCGCGGAACTGAAACAAATGAAGACGGCCAACGACAACATCACCGCGGAACTGAAACAAATGAAGACGGCCAACGACAACATCACCGAGAAGATGGAAGAAATGGAGGCCGAGTTAACCACAGAAATGAGAGCAGCGAACGGCAGTCTGGCCACGGAAATGAAGGCGGCGAACGAGGCTGTCGCCGCAAAGTTTGAGGAACGGTTGGCCGGCGTGAGGGATGACGTCACGAACCTGGGCAAGCGGAAGGGTCAAGTAGACGACCGCCTTAATGATTTAGAGGAAAAGGCCGACAACATCGCAAAACCCCTCACCCGCCTGACGGAGGAAAACCGGCCTTATGTGTGGACGGAGGACGCCGAAGACGCTTTCCAGCACCCGAAGGGGACCCTGTGCAGTGCCCCAATTTTGGGTTTCCCACAACCGGGTGGCCCCTTCATTGTGGACACCGACGCTAGCGACCATTATATTGGAGGTGTCCTATCGCAGATCCAGGACGGCCATGAGCGCACAAGAGTGGAAGAGAAGGAGCGTGCCGCAGCAGTCCGAGTAGTTGTGGCAGTGCCTGCTGAAGGCTGGGATAGCGCAGGCCTGAGGAGGGAGCAGCTGGCGGACGCAGACTTGGGGCCACTCTTGAGGGGAGTGGACGCAGGGACGAGACCAACCTGGGAGGACAACGCACCGAGGAGCGCCACCTACAAGTCGTACTGGGCCCAATGGGACTCGTTGAAGACCAGAGAGGGCGTGCTGTTCCGGGTATGGGAGTCACCCGATGGGAAGGCGCAGAGAGAACAGTTGGTACTTCCCCGGAGCAAGGTCCCGGAAGTCTTGGAGGAAGTGCACGCCGGTACTTCAGGAGGACACCTGGGAGCGAACCGTATGATTCACAAACTACGGCAGCGCTACTTCTGGCTCAGACTCCGGGCAGATGCTGGTGGTACACCTGGACCGCCTCGCACGCTACGATGGGGCTGTTCGGGGCGAACAGCTTTGAGGAGGGAGCAGTGTAACGCGAGCGCTGGAACACCCTGTGGAAGCAGCTGGGAGCGGAAGACAGGGGAGGTTCGTGTTAGCCACACCTCCCCCTCGTTTGTCTTATAGTGGTGACAGGCGGTGGTCGGGAGAAAAACATGACTGTGCCGTCTGTTTCTCTTACACCTGGTTCTCGATCATTCTTTTACTGGAACATTCCTGTGGACACTGGAAGACGGCGATATTCCTATATAAAGGGGGGTTGCCGACAGATGGAGTCAGTCAGTTAGTTAGTGAGTGTGAGCGAGGAGACAGTCGCAGTTCTTGGTGTAAGAGTTAGTCAGTGACGTGTTAATGAACGAGAAGATTGTGCAACGGAAGACTTTACGTAACTGGTATGTGCATCGGAGTTAGTGTAATCGCGAGTGCAAGTGAAATTGTAGCGGACGAACTGGTGAATTGTAATTGTGCGCAGCACGTAATTCTGTGTAATTGGCAAGAGTTTAACTGTAAGTCGGTGGAAATAAAGAACACTTTTGAGTTTGTGTAATTGGACTTTTCATTTCACGAACCCACAAAGTTACAATATTCTATGTTGCACTTTAGTTATTCCACACACACACACACACACACACACACACACACACACACACACACACACACACACACACACACACACACACACACACACACACATATATATTCTAATAAACATTCCAATAACATCTTTTCAAACACATTCATATAAAGAGGCTAATTTTGGGGTCAATGTTTTTCCAACTTCCGGCGAAATCTCAATATCTAATGTGTCGGCGGCATGTAGTACTTTTGCATGTGGTAGAGCAAGAAATAAGCAATACCATACTTTTAACTTTACAAGATGAAATGCCCTTACTAAAGATACTTTCCCCAGGAACTTCTTGCATTCAGGTCAAAGGACTGGAAATTTATCGAACAACAAAACAACACCAATAATAATAATAATAATAATAATAATAATAATAATAATAATAATAATAATAATAATAATAATAATAATAATAATAATAATAATAATAATAATAATAATAATAATAATAATAATAATAATAATAATAATAATAATAATAATAATAATAATAATAATAATAATAATAATAATAATAATAATAATAATAATAATAATAATAATAATAATAATAATAATAATAATAATAATAATAATAATAATAATAATAATAATAATAATAATAATAATAATAATAATAATAATAATAATAATAATAATAATAATAATAATAATAATAATAATAATAATAATAATAATAATAATAATAATAATAATAATAATAATAATAATAATAATAATAATAATAATAATAATAATAATAATAATAATAATAATAATAATAATAATAATAATAATAATAATAATAATAATAATAATAATAATAATGATTAATAATAATAATATCTGAACGTATGTAGTATGCTAAAAAGACATACTTTTCTTTTTCTTCTCAAAATATGAATCAAAAATTTCTTTCTTTCAATTCTATTCTTTCTTTTGCGACAAGAGGATGTTTCTTTCTTCAAGCATAAGTTTCATTATAAAATACTTGAGGCATTAAACAGGGAAAGTCAATAAAATAACAATGAATATCAGACGTACTACATCCCACAGGCAAGGTGAATGTCACTTGGTTAACATTTTAAAATACGTAACTTGTATTGGGGCAGTCGTAATCAATTTTGACTATTGAGTATATTGCAGAATTGATTCAGCACCAGAACTAGAATGCAGTATAATTATTTCGTAACTCGTAATTCGCAAGTAACACGCCAAGTTCTTTGAATATGCATAATATTATGTAAACAGTTTTTATTTACTAAACGTCCATACAAATCTTATATAATCAAGTTGGCCGTAGTATAAAACAAATTCATTCCTGGTCTCATTACGTCAAAAGTAGTGAAAATGAGATTCGCAAGAAATTTGGAACTCCAGGTGTTGTTTCCCCTTTGCTGTTCATATGTTTAAGAATGGCAAACACTTGTCGCATAATATAATTCTCGGAAGGAAGATATTTTTAATATCCCTGTACTGGACAGTTCATTCATTAATCCAGCAGATGAATGCCACGAATTAGCTGAGATTCTAATAACATACAGAATTATTATAAAACTTGCCAAGGTAACCAAAACATCTCTGCTTTCCTCTCTTGTCCACTCCTACGCTCTCTTTCTCTTCTCTATGAGGAAGTGACGAAGGTTAAAATTAACTTGAAGCAGCTACTGTGAGGAATTAATGCCGCTCCTCGGAGGGCGGGTTATCGTGATACTATGAATTAAGAGTTAGCACCATAAATGGGGTAATTGGGATCAGGTTATGTCGGTTTCGTCTGTATTCAAGTGGAAGTAATGTGTGCTGCAGTAACATGATAGTGAATCAGATATTTTGGGAGCCACACGGCCAGCTGTTTCTACATCCTGCCCAACACAGCATCCACTCCACACATCTGCAACAATTCGGAAGTATACATCATACGACTCGTTGATACACGAGCATCAGCAATAAAGTTCCTATCTTCCACAAAATAGTAAAGGTAAATCAGAAGGGAGTGAAACTCATTAACCGAATTCATTGAAAACGTGTCTTAAAATGTATACCCTGTATATAAAGGAAGTGAAGGATATATGCCTCAATAATATGTTGTCAAGCATGTCAGCAATAGTCCAGAATAGCAAGAAGCAGAGCAACATGGAGAACAATAGACTGTACCAACCCACAAACAACTTCCCAACTTGACTCACTGACAGTGAAATCAATATAATCGAAGTGATAGTGAAATCAACTTAAACCAGACACTAGATATAACTTAGCGCAAAGTAGCTCACGCAGTTAGTGGAACGGAGCTACCCTCTAGCAGGATGCTATTGCCCTTCAAGGGGCAAATTAGGCTATAATTATTATTATTATTATTATTATTATTATTATTATTATTATTATTATTATTATTATTATTATTATTATTATTATTATTATTATTATTATTATTATTATTATTATTATTATTATTATTATTATTATTATTATTATTATTATTATTATTATTATTATTATTATTATTATTATCATTATTATCATCATCATTATTATCATTATCATCATCATTATTATCATCATCATCATCATCATTATCATCATCATCATTATTATTATTATTATTATTATTATTATTATTATTATTATTATTATTATTATTATTATTATTATTATTATTATTATTATTATTATTATTATTATTATTATTATTATTATTATTATTATTATTATTATTATTATTATTATTATTATTATTATTATTATTATTATTATTATTATTATTATTATTATTATTATTATTATTATTATTATTATTATTATTATTATTATTATTATTATTATTATTATTATTATTATTATTATTATTATTATTATTATTATTATTATTATTACTATTATTATTACTATTATTATTATTACTATTATTATTATTACTATTATTATTATTACTATTATTATTATTACTATTATTATTATTACTATTACTATTATTACTATTACTATTATTATTACTATTATTATTATTACTATTATTATTATTACTATTATTATTATTATTATTATTATTATTATTATTATTATTATTATTATTATTATTATTATTATTATTATTATTATTATTATTATTATTATTATTATTATTATTATTATTATTATTATTATTATTATTATTATTATTATTATTATTATTATTATTATTATTATTATTATTATTATTATTATTATTATTATTATTATTATTATTATTATTATTATTATTATTATTATTATTATTATTATTATTATTATTATTATTATTATTATTATTATTATTATTATTATTATTATTATTATTATTATTATTATTATTATTATTATTATTATTATTATTATTATTATTATTATTATTATTATTATTATTATTATTATTATTATTATTATTATATTGCAATCATATGACTTTCTCTACCCATTATTCAAAAAATTCTTACATAAACTTTTTATATCTTCTGCACCTTAATCCAATTCAAGATTTGTAAAATTGCAGTTATTAATATTTCCTTGTCGTTGTAACGAGTTTAAGAGAATACATTAGACCTGAACACAGTTAAATCCTTTAAAATATAGTCATTATTTGATGGTTTTTAAATTCCGATTCATTTGTCTCACCAGGAAAAAAAAAAAAAAAAAATGAAAAGGAAAAGCGAGATAAGAACTTCCAAACTGAAAAAGGCGAAGTATTCTAAAATTGAAACTAACAAGGAATATCTCGGAAATTTTCAAAGAAAAAAATTGTCTTAAAATATTTTGGTACGTTTGTGTAATACGATTTCATCTATGTACCTCTTACGGTTAGCAGCTATGCAAAAGTAATTGACAATAGAGAGTACTTCATAAATTATTGTTTAGAAATTTAGATTATACTTACATTTTATTTTTCAAATCGTTAGATCCATTTTTCAGAAGCCCGCCTCGGCAGCGTGGTGGTAGCGTATCTGCCTCACGTTCAAAAGGTCCCGAGTTCGAATCTCGGTCAGGGTGAGTTACCTGGATAAGGTTTTTCCAGGGTTTTCCCTTATCCTGAAAGACAAATTTCCGGTAACTCGAAGCTATATGCACTCTGGGCTCATTTGAGCATCATTTCATTCATTTCATTCATCGTCCGATATACTTAACGTTGGAGGACGTAAATAACACCAAAAAAAAAGTCAGAAAATAAAAATCTTTGAAATCGTTTTACTTTATTGGTAGTTTGAGGTGAGAAACCTTCTTGACAGATTTTTATCTCATCCTTGAAAGATGCTGAATTTAAATTTCAAGTGGGTATTTAATCCAATTTTTACTTTTGAGTTTGTTGATGACAGATACACATCTCTCGTGCGTATCGCTTTCTAAAACACCTTTCCTTAATTTGTTTATTCAGGGAACCTCAAATCGTGTACTTCTAGTGGATTATTGGTATTGAATTTTTAGGTGGAATGTAATATCTATTGTAAATTAATATTGGAGAGTGCAGTATCTACTGCAGGCGAGTTTGGAACAATAGATCTTCAGCTTTCTATGCCGCTACTCTAACCAACCAAACTACAATGACAACATGCAAGCAAGACATTAATTTCTCCAAATGACGCATATTTTTCCCCGGTAGATCACAGGTTTTTCTCAAATTAATTTTGGATTTGCCAAACCTAACCCCCTTAAAATCAAATGTCTACTTTTTCCTTAACTAATAACTCTGTTGAAGGTAATACAAATATGGAAAAAGAATCCATTTCATCAATAAGTTAATAAAAAGACACAACTGTGTTCCTTAGAGCAGATTTGCACCATGTATGTTCCGCTTACAGTGCACTGCTGACCAAATGAGCTAACGTGACACCGTGCCGGCACGACATTAAATTACCCAGATTTGTTTCTGGTAGACTATACTTCCTTCTGAAATTTATTTTGAGATTATATTCATGGTAGGTGAGTTGGTTACCGCTATGGCAACTGAGCCGAGGATCGCTAACTCCAATCCCGATCTTAGTACTGATTTAACGTAGCTCTACATGCGAGTTGTTTGGAAGAGAGATTTTATTAATTACCAATAGAATACTCGACTCCGAAAACAGAACGATTACAATAAGCAAGTCAGGTTATGCGGCTACAAAACAAGAGTATGGCCCAATAGAAAACTTAAATTGGACACTGTAGCTCCTGCTACAAAGCTAAGTTTACAGTAACCGGAAGGCCATTCACAGCGTGAATAAGAGTGCTTAAGAGTTCCATCAGCAGATTCAATTATTATTATGCATAACGAATGTGCTCTTACAGTTCGTTATGGCTACTTAAATAGTTCTGCACGTTGAGAAAATTCCTTGACATTGATTCCTCTTTACCGAGTAAAATGACGTCGTGGTAATGGTTGCGATTGATATTTGGGTGATCGCAGATTCAATCCCCATGCACTTAGTTTTTTTGGGGTTCCCCCATGTCATTTAGGCGAAAGTAGTAATGTCTACCCTCATAGGATAATTTCGTGCCACCACTGCTCTTCATTCAATATCTTTATCACCTTTCATGTGTGCTTTCGGGCTCGTGGTGTATGGCAGTGCTGGGCAGATGGTACAGATGTTTCCACAGTGTAACTACTGTTCTCGGCTCTGGGTGGCGATGTATGATCCTTGTCCTCACGTGGGGTTGCGCCAGTCGACACCGCACTTTGGTGGCTGCGCAGCGGATCTTAGAAATGAACTATTCTCACTACTTATTATCAGTTTCCTAGCGTCTCTGTGGTCTGTCTATTTGCGATCCCGTGACCTTCTGCGTTCCTACTCTTCATCCCTTCCTCCTGGACGGAATAGAACTATGTGAAGTTCTAAGTGAGCGAGGTGTCTATTCTTTACCCTTTGATTGCTCTTTTCATGAAGTAGCTGTACATAAGTTGACAGTTGAAGGGGTGCTACAAATTCTTGCAACACATATCCACACGTAGATATTAGAATAATGTAACTATGATGTAAAATATGTCAGTTTTCGCTTATTCCAGCAACAGTACCTCTGCTTTATCTTAATTATACAACCTTTCCTAACTATTCTTTTATCACTGCTGCTCTTTTCAATGACGAATAGCTCTTGCCTATCTGAAAGTAACAAACTTCTCGTTAAAATACTGCTTGTAGATCGGACTTGATTTAACTATCTAATATATTTTAGTAGGGAGTTCTTATTCATAAGAATTACACCTCCAACAAAACTAGCAAGCAACGACAATGACTATCACACATTGTTCTAATGTATTACATATTTTGCATGAATTTCCCACCCACTCTACTAAGAGCTGTTCTTACAAAGGCTTACTTCTCCATCTGCTTCATAATAAATGAGATGGAATAATTTTGGAAATTGTGTCACTATCATTTCGTTTCAGCTAAAAATAGACACAGAAGGCTGACGCATAGCCAAATGTTTAAAAGGCAGGTTGCACTAAAATTTCACTGTTTGCACGGCCTTCAGAGGGGGGGGGGAGGAATGAACTATTCGGAAACTGAAACCAAACGATGAATATGCCGAAAACATAAATCACAAACATTTATTTGCCATAGGATGTGTGTTTAAACAAAATATAAAATTTTTAATCTGTTAGGATTTTGTCTACTTCTTACGGCATACAAGTTACACAACATTACTCAAAATTCAGTGAAAACATAGGGGAGCTAATGGGCTATTTACATAATAATTACTATACACATTTTATATTTCATATAAACATCTTAAACATGTTCATGTAAATCTCTGCAACCATTTGAGGTAACAAATAAGCAAAGTTTTCTCTCATTAAGGATGGCTTTGAATGGAGGGGTTTCCCTAAAATTCTTGTTTGTTTGTTTTATTCTTTTGGTCCTATCACTGAACAGCGCTCTAGGACATTGAACATGCCATACAGACAACATTCACCAAATCAATATAAAATCATTTTAACTACCACCATCATACATCAAAATATGATATTTTATATTTTATATTTTTATATTTTTGTACTTTTATCGCCATCATCAGATAAATAACATATGTAACATGTGACTGAAGGAAGAAAAATTTTTTAAGAACTATTACTATTACACATAGAATTATACAATTACTCATCTAAGGAAATATGACAACCATTCGCTGATAAGAATACATTCAACTAATACAATGATGAATTACATTTCCTTTATTGCACAGGGGACTTTAACAATCATCCATAAATTCCTGTACCGAGTAATAGTTGCTGTTGCATATGTAGTTTTTAAGAGCAGACTTATTCTTATGCAATTTTTCCTGAAGATAGTAATTTTAAGTATTTTGGAAGGGCATTATATATTCTGACACATTCATAATATACCTACTCCTTTCTGAAAACAAGTCAATCTAGCACTGGGTTTATGTAACTCCATTCTTTATCTAGTATTCATGCTATAGGAAATGTTAAAGAACTGAGCACAGACCTTACATGAAGCCGTAACGTTGATGCCACTATTGCTCTGATGACTCTCTTCTGTAATATAAATACTCGTTTACTCTTCAGCGAGTTACCCCAGAATATCAAACCATATTTAATTATTGAACAAAAATACACATATCACACCTATTTTAATGTCTGAATTAGAAAAACAGAGTTCAATGACCTAAGCGCAAAAGTAGCCCATCTCAACTTGCGTATGATACTCTCTATATGAGCTTCGTATTGTATCCTTGAAAGAATCTTATCTTAAATAAATTTGTTACATAGGACAGTTTCCTTAAGAGAATTATTCATGGAGAATCAAAACCTATATTTCTATTTCCGGCGAAATCTCAGTATTGAATTATTGGTTGTAATGCAACACTTTCTCTACTCACTATCGTTAAGTTGTGAAGAAAGCAATTAATATTGGAAGTTGTGTAAGTCCTCTTTTCTCCTGTGGAGAATATTTAGTATATGAGGTGTAAACTGAGTAAGATTAATTGGGATTTGACTTGACTTCATCAGTAGATATCAGTCAGCTTTTAATTTTCCTCAGTTTGGCTTCAGTGATTTGAGTCCGACTGTTACTTACGAGATATGGATGTCATTTCAGCAATGGTCCAAATGACTCGCTTAATGTTTTAATTGACCCTGCACATTTCCATTCTGCTCTTTATTGGATATTTGGGTATGTTTCTAAAACTGACCTTATTATATAACTTATAAAATTTGTTTATGGCATCGCAAAAACCAAAACCTTTCCTGGTGACGATATGGTGCACAGTTCTCAATGTTACTACTTACGCAGTATCTGTCACTAAATACAATATACGTAACTCGATTATATATGTTATTACAACCACAAAAGTTAATTACTCCTTTAGGAGATTGATTCATTCATATGGTGCATTTCTTAGCGTCCCAAAGGATTACATATCGGTAACATAGTTTGAGGATCACCTTGTGTTCACGATTTAACTGAAGGGCACTTTGAACGGTTCGTCTCGTCTGGGCAAGTGACATCATCATCATCATTGTGATGGTGATCCTGCACGTGCTCCCACTTAAACCCACTTCAATCTCATTTACAACATACATACACACATACACACACGCGCGCGCACTCACTTCCAATTCACAATGGGCGAGCGGATGATATGAGACCAGCAATACCGCGATGTTACTCCTCAGATATTTCTTGCCTTCCTACGTACACTAAGGCGCCTTGGGTTTCAGTTCCCGGATTTTGAAACTCTATCTCCAGATACTCCTTGTTCAGGTTTCCTGCAAAAAGTACATCACTATGTAACTTTACTGAAATTGCTTATCCTCCAACATTAAGATAGAAATTCAGTTTCCTACCTCTGAAAAATATCCCGATGTTACTATTAAGATATCACTTCCTTTACTGTGACAAAATACCTAAAATTACAGCTTTTTGCATTTGGAGGTGGTATATCGTAACATTGCTCTTCAGTTTTCACTTGCTTTCCTACGTTAAGGTGCCCAAAGTTTTGTCAAATTCCTTTGAAGCTATATCATTACCTTACTTCTTAACTATCCTTGCTCTCCTGTATTAGCATGCCTAACATTTTAACTTACTGATTTTCAAGGTATATTACGGCCCACCTCGGTAGCGTAGACGGTAGCATGTCTGCCTCACGTTCAAGAGGTCCCCAGTTCGAATCTCGGTTAGGGTGAGTTACCTAGATAAGGTTTTTCCGGGGTTTTCCCTTATCCTTCAAGACGAATGTCGGGTAACTCTAAGCTCCATGGACCCTGGACTCATTCGAGCATCATTTCACCCAATTCATTCTCCGTCCGATATAACTTAACGTTGGGGCGGACGTAAATTGAAAAAAAAGGTATATTACGATGGTACTCCTCAGATATCACTTGCCTTCCTAAGTTAAATTGCGTAAAGCGCGTTTCCATTTCTTTTCTTATTCTATGCATTTGATAGTACGCTTCAGATATCGCGATATCTTCTTGTTCTAAAGTGCCTAGAGTTTATTTCTGTTATCGCTGGTTTAAGGTGTATATATATGCTAGCTGACCAGTTCGTGAGCCGCACCTGAACGACTGCTATATTTCCAGTGATCCATGGAAAAGGCAGAAAGCAACTCAAAACATCAGTCACTGTCGGCCATCTATTGATTTTATATGCAATCATGCCTTCGAGTAAGGAAAATTAGGAGATATTAATGATAAACTGGTACGGATTTAGTGATTTCTAAGTTTGTTTAAGAAGAAAAGTAAACAACGGCGTTGTAACACACTGATCTGTATAAAAATGTACTGATATAGAGTTAACTATGGTCATTAAACCACCAATAGAATTTCACACGAATGATACGTTTTAACTTTTAGGATTTGCTGCAGAAAATTGGAGACCACATTTCTGGAAAGGAACATTTTTTTCTCTCCGGTTAGAAGTCGGGAATTATTTGATTTTATAAATATTAATTGCGATCAGTAAGTTTTGTTCTGGTCACTCCATGATTATACAAAGGTGGCAAAAAGCAGGCAGGCTCATAATTATATATATATATAATTATGAGCCTGGAGGAAAAGGAAAATAACAAACGCCTTCCCAGTGTTAATCAAGAATGTCATTGTGTTCGTCAGAAAAACCGACGTCGGGATGCGGATCCCAATGAGCGGTTCACGTGCAGTTTGTTTGGTGCTCCTAACTCCACCATAGTAAAAACTAGCAGTTGGCAAACGGTTCGGCTTGGATCTGTATACGCAACTTTATGGATGTCATAAGCCTTCCTAACTAACGTCCGTATGGGTTAACTGCTTTTGGGACATGCAATTGTGTTACTTCGTCCTGCGCCAATACATAGTGGGCTAAGGCAGCATGTCTTGGTACCTGGCCACGGAATGTGGCCCGGGTTCGATCCCACCCATGTGATTTTATGTCCCGGGTATAGGAGGAAAGTGAGTAGCTTACGCTAGGTAAGCGGTCCTGATGCCGAGATACTGACCACACCTCCTCCCCGTATCGGTTGGATGATCGCCCACCTCTGCCGTGCGTAAGTGGGCGTGAGGCCGGCAATCGGCTTGGTAGGCCTTGGCCCTCTTAGGGCTGTCGCGCCAGTGGTTAACTTAACTTAATTGTGCTACTTCGCATCATTTTATTTACAAAATTTCTTTTAAAATAAAATAGCTGCAAATGTTAATGTTCACATATACCTGCAACATACTTTCCTGCTTTTGTAGGTATATGCTATAACCTTGAGGAAAAACTGTTCTATATTTACTGCGGATTTCTGTCACTAGCACACCCAACACAGCAGCCAGCGTTACCGCAAAATAGGTCTCTATTTTTTTTAAGAGAGGGTAAATAGCTATTTTTGTAATGTAATACAATTGTCAAGAACAGATGTAAAGAGAAGTGTCACTCTGAAAAGGAAATACACTTGCAAACTAAACCCAACTTAATTTAGCATCTTCTAGTATCTTCTTAGCATCAGATTTATTTTAAGTGTGCAACATATGTTACTGATATAATTCGTATTCTTTACGCTAGAAGGGAGCATTGAATAACTATGAAATGTGAGTTAATAGCTAGAAAAGGTGTACTTCCTCCGAGCAGGGGCTTTAGCTGTTGCGTTATGAATGTTTCATTTACCATTCAATAAGCAGAAAACGTGTATTAAAAGATCTGTAATTAAATTGGCTTTATATCCAGTAGAACATTTGAATCTCGTTTTTATGACAACCTTAACATAACACTGGTACATATAGAGGTTGTAACTGTTTTGATGTTGCTAGAAGGGCCCTAAAATATTTGATATCAGTAAAGATATACACTGGTTTCAATATATTATTATAAAAATAATATATTCCCCAACTTCTTTGGCGGCAGGTAGCATACTGTGGACCCGATTTTTCACCTACAATTTAAAGGTACTTTTAAGTCAGTTTTGCAAGGATAGTCCATGTTAAAGTCACATTTAGAGGAACACCTTGCTCATATCCCCAATTTCGTGGTGCGGAAGTAACATACCTGCTTCATATTCAAGAGGTCTCAAGTTCAATCTTAAAGTGAGTTATCGGGATGAATTCCCCCTCCCAAACTGGGAAGGCGAATGCCGGCTAGCTCTAGACTCTGGAGACCCCATGTTTATTTTAATATCATTACACGGTTTTCGTTCATTTACCTTCCGATATTTAAGTACCCGATTAAAGGGCATTAAAATTCAAGCAAAGACATTAGTGCATACTCATAATGAGTAGCAAACTCAGTTCAATTAATGTGTTTCGCGGATTTATTAATTCGGATTGGGGTAAGGAAACGCAAGGATCTATAAGCAAGCAGATACAAAGTAAAACATGCATTCACGTTACCTAACTTTTCCTACGTTTATAGTAACATCGTCTTTCCTCTTGCAATGACTGCAGTTGAGAAGCGAGAGCAAAAGAGAGATGCTGATGTTGAAACAATGAATGAATGTGTAGTGTTTAACGCCCGCGTTTACTACATGCAGCGCTGTAGGCCGTAACACCGATGATACATGAAATGAAGATGGAGCACCGGTTGAATGAGATGGCGGGGGAAACAGGAGATCCCGGAGAAAAACCGTCCCAGCACCATGTTGTCAACCACAAATCTCACATGCAGTTCCCTGAGATTGAACTTTGGAGAGAGTTAAGTTGTCTAACACTCAGCCACGGCGCGGCCACGATGTAGTAGATATTCTGAGCATTTGTCGCTGCTGTATTTATTAAAATAATCATTATCTTCATAGGCATTCACAAATGTGTATGGAATTTAATACTTCCCTAATGAGATTAACACCATGTTTCCACAAATGTCATTCCTGATTACATTCTTCCACAAAAGCTCAGTCATCTGTATTATGAAATAATAAAGAGCACTTGTCACTATACTGCTATTTCATTTTAAGTATTACATAACGTTACCGTTATTATACTCTAATGAAGAATGCTTTCATTCTGAATGCATATCTCTGTAAGAATATATTTAATATTCTTATGAGAAAATCCTAATGAGAAATCAAACTAAATATTTTATTAACTTTCTTATAGAACCTTTAACTACTAACCAATTACTAACCAATGTAAATAAACTATTTAAATTAAAATATTTATCTACTGTAATGTCTAGAGGGATGATAGTTTTTCGTGATTTAATTGAGGTTCACAAATAATTGTCTTGAAATAATTTTCGAGTAACAACAAGGATTAATTTGAAAGCTTAATAAAATTATCTAAGGAAAATAAGTCATATGTGTTGCAGTCACATGACCTCGCTCTTGTGCAAACTTTTCTTACAAATATTTATTTTTCTAAATAATTCATATTAATCGAGATAAATATTTTCATAAATTGCTTTGTTGGTCATTTTCTTGCAGCTTCCATGGCATTTTGAGAACATATTAGGTTCCAAGGGATCCTTTAAAAATGGATTGCTATGTGATCGCTTTGAAATACCACTTTCTTTGTACTGCAAGAGAGAATGTGTGCCAAAGAAAAATTGTGCGTTTTAACGTGTTCTACAAGCCTTTTTTCTATCTCTTATGGTTTACCAGTTTTGCAAAGCTCGTTCACAATCAAGAGTGCTATAGGGGCTACTCCAAGAAAATTAAAAATACACATTACTTTTTATACAATTATCTTAAAGGTACAGGAATATATTGAAAACTTTCAGTCATCTTTGAGAAAACCAAATTTTCGAAAACATTCAAGTAAAAGCTAGTTTGTACTTGAGACTTCTTTTTAACCTTCATGTTGCCTCCTTGGAAGCCGCTGAAATTAAAGTCCCAAATTTACTATTTAACCGATTATTCCTATATTCACATCATAAATACAAACGGACTTTTTAAAAATTATTATTATTATTATTATTATTATTATTATTATTATTATTATTATTATTATTATTATTATTATTATTATTATTATTATTATTATTATTATTATTATTATTATTATTATTATTATTATTATTATTATTATTATTATTATTATTATTATTATTATTATTATTATTATTATTATTATTATTATTATTATTATTATTATTATTATTATTATTATTATTATTATTATTATTATTATTATTATTATTATTATTATTATTATTATTATTATTATTATTATTATTATTATTATTATTATTATTATTATTATTATTATTATTATTATTATTATTATTATTATTATTATTATTATTATTATTATTATTATTATTATTATTATTATTATTATTATTATTATTATTATTATTATTATTATTATTATTATTATTATTATTATTTATTATTATTATTATTATTATTATTATTATTATTATTATTATTATTATTATTATTATTTGGATTGTATTTTACATTATTCCTTCACTGTAAACCTGTATGATTATTTCGTAATTTCTTTGTATTCAAACACAACTCTCTGTAAGACGGAAACCTGTGTAAACGGAAAATAAGTACCGCAACAATAGCGTTCCGTTTCACAGAGATTTTACTGTATTTCTATCGAAATCTTAGATTGAAATTTTGGATGGAATGCAAAACTTTCTTTATCTATTTATGTAGTAGAGAAAATACATTTTTGGTTCCAGGGTATCTCAAAACGTGTATTTCGATTGATTTTTTAGCTGAAAGGTGTTTCTCTTCCTACTGCCTACTTGCCTACTTTAAGTAATTACGTGTAGAGAAAGCAAAATATCTATGCCTTATTAATTTTTAGCAGCATATTTTAAAACTAGCGATTAAGTTCGTCTATGATCGGTCACTAAGGTTTCAATGAGACCTTGCGTGGTGTGAAAGTGGCACGCGGGTAACTACCATTTAAAACAAGCCTTATTTAAGCAGTAGCGCCGGTTTGCTGAAATATACAATTCCGTATTTTGGCGAGAGAATATCCGTCTGCGTTATTCAGCATTTTGATCCTATTTAGGCAGAGATACTGGAATATGTCAAATTGTGCTGGATGGTCTAAACCTGGTGTTATGTCATGAACGTGGGGTTGGGGGGCGGGTAGGAGTCGGTTGGATGTGACGCTCGGCGTTGGGTTTGGTGCAGACGGAGGGATGGCATTTTCTGCTGACTCAGAAGGCAGTAGCAAAGGATGAACGTTATCTGCTGATTTGCTGCACTGCACTGACATTTCGGTGAATTCAGCAACTCTGCTCCTCAGCAGAACATGTACCCTTTAAGCCGCCATCTCTCTCTCCTTCTCTCCACGTTTTCTGCAAGGGGCAGGGGAAAGGGGCAGGCTCTTCTACTGCAGTGACACTGTCAATTTACTTGCCCAAAGGGCATCTATTGCTTTGCTCTTTTTTCAGCGTTTTGTTTACATTGCCAGAAACTCTCAAGCATCCCGATACAACAGTAAGACCTTTATATACAGTGCGTGTCTATTCGGAAATAGCAGGAGTGTAAAGAAATGCTTTATGCTTCACCTGTTGGAAACACTGTCAACCTTCATTTCGTATGGAGTAAATATAGATGAACTAATGAACCTTAATCACTTAAATAAAAGTCCTGGAGTTCATGATATAAATATGGAGTTATTTAAATATTCTTCTAAGTTACAAATAAGACATTATGGTATACATAATAAGAACATATGTTGAAAACGAGTTTATTTCCAGCAGAATGAAGTACATCATCGATATGCCCGCTTCTAAAACAGGACATCCATTTAAATATGATAATCATAGAGGAATTAATCTCCAAATACAGGTTACAGAATATATGTAAAATGATTAGACAGAGGGTTGTACCAATTTCAGAAACTACAATGAACGACTACCAAAATAGGTTTCGAGAAAACAGTTCTTACAAACTGCATTTTTGCAATAGTACGATTAATTGAGAAAGGAAGAGAGTATACAACTTTCTGACTCTAACAGATATTTACGACTATATAAACTCTTTCGATACAGTTGAAATACATCTTGCCACGGTGAATAGTGCTTGAAATGGATTTTCTAAAAATTACATAAAGGACCAATAGGATATGTGTATAAAAAATCAGACTGAAGAAACCAGCTGAAAGAGAGCTGTATATAGAAAGAAATTTGGGATCAAGACAAGGAGTGCAGATTGTAATCTATATTGTTTAATATATATACCAGTTGGCCCACGCGAGCCCTTCTACATTGAAGTTCGTTTATCGGGAATAACGCAGATGTCAAAAGTTTTGCCTACGCAGAACTGTAAAGGGCACTAAATGTCGACAGAGAGGGGACTTAACTGAATGAAAACCCAGTGCTTGAAAACAAACACTATTTATAATGACTGGTCCAATAGCCCGGTCAGTAGAGCACGTGCCTGTTATGCAAGGAGTCCAGAAATCCAATGAGAAATATTTCTTTAATTAAGAAAGTTTTAACATATGCCCAGGTTCAGGTGCATGAATTTGTGTGCGCGCGCGGCGTGTGTGTGTG
>CM060950.1:325524137-325639137 GCA_030765055.1 Mantis religiosa
GTGGCATGTTGTTTAGCTACACGATTTGAACTATGTAAGACGTGGATAGATAGAGACAGATTGAAAAATCCAATGCTATAGCCAGCTCTGAAGTTGTGTCAGAAGTTTCGATGGTATTTAGCAAGGACATATACTAAAATAATAAAAATTGCTATGCTGTTAATGGAATACTAACATTAAATGTAAAATTGATATTTATTTTGCGTTGTGTGTCCACCCTATTTTGTGACAGTCTTTTAATAAATTATTTTTATTTAAAGTTAGAAAATTAAATGATATATCGCTCAGTCTGTTATGTAGTCGAAGGACATTGCAGTGCATGTCAAAACAGTAAGGTAAACTAACGTTCGTGTTAAAGCAATTCTCTTGTCCGTGCGTTTAAAGAAGCACTCATAACTGCTAAGAAAAGATGACACGTACAAAGAGCTAGAGTGACTTACTGAAAAGAGAATGGCAAAAACATTACTTTCAGAAATGCGTTGCTGTGAAGAACGAAGGCTGGGCACTGAGCATTGCACCAAGAATTTGAAATGAGATTGCAGCCTTGGCGCCAAACATCCGGTGTAACTGTAAAGTAGTCAATGTCCTTGCGTCTTCTTTATAGTTCCTCTTGCTTTAATGCTAATGCAAGGAATGCACTTCGAAAATCCAAAATCCACGGTTTTCTTTTGATTGCTTTGACTTATTTTACAGCATACTTGAACAATAAAATAAATAATGCACACAGAATTGTAACATTGATAAGGTATTAATTTGTTATTCATAATTGACTCCCTTTTGAGATGATATATACACCTTGTGCTATAAAGTTTATTATATAGTCTCCAAAACTTTATTTTGAGCCATAGTATATAAACATACAGAAATTGTGCAGGCATTTCTTAATTTTAATTAGATTAGGAATAAAACAACTTTTGGTATATGTACTATATAATTTTTCAATCTTACCAATGAAATATTTAAATTAAGTGTTTCACATCTTTATCTAGTTAACAGGAACTTTTGAATTAGTAATTCATAAAGATTTCCTAAAAAATTGAAATTGTGGCGCAAGGAGCATCCTGAATAATTAAAAATAATAAGGAAGGAAAAAGAGAAACATGCTGAACTAGGTGCTTGACGTAAATGGTAAACTGCAAATTAAATGTTCAACTGTGGCTTTAAAATTGTTTATATTTGACAATCAAATGTGTAGCATAAAAGTACCAAAATCGAAAATTCCAAAATGTTCACACTTTTTTTGCCTTAAGGCATGTTTAGTGAGATTCAAATTGATTGAATTCATTATATATAATCTCCAGAATATCTACTCTATGAAAAGATAAAAGAAAAATCTGCGAAAAATTTATTTTTTCAAACTATACATCTAACTGTAAGTTCCAAACGTTATTCTGACACTTTTATTGTTTTTACGCTACTTCTTGGTATTTTATTATGACAATTAAAATGGAAACCAATTGGTGCATTGTTCCTTCCTTTCAACTCTATAGAATATATCCAAGTCAAGGGCGGCTTCTGAGGTAGTGCCGCTGTGCCATGGCACCATCTGTATGAAAACGAAAGAAAGAGAGGTGTATAGGAATTACGCAAAAAGATTGTTTCTGAGTATCTGCTCCCTCGTGTGAGCAAGTGCTCTGTCCTGGTTGTTTTCCGTGGCTTGGTGCCGATTCCAGAACGGCACCGTCTACGCTCATAAGCGCCTGTGTTAAGGGCTAGGATGTCTGCTTATACACGGCTTCTTATGGGAGAAGGTAGTGTCGAGATTTCTCAGGCGCATAACTTACGCTTTATCCGCTAGAGTGCAGTAAAGCACGGGACTTAAGATTACTGCCTCTCTGTCGCAAAATCGTACACGAACGCTTCGTATCACATTCTCCATGAATTGTATTATCAAACTTTTACTAGACTCGTTACACCTGTGCGTAACAAGAGTACGGATGTAATAAATATCTATTTCCGTTTCCCTGTAGGTTCTGTTTGGTACAGTATATTATAAATTAGGATGAATTATTGATAAGATTACCTAAATCGTTCGAAATTGGTACACATATTTATATTTTAACAACTCTTATTTATTATATATTCATCGATCCATCCATTCATTCATTCATTCATTCATTCATTCATGCCCGCCTCGGTAGCGTGGTGGTAGCATGTCTGCCTCACGTTCAAGAGGTCCCGAGTTCGAATCACGGTCAGGGTGAGTTACCTGGACAAGGTTTTTTCCGGGGTTTTCCCTTATCCTGAAAGACGAATGTCGGGTAACTCTAAGCTCTATGGGCCCCGGGCTCATTTGAGCATCATTTCACCCATTCCATTCATCGTCCGATATGACTTAACGTTGGAGGACGTAAATTACAACAAAAAAAAATCATTCATTCATTCATTCATTCATTTCTTTATGGCACCGCCAGTATAATGCCTCACCGGCCGCCCCTGATCCAAGTAATAGGTAAACAATGAACAAGAATATTTACTACTGTATTAACCACAAATGATATAAGCAATATAAGCATGCTTAAGTTAAAAATATTCACAAGGTTTGTTGGGTTTATTTCTTCTTCTAATGAAACGTTCAGTTTTCGGCTTCTCATCTTGTTAATAGCCTGTTTTTTTATTTCTCTTTCCTTTGTGCAAGCATTCGCTCTTTGGCATCTTTGCTAAATGTCACATTCCTTTCAATTTAATATGGGTGCTTGTGCTATTCTCTAATATCTACGTTCCTTATTTTCCCCTTTCTCACTCTCATATTAGTGGCAACAAACTTACTTTTATTTTTTTATTTTCATTAGCAGCATGTAATAGCTGAAATGTAAAACTGCGTACTACAATTTTTATAAACTATCAGGTTTCTGCTCTGTTTCAGATTTCCAATTAGTTACTTAAATTTTTGTAGGTATACTTTATTCCTATCATGATAAAACATGTCTTAGCTAGTTAAAGTCGGTTCAGAACAATTTTAGCCGTCATAAACACATTTTCTCAAAATATTTGTATTACCTTTATTTTCGTATTAGATCGCATTGCCCACCTCAGTAGCTAGATGGTAGCATGTTTGTCTCACGTCCAAGAGGTTCCGAGTTCGAATCTCGGTCAGGGTGAGTTGCCTGGTTTCCCTTATTCTAAAAGACGAATGTCGGGTAACTCTAAGCTCTATGGACCCTGGACTCATTTGAGCATCATTTCACCCATTCATCGTCCAATATGACTTAACTTTGGAGGACGTAAATAACAAACACAAAAAGAAAGAAAGAAAGAAAGAAAGAAAGAGAGAAAGAGAGAAAGAGAGAAAGAGAGAAAGGGAGAAAGAAAGAGAGAAAGGGACAAAGAAAGAGAGAAAGAGAGAAAGAGAGAAAGAAAGAAAGAAAGAGAGAAAGAGAGAAAAAGAGAAAGAAAGAAAGAAAGAGAGAAAGAAAGAAAGAAAGAGAGAAAGAGAGAAAGAAAGAGAGAAAGAGAGAAAGAAAGAGAGAAAGAGAGAAAGAAAGAGAGAAAGAGAGAAAGAAAGAGAGAAAGAGAGAAAGAAAGAGAGAGAGAAAGAGAGAAAGAAAGAGAGAAAGAAAGAGAGAAAGAAAGAAAGAGAGAAAGAAAGAGAGAAAGAAAGAAAGAGAGAAAGAAAGAGAGAAAGAAAGAGAGAAAGAAAGAAAGAAAGAAAGAAAGATAGAAAGAAAAAGACAGAAAAAGACAGAAAAAATCCGTATCCATTCGCACAAATTCTTCACTGACATTTTGTATAAGCCAATGTTTTCTTACTGGAGTGTTGCTATATCACTTAAAACAATAGTTAATCCCGTTTTTATGAAGCGTGATTCAACAAAATGTGAGAATTAAATATATATTTCCATAGTCCTATTTTTATGAGAAGAGCAGTTAGTACATTCCCCAAAGTAATATAATATTTTTAATGCAGTTTCTTCGTATCTAAGGTTCTAATTGGTTTAGGTGGAAGCTTTCGGGATTGCACGCAGTTCACGTATTTTATAACCTGTCATTTCTTGTTTGGAAAATATGATAGCTCCCTTGCTATAGTATGTGGTCTTTTCCAGGCTTTTGACCGCTTGGACAATGAAAATATCATATCCAAATTCTATTAATATCAAATTAAGGACAACGAGCTAGCTTAGTTCTTAGCAGACCAATTGAATCCATGTATAATATTTTAATGGCACTTACTATAACAAACAAATGCAAATATTAATGTTCCACACGGGGACCATCCTGGCTCTACTGTTATTTTTAATTATGATGCATGACTTATCCTCTGCACTGATCTTATCTCCAGTTTATACTCCATCACTGGTACTTCAGAACTCATTAGATTTCTGAATGAGAAATAGATGGTTTGAAAAAGAGATTGGTTTAAGCATAATACTGATAAGACGCATTACATATTGTTTGCTTAAAACAATAATTGCAATAAATTGTCCTTTCTAGTCAAATTGCTCAGAATCATGCCTTGATTCAACTCTCACATGAGCTGATCTTGTTACTTCTATTTACACTGCCTATCATCTGAAATATGCTTATTACAGTCACAAAAGCCAAATTTATCAGCAAAGTAGTTTACGTTGCTATTTGCTTCTTCATAGTGTACGATTATAATCCTATGTAAATCAGCATTGGCGAAATTGTTCATACGATAACAGAATTTGAATTGTTCAAAACGAATCGACGGACATGATTGAAAATTCATCTTACAGTGAGTGCCCTTTGCAGACACTCGGTAACAAATTAAATTTTTTGTTGCTTTATTAACCAATGCGATAAATAAAATACTTTCGATACATGGTCTCATAATATAAGAGATCCTACTTGCAATATTTCTTCATTGTTGGCACCCAACATAAGATTATCAAAAATTAACAATGGTTTATTATTCATGCTATAGGGTATGCTGAACCGTTTGCCTGAGGTGACTTGAGCAATTGAATTAAATATATTTAAATTTACTTTAAAAGTACTGGTTAATTGACTTACAAATATCTGTTATGCATAAAATTATGCATTATCGCTTGTGCAATTTCATGACAAATAAAATAAATACCTAGTAAGCATCGAAATACCATTTATAGTTCATATTTCAATTGTAAGCTTATCGTTAGCAGTATTTCACCTCCGATCATCTATTAAGCTTCAACTTCCATTTGATATTGAGGATAAATCGCATGACTTTTTATTTATTTCTTTAGTCATGGTTATTGCGTGTTAGCAATAACAAGTTCCGCTCAAATTCATTACCCATTTACGTACCTATTATTACAATGGGGAACATGATTTAAGATTAAGCTAAACCTCATTATGATAATCAAAATTACTTCTAGCATTACATAACCATTCTTTGTATATGTTGGTCCGTTAGAATATTTTAACTGTGGTATATTATGACAAATATCGATGTGTTTGAGTATTTAAATCACGCATTCAGGACAAGCTTTTCGATTTAATGGAACACAAGACGATGTGTTTGTTAGAACATATCTATAAAATAACATTTTATGATCAGAAAACCTCATGCTATCTAAGTACGACTTAAGTTCCTTCTACCAATGCAGAATTGTATTACGTTAGAAAACTGAGTGCATCTTTTTATTCTCTGATCATATATGTTTTGATAAATGCTTGACGTTAGAAATGGTAAAACTTGGGCACTATATCTAGATATGGCTTAAATCTCGATCTAAATCAGAACAAAAGAGAAAACAAGTAATGTGTTTTAATGTAATAACAGATTGGATTGTTCGGAGGAGGTTCGGTACCCTGAATAGTCTTTTGTGACTATGCCCCAAGTGGTGAACCTCCCGGACGCAGGATGAGGTGAGAGGAGACAGAGGGCCACCGAACCCAAGAAGTCACTACAGTACAGAGGGTCAGGTCCCTACACTTCTCTAGATAGACACTCTCCGGCGGTAGGTTTAAGACAATCGTCATCCCACATGCCGTGGCCCCGAAACAGTCACGAGGCCGATTCGGAAATCGGAGGCCGCCTCCCCAAAGCAGGATTCTCCAGACAGGCTTGCACAAACGACATCCCGCCTGCCGCGCTTTGAATCGTACCACTAGGCCGACTTGTAGACTGAAGTCCGTCCCGTCGGAGAGGAAAGAGTTCTACTCAGGTTATATCATCCCGTCGAGACTTCTACCCTGAAAGAGACCACAAGATGAGAGATGATATAAAGTGATAATGGAGGAGAAATTGAGGGACAGGAAATTTGGAGGATGTAATTAACCTAACCAGCATTCACCTAGCTACCCGGGAAAACCTCCGACAAAACCCATGGGTCAGTAGGTCAGCCACAGGAATCGAATCCGGGCCTTCCGAATGCAGGCCACAGACGAAACCACCTGAGCCATCCCGCTCATTTATGTACGAGTAATAACAGAAGTAGACAGAAGCTCCTTAAATGTATTCCTTAAACACATATCCAAAGTTTCATAATAAGTTTAAGTGGGCTTTAAACTAAATTTTATAAACGTGGCCGGCTCACCTCCTCTATCTAGAACAGTTCATGTGTCACCAGCCTGACGCATAACTCCTTTATTTAATTAAAAAAAGGAGACGCTAATGGAGAGGGTAAATCTCCATTAGTTACTCTTCGGTAGCTGTCACCGAAATTATACCCATTCTAATTGGACTTTGTTTTTCTAGCACTTTCTTAAAATAGATGATATTTAAGTTCAAGAGACCTAATCCAAAATTTTCAAGAAAATTACCCACGAAAAGTAACCTTTTACGTGCAAAATTGCATAAATATCATTTTTATTATCTCAAAAAATATTTTAACTTATTGGTTAAGAGATAGACAAAAGCCTAACTACACAAAAACAGATGTGAATTGCGAGGAAACCTAACAATCATATTAGATTACTAGCTGACCTGGCGAACTTCGTAACGCCAATAGAAGTTTTCTGAACTTATTTATATTAAACTAAGTTCGGATTAGTTAGTTATTTCTTCTGCAATTGGTGGTAAACTTTAAATACAACACTGTTGGAATTAAGTTAATCAATTTAAAGCTTTCTGATAAAGAATATATTTTGTCTTTGTGTGTGTGTGTGTGTGTGTGTGTGTGTGTGTGTGTGTGTGTGTGTAAATATATAAACATGACGCATGAACACGTGACATATAATTGTCCATGAGAGAAACAGGGAAACTCCAAGTTGGGTCCAAACTTCCAACGACTGCCCTTGCGATTTATTTATGGCCATCGCAAAGGTCAAATACACGAGAAACTGAAGACGCTAAACAGGTAAATCCGTTGGAATCATCGGAATAGGCGAGATGAAGAAAGTTCTCCATTGTACTTTCCCTTGATGATTGTTGCCTCGATGATGTTATTCAATAGCTTTTTCACAGTCTCATTCCATTGCACAGTCGCAGTTGGTTAATGTTACGCAGCATGATCACAACTATTTTACTTTTACTTTTAAATTGTGAGGCGGGAGTCCAGGCAATTCTAATGGATTTAAAAACTCTGTAGAATAGTTGACTACGTAATTCTGGTTTATAACTATGTCAACTGATTTGTACGAAAACAACATCTCCGGAAGAAAATTCTGTGTGGTCGCATTAACACCATCAATATCTGTATTTTTACGCCAATATCGCTCGTTCACTCAACCAATTATGGTTAGTGTACTGTTGCGTTATGTCCAGTAAAACACGCTGAATAAACTGCGCTTTCGAGGCTGTGAAGTGACAGCAATCTCTGGGTAATATTAGTAATAAGTCGCGGCATCAATGGCAACTTTATGTCGTAAACGAGTGAAATACGTATCTTTGAAGACTTTGGCAAGGAGTGGAACATCTTTGTAGTTTGTAATGCCTTTGTTTGTCGAAAATAAAGAAGGTGTATGTTCCGTAAAGTTTGCGCGTGTACTTGTATATGAAGTTAATAACGCGGTCCATTATCACTCCAGGATTTTTTCTCACCTTTTAAACCTTCCTTGGAGTTATAAACCAAAATTAGGCAAATCGGTTCAGCCGTTCTAGAGTTTTTGTGAGACTAACAAACGTCAATATATATAACAATAGAAATATATATCTATATAGAGAGAGGGAGAGCGAGAGAGAGTGTGTGTGTGTGGGTGTGGGTGTGTGTGTGTGTGGGTGTGTGTGTGTGTGAGGGTGTGAGTGTGTGTGTGTGTATGTGTGTGTGTGTGTGTGTGTGTGTGTGTGTGTGTGTGTGTGTGTGTGTGTGTGTGTGTGTGTGTGTGTGTGTGTGTTATTAACCACTTGCGAGATATGATTGTTTTTGGCTTCGATATCCCAATACTTTACACTTTTGAAGCGCTATATCACTGTTCATGTGTTTTAGGTAAGTTTCGAGTTTCAAGTGACGTGAATTTTATTAACTATCGTTTTGTCCCTCTTGTTCCTGCAACAAAGTGTGCAATGAAATCATCTTTTGTCACTTTTATTTCGATTAGCATGATGTGGGTAGTAAAATAAGCGTTTGAGAGTGTAAGTAAAATGAACAAAAATGAATAACAGTGAATAAGGTAAATCAGTGAATGTAATCCATTGTAAAGAGTCAATGTAAAGAATCAGTCACTGCCCATAAAACAGAGCAACTTGTGGGTTAAGTAAGGGAAATGCTTGTATGTAAGTGATTAGTGTTGATGTACAATCCTCTTGCTCTCCAGTTAACAGCTGTGGATTTTATTTACGGGGTAGCTCGAAGGACAAAGTGTACAAATTGGGAGAACTCAAGGGAAACGAAGGAAATGAAATCAAAAAGACCGCAGCTGCCCCAGCTAAATCGTATTAACCGAAATGTGCTTATCTACTCGATACAATACCTGTTTGGCTTGGGGGAGGGCGACACTTTCTGCATTTGCCACACTGCTTTACGAACAGAAATTGAGCACAAGCGTTTCCAGGAATCTTATTATACACCTACGTTTATCGTTCTGAGAATGTGGAGGAGCACTTAAGCATTTAAAGCCCCAGATTGTACTTCTGGAAACGTCAAGGAGGAAGGGGTGAAGTGAAGGACGCAAGTAAGGATGGCAGGCTTAACATTTTCAGATCTTACATCCTGGCGTCGGTTCGACCCCACACAAGGCTGCCTCTACCCATGGAGAGGTCCCTCCAGGCCCGTCCCACTCCGAAACGCCAGGTTAGTTCCAAAATAGAAACTCTGCCGCCACGTGCCTCCTCCACTGTCCACTCGCCTGACCCTCGACCCTGATGCATGATGAGGAAGTGAAATGCCAGAAACCCTCCAAAAAAGCCAAGGGCGGAGTGGTGGGACCAACGGGCCACCCCCGAATGCGAGTCTCACATTACCGCACAACCATTTTGCTCCGTTATACATCAATAGTAGGTACTGAGAATTTTCCTGGACAAATCACTCATTAGTCACCAACCCATGTCAGTTTGAACCAATCACGGTCACATGTTACCTAAATGCTACATGAACTTGTATGGCCGGAAAACACATTTGCTCCCCTTTATCTTCTATGGTTATAACTGGTGTTTTAACTTAAGAGACAACTCGTTGCCTGTAGGTCGTTTAACAGTGGTTGCTTTCTTTTATTTTATAACCATTTATAACAAAAATTCACTCACCAGTACTCCCGTGTGCATATTTCCACCATCAGTGGAAGGTAGGAAAGGATTCTAATTATAGAAAATTTCCTCTGCCCTAGGCGAGAATCGAAACCATCTCTGGAATGAGTGGCCAAAACTCTCACCAATTGAACATGGATACAGTACAATAACACAAGATTTCAAATTTCTAAGCTAAATAAGAGAGAAAATCCTTTCCTGAATAACATAGGTTATCGTGTCACAATATTATAACAGTAAACATTAAATTCAATTAAGTATTCGATATTCAAATTTTAACATTTTGTTCAGGAAATAATTTTAGGAGTATGATTCCTGGTTTCATTTTTTAGATAATTCTCAATGTGGAATTTTCAAAAGATAAATTATACATGTGATATTGTTAATTTTTGTACATTATTGGCATAACACTTTTATTATTCAATTTATACTGAACAGAGAATGCAGAAATTAGGTTTACAAGCTTTACAAGCCATCGGTATAATATCTCGGTCTGTGAAGGGTTTAAGCAGACTCTGATAATCTAAAGATGCCTTAATATCTGATGGCATTTTCTACATACAAAAGCTATCTACTTTGTTTTAATCGAGATACACATTTGTAGTAATTGATTTATTACATATTTCCTTGTAGGTATAAGGCGAATGGTAATACAGTACGCTTTAAGCGATAGTAACAGCTTTTAAGAGCTGGCGCTATGTGATGACTGTGAAAGACTAGGCAAAAGTATAAAGACCTCCTATTTGCAAAAATTATAAATATTAAAAATTAAAAGCAATAAGAAACAATATATCGGAAATACTTAAATGTACAAAGAATGCATCTGAAATAAGTTGTATGGCTTACTAAGATATGCATGGACTTTCTTCATTACTATTATTATTATTATTATTATTATTATTATTATTATTATTATTATTATTATTATTATTATTATTATTATTATTATTATTATTATTATTATTATTATTATTATTATTATTATTATTATTATTATTATTATTATTATTATTATTATTATTATTATTATTATTATTATTATTATTATTATTATTATTATTATTATTATTATTATTATTATTATTATTATTATTATTATTATTATTATTATTATTATTATTATTATTATTATTATTATTATTATTATTATTATTATTATTATTATTATTATTATTATTATTATTATTATTATTATTATTATTATTATTAATTTTATTACTGGTCCCTTACAAAGCTAGAAAAATATAACTTATTGGACTTTTCCTCTGAACTTCATTTGTTGCTTTGTTTAGGAACTACACAAACAAAAGTTGAATATAGGAACTTTTAGGTTATGTTTGACAGATATGTAAACTCACTATATTCTTTCCGCATGCTGGCTCTAACTAATGGTGTTATGTTGCGGTCTACAACACGTTATTGTTCACAGTTCATGCTTGACGCTTTACACAGTGAATTATCATGCGTCTGTAATTTATGCATCATCGGCAGCCTTTTCACTTGCTGCTCATATTATTTAATATGGGTACATGACAAAACAATGCAAACCGCATCTAGTTTGTGAACATTAATTTTTTTCCTACTTCAGAATGCTTTTCAATGAATCACAGCGAGTGCATCAGTTGCCGCATTTAGAATGATGTGAAAGGCCTATCCATTGCAACTGGAAATCACCTACATGATTAATGATTTACTGCCAATGAAACAAAAGTATATAGACTGGGTAGTCCAAAAGTGATGCAAAATAGTTTGGAAATTTTATTATAAGCAGTGCTATTGTATGGACATATTATTTTCTAATTTTTAGCGTTTCTTTAAAAGATTGGGTGAAAATGGTGAAATAGCTGCCCATTTTCTCTACTCAAACACTAGTTGCTTTACAAATAACTAATACGAAAGCCAATTTCCTCGTATCATAATATACAGCTAGGTAGATCTTGATACGTTTACTACTGAAAACGTTTACAGCAATATTCTACTACTTTTTAGTGTTTTAAGAAAAATACTTGGAAATATATAGGCGCTTAGTTAAGAGCGTCATTGCCCTACAAAGTGGATGATGAAAATAGCACTTGGACAAAATGGCAGAATGCGCGCTCTATCTCGGACAACGTTGCTAAATGATTAGTAATTACTTTAGTGGTTTAACAGATTTATCTTTGTTAGTATTCTTTAATTCTGCTTTAAATGTACGAAAAATTACAACAAAAACAATAAGTATTTCAGAAATGAGTTCCACGTTCCTTTTTGTACAGTTTAAACTACATGTAAGTATATATATTTAGTACTAAGCCTTTCGATTATATAGAGCAATATAAAAAATCTTCAATGATAGTTACAGCAAGTTCAGTATATCCATTTTATTACTCTTGCCTCTACCACAGAATTAAAAATGCATTTTAGTCAAAACCAATAGAGATAATTTTAAGAAAAATTTTTTTGTATTGTATTCGATTGACCTCTTTAAAAGCCTTCACCTCAAGTTCAAAATATGTTTCCTGACTTTACACGCATGCACATGTGTCCTTCCATTTGGATTATTTTATAAAATTATATTTTTTATTCTCAAAGTTTACACTATCACTGAAATATGGCTATATAATTTTAGAGCCTAGTATAATACTTCCTCGCTTAGTTCTATACAAAAAATAAATGTTGTTTTTTTCTTTGGGTTTTGTTTCTGAGAAGGTTTTGGTTTATATCTTATCTGATGGCAGAAGAAGCAGTTTCGCTCACTTATTAAGTTAACTTCGAAAATCTTCATCTTCTTCTTCTTCTTCTTCTTCTTCTTCTTCTTCTTCTTCTTCTTCTTCTTCTTCTTCTTCTTCTTCTTCTTCTCTTCTTCTTCTTCTTCTTCTTCTTCTTCTTCTTCTTCTTCTTCTTCTTCTTCTTTCTTTCTTCTTCTTCTTCTTCTTCTTCTTCTTCTTCTTCTTCTTCTTCTTCTTCTTCTTCTTCTTCTTCTTCTTCTTCTTCTTCTTCTTCTTCTTCTTCTTCTTCTTCTTCTTCTTCTTCTTCTTCTTCTTCTTCTTCTTCTTCTTCTTCTTCTCTCTTCTTCTTCTTCTTCTTCTTCTTCTTCTTCTCTTCTTCTTCTTCTTCTCTTCTTCTTCTTCTTCTTCTTCTCTTCTTCTTCTTCTTCTTCTTCTTCTTCTCTTCTTCTTCTTCTTCTTCTTCTTCTTCTTCTTCTTCTTCTTCTTCTTCTTCTTCTTCTTCTTCTTCTTCTTCTTCTTCTTCTTCTTCTTCTTCTTCTTCTTCTTCTTTCTTCTTCTTCTTCTTCTTCTTCTTCTTCTTCTTCTTCTTCTTCTTCTTCTTCTTCTTCTTCTTCTTCTTCTTCTTCTTCTTCTTCTTCTTCTTCTTCTTCTTCTTCTTCTTCTTCTTCTTCTTCTTCTTCTTCTTCTTCTTCTTCTTCTTCTTCTTCTTCTTCTTCTTCTTCTTCTTCTTCTTCTTCTTCTTCTTCTTCTTCTTCTTCTTCTTCTTCCTGTTCTCTCTCCTTCCCTATGTCTCTTTCTTTAATGATTTTCAATATATTATTCATCATTCATTTAATTTACAAATTAATAACAGTTTTGAATTTTCTCCAGGTAGCGTAGTGGTTAGACTGCTAGCCTATTACTAAGGCAGACCGATTTCTATTCCAAGGGTCCGTCTCGGATTGTGTTGAACAAAGCAGCATCTGAACGGGTTTCCTCGGGGTCCTTCGGTTTCCTTCATCAATTGCACTGTCATCGGCTTTCCTTTCTTCCATTTCGCTCTCATTTCCTTGACTGGTATCTGAACCCAGCGCCCACTTTATGTCCTAGGGGGCTGTAATTCCTCCCTAAAAGGAGGATAAATAGAGAAATATCTCTCGAATGGGAATTTCGTGGTTCGTGTTTTTTTACTGGTTGTACAAGAGAACAATATCTAAGACACCTCATATTGAGCAGCTTTTAAAAAGATTTAACTATCAGTTAAGCGTAGTGCAAAACCACATACATGTAATAAAACAATGTCTGCGGATGCCTTACCTTTGTTAGCATTATGCAGATAAAGTAACAGCGTTTGTAGGAATAGTTTAAGAATGGTCAGAGGAAGTCAGTTGTTTTTATCACTTGTGTAAGTAGATAAGATTAAAGTGTAGAGTAATTAATTTTGTTTGATACCGATGTGCCTCAGTAGTATCTGTTTTAGTAGGACTGGTTGTATCCATTAAAGTAGAGGGCAGAGGTACGTGGTACATGCATGTTTTATCCAGCAGGTATAGGGGACGAGTGTTAATGGCATATTTAAGAGGCAACCCCTGAGTAATGTCTGTTGGCAGTGAGTAAAACAAACAGAGCAAAGGCCATTCTTTGGAATCGAATGTGATCTCGAACGCAGCACGTGTGTAACTGCAACACGCCAAGCACGCAGGCAGGAGATGGGCTGAGCCAGGACTCAAAGCCGTCCAATCAATAACAAGCTCTCCGCGTGTGTATGGCTTCTGGAATTCCGAAACCCGGAGCTGTGAGAGGAGAGGAGACTCACTCCCTCCCCCCTCTGGGGGAAAAAAATTCTATGGAAGCTGCGCTTCGCCCCCTAAAATCCCCGAATTTGGTGTTCCGGAACTTCAATATATATCCAAGGCTGGGGTCTCCTCGGAATGAATGTAGCGTTCGTCACTATAATTGAAAAGAGGGGACGGATGTATGCAGGGGAAAAAGCTACCACATCCGTCTGTCTTGATGTTATAAGACGAATATCTCTTGCAATGATTGCTTTGCCTTACCTTTAGTGTAATATTATGCAGATAAGTGAAAATGAAATCTACAGCCTGTATTCTACTGTGGCACTTAGTTATTATTGTCCCGTTGCGTTCAACCTTCTCAATATATCTTAAATTTGATTAAAATCTGAAATAATGGCACTTTACTTCTAAAACCTAGTTTTAACAAAATTAAGCTTAAAATTTATTAATGTGGTATTATTACATTAGTCCCCAAAAAATCCAAAAATATTTTATAAATTTTCGTAAGGGTAGTTGCATTTCAGTACTGGAATCCTATAATAATGCAGAGAAAACAAAATAATTAATATTATATCTCACAGAAATAAGCGGAAGTGTGAAATACAAAAACATTACATTTTTTTCCTTTTATATCTTGAACGTTTAGATTTCCATACGCACGCATGGCCTTTAGTTCCTTAAAATGTATTTTTAAAAACCTTTGTCATATGTTTGTGAATTTTTTATTTATCCAGATTTATTGAACCCTATTTTACACAGTGGTATATTAGGGTTAGGGTTGATACATAAAAATATACAATTTTAACAAAAATATTTTAAATACTAGAGGAAGAAATTATGTTTTAATCTGATGCATATTAATTTAAACTGTTTCAAACGTTTAAACACTGAGTTTATAAACATAATTAAGTACTTATACTGTTGTGGCTTCATTAGCAAAGATGTGAGCGGAGCAGAAAATTCAGTTCCTAGAGAGTCTAGCTTGAATATTAAGTCTTGTCTTTCTCTCCAGAAAATGGGACAAACAGAAAATTAATGTTTGTGAATTAAAAATATAGCTATAGTGAATTATATAGGCAGTGTTGGTGAAGTTTTCGTCCTGCCCCGTGGCGTAGTGGGCTAAGGCGTCCTGCTTTGGGTCCCTGCCAAGGAATGGATTGATCCCATCTCTAGGGGGGGGATGCTGATTTTAGGTCCTGGGTATAGGACCGGTGCCCACTCAGCATCCTGAGGAAAGTGAGTACTTGCACTATATAGCAGTTCTGGTTGGGTAAGCCACTTTCCGGCCGGGGATGTCGAGATGCTGACCACATTTCTACCCCTATCGGTTGAATGATCGTTCACCTCTACTTTGAGTATGTGGGCGTGAGGCCACCAGTTGGGTTGGCCAGCCTTGGCCCACAAGGGCTGTTGCGCCATGGGTTGGTTTTCGGTTTTTTGTTCAAGTTTTCGTTAGAGATTCCTAAATCGTAACACATCATTTTCATCATTTTCACCACACACTTAAAGTACTGAAGACTTAAGGAATTGCGCTGTGTTCTGCAACAACTACTGTAAACATAAAACATATTTTCGTTAACAAGGCTCTTAATTCTCGGAAACATATCAGTGCTTATGATATAATGGAATTTCCACCCCGAAGTAGTTCCTTCACATGCCAGTAAATCTACTATATGGGACTAATCTAAAAATCATTGGTTCAAATTTGCGTCTGAGCTATAAGCAACCCAGGCTAAGTCTACTTTACATTGTCAGTGTTAAGGATACTCCGCTTTAAAGTTTCTGATGGCAACGACCTTCAATTCGGTTGTATATTTATAGCACAGATTTTTGAAAAATTATAATTACCAATAGCAGGGAATTAATTTTTGCTGTTCTACGCATCTGCACTTCATAATTAAAATTAGAGAAAATTAAATTGACTAAACTGTGAAATGCTTCACTTGATGAAAAGGTTGATCCTTATAGCATAAAGTAATTATAAGTAAGAAACAAATAAATTGTAATCAGTTTCGACCGGATAGTAAGCTATTTAATATACCCGCAAGATTTTTTCTGGGATATACTGGTGGTTCATTATAATCAAGCATTACATTTTGTGTATTATTAAATAAACTGGAGTTCACGGATCGAGTTATCTCCGAGCTCTGAATATCGGGAAGCGCCAGGTTTGATTTCATCCTTAGGTTTTTCGTAGCTGTTTTGGTGTATAGTTGAAAGCTGATTTGGTGTTTCTCCTCAGTCATTTCCTTTCCTTCATTTCCCTTTCATTCCATTTCAGTTACAAGTTTTAGGAGCAATTGAAGGTTTCGGGGGGCGAGTCGATGCCGGAAAGATGTCTTGGATCCCTCACCAAGGAAAGGGTTTTTCTCTATAAACATAAGAGGGCTACCTGGTTGCAATGGTCGTTCATCGCCCTCTTTTAGAGCACATCTGCTCATCTCTGACTTGCCTATCTATGGCATGTAGCATGTGGTTCGTTCTCTTAATTCATCTCCATGAAGACAGTGTTGGTAGTTACAGTTATATCCCCCACTTCATCGCCATTAAGCTGAGAAGACAATCTTCTCCCTGTCTGGGACAGGGGTATCATGAGGCGCCCGGTATTACTCTAGGATGACGTTATCCGTGAACCCGATTGGTTACCGCTGACTGCAACGCCGGCATAACACAGTGGAAAAAGAATGTTGCTCGTAGAGCATAAGTGACCCCATTCATCACATAACTCATTACTAAACAACGCTTTTATTTTTTTTAGATTCAGCCGCTATTAATATCTTAAAATAATAAATCTAAAAATTTACTTAGTCTCAATGAAGGTCTTTGAGGTCTCTTCGTCCAGGTCTCTTCATCCATTTTCAAGTATAGTGAACAAAGTATATTTTAAAGTCGCAGAGTGTAAGAAAACAAATGAATGAAAAGACAAGTTTTAACATCTCCTGGACTGTTTGTACACATCCCCAGAATTCAAATATTGCGATTCTGAACTTAAATATTTGAAAGGAAAAATCTGCATTGGTACCCTATTTGTAAAATGTTTAAGGATGAATTTTTGGATAAAATTGAAAAAATGAGACCTTTATCTTTAAATCTTGCAAAAATAGAATTTTTTTCTATTTGAGCGATTCTGAAGTAATGGAAGAGCATTTAGACAGTATTAATAAGTATAATATAAGATATGTAATAGGATAACAAAATTCTTAAAGCTGCAAAGTTCAAAGTCAAGTATTTTTTCAAATACAAACAAGTATGGATTGAAAGTTTATTAACAGAATTAACTCAGATTGAGCAAGCAAAGGAAAACAGCAGCCTTCCAAATTTAAATAATTAACTAAATAAGCTTGACTGAACGAAAAAGACCTCATCATCGGTCTTTACCATGGCATTTTCTACCCATTTTTGGTTTTGTTACGTAAGGTAAGTAGAGGAGGTGCTGTATTCAATTTGGATATTTCAGCAAAGATACACGTTTTAATGGACATTAATTGTTATTTAACACCAGCCATATGTAGGCCAAAGTTTGGAAAGGTAGAGTCTGACTGAACTAATACTTCCAGAATTTAAAACAAAAATATTTTAGAAGAAAAAGGAAGGTGTGAGTATGTACACCTATGTATGTGTGCGAATTCCAAAACGTAAAGTCGGTTAAATACGAAATAGTAGCTCATGGACCGGCAGTAAATGGTTGTAAAATTGATCAAAGGGAGGTCATGGCCACTACATGGGTTGGAGCCACTTTGTACACTGTGGCCCAGTGTCGCATTTCGCGCCAAGTTTGTGATGACCTCTTTAGTTGTACGTTTAAGCTCCGAAGAGCGACCCTGTAGCATCGGACCTCCCCGCTATGTTGTCATGTCAGCCATTCTTATATACTACATAAAATGTCCACTTTGTGTCCGCGAGAGTTTATATATTCGTTTCCTATAAATTAAATCCTACATAGTTTTAGAGAGTTTTACATTTTATAATAACACTAATGCTTTTGAATCGTTTTATAGTACTTTCACATTCTAGAGCTATTTGTATAAGGAGTTCAAAGTCAAGTATTTTACAAATACAGACAAGTATGGATTGAAAGTTTATTAACAGAATTAACTCAGATTGAGCTAGCGAGGAAAACAGCAGCCTTCCAAATTTAAATAATTAACTAAATAAGCTTGACTGAAAGAAAAAGACCTCATCATCGGTCTTTAACATGGCATTCTCTTCCCTTTTTTGTTTTGTTACGTAAGGTAAGTAGAGGAGGTGCTGTATTCAATTTCGATATTTCAGCAAAGATACACGTTTTAATGGACATTAATTGATCTTTAACACCAGCCATATGTAGGCCAAAGTTTGGAAAGGTAGAGTCTGACTGAAATAATACTTCCAGAATTTAAAACAAAAATATTTTAGAAGAAAAATGAAGGTGTGAGTATGCACACCTATGTATGTGTGCGAATTCCAAAACATAAAGTTGGTTAAATACGAAATAGTAATTCATGGATCGGCAGTAACTGGTTGTAAAATTGATCAAAGGGAGGTCATGGCCACTACATGGGTTGGAGCCACTTTGTACACTGTGGCCCAGTGTCGCATTTCGCGCCAATTCTGTGATGACATCTTTAGTTGTCAGTTTAAGCTCCGAAGAGCGACCCTGTAGCATCGGACCTCCCCGCTATGTTGTCATGCCAGCCGTTCTTATATACTACATAAAATGTCCACTTTGTGTCTGCGAGAGTTTATATATTCGTTTCCTATAAATTAAATCCTACATAGTGTTTAGAGAATTTTACATTTTATAATAACACTTATGATTTTAAAACGTTTTATAGTATTTTCACATTCTAGAGCTATTTGTATTAGGAGTTCAAAGTCAAGTATTTTACAAATACAAACAAGTATGGATTGAAAGTTTATTAACAGAATTAACTCAGATTGAGCTAGCGAGGAAAACAGCAGCCTTCCAAATTTAAATAATTAACTAAATAAGCTTGACTGAAAGAAAAAGACCTCATCATCGGTCTTTAACATGGCATTTTCTACTCATTTTTTGTTTTGTTACGTAAGGTAAGTAGAGGAGGTGCTGTATTCAATTTCGATATTTCAGCAAAGATACACGTTTTAATGGACATTAATTGTTCTTTAACACCAGCCATATGTAGGCCAAAGTTTGGAAAGGTAGAGTCTGACTGAAATAATACTTCCAGAATTTCAAACAAAAATATTTTAGAAGAAAAAGTAAGGTGTGAGTATGTACACTTATGTATGTGTGGGAATTCCAAAACGTAAACTCGGTTAAATACCAAATAGTAATTCATGGATCGGTAGTAAATGGTTGTAACATTGATCAAAAGGGAGGTCATGGTCACTACATGAGTTGATGCCACTTTGTACAGTGTGGCCCAGTGTCACACTTCGCGCCAAGTTTGCATTAGTTTCTGTAGCTGTCAGTATAAGCTCCGAATACATGTGTGTCTGTGTGTATGCATGCATGTACATTCAACTGGCTAGGTCATATCGGACGATGAAGTAATTGGATAAAATGGTGTTCAAATGAGTCCAACGTGCAGAGCTTAGGGTTACCCGACATTCATCTTCTAGGACAAGGGAAAACTTCTGAAGAAAACCTTATCCAGATATTTCGCCCTAACTGAGATTCACACTTTTTTATTTTTATTTGAAAAATGTTTATCTATGTATATACCTAAATATACCAGGTGAGTCATTTGCCCCTATTTATTTTTGAATTTATGCAACGTGCTAAGCGACATATGTGACTTAGGTCTTTCTTGAATGCAGATGGATGATTTGCAGAGCAGTTTATAGAGAAAGAGTAGATAACTCAGTGCATAAGTGTAGCGTGGGACAGAAAGCAATCACTATGTATGTCGATTACAAAAACATAATACCCAGACACAGGGCTCCATTAGCAATTTTAGGTGAGTTTATAAACTTTTATTTATTAGCGTACATTCACACACACAAAACACACACACACACACACACACACACATACACAGACACACACTTTCAAACACGCCCCTGAAGGAATAGCCTATCACATGCATCAGTTAACAATCCCTTTCGAACACAAAATGACAGATCTACACAGTGGGACCAATTGAATTAAAATCTTCATCCAACACGTGGTTTCGTTGTACAGCCATAGCAAAAAGTGCTAAGAACTAGGTAGATTGTTTTCGCTTCTGTCACAAATTACGGCAGTTTTTAGCTCATTCAGTAATTGTAATGGCAAATGCAGTTCTTTTATTTCCGTTAAAACTACCAAAACGAGCTCAAAACACTCCATAAAGCTGTAAAGGGCGTGTAAAGATCTGCAGTGGGAGTATGAGAACTGCGGTTACATATTCGTAGAAAAACCTCAGCTCGCAAGGTAATGTTGGCTCAATGGTATTATCCCGGTTATATGACCACTCGGCCACTACAAGTTGCATTCAAATCTTTCGTGTTCAGCTCATAAATTTGTTTACCCTTTGTTTTACCTCTCGTGTCCTATAATTTGATATTATAATACAAATAACGTTGTTATAACATTATACGTGTTTATAAAATATAATAATCACCATGTTTTTCACTGGCAGGTTAAATATGAATTTATAGTGGGTATTGCGCTTGACCCATTCAACCAAGTTTCAAACACCTCATAAACGCAAAGTGGCTTTAGGTACTTGCGCCTGCATCAATGTTTGACTTAAATGAACACTTCATTATCTAAGTAGGTTTTCAGCGTTTGAAACCTCTCAAATACTGTCAGCGATCGTCATTTTGAACATTTACTGTGTTGATGAAATCCACACTTTGACAATTTATATATTTGTTTAACCGAGAAGTTAACACGTTCACAACTCCTTTGTTAGAAGAAGTGAAACAAGATTTAAGCATGAAACATTGATGCCCGATTTCACCAACAGATGTTAAAGTCGACGTTAACAAATGTAACGTAACAATTGGCACAGCGCTAACACTAATGTTAAATTTCTTGCATTTCACCAACCTGTTTCCTGAAAATGTTAACGAACCTGTGTTAACGCCAAGAAACTTGTAAATATATCAGCTATAGAAGGCTATGAGTCGTATTATTTTCTGAACGTACTGTGATGCGCTTTTGTTTTCATTTTCGTCCGCACAAGCTGAAAAATGGCGGATGAACAAAATCATAACTAAAGCCGTGAGACAAATTTCTCATCGATGGAGAAAGAATTGTTAATTTAATTGGTGACTAAGGGTAAGGATATCGTGGAAAATAAGAGAATGGATGCGGTGAATGTGAAATAGAAAGATGTCACGGGGAAAATATTGGAAACGAATTTAATTCAAATGCATGTGTCACTACCACAAGCACAAAACAACATGTCAGTATTACGTAAATTTAAAACGAGGTGCAAAGGACAAGTGACTTAAACGTTTCAAGACGGGAGGTGGACAGTGTATTATTCACTGAATTATAAAATCGCAAAGATATTAATACTAGAAACAAAGGTGAGATCTGAAGACTCCTTTCGATGCATATTCTAACTCATTATTACTTAAATTTAAAACGAGGTGCGAAGAAGGACAACTGACTTGAACGTTTCAAGACGTCAGATGGACAGGTTATTAATACTTTAAGCAAAGGCGAGATCACTATATTCCTTTCGATGCATCTTCTAACCTCTCTTGTACTTCCGCAGTTACCTTCATAGCAACTTGTTTCGACAGTCTATACTTTTTTTTTTTTTTTTGCTTGTTCCAATTATACCCCGCCTTTATTGGCGGCCGTTCTTCTTTGGAACATACTGTAGGTGTTAACTCGTTATCTTTGGTATTTTTTTTAACAATTACATCACGCACACATTCACACTCTCATTCATACTTCCAGACTCTGGGGAAGATGGGGAATTATCTTGGTCGGAGAAAAATCCCCACCCCCACCGCCGGGAATCGAACCCGAGACCTCTAGTACGGTAGGCAGGTGCTCTACCGACTGAGCTACTGGGGCCAGCCTCCGTAATTTTTTTTTCTTCGGATAGCTCCTCAAAATCATTTCTCCTCATAGGCCGTACTCTATTACTAATGCCATTTAGACGCTCTTAAATATAGCAAATCGACATCAACAGCTGAGTTCATGCTCTCCATCTTCACTATTTACAATTGTTAAGGACTTAACATCAGAAATTTGGCTTGCTAGTTTAACAAGAGATCTAACACGAGTGTTACGCTAACACATGTTGGTGAAATGCAATTTTTGTTTTTAACTATTGCTAAACTCGTGTTAAGTCTTAACACTGTTGGTGAAATCGGGCATTAATGTTCCTAAAAATGAATGCTAACTACGCCATATGGTTTGCAACATCAGATAAGCTAAAGATTATAAATGGCCATAAAGCTAAATATAGTCCCTAATTATCGGATTGTCATTGTTGTGTCTTTGGTTCACAAGAAAATCATTAGCAACAATAAATAATTTTATTGTTTTGTTTTGCTTACTGTTTGTTTTGTTTATTGTTTGACAATAAAGACTATGAGAAAGGAAGGAAAAGAAAAACAATGTCACGTCGTTTCGAACCTAGCGTTGCAGCACCATATGCGCACAGCTAACCATCTCGACCAGCTGCCACGTATTCTATGTTGCTCGTTGGGAAGGCATTCGTTTATCACCTTGCTAGTATTTTATGCATGAAAAATCATAGTTCATTTAAGCTTTTCGCAACTTCTTCGTCCTCATTTAGGGCTGTCAGTATTAATGCTGGGTCGTAAATTACCGATTAGCAGGGCAGAGCTACAATAGCGTCCTTTGTGCTAAAAGGGTCAATGTTTTCACATTAGACTATAAACTGTGGGTTGTATAGATAAGAATAAATAGGAGCAGCTGACTCACCCGGTATATATGTTCCTTTTCCTTATTTAAGGCAAGGCTACACTCAAAATTCGCCGAAAATAATGAAAATCATGGAATTTTCTTTTTTGGTCATTTTTGGTAGCTTAGGGTGTGTAGTAATAGATGGCATGCTGCTTTTATCATTTGCACCATTTTAGGCCATCACGTGACAATTTAAAGAGACCTTTAACAATCATTAAGGATAACAATCATTAATTAATTTACTGAGACACATTCTTCTAACACTTCAGTACACAAAATGGTTCATGCGTTGAAGTTTTTCATTTAACTTGTTGAAACCTACAGGATAGGTCCATAATATGTAAATAAGAAGCTTTACATTCCCCTTATTTTTGTTAATGCTCATGTTTTGAAAATTATATGGTGTTAAGGAGTAAAATAGTTGTTATTTTCAAAATTGTGAGAGCTAACACATGGAAAATATTGTAGAACAAATGATACAAGAATATTTCAAAAAATAAGAATTTGGGTTTTTTAAAATTGCTGTGTACTGACCAAAAACAAAAATTCAACTTAAACGCTCAAATCTTTTTATGTGTAAAACATATTTTATTTAGCCAGTAATTTTTAGAAAATTTTCACAATGAATAATTAATACTTAATGAATTATTTGGTGAAGCAACATGAAAATTTGCACACAAATTTAGAATGGTGCTCCAATTATGTGGCTAAATTTTCATAATGATGGATATATTATAGTTGGAATTTTCAGTGTAGCCTTGTCTTAAGAGCTTTTTTATTTTTCAGTTTGTTTTACTGTCCGTTTTCTATAGCTTCACACATATACAATATACACATAAACACCCATACCCAAGGCGGGACTCGAACCCGCGGCCCTCTACGCGGTGGAACGCAAGAGACATACGCTCAAGGGACAATGGCTATGAGGGCGGCACAATGCAGACCTCTTGAACATGAGGCAGACACGCCACCATCTACGCTGCAGAGGCGGACAAACTATATTTATTAAGGCTGTTAATGAAAAAAACATTAATTTATATAATAACTGTTGTTGACCAATATAGTAAATAAATATATACATAGATAAATGAATATGTAAATAAATAATGTACGCTTTTAAATCCAATACTTTTACGTTTGTGTGTTGCTTTGCATTGGTTGGTTCACTTAATGCATGCCAAAAAGACGTCAGTCATTTAATTCTGCTCCTATAGCATTTACTTAAGTAGCCAGCTGATAGATGGCATTAGTTGCCCAATAGCTTTCCCCTGCTCTTTGTTTCGCTATGCAGTTTTGGTGGATAGTGGTGTTTTGCGAGCATGGACTACTGGTTGTTCTTTCAGTGTTTAGTTTTGGTGGATAGTGGTGTTTTGGGAGCATGGACTACTGGTTGTTCTTTCAGTGTTTAGTTTTGGTGGATAGTGGTGTTTTGCGAGCATGGACTACTGGTTGTTCTTTCAGTGTTTAGTTTTGGTGGATAGTGGTGTTTTGCGAGCATGGACTACTGGTTGTTCTTTCAGTGTTTAGTTTTGGTGGATAGTGGTGTTTTGCGAGCATGGACTACTGGTTGTTCTTTCAGTGTTTAGTTTTGGTGGATAGTGGTGTTTTGCGAGCATGGACTACTGGTTGTTCTTTCAGTGTTTAGTTTTGGTGGATAGTGGTGTTTTGCGAGCATGGACTACTGGTTGTTCTTTCAGTGTTTTTACAGCCATGTTAATGTTCGACAGGTCAACCTATGTAGTCGCCTTCTTTCACAAAATACCTAGATAGCTTCCTATAGTTGCATAGTCGTCTTCCTGTATAACCTATTCGTATTTCCATTTTGTTTCCTTAGGGGGAACCATGGCTTGTGATACTGAACATCCAATCCGATATTTATCTCGAAACATAGAAAAACCAGGAAAGAAACTTAGTTGGTCGGTAAAGCTGATTTGAAATTCCTACATCCTGGATGCGAACCACAGCGCAATCATCTGGGCCATCTGTATCTACCTCCCTCTCTCACTTTCAGTAAATATCGATTTTATTGTTTAAAGTTTTATAGAACATTTTCGTTCTTTATAAACAAATAAACAAAATCACTTTTGTTGTTTAAAGTTTTAGCGAGCATTTCCGTAGTTTATCAACAAAGAATGATTAAATAGGGGGGAAACATGCCAAAAGGCGGCAATACGATGTCTAACCTCGAAAACAAGAGAGGCTGAAATCTTATAATAAAAAAAATTACACTGTCTTATTGCAAGACACCTTCGTTCAGGTGTCGCATTTATGTTCTTAAAAACCAATTAATTTAAATAAAGAAGATTAATGCTTCCTTACACTGGTATTTAACTTCTTATATATAGCTGGTGCCAATTTCATGTTCTAATCAACTCCCATCTTGAATAAAATGAAAATGCAGCTCCACAAAATAGACAATGATTGGATTCCCAGTAGCGGCGTGGTGATTTTTTGTGGCTGGAAGGCTGGTTCAGGGTGCATTCAGCATCGTTTGGTTTCTGACAGACCAAGTGAGGAGTTACTTGATTCAGAAGTGGCGGCTCCTGGTTGCGAAGGGTCAATGACACGTCCCACCCTCCACTACTGCATCCCACTTAAAACGCATGTCGTGATCAGAGGTGGGGACGCCTGAAATGATGACATCCAGCCCCCAATGTAAATCAAATAATATTTATTTGGGAATAGATGATGCTCCTAATATCGATGTCATTAAAATGACTTATTCCTATCTGTGTTTGTGGGTAACTAGGGTTTAATTTATCAGGCTGCACGAAGTATGTTTAATATCGATATTCTTGAGTATATCTCTTTATGCTAACGGACAAGCTGGATATCATCCATCATCTCGTCAGGAAACATCTGAGGTTTCAAGTGCCTGAATGAAGACATGCTCTGACTGTCTAGCGAATAGTGTCGGATTCCCGAAAAATGACCTCTTAAGGCACTACAGTCCAACGACTAAAGGGAAGTCGCTAACACTACAACGTTCCTAGAATTGCCCTAATAAAGCAATCACCCGTATACTGCATTCTGTGTCAACCCCTAGGGGTCTGCTCGGGATGAGCAGTTCCGAGGAGGGTTGTGTGCGGAGCTATCAATTGCTGGGCACTGACCAACCGGCTGAAAACAAATAAATAGCGTTATTGCCCGTTGTAGCAGCCAAAAATTTATCGGGAAATAACCAGAAACTTCTGAAAACTTCTGAAAGTTTCCATTCTCCCTTACTCCAGAACACTAGAACTCCACGGAAAAGCCCCAACGGCCATTTAAGCCAGTGTATTCACGAGTGTGCCAGCGAGTGAGTTTCAGAACCAATATTAAGCTTTTTTAAATTTACGCCCTCGAACGTTAAGTCATGTCTGACGATAAATGAAATGGATGATATGTACTCAAATGAGTCCAGGGTCCATAGAGCCCATATTCCCGACATTCATCTTTCTCGATATCGGAAAAAACCGGAAAAATCTTTATCCAGATAACTCACTCTGACCGAGATTCGAACTCGGGCCTGTTAAATGCAAGGCAGACACACAACCACCTACGCTACAGAGACGGGGATACTACGAGTGCTTTTGTGACACAGCTGGAGTAGCTACTGGAGGCGACTAGTGTTCAGCTAAACAGGAGTGGACCTTCTGTTTCGTGCGTATTTTATTACGCTACTATGTTGAAAAGAAAAGTGAAGCGAATGGGAAAATTTGAACAAAATCACATGAATAAATCGACAGTGAGAACTAAGTGAATGACAGTGAAAACTGAACAAAATGCAAAATATAACTGAAAAATGTGTTTGATAATATACTGATCGAGATGCGTCCATAGCAGAGCGTTAAATTTGCATCCGAGAGGTGCCTGGTTCCAACCCTGGTGACCACCCACTCTGAGTGTGCGTATTTCTTTGGCTTTTCTATTTGGTAAGGAGAATGCTGAAGTGGTTACCTGTAGCACGGCACCCCTTTGCATTATCTCTTTCAGTTTATTAAAGACTCAGGTGCTGTGTGTTGGTCGATGGCGGAAAAATGGCGCGTTCTTTAGCATTACAACTTCTCGGCTCTGCCAGAGGTGGCATATGAGGCTCCACTACTAAGTCAAGCTTTTCCCGTTTCCTGCTGGAGGGGATTTTCTGAGTCACCCTCCGGCGGCTTAGGCAAGACTTCGCGAGCTGTTCCCAGTTGTTTGGTCAACCAGGGAATATTAGGGAACTTTGTGTTCTAGTTTCATTGAGATTCCCACCGAAACAAAATTGCGAGTTATATTTTCATAGGATCAATACTACTTTTGGAGTTGTCACTGCTCATACAGTTTCTACCGCGACCTCTGAGAGGCAACGATGATGAGAGATACCCGAAGGGTGACTACATGCGGATAATGACTAGTACACATATGGACGGTATTCCTAACGATTCCAGATAGAACACCCTCGATACTGTCTTCATCCTAACTAGCAGACCTTCCGATGGTAGAGTTCCACAGTAGGTGCGAGACCAAGATAGAGACCATGCAGTCGCAACCCACCGCTTGGTCCTTCAACATGAAATGGATGAGAAGCGAGTATCGGAATGTCACTACAGCATGCACAGTAGTCAGTAGTTGTGAGAAGGGAACTTAACTCCAGATAAATTGTACAATTGAAATAAATAAGCAAGCGTGTCATAAGTGCACCACTCTAGTTATAAGTTTATGCATGTAGTTGTGGAGAATTTAGGTTCATAGCATTTCTCTGTGGATGGAGAAAACATTACATGCAAGTTATGGAATACAAGGATTAGCTAGGAAGCGATAGCACATGAACAGTGCAATAAAAAAGGAAAGAAAGGACAAAGAAAAAAACAAAGAAGTATTACGTTAAAGGAAACAAGAGAGAATGTAATTCTGCCGTGCACATTAGAAACAGTACCAGACAGAGAAGATTTGTGTAAAATTATGGTATCCGCTGTGAAATACATATGCCTACACAATTGCGAAATGAAAACCTAGCAATATTCATTGAGCAATAGGTGCGACGTAACTTGCTTCCAAATGAACGTGTGTGTGTGTGCGCGCGTGCGCGCGCGTGTGTGTGTGTTTTTTTTTGTGATGATTGTTAGCTGATGTAGGGAAATACGTAGCAAATAACTATACATTTCTATGGAGGAAATACAAGATTTGGCTAGTAGGTCTGTCGTAAATGGACAAGGGGAAACGTACGAATTAGATGAATTATTTTACAATCACAACTTTGTTTGAAATTAGTGGCCCGAGGACCCTGATGTAACAACATTGCTCCTTTATTAGTCGAGTGCCTTTATTACTATCAAAGCAAGCTCTCAGTCATATCCCAAAGACAAGAAGAGGTTAAGGACGGCCGAGGACCAGATGGGCAGACCAATTTAAATAAACAACTTTTGGTGCTGATTAGGATTAAACTCCCAAATTTTGAAAGTTAGAAGAAAGAGAAAAAAAAGAAGACGGAAGTCCTTTAATAATGATGGTGCATCATATCTGTTAAAGTCTGATACCAGGTCTTTTAAGAGTGGCTATAGAAAACCATAAATGGCTGCTACCCTAATGTAGATGCTTTCTAAGATAACATAGAAGATATGTCCAGAATATTCTTCCAGGGTAATCATATTCCACTAGAGGGCTCCGGGTGTAGGTATTTTTACCTCCAAGACCGATCGTAATCCTATAGGAAACAAAGCTGGAAGCTGCATTCTAGCATGTTAAACATTTTCGTGAAATAGTGGGAATGTTAAATGTAGCTGATAATGAAAAACGTGTGGATTAAGCAGGCAAAGAGACTTTTTTCAGAGCAGCTACTTCAATATTTAATTACAATTCAGAATAATTACAAATATTTAAGTGAAACTGTTGCTGTTTCAAAATAAACGATACCAAAGGTGTCGGACGTTATTCAAAATATGGAGGAGTATGAATAGAGCAAATCTGAGAGCGAGAAGGAAACTTACTAATGCGTTTTAAAAAAACCTATAATATTCAAAAGTTCGTGATATCTGTAATGCATTAATATTAAGTGAAAAAAGAAAAACTTGGAGGGAACATTTGTTAATATAAATCCTGTTTGAAGAAGTGATATGGAATCAGGTTACAAAAATAATATTTCCGTATACTTTATGAATGCTTGAAATAATAAATATTAAATTTATAACATAAATTTTAATTTTTTATTGTTTTCTGCCTCTTACATACCCCAATGTACAATTTAATGACATTTTTAAAATTTAAATAACGTTCTCCAAAGTTAAGTCATACCTGACGATGAATGAAGTGGAGGAAATGATGCTCAAATGAGTCCAGGGTTCATAGAACTAGAGCTACCAGATATTCGTCTTTTAGTATAAGAGAAAACCCTGGATATAACCTTAACCAGGTAACTCACCCTGACCGAGATACGAACTAGGGACTTCTGGAACGTGAGGCAGAGACGCTACCATATACGCTACCAGGGCAGGCTTAAATGACTTCCCTATATCTAACGTAGATCTGCATTTCAAATTGGCAGCATAATTGCGGGCACACGTATACTTTGTATGTATGTGAATTACATCGTTTGACTGAGTGCGCAGAAGAGAAAGCTTAGTTTACGCAGTTTCTGTTCTACACTTCGAGGGCTAAGGTCCATATGCACTAAACTTGAAGAGGCAGGTACTGAAACGGCTCGGATTTATAAGGAGCAGGAGCAGGTCTTACGATACACTTGCTTAGAGTTTAGCTATGCTTAGTACATCTGTCAAAGTGGCAGGCGACTATCTTCGAACTGCACAAAGTTACAACGTAAAGTATTACCTATAGTTACACAGATTTTAAATTTAGACGAAAAATCTATTTTTCAACGAAAGTTTCAAACCCCTATCGAAGAGATTTATTCCTATCGTTTGTCTCTGTAAACCTTATTGGTGTTGTTTGTTCCTGAATCCATAACCTTTGGCCAAAAAGGGGAATTTTGCTCTTATACAGGAAGAAATCAGAGAGTAGAAAATCAGAATAAAGTTAAGAATTTTGAGGCTAGAACCATGAGGTAGTAATTGTAGTGTATCATAAGCGCTGCATGGCCATTATTGAAATATGATTTAATGAATCATTTCATTTATAATTTGAGAGGAAGTACAACTCACATGGCAAATGTTTGCAGTAGACTATACGGTAGAGTACAGTTTCAACTCATCTCGGTTACACAATGAGAAACCAATTATTATATGCGTGTAATAAGCAAGATGAGTATTTGGTTTTACCGTACTATCCAGTAGGTTTCAAAACACAAATATGACATTGAACATCGTGCAGATTTAGTAACACTGACTAGTACTATACCACAGTGCGATATGTTTGCATCTGACGTGCCATAAAATGTTTCACTAGAAGTTTCTACTTGATTCTCCAGAAGTTTGATTTAATTGCTGACATGTGCTGAGAATTTAAAAAGCTTCAACGAACCTTTGTTCCTAACCTCAAAATGTTTACTTTGATACTGCTTTTCTACACCAAAATTTTCCTAACATTGTTTGCCCGCCTCTATGTCGTGATGGACCATTTTGTAAGACGATGGCCGCGCCGTGGCTCAGTGGTTAGACCACTTGGCTCTCACCAAGGCGGCCCGGGTTCGATCCCAGGCGACCGTAAGGTGAGATTTGTGGTGGACAACACGGCGCTGGGGCGGGTTTTATTTGGGACCTCCGGTTTCCCTCGCCATTTCATTCCACCGGTGCTTCATCTCATGTATCACCAGTGTCACCGCCTGCGGTGCCGTATGTAGTAAAAGCGGGCGTTAAACACTGTACACCACCCACCACCTCACTTTGTAAGACGATAATGCTATTTTTAAAGAACACATTGCATTAAAGAAAACATTTGCTTTGATAAAACTTGAGTAAAGTATCAAGTATTACTTCTGAATCATGACAAAATGTTGTTACCTGAAAAATATATTACCAGTGCAAAAAAAGAAGCAAACAAACAAACGAAACGTTAAGTCGTTATTTAAAAGCGTGAAAGTATTGAACTAATGGTGAAAATGAAATTGAGCGGGCACAACGAGTAATTAATAATAATAATAATAATAATAATAATAATAATAATAATAATAATAATAATAATAATAATAATAATAATAATAATAATAATAATAATAATAATAATAATAATAATAATAATAATAATAATAATAATAATAATAATAATAATAATAATAATAATAATAATAATAATAATAATAATAATAATAATAATAATAATAATAATAATAATAATAATAATAATAGTGATAATAATAGTAATAATGATAATAATAGTAATAATGATAATAATAGTGATAATGATAATAATAATGATAATAATGATAATGATAATAATGATAATGATAATGATAATGATGATAATGATAATGATGATAATGATAATGATAATAATGATAATAATGATAATGATAATGATAATGATAATGATAATGATAATGAAAATGATAATGATAATGATAATGATAATGATAATGATAATGATAATGATAATGATAATGATAATGATAATGATAATGATAATGATAATGATAATAATAATAATAATAATAATAATAATAATAATAATAATAATAATAATAATAATAATAATAATAATAATAATAATAATAATAATAATAATAATAATAATAATAATAATAATAATAATAATAATAATAATAATAATAATAATAATAATAATAATAATAATAATAATAATAATAATAATAATAATAATAATAATAATAATAATAATAATAATAATAATAATAATAATAATAATAATAATAATAATAATAATAATAATAATAATAATAATAATAATAATAATAATAATAATAATAATAATAATAATAATAACAACAATAATAATAATAATAATAATAATAATAATAATAATAATAATAATAATAATAATAATAATAATAATAATAATAATAATAATAATAATAATAATAATAATAATAATAATAATAATAATAATAATAATAATAATAATAATAATAAACTTGTTGCTTGTTATATACACGTGATATTTAAGAATCTGATGCGATAGTGACACGATTTTATTTAAACATAGTATTTGATTTTGATTTGTTTTCTCACATTGTTTATACAAAACTTATTTTACATGCTCTTTATGTTAATTTGCTGAATATTTTTAAGAAGCGTATGTAATGACAGATTATTCCATATGCATTACTGGAGGTTCACCAGAAAAATGAATCGTACGAGAAACATTAAATGCACTTTCAGTTAATCCATCACAGCTTTCCAATCTAATTTAAATCTCCATAGGTCATTGTGAAAGAGTAGTTATCATTAACATCTAATATGTCTTCTGTAGTTGTATATTTCCTGCACGCGTTATTGCAAGAAGTAGTGCGTAGTCGCTGCTGTTCAAAGAGGAAGTGCACGTATAAGAGAAGCTTCACTGAACGGACCTGCCATCTTCATCAAGTTTTCTTCTGGGTTCACTCTGATAAGATCGCGGGACTGTCTGTTTGTAGTCGATTCGACCATGGGCAGGAAGAAGAACGCAGCAGCACAGAAGAACTTCACCCCGGAAGCCACAACGAAATCACTGCAGCCTTCACCTGACAGTCACCAGCCTCACTGCCAATATACAGTCAAGACGGTGCCCCCCAAGCTGAAAAGTATGTAAATTCTGGGCAAGTGATGCCACTTCAAGGAGGCCCACCACACCTACAGCACAGAATGTCCACCTGTCGTCAGCATCTTTAGCACAACCACCTCAACTGGCAACCTGGACTGCCAAATCAACGAAATCTGCCTCGACTCCTCAGCCAATGGTGCCCACACCTGAAACTAACATTGCAGAACCATAACTCAAGACGACTGCACGGTCACCCATCGTCGCCGCCGAAGCACCTCCACCCCAGACTCTGAAGTCCTGCTTTACTTCGTACTAGATGCATTAACTGGAACCTTCACCCCTATCATCTCTGAGGCACCCTGCTACCTGCCCCGCAGATTAACACTTTCCACCGCCCAGCTAAGGTGGTCCTCAGTAATGAGAGTCACCAGAATTACATCCAGAGGTGGCCCCACCACCTTTGTGCACTCTCAGTGCGCTATAAAGGAGACTGAGACGTTTCATTGATGACCGATCTGCCGTTTTTAAGGCTATGTCTAAATATTGAGGCTAGCAAACGAGTGCAAGTCCCCTGCCGGCATTGCTGTCCATATGGGCACAGCGCCACCTCATGCACCGTACCTCCCAGGTGCTTCTACTGCGGCGCCCTGACACCAACAGCCGTATGCATGGCACACGACTTGCAAAGCGGTTGACGGTACTGCGCACCCTGTAATGGTTTCGGCCACTTTAAAGGACAGGCACAGTACCTACGACTTAGAGCCCAGCCAAACTGCAACACCACTATTGGACTTGGATTTGTACTGCCTCAATCTGGAACCGTGACCACCCCTGTGGCAACGTAAACCTTCACCCTGGTTGTGGACTTGTTGGAAGCCCTGCATCAACTCCGACTGGAAGTACGAAGTGTAACGTCACGTCTGACCGTGCTGGAGGAAAAGCTTCCATCTACCTCAGCCCACATCACCGCCGCTCTTTCTGCCTTCGAAGACATACTGGGCCTTCACTCCGAATTCCTGAATATCGGCCCTAGGCTAACCTCTCTGGAAGTCATCACCACCACCAACGCTGAGAACCACCGCACCGCCATTCAAAAACACTAGAACAACACTCCGCCAATAACAACGCTGAACTCAAGTCCAAGCTTGGCAATTTAACGCAACTTTTAGAGGAACCGAAGCATAATGACACTTTACTCTCCAATAATAGAAAATTGACCCGCATTAAAGAGACCAGCAAGTAACTCCTTAATGAACCCATCACTAACGACAACTCAAGAATGGAACAGCTGTACACTCTACTCACGACTAAGGAAATCGACAGTATTCATGATAAATTAGATCAGCTCCTCGAGGAGTAACTTCAGTGCCACCGACGACCAACAGAACTACATAAATCTTGTTCGTCACATCAAAAAAGAATAAACCGTCAATAAAGAACTGTAACTCCCTCCACTCACCGAAGGGCTGCAGTCAGGGCCTCTGTCATCCTACTCACTTCCCGCAGCATGACTACGGAGCAAGCACTACCGTCTGTACTTTCAGGGTCTTCCAGGGCCTCGGAAGTACATTGATGCTTCCTTCCTAATAATTGCAACCTGACTTGATTTCTTTTCCCGTTCCTATATCAATCCCCAGAACTAACCCTCCCGAAAAAATAGTTCGAGTCAGGTGAGTGAAACAGGTGGAAACTGCAGTGAACTGAAGTTGAGGCCACACAGATATGATAATAATTATCTATGTAGAGACGCATCATAATACAGCTGAGGCTCAAAGGCTGTATTCACAACGTTTTTCAGCGAGACGTCTTTCTTTCTGCACGTGCTTTTAGAGGTACAGAGATGCGTGTATGACTGAGGAGCCTGCCGCGGAAAGACCAAGCTGCTCGTATTATGAAAGTCATTAGTTTTCATCTATTAATACCAGCCTAGTTCTCATCGTAATTACGGCAAAGTAGAGCTGCAGCATACCTGGGGGTATCGAGTTCTTTTGTAAACAGGATTCTGAATGAAAAAAAAGTGGCATCACTTTGAGCTGCACCTACACCAATAGCTATAGGGAAACGACTTCCAAAATCAGGTATCGTCTGTTAAATAAAATTGGGGTTAATTCGGATTTCATCAGGGAGATTTTACGGGGAGAAGATTCCTTTTTCGCCAATAACTGCACTGTAAGTAGACATAATCTACATTACTGGGCTCCTCAAAATACTCACTGGCTACGACCACATCACTGAGGTGTTAAGGTAATGGTGCTGCATTCTAGGAAGCCTCATCATTGGATCAGTTTTATTTCTCCCATACTAACTGGTTAACTGTATTATCAATTCCTCTTGGATTTATTCTTATTGGGATATATCAAAGTCAGGATCTACGGCACGAAACTACAAAATTCAGATGTGTTAATTGAACGAATACATCATGCTTCTGTATCTGCAGAAATGTTAAGAGGTATCAATACTAATACTGAGAAACACTTGCATCAATGCATCCAGAAAGGTGTGCATGCATTTGAACATTTTATTATGAATAATGCAGTAATAAATATGTTTCATTCCATATCACTTATATTAAATACTTATATTAAATATAAGTATGTATTATTCTTTGTTGCAGTCATAGTCCCGATAGCGCTTATTTAATGTTTAATTTTGAAACAAAAATCGTTGCATTATGTGTTCTTTATATATTTGCTTGAGCTGTTGATATGCCTTAAAACAGACAAATAATGTGATTTGGCCCTTGTCCGTATACTTTTGGTGAGGCACAATCATTCTTCTACACATAAACTTTTCCCAAGCCCAGGAATCGAACCATGTAACTCATCGCAGTGAAAAAGTGCTCTACCGACGAGCTATCGGAACAGTTACATTACTTAGGTGTTGTTTTTCAAGCTTTGGTCTTACGTTTCGTCAGGTCTCCTCTTTGTTGTTATCACGTCCCTTTTACTGGCGTGTTTAGGCAAACCTTTTGGCACTCTCGTTATCCGGGAGTAGCTAACTTCAAGGAAGGACGGCGTGCGTGGGCCCCATGGTATGTGTGTGTGTGTGTGTGTGTGTGTGTGTGTGTGTGTGTGTGTGTGTGTGTGTGTGTGTGTGTGTGTGTGTGTGTGTGTGTGTAAATTGTGAAGTCTGCACCATTTCACAGGGATGAATCACGACTCCTACACACTTGGAGTAGAACATTACATTTTACCCAATATTTTGGAGGAAGTGTTCTGTTTATTTTTCTGGGGTATGATTATTTGAAATACGCTTTAGTTATATTATAAATTGCAAGTTTACATACATTTTTCTACCTTAGAACTGCTCTTTTAAGACCAGTTCTTCCTGAGGTAAATTAATGTAAATTAATTGCTCTTTCACGCTAGCCGTATATGCCAATGTTTGGAAACATAAGAGTCCGACTGAAAAATTCCATGCCGCAGCCAGTATTTGAAACTCGGATCTCCCGGCATCCATTCAGTGCTCTTAACCATTGATTCGCAACTCGCTCATCAATCGCTTTTATGAAGGTAGCTCGATGGTTAAAAGCAACCAATGGAAAACTAGGAGATCCATGGTTCAAATCCCGGCTATGTATTGCATTTTTCAGTCGGATCACCTTTCCAGTGCTTCCTTGTTTAGGTGTACTCATAACTGCGGCGTTCAGTAAATTAATGAAAGTTTCTACTAGAATATCTGTCACTTTCTTTACTTTTCTGTGGTGTTCGTAATGTTTATATACTTTAGCTCATTATTGTTTTATACCGGAACCAGTCTGCTTTATTCAGAATCCATTTAGGATAACCTGGGTTCACTGATGATTTACTGTACATTTCTATGCCATTTGGGAAATGATCGCTTCCAGGCGCCACAGAATAAACAGATCGATGAACTAAATGGGCAATGTCAAAAGATGACATTGTTAAGTGCCTGCTGCTTTTGGCCTTGTGCACCACATAGTAATACGTTGATTTCGTTGAACTTAATACAACTAGGTCTAGGTTGAGTAATAATGATTGAAATATGTTTCCTCTTTGATCAGTATTGTTGCAGCTCTATTGTTGTGGCCACTGGAAATAGCATACAGATAGCTTTGACAATTGACTTATTAGTGATGAAAGTAGGTTATATTCTAATCTGGTGAAATTAGGTAGGTTTAGGTTTAATGAATGACGAAGGCCATGAAGTTCTCTGTGCACTGTGACCATTTTTGATCTATTGAGCTTCCACTCATCTAGTCTCCAAGAATACCAGAATCCTTGATAAAAGATAGCCAGCTTCTTGGAAGAGACCATTGATAGTTCATGCTCAGACATTTACCAATGGTTAAAATGGAAAGTGTTTGTTCCTTCATATTAGCCGTGTGTAGGACGCACTATGAAAGGGTATCGTCAGACTGAAAAATTCAGTGCTATAGCCAGCATTTGAACCACGGATCTTCTGGTCTCCGTCCAGCCACTCTTAACCGTTGAGCTACTATTGCCAACGTGCCAGCATGACATTAAATTCTCCAAATAACTCCTTTCATAGAGCGTCCTACACACGGCTAGTGTGAAAGAACAATTAATTTCCATTGATTGTACCTACCTAATAGTAGTCCCAACGTGCCTTAAAGTACTTCCAGCATAGTAAAGTCACCATTAAGGTAGCTGTTTCATGTGTTTATAAGGACTCCTAGTGGTTTACCGGAAAAAGCACGAGCCAGCTGGAGAATTAAATGTCTTGCTGGCACGTTGGCCATAATAGCTCAATGGTTAAGACCGGCTGGTCGGAGACCAGAAGATCCGTGGTTCAATTCCCGGCTATGGTATTGAATTTCCCAGTCTGATTCTACCCTTTAACAATGGTTAAAGTGTTTAATCCTGAGTGCTGCCAGTGATTTACAGTCAGCAGATGAAACGTTAATTCATTTGCTGTATGGCATCTTTTGCAGGTTGGAGCAACTTGTTGACCAATATCATAGATGTCCTCGCTGCTGGTAGTGTCCAGTTGTTGGACCTGCTATCCAGCTAAGTGTGGCTCTGTCCATTCTGAGCAGTTATTTGGTCTGACTTTTGATAATATTCTTTACAATCATCTTTGAAGGCTTATATCCTGTAACAGACAACCAATATTCATTGTGTTTCAATCAGTCAATTCCTGGATTTCCCTTCTGACAGAGCCATAAGACAACCCTGGGCAGGTTTCAGGACCCGCAAAAGGCCAGATGGATCCCTGCTTGGTCAAGTCTTCTGCCCTCTCATTTCCATGGATTCTTCTGTGTCCCGGTACCCACACTTGTTGGACTGCTGATGTAAGTTGCAAAGGGAAATGGTTATGTTCAGGAAAATGGATACTCCATTGCCTTCTAGTCAAGCACCGAAGGAAAGTACTTTCTATGGAATACTGTGTTTAACGGGTTTTACTGAATATTGTGAACTGTTTTATACGTGCTGCACAACCTGAAGAAAATTTTGATTCTAGAAGACATAGCATGCATTGGTTCTGTTTATTGCCAGCTTAAGGTATTCAAATTGAGTTTGGAAACACCTAAGCTTCCACTGCAGTACCATATCTGGTTTGATACTGGTTCAGCACACTTAAAGCAATAATTCTTGTATTTTTGTCTGTAACAATAGCCTTAAAGGTATTTAGTTGTCGTTTATAATCCTCTATCAATAAGTTCTCAATGGAATTTACGTAGCTTATTTCTTAGTTTATCAAGGTCTTTAATGTAATTTAAAGAAAGCTCTACAGTCGAGCATTTGCAAAGATATTTTTAAATTACAAGATGCTTAGTGCAAAGCTACCTACACTTCTTTCTAAAATCTGTTTTAATGTTGAACTTTGACAGAGTATGCTATTTTATTTATTTAGTTACATTATTCGATTTTACAACCATTTCGTCTATTTTTAACGCATTGGCACTTTTCAGTGACCAATCCACATAGCATAGTGTCCACCAAATGTGGTTTCTATGCTGCTGCTATTGTTGTTTAGTGGTTCTGGCCACTTGGGTGATCTGCTTGGTTCTTTATACTCAATTTCTGCTTCTCAGGTTACACTAGGAAGAGTAGGTGCTAGATGGTGTTACTTTCTTGGAAATATCAGTCACAGGGGGAATGTCAGATCCAGGCACGATGTTCTGAGGTATATTGTGTTTTCCTGTTCGACATTCCGTCGAAGGAAATTTTTTTTATAAAGAGATGAAAACTGTGCTTCTTCCAATGATCAGTTGGAAAGTATTTTCTGATTATCCTTATCGTTTATATGCTGAAACTGTTTTGTGCCGGATAATGCTTAGTCAGTGGCTATTCGACTTGCTCAAGAAGCTTACTGGAATACTCTAAGAAAAGTAAATACAGTAGCTAGTTACTTCAAACTAAAAATAGGCATACAGCTTTTCAAAGCCCTCTGGTTTCGTTCATATTTGACTGCAAAACCTCATTATGTGATTAAAGCCGGGAATTGAAATTCCGGTTCAAATGTAGGTTTGTCAGAAGCTGCGCTAACATAATGCTGCAGCAAGTATTGCTCGATTATGTAATTAGATAAGGCTAGTTACACGTTTGACGGTACTACTCTCTTGTTCAATGATATTAGTGGCCACATTTCTGGGGACATATTATTGGTTGTTATCTTTGGGCATTTATCAATTATTTATTCTACAAGGTGTGGAAAGGCAAGACATATGCTATTATAGTATTGGAGATACGTGAAGCAAGGCTGATATTTGAAAGAACTCTTTAGTTTACTAATTGAGTAAAATACCATCATGGCATCAATCAAAATTGATTGATACCTTTCTAGGTTCAGTCTGTGTAACGGCTAAATAGGTTTGTGGTACTGTAGATGAGTTTGGGTCCTGGCTGGCTTCTGATCTTGTTAATATTATTGTAACGGCTATTTGGATAATAAACTTGTGTTTTTAGATTAATTTGGGATGCTGGCTCCATGCTGATAAAATCCTATGTGAAAACACGATGCTTATTTACTTCTTCTAGCTGTTCTAGGATAATGATCGCTTCTGTAGTGTGGAAATAGCGTGTCTGCCTCACATTCAAGAGATCCTGAGTTCGAATCTCGGTCAGGGTAACTTACCAGTATAAGGCCTTTATCCTGAAAGATTAATTTAATGTAACTATGCTATATGTACTCTGGGTTCATTTGAGCATAATTCGCCCATTTTATTCATCGTCCAATATGACTTAAGTTGGAGTACGTTAAATGGGGGCGGTAATCTTCTGGGTTAATTAGCATAATATTGTGCAATCACTAAAATACACTTACCTTCTCCTACGTAGTTCAGCATATTCTAAATAATGAACTAATTGCACATCGGTGCCTGCTTAAGTCTGCCATGAGAAAGAAGCACGCGCTCAAGGTTAGCCCTGCCTGACGTGACGTAAGAGGAATCAGATTGGCGTGAGAAAGTAACACGTGCTCAAGGTTAGGCACCGGATTACGTCAAGAACAGGAAACATATTACCATGAAAACTAAATAGGCTTTAAGGACAGCTGACATAAGTAAGCGAGTCGTATTATTACTACACAAAATGATCTTTCGTGACTGAAATTTCAGAGGGTTCTCATTCCAGAGAGGTTGTCGAGTCCGGCAGATAAACATATATGAAAGTCTATCCAAAGCCGACAGATTCAGTAGTGAAGAGAGTCACATAAGTAGACAGACAGAGTCAGTGTGTGTAAGTGTGTGTGTATGTGTCTGTGTGGAGTAGTGCAGTGCAGTGAGAGCAGTGTGATGATTCGAGCCCAGTGTGGTGCATTCCAAGCTCCGTGATAAGCGGTCGGCAGCCCCCAGCAACAGTTGGCTGTTGCTTTTCCCTTTGTATCTATATGTACAATAAAATGTGCAATGTAGATATTTCTGCAAAGCTTCTCTCAATTAAAGGAAGCAGATGCAGTGGCAAATTTTCTTAAGTTTGTATATCCACTTATAAACGTTAAGACGTAAAATTCACGTGAATATAACACATCACACTGTCATGGAGGAAAAATAATTTTTCAGAAATCACATAACGACTTCCTTTCTGAAACTCTGATTTAGCCTACTGCACTAAGAAACCATCTCGATTAACGGTAATTGAAAATATTTTTGAGAACGAATAGCCGGTGCTCTAGCTTTTCGTCTCAGAGGCACCGGGTTCTTTTTCTCGCCAAAGTGGTGGAATTTTTCCTTAGCTAGAATCTTTTCATGCTTTCTGGAGCTTCTGCGAATATGCATCAAGAGTAGAGTATTGAAGAAAGAGAAAAACAAGGAAAGAAAACGGAAGCAAATAGAAGGACAATCTTTTTAGTAATATCTTGTGGAAGTGTAGAGGAGGTCACATGCATGTCAATAGATGTTTATTTTTAATTCACTGGACATGTTAAAGAATCTTTCAGCTTTAAGGTAACCGTACTGCATTCTTCCAAACAGCTCTTTGGCTTACCAAGGTCTTTTAAATATAAATCGACGTTCATCAGAGTCAGCAGCCTTAAGTTTCCCATTATTTATCTCCTAGTCAGCAGAAATCTTAGCAGAGGGCAAGAAGGGGAAATAAAAAGGTTTGAATGTAGATATTATGACGGAAATTATTTTTTTCACCAGTGCCAATCGGAATATTCTTTTTTTCAGAAGGAAATGAGAAAAGGGTGGGATAAGAAATGAGTTGTGGGAGTAATGACATAGAAACCCGGGGTATCACGGAGGGTGCAAGAAAGTCGTGACGTAATTAGTAAACCTTGTCAGAAGACAGAGACGGGAATTTATTTTCATCCCGGCCCTAACTTCTCAAATCTACTCCCTCCAGTGGGGGTGGGATAGGGTAGGAAAAAGAAAGCCTATGTGCGATTTGGAAGCTGTCACTGCCAGAGACCTCCATTCCTTTCAACCCCACCCTACTCTACTCATGTCTCCGGGTATCTTTCCTTTAATTCCCTTCCCCCACCTTTATCAGCTGGTGCAGCTCTCGTCGGCTAGCACAGTCTAGCAGTTTTTATTTCATTCTATCATTTTCTGTTATCCGCATTATCATCATCATCACTCCGTTCTCGCCAGTTACCCCTTTTTTACTCAATTGAGACACCAGTAATTTTAGCAGCCCTAAATGCTGTTCTCAAAGAAGGTTTCCTAATATAACATGCACCGTCAAGTCTTATGGAATGCATCCATAGCTGTGTATAGTCTGTCTCAAACTAGAACAGTCTTGTTGTGAACATATGGGAGGAGAAAAGAGAGAGACAGATACTTTAATTGAGCGCTCTTAGGCTTTTGGTTAATGGAGGAAAATTCATGGGGTTTATGGAGGTGTTTCCCGTAGGTAATAAGATGTATTTATTTACAAGATATAATTTGAGACCACATGATACACATTAGACTATGCCAAAGCATACACTAAGAGTAACGCTTAAAACGTTGCACAAGTTTATGAATATAAGAATTTCATTTATGTTATAAATGTCCTGTTGATAAGCCATGAAGACATTTTATGGATTAATGTTTACCATGATGAAATTAACTGAGCAGAAATTTAATGGCATGAGTGAAAATTGTTGTGGATTTTCTATAGTCAGCTAAATGGAAATTGAAACAAATTTTTCCTTGCAGTATGTAAATATGATGCGTTAATATCAACATGTGAGAAAGTGAACAACAGTTGTCTTGTGTTGTCTTGTCTTCATTAGTTTTTGTTAGCTTCAAAAATGTTATTTCATTCCCTAATAATATAACATTTTAATGTCTGCTAAATATTTATCATCATCTACATATAACACCAGGATGTTTATTACTACCAATATCATTAATACCTACTGATGGGCCAATAACAGAACACTTGTAGAACACCGTTATGAATATTCTAATATAGGTGTATTTCTATTACATAATATTGCCTCCTGTCACTGAAATATAAATTAAATGAATGTGAATTAAATTCCTTCCCGTTATTTCATTTTAATTTGAAATGAACATGCCATGTTCATTAAAGTCAAACACTTTACTGAGATTACAGAAAGTAGCTACGACCGCTTCATCTTAAAACTCATCTAACACAATTTAATTATATGCCTATGTTACTGCAGTTATAGTATTAATATCTATTCTGAAACCAAATTAATTTAAATAAAACCAATGCTCTTCTGCCTCCGTCTCTCTTTCTCTTTCTCCCTCTTTATCGCACATAGACATACCAGAAAGAGAAAATGACATTTTGAGAAAACCCACTTTTTGGATTTAGAAGCCTTGGTACATGTAATGTATGGAACTTTGGATGGGATACCTCTACCTACTACAGATAGGTAGCAAAGAAAGTAAAGAGTGTGACATTCTCCACCCATTATAATTTACTTTTATATTCATCTTGCAAGATTTTTTAAAAATAATTCTTGTTGTTCTGCTTCTTATTATTCTTGATCAACGTTTCCTTAAATTCTTTCAATACGCATCGACACATAGAAGCCTATACTAGCTCAGTATGACAATAAAGTACTTAACAACAAGCTCGCTCCACCTGTGCTAGACTCGATATTTTGAAAAAGTCTGTATATGGTCTGATGAGAAACAAAACAACGGACCTGAAGAAGTGTGTGTAGCTTTAATTTCTGGAACATTTCTATCAAAGTCAAGAAAATGTGAAACTGCACCGAAATAAAATTATATAACCTCAATGTAAATTTTCAAACGTTGCTGTTTGTCAAGTGAATGTTTCAGGATATATGCTCACACATAATTCAAGCCCGCCTCGTGTTCAAGAGGTCCTGATTTCGAATCTCGGTCAGGTTGCGTTACCTGGATACGATTTTCTCCGGGGTTTTCCCTTATCCTTAAAGACAAATGTCGGGTATCTCCAAGCTCCATGGACCCCGGACACATTTGAGCATCATTTCACCAATTTCATTCATCATCCGATATGACTTAACGTTGGAGGACGCAAATTTAAAAAAAAAAAACACCACATAATTCAATCTTAATGTAGTTTTATTTCTGAAGTCAGTATTTCAAACATAATATGTTAATCAAAATTAGGTAACATTATAAAAATCACAGGCAGTTAAATATTTTACAAATAAAGATCCTTTTGAGTTGAGGAACATTTATGATACATTCACCACCTTCCCCCCTCCCTCGCCCCTGTATCACCCATCCTCTCTCATCCCTCTTGTTATACACATATACGCCCACATTTCTTTTCGGGTTCAGGGAATCTCGATATCGTATGCAATAAATGCTTTATTTCCGATAGATAACTATACAAAACATAAAATAGAAAAAGACACACTTTCCGTTCGGTCAGATTACCCATTTAGTAAAGGGTAAAGCTATTGAAAGGAATATTTCCAAAAAGGCTAACTTTAGGATTTTGTTTTACTTTGCGTTTTAACCAGCTCTTACATTATTTTGCAGTATATATTATTTAGCTCATATGATTTCAGTGTTATACAAAGTTATAAGGAACTTATTTTGAATGAGAGCTTCATTGGCGTTTGACGTTCAAATCTTTCCTAAGTTATGGTGTGGTTATACACGTAAGCGCAGCTTGGTTTCTGAGAACATATTTGCTTCCGGAGGCCTCAATACGTTTATTTTCAATGAAATCTCCCTATAGAAGTTTTGGTGAGAGTGCGTTGTTTCTTCTGTCTAGCGTAACAGCAGGGAATGTAAAAAGAGTTGAACATACCTGGTAGATATGTGACGGCAAGTAACAGGGGAATCATTGCTGCTTCGAGTTTTAATTTTGCAACAAATCACTTTTCGGAAGGCTAAAAGCACTCTAATGGATAAAGAAACAAATTAAAAGTTATAAATGTCTAAATAATTTATTGGAAAATATGTGACAACTAAGGCATTCTTATCAAACTTTAAAGGATAACTCTAAAATATAAGTAATTGCGGAACTGCCTGTGATGTTGTGTTTCTTTGGCATCTTCACTTGAAAGCAAGAGGAGAGCTTCGTTTTCCTCTTGCCAACAAGTAGAAAATGTCTGACAAGACGCAACCCTCCTTCCTGTTCACCGACAACCACACAACAACCTTCACAATCTGATTTGAATAAAGTCATTAGCACTATAATGTAGACCCCCACCCCAACGTGGCGTTCTCTCCACATACACTGTCATTTATTTCTTTTGCTTAATGGCTTCTTGCTTTTCTCCAGCGTGTAGGAAAAGAAATGGTGATAATAAAAAGGGTAAGAAATGCGTAAGGAGAAGTAAAAGTAATGGGAAGAAAAGAAATATAGGTGGGGGAATGGGGTGAGTTTTCACTTGTTAATTTCCGGAGAGTTGGTAATTACTAGACTGGATGCCCGGAAACTTGGAGAGAGAGAAGGAGCTAGCAGTAGCTGGTTTGGGATGAAATTGAAACATTTGAAGAAATGGAGAATGCAAATGCATATGTCTGAAGGGCCACGTTTAGAAGTCTATAGAATATAAGTTGCATTTGCACCTAGCACTTTCTTCGAGCATAAACATTACAAAGAGCATCTTCATTCACAGATTATAATCAACTGTACATTGCCTTAAGGTCATCGATCTGTAAATTTTCAAAACCAAAATTATTCCCCTGACAAGGGGCATTGTCTCAGTGTGCTACAAATCGAACTGGGAATTGTTTAGTGAAAGTAAAACGAAAATGAAAATAGTTGTGTATTGGCTTTCTCTCCCATAGGCAAATGTTGACAGAAAAAATGTTATTTACAAATTAGGATGATTCATTAATGGTTTCTAATTCTTTGGATGTGCTGTTGTTTAAAAAGGCATTAACCCTACGTCGGTCGCGCCTTAATTTCGACACGTTCGGTTGGGTGGTATCTAGAAAGCGCCAATTACTTTTTAAATATTTTATTGATTTTTATGAATATTTTTCATTAGTTTTAAAAAGGTTCGTTCGGTTAATTAATTTTTATTTTCCTTTTAGTCCTAATAATACTAATGGTAGATTAACACAAACAAAAATGTAGTATTAACAAAAATAGCAACAAATGCTAAAATACAGTATGAATGAGTAAAATAAACGTATTACACCAAAACAGAGAAGATAATAATTTTTACTTAATACAACATATGATAATTATTTTCTCCTTTCCCCCCTCTGTTTCCCTAGTTTACACTATCCTATTTTTCCAAAGTCAAACTCGCAAAGCATTCATAGCATATAACTCTACCGTGTCTCAAACAAAATAATTCTTAAACTTCTTATAGGTTATATGAACTTGTTCTACGTGTAGCTCTGCGTTTACGATTCTTTCTCCACTTAGTATTTTCATCCCTTCCTAACTAGAATAAGGCACCTAAAATAATGTGTTCACTTCTGTGTCACATCCCTCTGTTTCAGAATTTTGTTCTCTTCTCTCAGCTAGAAAAACATCTGCATCTGTATCAGATCTTCTTTACATTGTTCATCTAGCTTGCCTACTTCGACATCGTAACACTACTAAACGGACGGCTAATTCTAAGTCATTTGGGTTTTTAGACCATCTATTTTGCGCGTTCCAGACATTGTAGGAAGAATGGGCGGTTCGGTTCCGTGGCCTCCAGTGGATGCAAATGCGGAAATTCGCCGTACGTGTAACCCCAAATACAACGGCTTATCAAAAGACCAGCAATAAATACATTGTCAGCCAAGGAGGTATGAGAGCGGTGGCGTTTCGAAGTCAAAAAGCTAAAAGCGGTGCAAGAAAATCAGATAGCTGGCGCTTTCTGGATGCACCGCGACCGACGGAGGGTTAAAGGCAAAACTTACAAAAATTTTCAATTGTTATTTCTTCAGTTGTTTTTCTTATATTGTGGCCCTATTACAAAATAAAAGCAACTGTGTCCGATTTTCTCTTCGTTATGTGTAATCTTAGCTATAATTTATCTTTAGTGCGGTCCTGGGCACAAATATTTGTAGCCTTGGTGTGGGACTAAGTTCATTATCCCAATTATTAGAGCGGAAAGTATTAGATTATATTCATTTGCGAAAAGGACCTAATAAGGTTGGATTTGTAGGAATTTTAAAAACGTTCAGTGATTCTATTAAATTATTCTGTAAAGAACATATAAATCCTTTAGTTTCTACAGAGAGCTGATCATGAAAGAAAGGCAGACCTAAGGCAGTCATTACAACTTAAATCCTTTATAATTATTTCGCAGTGAATAGGGACCCCATGGGAGAGAAGGTCGAGATACGGGTATTTTTGTTTTCGATGTAACTTTACTATGAAAAATAGCAACTCAGTCTGCGACATCAGTACGATAATCGTACCTTGTGTGTGTTTTGAATTTTCTACTACTCAGGTATGAGAAAAACGTGAGTTTGCATAAGTTGGTGCATTCTATGTTTAGCTGTTCCTGGATTAAAGTAAGATATTTTACTAAGCAAAATGTTTAGTACGATGAAATTTTAATAATTTTAGACAGCATTTCACATTTATATTCCTAGTAGAACTAGAAAGTAAGGTTACTATGGAGAAAATTTTCGACTGCTTTAATATAAAAAGAGATACTATTTGTTTTATTGCAAGTTTCGAAATTTAAAAAGAAAAAATCAAATTTGGTTGAACTTGTTGGTGTAACAGGTGCTTTACATTAATAATTACAAAGCAAATTTTAGATAGAACATTTTAGGAAATATATTTCTGAATTTTCACTTTGACAACTTAAGTAGCATTTTAAATGCTGAAAAGTGAAGGGAGCAACCGAGAGCAAAGTACCAAAAATTTATGAATAAAGCAGGCCTGAAATTTTGCTTATGCATTTATATTAAATGTTCGCCATTTTGCTTGAAATATGCAGTTTAAAACTTAACAGATCTATATCCATATATCTCAGCTGGTTTTATATAAGCATTTAAATAATACTTGAGTTTAATTTCAAAATTTCAAATTTAATCTATTAAACAAAAATACAGTTGAAGTTTGTCTTAGGATAAGGATTAAGATTACTACGGAAGGGATTAGCCGCTGCGACCAGTCTTGAACTATTGTACCTCTGTCCCAAAGTGGGACATCCTCTACCGGAGGAAGAAGTGGTTTCTCAAAGCACATCATTCTGCCATGCACCGCCGAGACAGCCGCCAACACTCCATTAACCAACCCAGCATTCGCCTGGCGACCCGGGATAACCCCCGAAAAAACCTATGAGTCAGGTAGGTCGGCCATGAGAACCGAAGTCGGGCCTCCCGAATGCGGGCCAAAGACGAAACCACCTGAGCCATCCCGCTCGGTAAATTTGACTTAATTATCACATTCGGATAAAATTCACAAATTTGAGTAATGGTTATACAACAAAGGGAAGCGATACCTCACACATTCAGTTACATAGATTCAAATGTGGCCAACATCCACCCAAGGAAAAAGCGATGTAGTGAAAGAACCACAGAGTGACAGGCTACATAGAGATCAGGAAACTCCTAGCAGTTTCAAGATGAAAGAGCGGTCGTATTATTAGAGCTACCTAGAGTGTACCATGAACGATTCGTCGACCTCCCTCTTTCCTTTGAACAAGCATCCATTCGTGACATCTGTCCAGCAGCGCCACGTATCACGAAGCCTAAAGTACACCTGAAAAGATGAAGAATTGGAATGAAACGGCAAAGGTAGACAAATAAACAAATAAAAAGTAAACCAAAGCTGCATTACTACTGTCTTAACATCTAAAGTCCATACTAGGACTTTCTATAGGCCGATTGTACTTCTTATGTTCGTCTTTATGAATATCTTAATGCACTATTCTCATTAAATACTATTAAAAATTAGGAATTTATAGTGCAGAAAACTCCTGTAAATAATTATTAAATGTATACACCTAACCTCTAACAACTGGTTTCCAGCAGCTTTATGGGCTTAAAACAAGTATGTTATATGTCATCAGATTAATTTAACTACAAACTCAAATATTTATCAAACTTTCCGATTGAGGCATATCTACATTTCAACGAATAATCTTCTTACTCCTCTATAAATTGTTATACAATTATTTTCTTACAAATACACGAAATGAAGTTCATACTTATTTATCTACTCTACCTCAAATAAATGCACTAAGCATTTTGTTAAATACTGGTTCTATCTAGCATCACAGTGATAAAAACCACAACTTGTACCCAAACCTATTCTCAACCAAAATTCAAAGTTTTGACTCTGTCATTCAGAGAACAGGTAGACTCTTCAGATTCTGTTACTTTCTACAACACTTGTCCGGGGTTATAGTCCTTCCTTGGTTTCTGTACTCGTAGTTCCCTTCTTCTCGCTACCTCAATCCTTTTTTTAATTTATTTGTTCCATTTATACCCCGCCTTTAACTGCAGTGGTAATATCGGCGGCCGTTCTGCTTTGGAACATATCGAAGGTATTAACTCGTTTTCGTTGGGTTTTACTCATTAGATCACGTACACATTCGCATTCTCATTCATACTTTTAGACTCTGGGGAAGACGAGGAATTATCTTAGTAGGAGAAAATTCCCACCCCCACCGACGAGAATCGAACCGGGGACCCCTAGCACTGCAGGCAGGTACTCTACCGACTGAGCTACGGGGCCAGCCTGAATCCTTCTTGTACTGTATGCCCACGACAAGAAGGCTAGAGGGGTATGAAGGGCAGAGGAGCTTGAACTGTTTATCTGCTCCAGGGAATGAGTGAATGAGCGTGCATATGAGTTACTCATGCTGCCAGATCTAATGTCTGTTGCAGCGATAGGTATTATGAGCTATGTGACAACACTTGTGTACTTTAAACGAGCCTTCCTTCCTTATCATATATCGGAAGGCGAGCATACACACCGAGGAAATGAAATGTGGCACCGCAGGCGTTGACACTGATGATACATGAGATGAAGATGGAGCACCGGTGGAATGAGATGGCGGGGGAAACCGGAGAAAACCCGCCCCAGAGCCATGTTGTCCACCACAAATCTCACTTTGCGGTCGCCTGGGATCGAACCCGGGCCGCCTTGGTGAGAGCCAAGCGGTCTAACCACTGAGCCACGGCGTGGCCTCACCCCGAGGAGACAGCAAAAGTGATAACGTTGCACATTCCTCTAGCTTGCTTTCTTGTCCTGGGCAATCAATAGATATAAAAATGCTCGTCTTCTGTTTATCCTGTCCTTTCCTCTGCTATCATGTTCTACTCCTCTCCTCCTTTGTGTTAGGCCTAGATCTCCTCCTTGTTATAGCCCCTACGATCTTCTGTCACTTCATGTTTTCCATGCTATTCTTTGCCGTTCATTACCATTTAAATCTTCTTTGTATTGTCATATTATTTCATAACCATAACATTTCTTTCGAACTCCTAAACTCGTCCTGGTTTCCCACTATATGTCCTATTCTTGTACTAGTCAGTTGTATTCTTGCTTCTTCTAATAACACATTAGAAGGCCAATTATGCAAAGTCGTGGTAGATGAGAAACCATCGAAGTATTCGCCTACCCACCAGAGAACATGAAGAAAAAGTCTTAGGTGCAAGTGTGTGTTTGACGGAAATGAAATTCACAAGTTAACAATGCCTTGTATAGAAATTTTTATTTCACACTGTCTAGGGCAAGGTTTGGAAAGGTAGAGTCAGTTGGGAAATTTACTGTCGTGCTGGGACGTTGCAATGGTAGCTCAGTAGTTAGAGCGACCGGACGGAGACCAAGAATCCGTGGTTCAAATCCCAGCTATGGCACTGAATTTTCCGATCTGACTCTACTTTTCCAAATGCCATTTATACTTCAGCGCTCTGTCTTAGCTGGAAAATAATGGCAAGTTTTATTTTTATGCCTTTCTCAAAAAACAGACATACCCATTTCAACACTGTATGCTTTTTAAGGAAAATTCCATCTAAAGCGAGCTATATTTTAACATACCACGAACTTTTTCCTGTGTCTAGGGAGCAGTTTTTCTTTAACCGCTCTCTTATGGCGTCAGGGTATTTAGAGGTAAAGATTAGGAAAGACGACGATGGAGTAATTGGTGGAATGCTGGCGGGGAAACGCGCCCCAGCGCCGTGTTGTCCATTACAAATCTTACTTTGGGGTCACCTGGGATCGAACATGGGCCTTGGTGAGAGCCGAATAGTCTAACCACCCCACCACGGCGCGGTCGAGCGAATAATGTATTTTTGTGGTTAGTTATTGTTTAAAACTTCTATTTGGAAATGCACACTTCTACAATTCTTTAAGTTATTATATCATAACAGAAACATTTCACAAGACTTCTATGTGAACTTAATCGTTGTCAATCCCTAAAAACCTTCTGAAAGATACTTAAAAGTGAATTCTTTAGATATTCTTGCTCTTTGACTAAAGTATATCTTCTTCTTCTTCTTCTTCTTCTTCTTCTTCTTCTTCTTCTTCTTCTTCTTCTTCTTCTTCTTCTTCTTCTTCTTCTTCTTCTTCTTCTTCTTCTTCTTCTTCTTCTTCTTCTTCTTCTTCTTCTTCTTCTTCTTCTTCTTCTTCTTCTTCTTCTTCTTCTTCTTCTTCTTCTTCTTCTTCTTCTTCTTCTTCTTCTTCTTCTTCTTCTTCTTCTTCTTCTTCTTCTTCTTCTTCTTCTTCTTCTTCTTCTTCTTCTTCTTCTTCTTCTTCTTCTTCTTCTTCTTCTTCTTCTTCTTCTTCTTCTTCTTCTTCTTCTTCTTCTTCTTCTTCTTCTTCTTCTTCTTCTTCTTCTTCTTCTTCTTCTTCTTCTTCTTCTTCTTCTTCTTCTTCTTCTTCTTCTTCTTCTTCTTCTTTTCTTCTTCTTCTTCTTCTTCTTCTTCTTCTTCTTCTTCTTCTTCTTCTTCTTCTTCTTCTCTTCCTCTTCCTCTTCCTCTTCCTCTTCCTCTTCCTCTTCCTCTTCCTCTTCCTCTTCCTCTTCCTCTTCCTCTTCCTCTTCCTCTTCCTCTTCCTCTTCCTCTTCCTCTTCCTCTTCCTCTTCCTCTTCCTCTTCCTCTTCCTCTTCCTCTTCCTCTTCCTCTTCCTCTTCCTCTTCCTCTTCCTCTTCCTCTTCCTCTTCCTCTTCCTCTTCCTCTTCCTCTTCCTCTTCCTCTTCCTCTTCCTCTTCCTCTTCCTCTTCCTCTTCCTCTTCCTCTTCCTCTTCCTCTTCCTCTTCCTCTTCCTCTTCCTCTTCCTCTTCCTCTTCCTCTTCCTCTTCCTCTTCCTCTTCCTCTTCCTCTTCCTCTTCCTCTTCCTCTTCCTCTTCCTCTTCCTCTTCCTCTTCCTTCCTCTTCTTCCTCTTCTTCTTCCTCTTCTTCTTCCTCTTCTTCTTCCTCTTCTTCTTCCTCTTCTTCTTCTTCCTCTTCTTCTTCTTCCTCTTCTTCTTCTTCTTCTTCTTCTTCTTCTTCTTCTTCTTCTTCTTCTTCTTCTTCTTCTTCTTCTTCTTCTTCTTCTTCTTCTTCTTCTTCTTCTTCTTCTTCTTCTTCTTCTTCTTCTTCTTCTTCTTCTTCTTCTTCTTCTTCTTCTTCTTCTTCTTCTTCTTCTTCTTCTTCTTCTTCTTCTTCTTCTTCTTCTTCTTCTTCTTCTTCTTCTTCTTCTTCACGGTTTAGACTTCATTCCCTGCCGGCACAAATTGTTGATACCACCGTCCCATTGCCCGCCTCGGTGAGTTACCGGGATAAGGTTTATTCCGGGGTTTTCCTGAAAGACGAATTTCGGTTAACTCTAATCTCCATGGACCCTGGGCTCATTTGAGCATCATTTCACTCATTCCATTCATCGTCCGATATTACTTATCGTTGGAGGACGTAAATTAGAAAAAAAGAAAAGAAATGAAAAAAGAAATCGTCTCATTTATTTGGAGCTTATTAGTAAATTGAAGTTTTACACGGAGAGGTTACTAGCCTCTCGCATAACTCCCAACCTGGGGGACCAGGGTTTGATTTTAAAGTATATTTCTCTTAGACGTGCTACCTTTACTGCGGCTAAATATCTACTTAAATATGAACTATCTAAATTTTGTGTTTCCAGCGAGACAAGATGAGTGAAAAATTTTGTTGGTACCAACAGATATCTGGAAAGAGTAGTAGAAAAATAGTAAGAGTATAATATAAATGACTCCTATAAAGATAAAAAGTTTGTGATCATAGAAAATGGAGGTCTACTTGAAAATAAGCAGGCTAAAAATTTGGACAAAAATTAATTAGCAAGCAATAGATAAATAAATAATGCAATTTTATACATTTATATTTGTAAATTTCTTAATATTTGATTAAATTTCCATAGTTCCTTATTACCTCACCACATTTCACCTAAATATAAGTTTAAATATAAAGCCTAGTGTTTGAAATGTACGTTTAACCCTGATGTGATTTAAATGACTCGACTACGTTTTTAAGAAATCACCACTCGCACGTATATTAACAATACCTAGCTCATGATCAGAAGATAAAGAAATATTAATTTCTTTTCTTTTTGTATGTTATTTTAGCTATCCGACTTAAATTTTTCAAAATAATGAGAAAGATGAGCAAAGATAATTAAGAGGCCACCCGAAACTGGGGTTAGGGCATCGTGTGTGGTCTTTATGTTTGGAACCCGACCCAAAAGGTGATGTAAGCAGATGTGTATGGTGTCTCTAACGATTCCATACTGAACACACGCGATGCAGTTCAAGTCTGTCCATAAGCCTCTAGTCTGCGAAGTCTCTTGACCGTTCAGCAGTCTAGCCGACGTCAGGGACACATCACCACCGCCCAGACACGATGCGCTGAACACTCTCCTTCAAACTTCAAATAGGGATGACGTTGGAGAGAATGAGGAGTATAGAAAATAATGGACAGGTATGTCATAGTAAAGGAGGAACCATCCAGCATGCACCTGCCTAAATCAGGGAAACTGCTAAAGAAAATGATCACTAGGAATCGAATCAGGGATCTCCCTAGTGTGAGCCTCACAAGTTACCGCGGGGCCTTCTCGGTAGCCTTACTTAAGTATAGGTTTTAACCTTCGGTCTCATTTGAAACGGTGCATTGTGCATCATGTTGTGAAATAACTCGCTCAATAATACTCGGTGCAAACGCGCCGAATGCCTCAGGCGGTTTCGTCTGTGGCCCGTATTGGAGAGGCCTGGGTTTGATTCTCGTGACAGACCTACCTGACCTTCGGGTTTTTTCCGGGTTTTTTCCCGGGTAGCTTGGTAAATGCTGTAAGGTTAATTACATCCCCCGAAATCCCTGTCCCTTCATTTCATCTCCATTATCATTTCGTATCATCTCTCATCTAGTGATCTCTTTCAGGGTAGAAGGGTCGGCGGGTGTCTCGGCAGTACATAGCGGGATGATATGCTCTGATTGAACGCTTTCCCCTCCGCTCTTCGAGCCGGCCTAGTGGGCCAATTCAGGAACGCGGCTGACGGGATGCCGGTCTCACCCAAAGAAACGGAGAAATGATGCAATCTTGACACGGATTTCTGATATTTGCCCACTTCTGTAGAATCTCCACATTTAGTATTGGGAATTTTTGAATTTATTTTATAATCTGCTTTATTATCACCCTAGCGTCTAGAATCTAAACTAGGGCATAACTGCTCATCTTAATATAGATATTTTTTCATTTGTGTTTATATAATTTTTCTGTAAAAACAATATCTGCAGATATCATTTAAATCTAACTAACCTATGCCTAATTAAACTAACCTATACTACAAAATGGCTTACATGACTTTTATTAATCATGAAACAATCGTAACTCCAACACGTTACTGCTATCTGTAGCTCTCATCTAAATCGACTTCACTGGAGGTTTCTTCAATTAATGCTTCCTGAATTCTGCCTTCCAGGACCCAGTTATGTCTCCTGGTCCATCGTTGTTCACCCATTTCGTCCGAAGTGTCATGATTGTTTTCCTCATTGCCGTGAACACGTGACTCCTCCAATTCCTGCAGTCTTACAGATCTACGTAGAGGTTGTCATACTTCCAATGGCCGTGGTGTATTTGCTTGCTTCAGCGTACTCTAGTCTGCCCCACTCTGAGACTTCATCTGCCATTGTTTGTAGAATTTCGACATCTTTCGTTCTTAGTATGCACCATATTTTTTTTCCCTGCTAAATCAGCTCTACCCTCTCTTAAGGCATCGTGATACTTTAGACATTCGAATACGGCATGTTCTGGTGTGTCTCTCTCTTCGCAGATTTCGCAATTATCATTTTCCTATCTGTTTATCTTCTTTAAGTATACTCCATAGGGGCATTGCCCAGTGATATAGTGAATAAGTCCTTTGCTAGGTCTCATCTTGGTCAGACGCAGTCTTTCTCTAATATTTGGAAATAGTTCATAAACACGGCGTCCTGCTTCTGTAGTGTCCCACTCCGCTAATCTAATTAATTCATTTCTTACGTCTCTTCTGGTTGTTAGACGCCTTCCTACTATATCCTCTACCTTTTCTAGGTTTTTGCATTTCAACCAGTAGCACGCACATCTATATCTCACTAACAAGTCCATTGGCCAAATTGCTAGGACTAAAGCCAAAGTTGAAGTTGTACCAAATGCTCCCGTACTTCTTAAAAGGAAACCTCTCTGAGCCATCCTAAGTTTTTGAAAATGGAATTTTTGAATACCCGTAAACAAAGTGCTATGACCTCGTTTTCATTGCCAATTTTAATTTGCAAAATAGTTTACAGAAAATGCATAATTTTAATTGGCTATACTTGTTTTCTTTCAATATTGTTTTTTTCCCGAAAAGTTTTAAAGAGTGACTTAGTGCCTTTCGGTTCCTAACCTACTTGTGGTAAAACATATAGAAGGGTTGTGCCTAAGTCTGGAATTCTCAAAGGCGCTAAGGATTAATATGTAAATTTTGAGTTCCAAAAAATATTTTGATAAGTATTATGGAGTAGTTGCAAATGTCCTTCTTTGAAATTAAATCTAAATTAGAAATTTAGGAGGAATATAAGGCAGTAACAGAAAACTGGCTGTAATACAGGTGTCCGAAGATTAGATCTAGAAAATTTGGGAGCTGATAGATAACATTATCCTAAACACTTTTTGTTAAATTTTTAGCTGCAGTGCTTCGTTTAAGCACTAGACGAGTTAATGTGTAAGCAAATGTTGGAACGCACGCCTATTATGATTAACACAAAGAATGCATCGGCGTGCCATATTCAAGCAAACATACCAACCATTTCTCCTTGGATAGATGAGCAGAATATCAAAGACGGCCACATTCTCTACGGGCTCCTGAGAAAGATGTGTTGCGGTGCACTGAAAACAGTCCTGCAGTTAGTATTCGCGCCATCACTCGACAAATCGTAGCACAGTGGATTTAATTCCGCAGGAAATGTTGCATCAACTTGAAATATTCCACACAATGAGGTCTGAAGACTATCCTTTTCTACAACAAATTTGTCAGTGGTAACTGTAAACATTTGAAATCTATGTACTGTTTGCACCCCATATCATGTTCACGGATGAAGGAATTTTCACACGTGAACAGTTATTTACCTTCGGAATTCATATACTTGGGTCTTTGAAAATCCCCATGCTATATTTCAGAGGTCACATCAACTGAGATTTGGTCTTAAAGTGTGGGCCAGTATTGAGGAAAATTTCTTATTAAAACCATATACATTTTGTCGGCCCGACTCAATGCTTACAATTACTTATTAGTTCTGCAACAAGTTTTGCCTGATCCAATGGAAACAGCTCAAGACATGTGGTTTCAACATGACGGAGCACCAGCTCACTTTGGTACTGAAGAACGTCGTTATGTTACTGCTACATACGGCAATCACTGGATAGGTAGAGGTGGACCCATTGCCTGGCCGGCGTTCCTACCTTTGCTTTGACATTAACTCGTCTAGCGCTTAAACGAAGCATCGTAGCTAAAAACTTTCCTTAACAAAAAGTGTTTCAAATAATGGTATCTACTCCCAAAGTTTGTCGGTCTAATTCTGGGGCACCCTACATAAACCATTTTTGTTCCTTTTTTCACGTTCTAAGAATTTTCTCATGTAAGAATTATGGAGAAGTGCTGTGGAGTATCTTACATCACAAGATCAGAAACCTGATTGCAACAGATATGAAGGAGTTACATAGGTTTCCAGAATAGTAACAATAGGCGTACGGCATCCGATAGTAGCCGTGAATTTCTTGATACTACTGCGACATTCTTAAGAAATAAACGCGCAAATAAAAAAGGAATCTACGAACTCAGTACTTATATTACAAAGCTAATACTGCTTTAAAACTTTGGCCAGTAGGAGCTAGAGACCCAAAAATTTATTCCTGTTTGATTACACTGAATTCCAGATAAACTTCTCCTGCTATGTATAATTCCAATCGCAACGAGTGTGAAAAATTCTTATCCTAAAAATGATTTTTATTCATTACAAATATATTGACATTTAACTTTGCAAATTCATTGAAATTGGTATATAATTATTCTTAACCGTGTTATTTTTAACTAATAATCTAGGGTTTTAGTATGACCAAGTTTGATTTATAGTTAATTTGAAGCAGCTCGCTATAAATTTGACCGTCATTCTTCACTTAGTGTTATAATGTATTTTTATCATGGTATATCCTTTAGAAAATGTTTTTACTTAATTGCAACCCTTAAGTGGGAGAAATATTTAAGGTAAATATGTATAAAGCAAGGTTGGCTTAAATTTGGAATTTTATTGACCATATTCTTTTAGGAAAAGTTATTTAAGTTTTAAAGGATTAGTTTATATTTACCACAGTCCTTGGATGAGATTGACTTGCTTTCACTTGAGGAAAGAATGAAATCCAATTCTTCTCCATTGCTTCTGAAACGATACATTAAGGTCCGGTACAAACATAAAGCCTGTCATATCTACGTTCCTAATAAAACGTCTTGGTTTAAAATGAGTCTTAATGCTGAAGTTGGTCTCTGATGAACATTAATTAGCTCCTAGATAACAGAAACTACGGAAATCAGGATGGTAGCAGTGCAGTACCACTGTTGATCGTGTGCATGATGGATGTGCCGTATCTCGCATGGCCGCCATTGTCACGTGCGTTATCAGCGTTGCAATCACTATCACCGATTCATCACTATCAAATCGGTTCCCTATCACAAGTGGTATTGGTCCCTGTTCACACGGATACAATAGCGTTTGGATTTGCTGGTTTCACGCCTCGCCTCTTCAGGCCAATTCCAACTTCCCATAATGTTCATGACGACAGCACATATTTGCACGTGTTAAATATTGAAGTTGAGAACCGCATTTTCTCTCCATGACATTTATTACACTCACGAGAGACATTTCAAACTATGCATGCCGGAACGCACCAAGAACTTTCGACTAGAGAACGTATTTATCATGAAAGAGCTAAATGTAAAGCATTAGCTGACGATGTCAACTGGAAGGTGTAGATGCAACAACAAAATAGAATGTACACCAATTGTACAAGTTTTAAGGTCTGTTATAAGGTTGCATTTCTAAAGAGGTATAAAATATAGGGATGCCCGTTTTTGGTGTTTTTAAAATGAGTGATACCAGGAAACGTTTATATATTCAGGACACAAATCCCTAATTTTACGATCATAAAGAACATATAGTCTGCTATTTGATGTATTCCTGAATCTATGTTTTAACATGTATCATCTACTTATTGTGATCATTCTCCTTTTCGCAAATATTCTTCTGCAATTTTAAGCACTTCACTCAAGTTAGACTATTTTGGAGGAAAATAACGTAAAGTTTTCTATTTGAACGTTTTTTTAGTGCACGAAACATTTCTTAAACATCTTAACTTGCAAATATACTCGATTTAATGTTGTTTCGTGCAGTTTAATGGATACGTAGAGTTATTATTTTTGTTTATCTGTTTTAGATTTATATGTGTCACAAACTTACCAGTTGTGCGGTGACTGGCATACCGCGAGGTTGTCTTTCAGCTGTGTACGGTAGTAAACGCCAGGCAGAGCGTGCTTTGTTTGTGCTGTCGTGTATACAGTTCAGCGCTCCGCGCGTAGTTTTGTTGAATTGGGTATATTTATACCTGTTCGGTTTTGAGTTTAAAAAGTAATCATGGCGATGTACAAACGTGTGAATACACTAAAAATCCAATTTGAAGCAACGGCAAGTAAACCTACTGCACTAGAAATCCACCAGTGGCTTGTAAACTTCATGGGATTACAAGTGGATCAAGTTGACACGCTCCAGCTGCACACAAGAGAACGTGCTATATATGTGAAGGTGATTTCGGCGGTATTGTACGATAATCTCCTAGCCCGTTATCAAGATGAACAAACCTTTACCTACGCCTCTGGAGAAACGGCAAAGTTACGCATTACACCGGGTGATCAGCAAACAGCGAATGTTAGAGTGTTCAATTTACCTTCGGAAGTTCCCCTCGCTGTGTTGTCGCAGCAGCTGAGCCAATACGGTACAGTGTATGACATACGCAGAGAGCAATGGAGCTCCCAGTATCTTCTTCCGACTAACAACGGAGTGATTGCTGTGAAGATGGGACTAAAACGTCACATACCTGCTAGCTTGGTTATCGATACCTATTTGATTGGAATCAGTTACATCGGTCAACCGCAAGCTTGTCATCTCTGTCATGCCACTACCCACCTGAAAGCTGAGTGCCCCCTTCGTGCTACGCGGTTACCCATCAACCCACGGAACCGTCCAGTTACCTTCAGTGTCGCAGCAGGTGCTAACTCATATGCTGCTGCTGTCGGTAGAGAGTACGCAGCAGGTTCGACGAGTACGTCCACAGAAGACCAGCCGCCGGAGCAACCTACACAACAGGCAGACAATGGTCCGGTAGTAGTGGAGCTGACGAGAGAGCCGGAGGAGTCCGAAAAGTCTGCAGTGGCCAACGATATCACGCCTATGGTTGAGACACAGGATGCCCCTGAAAGATCTGCTGTTATTGCTCCAGCTGAGGGTTCTCGGGATGGTGCTATGGAGGTTGTAAGTGATGAAGAAGTAGAGGTATCTGATACTGAAATAGCTCAGTTAAGGCAAAAGGTTGGCATTACATTGTCGGGGCGCGACCCTCGATTAAGAAGTCAGCACAGGAGGATGGAAGTGCAAGGAATTCCACAACGACAGCAACCTCCGGATGTGCTACACCTGAAAGGTGGTCCCCCGGTTCCCATCCAAGGGAAAGAGATAGACTCAGGCAAGCGGCCGGCAGTGGATGACGGTGATGAATATGAAGAAGAACTACGTTCAGCTAAACTTACCAAAGAGGATTCGCGCCCAGGCATTGTTCAAGGAGGCTCAACTGATATTAAAGTGGTTCCTGGTTCTTCGAAACCCTGGCATCACTAAGGATGTGCTCCTAGCCCATTGAATGCCGATAGGTGCGCAAATCTGGGCTTCGCTTAATGTTAATGGTCTGCGACAGGTGGTCAAACAGCAACTTTTAAGGGACTTCTTGATAAATCATGACATAGATATCTGCTTTTTGCAAGAGGTGAATATTGATAATATGGACTTCTTATATGGCTACGAGTACGAGACGAATCTTGGGCCGGAAGGTACCGGTACGGCTATTGTGTATCGTCAAGGTTTACAACTACATAATTTCGTGCTCCATCCCTCTGGTAGAGCCATCTCAGCAGTGTATGAGGGCATTACCTTGGTGAACATTTACGCCCCTGCGGGCAGTAATAAACGAAAGCAGCGAGAAAATTTTTTTAGGCAAGACATCTTGACCCATATTCCATCAAGTGCACCGTTCGTCCTGGTTGGCGATTTTAATTGTACTTTAGCTGCTAAAGATCAACGGGGTGCCGTCAATGGGTGTAGTACTCTGCAACAGCTAGTAGAACAAATGCACCTGACAGATACCTGGGAACATAAGCACGGCTCAGCAGTAAGTACAATTTACATTCGTGAGAGGACCATCAGCTTCACGACTGGACCGCATGTATGTTACGGCTGAACTCTTACCCCGCCTTCAGCGCACAGAAATAATGCCGGTGGCATTTAGTGATCATAACGCTCTAATACATGCACTTGAGGGCAGGGCGGCGAGCTGCAACAGAGGCAGAGGTTACTGGAAACTTAACTGCTCCTTGCTTACGGATGAGGAAGTGATGACTGATTTCCAGGACTGCTGGTCACGATTGCGGGAATCCTTTGCGCGTGCACCAAACAAAGCCGACTGGTGGGTGTGTAAAGCCAAACCTACATTACGAAACTTCTTTCGGGCTGCTGCCGTTCGTCGAGCGCTGGCTAGAAGAGAAACCATGGAATATTACTTCCAAATCCTCCACGAGCTGCACGTACGCCAGCAGCAGCGAGACAATGTTCTGCAACTAGTGCGGGAGATCAAAGAACACATAAAAGCTCGTAAAACACAACAACTTCAGGGATATTTGGCCAGAGTACACTCGGAGGAAGTGCTGCATGGGGAGCAGGCGAGTTTTTTTTCATTTGGCAAAGGAACGTAATCATGGTCGCCGGAAGCTAATCACTCAACTTGAAATAGATGGACGGGAGGTTTCCACTACAGCCGAAATTATTCGTGAAGTGAACAATTTCTACGCACAACGATTCACCGACCCCGCAGATCTCGCACACAAAGTAGAGGCATATATGTCAAAATTCCTACCGGAGCTACCGGAAGAATTGTGGCAGGACACGCTGTCGCTGTCCAAATCAGAGTTACGTGAAATAATCCAAAAATCCAAATTGCGTGCCTCCCCAGGACCTGGTGGCTTGCCAGATGAATTTTACAAGCAATGTTGGTGTCACATCCAGAACGAACTGTTACAAGTCTTTCAGGAAATGTGGAATACAGAGCATTTACCACGCACATTTGCAGATGGGATAGTGGTACAACTTCCGAAGGTGGCTAGACCCAAGTCCTTACAGGATTATCGACCGATCACGCTGTTAAACTGTGATTACAAACTGTTCGCTAAAATAATTGTTGGTCGTATGCAAAAGATACTACCATATAGCATTAGCGAGTTCCAGGCCGCAGTAAAGAAGGGAGCGACCCTGCAAAATACGTTAGCTGCCTTGAGAGGATGTATACTGCATTGCGCACAGGAACATCAGTCTGCAGCGATTATTAATTTGGACCTCCAAAGGGCCTTTGACAGCGTTGTTCATGACGGTTTGTGGAGACGTATAATGGAATTAAAAGTGCCTGATAAATTCTGCAACCTGATTCGAGCCACGTATGCTGGTGCCTCGTCAAAAGTTCTCTGCAATGGCTATTTAACGTCTGCTATACCGATTAAACGCTCAGTCAGACAAGGATGTCCCATGTCCATGATGCTATTCTCCCTGTATGTTGACCCACTACTCCGACAGCTGCAATCTACACTTGATGGACTTGAGATATATGGGCAGCGAATGGTAGTGAGGGCCTACGCAGATGATATTACGGTAATAGTTACCACCCCCCAAGACAGTCCTCGCTTAAGTGATTGTTTACAAGAGTACGAGGGATCGACAGGGATGACATTTAATATGCAGAAGTCCGAGATTTTAGCCATTGGACCAGATCCGCTGGACACATCCATCTTAGGAATACCTATGGTGCGGCGTACGAAGATTTTGGGAGTTTACTTTAGTGATAGCGAGACGGACATGAGGGAATATAACTGGACGACCCGGATTAATGTACTGCGTGGGATGATGTACAAGCAGAAACTCCGGATGTTGAATTTGGTACAACGTATACGATATTGTAACAGTTTCGCGCTCAGCAGGATTTGGTACCTTGCACACGTGCTACCACCAACAAAGCGGGATTCCCAGAGGATAGAACAGATATTGGGCTATTTCATCTGGACAGGGAAGCTCTACCGTGTTGCGCGGGCTCAGCTACGTCTCACGAAGGGGCAAGGTGGTTGGGGATTAATAGAGGTGGCTCTCCAGTCGCAAGCGTTGATGATCAAAATGCTTCTGCTTGCCCTAAATAATCAGAGTGATCCCGTGGACACCATGATACAACGCACGCACATGGATTTTTGGCGCCAAGGACAACGAGGCAAGGTAACCGAGATTTTACGGGACACGTATTTCGCGTTGGAGCGGTTACCCCCGGAGCACTCAATAGATGGTGATAAGTGCACAGTAAAGAACATTTATGCTTATCTTCGTCAAGCAGCTAGAATCACCCCACAGGTACAGATAAAATATCCGCAGCTGCCCTGGCAGCGCATATGGAAATGTTTTGGCTGTCAGCAACTGAACACCACATGGTTAGCGGTGACGTATGAAATTGTCAATGAACTTCTTCCAACGGCAGACAAACTGTACCGCCACAGAATGGCTAACTGCCCGAGATGCCCTATTTGCTCGGAAGCAGATTCACTTCCGCATCGGGTGATGGTATGTTCCGGAAAAGCTGGTATATGGAACTGGGTGCTAGACAAATGTAATAGCTGGATACCTGCCGGATGGGATGCTTCACATGAAGATATCTTACATTTGAATCTTCCTATGGTGAACCCTTCATTACAACGTGCACTGCTCTGGCTGATAACGGGTACATTTACCTGGATAAACACACTGGACACGCCGGGTGATTGTTCAATATCACGGCTCAGACGATTTTTACGCGAAGAGAGATGGACAATGATCCAGCTCAAGAAAATAGCACCCTTCAAACCGTGGATACTGCACGTTTAAGAGATATAGGCAATATAATATCAATTTCCGACATCATTCCCCTACATGTAAAACAGTGAGGTACAATAAAATAAAGATAAAAATCGGTCCCCTCCCTTCCTCCCTCTCCTTGTCCTCCCCTCCCTTCCTCCCTTTTTCTCTTCAAAAATAAAAGCAAGTAGCTTAAGTTAACAAAAAAAAGTCCAACCCCGAAAAAAAAAAGAAAAAAAGAAAAAAAAACTTACATTTTTATTGAAATATACAGTATCTTTATTGGTGTCAACTATATCTGGTAAGCACGACATGAAAATAGCACAAACTTTTCATTTGTATATGGATACCAAATTGTTTTTTAGGCGATTACTAAATGATTGGTCCCTTCTTTGGCACCAATAATAATTAATTGAAACACCTTTTGACTGCTTTTTAATTTATGTTTTTTGTTTGAATGTTTGTTTTAGAGCCTAGAAGGTCGAAGAAAATTATTCAGTAAATAAACAACCGGATAATCTCTACAGGTATCAATCGCATTGAGCATTATGCAGAAAGACTTGCAGTTACCATGTTAACGAACTTTCTCACCAATGCACCAACCTTGAGGGAGAGGGAGAGAGAGAGAGAGAGAGAGAGAGAGAGAGAGAGAGAGAGAGAGAGAGACAGACAAACAGAGAGATGTTCATTTAAAGGGAGCGTTTCGAAATTTGGGAGACTAAGAGTGGCGTGAACAAGTTTTTAATGATATGGACGTATACACATCAGAGAGCACTAGACGCATTACAGTAAGGGAAGACGTTAGACACATGACTATCTAGAGAGTATTACTTGAAAATCTTTTGTAGTCGTATTACTTTCAGCACGTGCAAGAATTAAATGTGGCGAATCTTGACTCAAGGAAAACCTTCTGACATCGCTAAGTCACAAAATTATGTAATGCTCATGAATTTGTTAGCATGCCCCTTGGTCATTTTGAGACTGTATTTACTACTACGATATCTTAATTTTTCTAATATTTGTAACTGGGTCTGTGAAAATCCTCAAGAGGTCAACCGGACATATATCAACAAAGGTTGTTAAAAATTTGGAGCAGAATAATTCATGAGCAACTAATTGGTCCCAAATTTTTCCTTTTGCCTGAATGCATAAACGTATCCAGAGTTTCTCAGAAATTAGTTAATTCATTTAATTGGTATTGCTCTGAATATTATAGACCAAATATGGCTTTTCCGCAATGGAACGTCAGTTAATTTCGAATATAATGTAATTTCTTGAATGATAAATTTCTGCATAGATGAATTGGTCGACGGGTTTCACTGCATGTCTTGTCCGACCTTCTGATTTGAATCCAATGGATTCTTTGGCTAAGAACATTTAAAGTAGCTGGTTTATGCGACTATTCTACCAGATATTGACACTCTGAGAGAGCGTATCCACAGTGGATTTGACCAAATACGAAACACTCCAGGAATCTGCAACCGGCAGGTAGGCTTAGAGCATGCACCGAAGCAGCAGGAGACTACCTCGAGCAATTCTTTTAACTTTCAGTTTTGTCTCGTAATTCAGCAATAAATGGTTTTGTTACCCAGGCACTTCAAACTGTTTTTACTGCTTTGATGTTGGGATGTTCTCTCCAAAATTTGTGACATCAATAAAAGTACAACCTGTATATCAAATTTGAGGATGTTGTTATATGTATAAATTAGATGAACAATAAGAAACTTTGGAAATGTAAATTTCGTGCATCATACATATAGAAACCTGATGTGTTTGACTCACAGTATTTTACCATTATTTAATCTATAAACTATATTAACAAAGGTTATTCTGTCTACTTCGTGCTAATCAAAAGAACCATTTACAAAAATTGTATAATTTCATATTTTATTGCAGGCACAAGGGGATTAGGGTAATAAAAGATGCTGAAAAGATATGCAAATCTTTAAAATAATTTGAAATTCCATTTTCTTCACGTGACCAGGAGAAAGAAATGAAGCCAGAGGGAAAAGAAGTTACCATTTAAGGAAGTAAAAATAATAGGGACATTTAAAGCAATAATCAAAAGCATATAAGTAGCATATAAGTAGACCTACTTTTTGTGTATGTATGTATTTATTCACTGCAATTGGGTACTATCCGGTGGCAGAGTTAAGAATACAGATCAAATTACAAATACTAGATTTACAACAATAACACAATAAACAATAGAAACATAATATTATTTTACTTTAGTCACTTAAGACATATCTATTTAATTCTCTATTTACATATTATATACCATTATAATTTAAAAGTTAAACTATAAACTATCTAGATTTTTTAAAATTTCTTCATCGACAGGGGACAGCCCTGAAAAACTGCTACAGGCAATTCATTCCATTCTTCAATGGTTCTATTAACAAAAGAAAATTTTCCTACGTCGGTTCTACTTAAAACATATCTATTTAATTCTCTATTTACGTATTATATACCATTATAATTTAAAAGTTAAACTGTAAACTATCTAGATTTTTTTAAATTTCTTCATCGACAGGGGACAGCCCTGAAAAACTGCTACAGGCAGTTCATTCCATTCTTCAATGGTTCTATTAACAAAAGAAAATTTTCCTACGTCGGTTCTGTATCTTCTACCCTTAATTTTATACCTATGATCGTTTCGTCCATAATAATCCGGATTATCTAACCTTACACTAACGTCCACCCATGCCTTTACACCAGCATTAGCTCTGAATAATGCTACCAACCTATGTTTTTTACGCCTAAATCTTAATTCCTCCCATTTAGTCTCATCTCCTTTTATAGGCCCAAAATTCTTGCCACTTTTTATGAATTTTATTGCCCTCTTCTGTATTTTTTCTAATGGATCGATTTGGTTAGCTCTATACGGGTCCCAGCATGCTACTGCATATTCCATAACCGGCCGCACTAGGCCTTGTAGGCAATTTCCCTGGACCTAGCGCTCCCCTTTTTCAATATTCTCATTACGAAATGTAATGCCTTCCACGCATTCCTAGATGTGGAATTTACTTGTTCGTCCCATCCAGCATTACTTGCCAGGTACACTCCCAAGTATTTGCAGCTGTCCACCTGTGGAATGTTCACCCCTCCCATGTGATAGTTAACAATAATTTTGCCCTTAGTTCTACTAAAAACAATAGACTTACTTTTCTTGGCATTAATTGACATTAAGTTAGCCGCAGCCCAATTACAGATTTCATTTAAATCATCCTGAAGAGCGGTTTCATGCACTGTATTCCGAATTTTATTATAAATGATACAATCGTCTGCAAACAACCTTATCTGGCAGTTAATATTAACAGCAATGTCATTAACAAAAACGAGAAACAGTAAAGGTCCTAGTACTGAGCCTTGAGGCACACCCGAACTTACGGTTCCACTATCGGACAGCTCTTTACCTACTTTAACTTTTTGCGTTCTCCCTTTAAAAAAAGTTTTAACCCATAATACTTCGCGTTTGTCAATTCCTGTATTAGCTAGCTTACAAATAAGTAAACTATGTGGCACTACATCAAAAGCTTTAGAAAAGTCAATTATCACTGCATTAGTTCTTCCCCCTGCATCTACCTCTATGTACCTATTCAGATTTAGACTTCCCCTTACGGTTTACCAGTTATGAACATGTTATTGAGAATGAAGAGAAATTCAGAAGTTATATCCAGAAAATTGAAAATGTCTTCATCATATGGCAGTTTAAATAAAATCATTAGGCCATATGTGAGAAAATAACATTTTTCAAAAAGTTTCGCATGGAAACAATATTTCGTGCAAGATGCTTTCTGTCGCTGAAAATGCTTTTATTGACATACTTGAAAGATACTAAACTGCAAATCCAAATTTTAGTTTTTGTGTCGTGCTTTTCACAGATACACACACATATTCCCGTACACACAGTCCTTTCCTAAAAATGCATTTTTTAAACTCGTTATCACGTATTTCCAGTGGTCTTGGTAACGACTTTTTGGGTGGAATACGATATTTCCTCTGCTTACTGTACAGAAATAAAGAATTATAGTGTGTAGCAATCTCATGTCTGGATATAGAAAGTGGGAAAAAAAAGGACAAGGAAAAAAAATTGCAGGAAATTATAGGCAGAAAGGCCAAGTAGAAAGTACCAAGCCAAGCAGCTTTAGATTAAGATTTTGATGTTTACAGATGCAGGTCAGGTATGCATGTTCTATCTCAACTAATAAGTACTGTTAGAAAATAAGAAACGAAACACTAAATGCGCGTACTTCACAACACAAATACAGTATTAAATACCTGACACATGTAGTGACAATGACAAGCACTTTACAAGAGTACGTTTAGTTGGCCACAACAGTTCTCAGTGTGACCCCACCCCACTTATCTAATAGGGGGTTAACTAATCAGTAAGGAGTTAACTATTTAGTTTCTCGAGACCCATTCTATATTGGGCGTAAAATACCGCTAATTTTGCTCAGAGGCTTCTTAATCGGGTTTGAGTTTGTTTTTGCGTGCCATAAACCTACAACACTGGACCACCGGCTTTATCTTTCTTAATAAAGCCACGCGAAAGCTTTATAGGCCCGAAAATGAATCGGCAACCTCGGAAAAAATGTGATGAGTCGGCAATTAGAGAAGCACATTTAAGCGCTTTTTTTAAATATTACACCTCGTTTCCGTACATTTTTGAAAAAATCAAGGAACGTGCAGCTAAAGCAACAGACGGTACAGCTGAACTTTTACAAAGATCATAGAATGTTTAAAAAATTATTTACTCCACAGTTATTTCCATATCAATCGTATAGTTTGAGACTTTTATTTTCTCCAGCTTTGCAAAATGTGGAAAATATGTAAAGGACTTCAGATGCTATTGCATATGTTTTATCATGCCATTACCATCATCCCAAACATGCGAGAAATATTCACATTTTGGATTAGGGATATTTTCCTCAAAATCTTAACCTCAGACCATTCAAAGATCTATTTAAATTTGTAACCACCCAATCTTTCGGGCAAATAAGTATGCATAAATAATACATACATACATACATACATACATACATACATACATACATACATACATACATACATACATACATACATACATACATACATACATACATACATACATACATACATACATACATACATACATACATACATACATACATACATACATACATACATACATACATACATACATACATACATACATACATACATACATACATACATACATACATACATACATACATACATACATACATACATACATACATACATACATACATACATACATACATACATACATACATACATACATACATACATACATACATACATACATACATACATACATACATACATACATACATACATACATACATACATACATACATACATACATACATACATACATACATACATACATACATACATACATACATACATACATACATACATACATACATACATACATACATACATACATACATACATACATACATACGTACATACATACCTATATACATACATTCTAACATACATACATAAAGACATACATACATACATGCTTGCATATATACCTACATGCATGCATACATACACATGCATACATACATACATTCATACATACATAAATGCATACATAGATACATACATACATGCATACATACATAAATACATGCATACATACATACATACATACATACATACATACATACATACATACATACATACATACATACATACATACATACATACATACATACATACATACATACATACATACATACATACATACATGCATGCATACATACATACATACATGCTTGCATATATACCTACATGCATGCATACATACATTCATACATACATACATGCATACATACATAGATACATACATACATACATACATACATACATACATACATACATACATACATACATACATACATACATACATACATACATACATACATACATACATACATACATACATACATACATACATACATACATACATACATACATACATACATACATACATACATACATACATACATACATACATACATACATACATACATACATACATACATACATACATACGTACATACATACCTATATACATACATTCTAACATACATACATAAAGACATACATACATACATGCTTGCATATATACCTACATGCATGCATACATACACATGCATACATACATACATTCATACATACATAAATGCATACATAGATACATACATACATGCATACATACATAAATACATGCATACATACATACATACATACATACATACATACATACATACATACATACATACATACATACATACATACATACATACATACATACATACATACATACATACATACATGCATGCATACATACATACATACATGCTTGCATATATACCTACATGCATGCATACATACATTCATACATACATACATGCATACATACATAGATACATACATGCATACATACATGAATACATACATACATGCATGCATACAGACATACATGCTTGCATATATACCTACATGCATGCATACATACATTCATACATACATACATGCATACATAGATACATACATACATACATACACACATACATACATACATACATACATACATACATACATACATACATACATACATACATACATACATACATACATACATACATACATACATACATACATACATACATACATACATACATACATACATACATACATACATACATACATACATACATACATACATACATACATACATACATACATACATACATACATACATACATACATACATACATACATACATACATACATACATACATACATACATACATACATACATACATACATACATACATACATACATACATACATACATACATACATACATACATACATACATACATACATACATACATACATACATACATACATACATACATACATACATACATACATACATACATACATACATACATACATACATACATACATACATACATACATACATACATACATACATACATACATACATACATACATACATACATACATACATACATACATACATGCATGCATGCATACATACATACATGCTTGCATATATACCTACATGCATGCATACATACATTCATACATACATACATGCATACATACATAGATACATACATGCATACATACATGAATACATACATACATGCATACATACATACATACATGCATAAATACATGCATAAGTACATGCATACATACATGCATACATACATATACACATGCATACATACATATACACATGCATACATACATACAACAACAAGGTACAACAAGGTACCAAAATCTACTTTTAAAACTGAAATAGAGGGCAGGACATCTACAGTGGCAAAAGAGATGGAGCAGTACAAGTAAAGGAGCCCTTACCAGATCATTCTTCCCTTTGATAAAGGATTGTCTTAAGATAAAACTACCATTAACAGCGACATTCACTGCAATGGTATCAGGACATGGAAAAACTAAAGCTTACTTGTATAGATTTCATATCAGATGATCCCCAATGCACGTGCAATAGCCCACAGCAGACCGCAAACCACCTCATTTATGAATGTAGAGACACAAGGCATCAGAGGGACAAGTTGATTGAAGAAGTACACAAGAATGGAGGAAATTGGCCAGTGTCAAACCAAAACCTTATAAATAAACATTTGAAAGCTTTTTGTATATATGTTAATTCAATTGACTTGTAAACAATTTTTTTTAAACAATACGTGAATTGAACATTTAAATTCTAATATTTAAAAAATTACTGTAAAATAATATCAAAATGTGATTACTATTTATAATGTACCTATGTAATTAAATGCATGTAATGTTACTCCGTAACGGGGCATGCTGTTAAAGTTCAATAAATTAAAAAAAATACATACATACATACATACATACATACATACATACATACATACATACATACATACATACATACATACATACATACATACATACATACATACATACATACATACATACATACATACATACATACATACATACATACATACATACATACATACATACATACATACATACATACATACATACATACATACATACATACATACATACATACATACATACATACATACATACATACATACATACATACATACATACATACATACATACATACATACATACATACATACATACATACATACATACATACATACATACATACATACATACATACATACATACATACATACATACATACATACATACATACATACATACATACATACATACATACATACATACATACATACATACATACATACATACATACATACATACATACATACATACATACATACATACATACATACATACATACATACATACATACATACATACATACATACATACATACATACATACATACATACATACATACATACATACATACATACATACATACATACATACATACATACATACATACATACATACATACATACATACATACATACATACATACATACATACATACATACATACATACATACATACATACATACATACATACATACATACATACATACATACATAGATACATACATACATACATACGTATCTATATACTTACTTATTTCTTGTATCTGTGTTGAAATATCGATATCAGATTTGAGGATCTTGTTCCAGTGCTTCCTCTGCATTATCGAAGCTTAGACAATGGGGGGAACATCTCGTGCTTTGCGATCTCTATACAGAGTTATTACGGTTAACACTTGACATAAGAAAGGGATGAATTGAAGGACCCGCAGGAGGTGACAGAGTCGCAGACAGACCACAGACACACGCGGTAGTCCTTAAGCAATGATGAGAGTTCTTCACCCAGGCACCGGGACCTGCTTCCCAGTCACCAAAATTCCAGGTTAGGGGTTGACAAGCGCCATACTTCTAAACGAGGACAGACCACACAACGCCGCGCAGCGCCGAGGACAGTACTTATGATACACAAGAATCTGCTTCATCTGTCCAAAACCTACATAAACTTGCATGCAGTGTTGGATAGAAATTAAATAAGCGTGCAACGAAAGAAATGAGAAGTAATAATAGAGTTGAATCTGTTCTTATGGTAGATGAAGAAGAAGAATAAACAAAAAATGAATTTACGTACCTGGGCAGTATCATCTATGTGAATATCGGTTTAAATGAAGATGTTAATGCCAGAATAAAGACAGTTAGATATACCTTTATACAAATGAAATCAATCGGGCGGTCAAAGCAAATATCCTTATGGTTTAAATTAGGATCACTTAATACAAATTTTAAGTCAATTTTACTACATGGTCGTGAAACTTGGAAAGCAGCCAAGAAAATTGGAAGGAAATCGCAAGTCTTCGTAAACCGTTGTCTCAGCAACATCAACAAAGAACTATGTGAAAGAGCAGATCAGTAGGAAATTTCTAAAGAAATTGCATGTAGAAATTGGAAATGAATCGGGCATGTATTGAGGAGAGAAAATGACATCACAAAAAATGACATTTGATTGGAATCCCCTGAGACTGTGTTTACGTAGAGGAGGACTTAGGTAACATGTGTTTTTGTGGTATTTAGCTCCCGCTTTTCTACATGCAGCACCTGATGATATATGAAATGAAGATGTAGCACTTATATAATGAGATGGCGGGGTAAACCGGAGCACGCGGAGGAAACCACCCCTACGCAGCGTTGTCCATAACATGCCACGTGGTGTCGTCAGGGATCGAATCCAGCTGACAGTAGTGTGGTCTAACCACTCGATCACAGCGCGGACTAAGACAAAATGCTATAACAATCTCAGAGATGCAGCGAAATGGGCATGAGACCGCCTTGGTAGCGTGGTGGTAGCATGTCTGCCTCACGTTCAAGAGGTCCCGAGTTCAAATCTCGGTCAAAGTGAGTTACCTCGATAAGGTTTTTTCCGGGGTTTTCCCTTATCCTGTAAGACGAATGTCAGGTAACTCTAAGCTCCATGGACCTCGGACTCATTTGAGCATCATTTCACCCATTCAATTCATCGTCCGATATGACTTAACGTTGGAGGACGTAAATTACAAAAAAAAAAGGACGTGGGATTAATGCATTGGCAAGCAACGGAGTTCAATGGCATGTTTTTATCAACGCTCTACTACTACTACTACTACTACTACTACTACTACTACTACTACTACTACTACTACTACTACTACTACTACTACTACTGGTGGTGGTGGTAGGGGTAGTAGTAATACCTATTGGTGGTTCCAGGAAAAAGTCTGTTGTGGCTCGCAAGGGATTCTTGGTTAGAATCCAACTCGCCAAGATCAGCGTCTTTTGAAGATTTTTCCCCTGCCTAAAAAAAACTACTACCACATCCACCAGTCTACTACTAAAGGACTACTACTTCTACTCTACTACTACTCTACTATTCTACTGTTAGTACTACTATTCTACTACTCTACTACTATTACTGCTACTACTGTACTACTACAACTACTCTACCACTACTCTACTCTACTACTACCCTACTGCTACTATTTCTACTCTACTACTACAACTACTCTACTACTACAACTACTGTACTACTACTGCCACTATTACTTATACTCTACTACTCCAATTACACTACTACTCTACTACTACTCTACTGCTACTACTTCTACTCTACTACTACAACTACTCTACTACTACTACAACTACTGTACTGCTACTGTTACTACTTCTTCTACTCTACTACTACAACTACACTACTACCACTACTCTACTACTACTCTACTATCAACACTACTACTAGTCTACTACTACCACTAATCTACTACTCAACTTTACTACTACAACTAATTTACTACTACTCTACTACTACTCTACTACTACAAATACTCTATTACGATTATTATTTCTTTAACTAATAAATTTAAATGGTCCTTAGACTCAACCACTGTATTAATAGTCAGTTGTAGTTTGTAATGAATAAAAACTATTTCTCATAGAATTTCCACACATTATTATTGCAATTACTTTTATAATACTTAGTTGTTCAAATTTTGTGGATATGTTAAACATTAAATGCAGATATACCTTTATTGTGTCTCTAATATCTGTCATATGTTCCTTTTTGTGAACTCTTTTGTGTATTTTGTTAAAGCTTGGAGTTTTGAAAAAAAAAAAAAAAAAAGAAGTGGTTGGCTTTCTCTTCATTCCCACATGAACTTCTGACCATGACGCATGTCTACGTTATGCAAGCTTGTCACTTAGGCTTGATGAACTGTGCGTGCTGCCCATCCCTAGCCAGGGATTTCAACTTCATACGAATCCACTTTTTTATACAACTGATTTTCCGAAATAATTTCGCTAAATGAAATACTAACATGTTAGTTGCCTTGCTTTACAAAGTCAGCTGTCTGTTTATCTAAAGAGTGAAACGTTAATCTTTATCATACTCTATGAGTTTGGATGAAGAGACATGTTAATATACTCCCTACATGTGTTTCTGTCACAAAGGAGAGAGAGAATATGTAGCCGAAACTTCACGCAAGGTAATAAAAATTAAATCGCTTGTTTTTCTTTCATTGCTTACGTCAGATTCGGCTCTGTGTTTCATATACAAAAGTATGATGGCTATTCACTTTATTCCGGAATTAATATACTTTTTTCCTTTTTTTTTAGATTTTGCAGGTTTTATAAAAAATTAAGTTAAATTTCAAAGCTGAAGTGAAGGCTTAAACAAACGAATATCCATAGACTATCTACCCTGAGGGACGTACAACTACTGGATGTTAATGTAATAGCATACATTCGTTACATTTTAATTTGTCTATCACTAACACTTATTATTTAGCCCTTTTAACCGGACCTAGCTCAGATTATCTACTAAGAGTACCTTTCATCATTTGCTGTATCTACCAAAAGATCTTGATTCCTTAGCTTTCTTATCTCCAGGATTTACTATGGCAATCAGCTTCTCAAATGTATTGTCCACGTTGTAATCAATTAATTCACTGTTTGTGTTATAACCTCATGCACGAGTAGTGCTTAGCTTCTCTTCTTATGCGTTCACTTTCTGTTTTGTCCTTACAGGTATTTCGTTTGTTATCTGAATTCAGCTGAAAAATAAATATTTCGTTTGCTAGTGACGCTGTCAATAGCTAGGATTGTCAGCGCGTCCGGTGTGCCAGAAATTCATATCGCAGCAACTTTTATATGTCAGTAAGTCTGCTGACATCGGGTTGTCGCTTTTAAGGACACTTATAAACCAGGAGCTTGACCAGGATTTGTACCTGCTATCTTGGGATGAGACCAGTGCAGACCACTCAGACCGACTTTGCAGAGTACAGCCCATTTTTAGATGAAGTTTTGTACCTAAAGTTGCTATTACTGTTAGTAAGGGGAGTTGAGAGGACCTCATACTTCGCCTCCTTGCTAGATCTAGTAGACAAAGTAACTATAGAGTTAAAACACTACAGCAGTTTAAATTAAGAGCACAGCAAAAGAAGAAACTCAATTCCATAAAGATAATAATTGCGTTTGTGTACTTTCTTCATTTCTTGAGCGTTATATATTTAGTTATTTATTGCAAATTGCTAAAAATATTACTTAGTAAAATACACTTTCTTCTCTTTTACACTTGAGTGTTAATTCCTAAAGAATAATTTCTAAATATTATTTGTATTACAAAATTTTCTTTTAGAATTTGTGAGCTGTTTCAACTCTTTCTACTTTTATGGTCACAAATATTAATTTGGTACAATAATGTTGAATAATATCATCTCTTCAATATATTTTTGTGCTTTGTAATTTCAAAGAATAGCCCTCTTGGCCATGATATGTTTTATTTCGATGTTCTGTTAGAAACTAGCTATGTATGTTTAATTGTTTTATTTATGCCTCCCTCCCATAAACTGAAATAATGATATGGGTGGCCTTTTCGCTTTTGATGTGTACTGACTATCGGCAATGGTGTTATCTCGTGTGGAGAGGTTTTCCTTTAGCTTTTATACATTACATCACACATACAGACACACAAGCACATGTATACTCCCATTTATACTTTATAATCAGAGGAGAATAGGAATAATCTTTGCTAGAGGGAAATACCAACCGGTAAACTTCCAAACCAGTTAGCCGTTATTATTTATATTTTACTTATATTTTATTTAGTAATTAAGTAAAAAATAACTAAATAAAGAAATTTGACCCTCATTTTCTGGGAGTTCATGATGAAGATTAATGATATACCTACTTTATGCGTAAATGAGCAGCTGTAAATGTGTCAATAAGGATTGATGTTGCAGTTCAGCTAGTCCAAACTTTTATGAGAGGCCATTTAGAAAAACATATTCCATGCACTTTAGGTAACTTTACAGAAAATTATTAGCTCTTGATTGGGATATTATTGATATAAAATCCGCATTATCGTATTATGGAATGCATAAATTAATTATTCTGTTACATTTTATAATACCTCAAGATGTTTTCCATTTTTTGTGATGGTTTTCATAAAAATTCCGCTGCACCCTCTGTAACGTTAAATGCACGCTCTTCATATGTCTAAACTTACGCAAACTGAGTGTAATATCAATATAAACTTACAAATGCTCTTCTTATATTTTTGATCTATCACGTCCTTCCCGAAGTTGTGGGTTCACTTTGGGGGTGTAAAACTTAAGCATGGGTTTCTTAGGAAGAAAATTAAAGCCGGTGGTCACGTGTTGTACGTTTACACAACGCAAAAACTCCAACCTAATTAAGAAGCCTCTGAGCAAAACTAGGGGCTTTTTACACCCAATGGGACTCGAGAAGATCAACAATTAACTCCCTGCGGGTATTGTCTCTGTTTGCTGTGAAGCAGAACTATATTACCTCAGAACTATCGTGGCTACTAAACCTCAGAAGGAACCGAACTTGAGGTATAGGTCGCAAATAGGTCACAAAGTAAGTTCGTGGATATCCTTAGCACTTCCTTGACTCACTGACCGAGCGGGATGGCTCAGCCGGTTTCGTCTGTGGTCCGCATTGCAGAGGCCCGGGTTCGATTCCCGTGGCCGACCTGCCTGACCCATAGTATTTTCCGGGGCTTCTCCTGGATTGCTAGGCGAATGCTGGGTAGATTAGTTACATCCTCCGAATTTCCTATCACTCCATTTCACCTCCATTATCAGTTCATATCATCTCATATCTGCTGGTCTCTTTCAAGATAGAAGTGTTGATGAAGTCTCACTAGTGCATGACGGGATGATATGTGAACCATTTCTCCTCCGGCGGGATGTACTCCGGTCTCCGAGACGGCCTAGTGGGCCGATTAAGGAACGCGGCTGGAGGGAAGCCGTTTGTACAAGCCTGCCTGAGTCTTCCTTGCTCTAGGTGGAGGGGTGTGGGCTCCGATCTCCGAATCGGCCTCGTGACTGTTTCAGGGCCACGGTACGTGGGATGGCAATAGACATGGACCGCCGGGGAGTTTCTATCTAGTATAGTGTAAGGACCTCGCCCTCTGTACTATAGTGACTCCTTGTGGTCGGAGGCCTTCTGCCTCCTCTCACCTTATCCTCCCTCCCGGGGATGCCGGGAGGTGCAGTACACCAGTATGGTCGAACTGCCGAGTCTCCTCCAAACGATCTAATCCAATTCAATTCAATCCTCGACTGACTACAAAGCCGCCCAGAGAAAATGATTAACGACCTGTTACCGTTAGCCCTCTAGAATATTCTTGAAACCTTTCGTGTCCCATTGTTGAAAACTACTGGACCAATTTTTATATTTATTCCAGATTTCGTTTTAGTGTTTTGCTGTTCAGAAACATGCTTGCGCTTATGTATAAATGTTAGCCTTTTGGATTCAGCGGACCCGACGTTGTCATTGTGAAATCACAATGTTGAACTTTTGAATATAGCGAATAAAAGAGAGAATAAAAATGTAAAATTAGTGTATAGTCCAATGGTTACTAAGCTATGGTTACTTATTCCACCACTTCTCTGCAATCCTCTTTCGTCGTCTTTTCATATCTTCTTCTCACGCTCGTTCTAGGCTTCGGGCTGATCACCCTCTATAATTGCGTCTCGTTATTCTCGGTTCTGACTCCAGGTGCTGACTTATAAGTCCATATGAGAAGGGTAAACAGGGTAATAGTAGTAGTAGCAGTAGTAGTAGTAGTAATAATAATAATAATAATAATAATAATAATAATAATAATAATAATAATAATAATAATAATAATAATAATAATAATAATAATAATAATAATAATAATAATAATAATAATAATAATAATAATAATAATAATAATAATAATAATAATAATAATAATAATAATAATAATAATAATAATAATAATAATAATAATAATAATAATAATAATAATAATAATAATAATAATAATAATAATAATAATAATAATAATAATAATAATAATAATAATAATAATAATAATAATAATAATAATAATAATAATAATAATAATAATAATAATAATAATAATAATAATAATAATAATAATAATAATAATAATAATAATAATAATAATAATAATAATAATAATAATAATAATAATAATAATAATAATAATAATAATAATAATAATAATAATAATAATAATAATAATAATAATAATAATAATAATAATAATAATAATAATAATAATAATAATAATAATAATAATAATAATAATAATAATAATAATAATAATAATAATAATAATAATAATGTTTATTAATTTATGCACTGTATATAATTAAACTGAAGATAAAATTTCATTTTACGTATATTGAAAACCTCTAAGCCGTATTATGAACATTAAAACAATTGCAAATTTTATTGCTGTTTACTTGAGAATTCTGTAACTATAAGCAGTTTTAGAAGATATTAAATAAAGTAAAAACAAAGCTAAGGAAAATGATTATTGATCTCTAAAGCAAAATTCACACTTACAGATTCAGCAAACTAAATCGTGTACATCAATGAAATGTCATAAATTTTAATAAATCACTCATTAATTTGTTAGAAAATCTACTAATGAGATTTGCGTTTTCTAAATTAAATAAAAAATCCAAGAAAAAGCATAAAGGGAATTGTCAAATCTATACTTATGCAATCAACAAACTAAATGATTTACATCAATTCAATGTCATCCTAAATGTTAATAACTCAATCATTAATTCATTAGAAAATCTACTTTGGCATTGGTATTTACGTTTTTTATGTTAAATATAAAATCCAAAAAGAAGCATCAACGACATTGTTAAATCAAGCAGATTGAAGAAAATTCCACCTTGGTAGCGTAGATGGTAGCATGTCTGACTCACTTTCAGAAGGTCCCGAGTTCGAATCTTGGTCAGGGTGAGTTACCTGGATAAGGTTTTTACGGGGTTTTCCCTTATCCTAAAACACGAATGTCGGGTAACTCTAAGCTCTATGGACCCCGGGCTCATTTGAGCATCATTTCCCCTATTCCATTCATCGTTCGATATGACTTGATGTTGGGAGGACGTCCATAAAAGGGTAATTTTACTTTCTACAGGATAACATTTTAAAACTAAAGCCTAAGTTGAAAAGGTGCAATACCGGCAGGGAAAAATGTAAGGTAATTTTCACAATAATTCAAATGTATTTCTAGACATTTTATTGGAGTGCATTGAAAAATTTTCAGTTTCTAGTGTGATGTGTGCGAATGTTGCTTCCTGGAATCCACAGATTTAGTTTGGTACCATTGACAAATATCAACAATTGAATCAGTGTCATTATTTCAAACACATCAAAATGTAGATTTCACTATAAAATAAGGTATGAAACTTATGATCAATTTATAGAATACAGTCGCGAAGCCGTTATCTACGATAGCGCGGTTAGAGTACACAAAGGGCCGGCAAATAAAGATAGCAGAGTTAAAGGACTTGCCGGCATAGATTAATTTATGCTTCTGGAAGGTGATAGAATATTCGATTTCTTTATTGTTCTGGAACAGTCTCGAATTTATCAATGAAGTATTTAAGAAGGCGACGACTCGCCAAGAGTCAGTCGTAAGCAGTAAACAGCTGTAGAATGCTGTTTGTTATTGTCATCGACCTTGGTAGATTGTGGTGTGTATGTGACGTAATGTTGTTACGTGAGAATTGAACAGAGTGTATTTCTACGGAAATAAAGAACATATGGAATATCTGCAACTCGGACTTTTAATTCTACGAATCCACAAAGTCACAATACACCACTTCTAAAATGTGAGGAATCGGCCTATGCCAAGAATTTCATTGTGCAACTAAATTAGATTGCTGTTGTGCAACAGCTTTTACCGGCTTGTGATAGGCCTGGCTCCGTAAAATTTACAACTGAGTTAATACCTATGGGATTTTCTGCATTTAAACTTTCAGTTCAACTTATAGATGTAGGTATAGCTTAAACTACTGAAGGGGACAGTTGCAGTCTACAGAGATGTTACTTTCGCTACCATTCTTCGAGGAAAGAATGAACTGAAGCTGCAGAGCCTGGGTAGTCAAGTCATAGAGACGCGCCGAAGTGCCTAGATGGTCCCTCCCACTGCTCTAGCTACCTAGTGAGGATGATTGTTCTCCCAGTATTTCCCAACAGGGTTATTAAAAGGTCAACAGCGGTTATGTGAGCGGTTACTCTGATTGCTAAAATAACAGGCCGAATGTCACTAATTGTTTCAATACTTACTATTAAATGGTGTAAGGGCTCCAGACATACCCTGGACGACTCGTCGACAAAGCAGCCCTCTGGTGTTCACGAAGAGTGCTCTTTCATTTGAGCAAGAATCTGCTCCATCTTTCCGCCACCACTCTACGCCGCGGAACCTATATGGATAAGAACCCCTCAAACATGAGAAGAGGAAATGAGAGGGAAACTCTAGAAAGGAAATCGTAGAAGATGAGAAACCAACCTGAGTTCTGCTACTGGCCTGGAAATGCCACTAAACCACCGTCCAGTTTAGAAAGGGTGACTGATCGTAATCGTACACAGGGTCTTCCGAGTGGGAGCCTCATACTTTACCTCGGTTATATTCACATTGCACCATTTTCACTGATGTTCTCCATTCTTGTGTGGACACCGTTTTGGGGTCTGTGATACTTGCGTCCCAAACTAGTGTAGTCTATCCGTCTACATTGGTTCTTACTGACGACGTGATTTAGACAATGTAAGCTGGTGGCTGCAATCTCCAAGTTGTCTCTTCCCATCTCCGCTTTTTACTATTAAAATATTAATTAAATTGTTATTAAATGTTGTGTATTTCTATAGATTTTCAATACAATTTCTGTTGAATTGAAAAAGAGGTAAATGGGAAAAAGAGAGTTCAAAGTTCTTGGTACATGCAATGGGCAACTTTTGCAATTTATTTGCGGAACTCAGACAAAATGAGAAAAATCGTTGTTTGTTATTTCCTTTTCCGAGTTCTTCTTTCATCTCTGTCACTAAATATTTCAGAAACAAAATCACGCCTAGATATACTGAGTTTATTTCATACTGGAAATGACTTTCGAACTGGTTATGTCGTCTCCATTTCGCAGTTCTCACAACTGAGTGGCGACAGCTGGACCACTGAGACCCAACTGCAAGTCGACCGTATGTGCACTTAATATCGATTGCAAAATGCCATCCATGTATCCTCGCCCATGTTGTAGTCATTGCGTAATTGGCTTTTATACTTATATGTTTTCAGCATGTACTGACACAAATAAACTCATTGGAAGTCGAGGAAGAGTTTGAAAGTTTAAGGCGAATTCTAGTATTTTCTACTTCAGAGATACTCCAATGCACTTTACGGCGATAATGAATATTCAAATGAATATTTATGTGAAAATAAAATTAATTACCAAAACATAGGAATTTCTGAGCACTAAAGCCTTGACGTTAGGCCGAACCCTTACTAGACTACAGGAAATAACGCCAGTTGTTTAAAAATACCTCTGCCAATTAATTTCCAACAGCTACTGAAGAAATTCAATAACATTATCACTGAGAGCGAAATCCACTCCTGGATATTCACCTCAAAAGATCAGTGGGCCGGAAGTTCTTGCTTATTTGCTCTCTGAGCTAAATTGTAAGCAAATGTTAAAAATAAAGTGGAATAAAGAGCCCAAGCAAGATTCAAGTGACAAAATTCAGCTATAAGTATTATTGTGGATTTCAAGTAAGAACTGCTTGCACAAATTATGCTGAATACCCCGGTAGGTTGGGTTACCAACATAAAAAAACTGCTGTCGTCCAAAAATAAATTTAACTTAAAATTATTATTTTGTGGCTTACGCTTTCAAACTTCCCGTCCAGGAAGAAACTTCGCTGTATAACAATATGCTTGACTGATAAATATTTCTTTAGTTCTCAGCCAGTTTCATACCATGTAGTAGTAGAATCATTCTGTTCTCTAATAATAAGAATATGTCAGTTGAATAGAAGAGATAGGTTTTTAAGAAATGTGATAATATCGTAGATTTGGAAATGCTCTACATCTTAAACAGTCATGAAGTCAACTACCATGGTATACATACTCATTATACATATTACATTATACCCATTCCAGAATAAACATATTTCAGTGCAAACTAAATTAATTTTTCAGTATAAGATACGAGCCCTATAAGTAGCATAAGGGGTATGGGGTATAAAACGAAGGGGTACCTAGTTACACGTCATGCACTGCGACCTGCTTAAGTTCCATTGCGGCTACCACTGAAAAGGAGGAAGTGATGCAGAGAAGGAACCACGGAGGCTAAATACCGCAGTTAGACAGGCCAGAGCGACGCGCGGTTGTCCCCAACAGTTCCTAGCGGCAAGACCTGGAGCTGTCAAAAAAGGGTGAAATAATGAAACAGGAAACGTGGTAGATGAGAAACTTCCAAACCATTTGACTACCGAAAAGGGTAAGCCATGAGAAACCAAATCTAATTTGAGCGGTCAAAGGAATCGAACCTGGGACCTCTCTTAATGCTAGCCTCACATGTTACTGCGAAACCATCTGACTTGGTAAATTAATAACTGAATAATCCAGGCGATTATATAGTATAGGTATCTTAAGTTGCTCTAGACCTTTGAACTTTACGAGAATGAGAGCAATTATGAATTAAATATAAAGCCGTCCATCCAACCGGTTAGTACCTTCAATCCCATGTCAGTCTGACGATTATCTCGTATCCTGGCCCTGTCCTTTAGACTAACGCTGCATCTTTTCTTAATTTTATTCCCCGGATCACGATTTTCCATTTTCGTGATTGAGTTATTTAAGAGCGAAAGAAAATCACGAAGATGTGGCATTACCCACTTCCATATTTAACTTCTCCTTGCATTATTTCCGTCAGCGATTTCTGGCCTTCTTCTCCATGATTGATGTTCCTCTGCATTTAAATGTTTTCCTCCCATTTCTCATTCACTAATTCGCCTAAGTATGCTCCTTATGGCTCCATCATCTCATGATACGTATATACCATCTTTAATGGCGTCTCAGATTTCGTTCTAACGTTCAAGTGTACTTTCCTCAATATCGAGTGTGTGTATTTACGCGTCATTCAGTCAAGTTGTAAAGCAAGTCTTAGCATAAGTACATGAAAATCGGATAAATAATTTTCATGCTTGAGTCAGACTTAGTTAAAGAGTTAAGCCGAACATTTTCAACACGTCGTATCCACTATAAACAAGCTTTTTAACAACAGCTTTGATTACCGCAACATTTCCCAAAAATAGTTCTAATTATACTGTCGAAAAATCACACGTTTGACATTTTATAAAGCCAAAATACGGTAATGAATTGTCTGTAAATATATTGTGAGGTTTGTTTATTGTTTATTTAATTTTCTATCAGTGAGAACTCATAAACAATACATAAAACTTTTCAGATAGAATACAGTGCACATTAAAATACACACTGTACATCATAAACCTTTTCTCAAAATATTAACGCGTTCCGATATATTTATTATTGTTCATTTGGTTTGTTCAATGTGTTACACACATACAAGTTCTCCGAAATGGTTTGTGGAATGGTGTATTACAAAAGCTAGGATTTATCGACTTTCTTTTTAACAGGTGTTAAACTTCTCAGTCCCCCGTACGAATGTTATATAATTTTGCTACAGCGATAGAAATTGTGTTGGGTATGAGGGCGTGTGGCCTGCAGGCACAGGCCCACTTTGGCCTGTTACGCCATGGGGAATAAGAATTGTATCTCAAGTATATTAAATCTGATGCATAAATTAGCATCTTTATATGTGATCTATTTCTTAGTTTACTTGGATAATAGTTCATTGCATATGTAATTCCGTTTTGTTCTTGAGTTGTCCACTCTTCCAAGGAATTCTTAAAAGGCCAACGTCGAAATAAATTGCGCCGTTTACTCTCAAAAGGAAGCTGGAAAGACAAAGTAGTGAAACAAGTAATCTAATCGACATTAAGAAGCTGAATAATGATTAACACATTTTTAAACATATAAGAAAAGGGTACCTTAGAGAGAAATTCTCTCTTACAAAAGTGAAAACATTCCTGTAACTCGTATACCCTCCCTTATAACTTCCCTTTATAATTCTGCTTACTTTGTAAGATACGGAATATGTTCCGTTTGGTATGGAGTAATGTAACGACCCCACACCTGTATTATCTACTTCTGGATCTCAGATCCAGATACTTTCGTAATAGGGGTATTTTAGCATTTGACTATCTGAAATATTTTATTTGTTTCCTAAAGCGAGGCCCCTCTCTTTCTCTCCCTCTCTCTGTTAAGTCCTTTCTATACACATATACCCATTTTTATTCCTAAAATGCTTTGAGGGGACTTTAAAATGCGTACTTCTGGTGGAATATCAATATCGAATTTTAGGTTGAATGCAACACTTCATCCACTTAGTGCTGGAAAGTAATCATATAATAAGCACATTCCTAATGTCGCTAGTTTGATGAACTACCCTATAGCACCTTTATAACATGTTCTCAAGTGTTGAGTATGCCAGTTACTTTTATAATATACTATAAAATATAAAAACAGTAGAATGTTAAATAAGGAGCTCTAATTAAGGGACCAGAGCTTTGCTGAATTGATTCGATAAAATATATTTTCATATTAAGGAGAATAGGAGAATAAAAAGATACTTTTGTATCACGTACACTAATATGTATCTAATTCAGCGTGTTATATATTTTCTCTTCATCTACTAGTTTTCCCACAGTACAAATCACATAATATACCACCCGATGATTTCTGCACGGTTGTAACTGAGCCACGAAATGAACAACGCCTATCAGGACAGACAATCCACTTTGCTTCCATTTGTTCACATTTCAATACCTGACATGCTATAGATGTCATTAGTCTTGCTTTGAATTCATTTACACATTGAAGTAAACAATGAATGTACTTGAAAGGAAGAATAAACATTAAATGTTCAATACTCCCTTTTTCATTCCTGTTTATATGAAAGTGTAAGCTATAAATAAAACAAATAATGAATATTTTTTGCACGTAAGAACCGTGATTGATTCCTTCGTTTTATTAATTTCGTGAGTATGACCTCGACATTCATTATAGCGAGGACTGCCCGCTTTGCTTTACCCCTCGCAAAAACCTGGGCCACGACTAATTAAAGACACTAACCAATCTGAAAACATATTACTCTTAATAACTAACTTTATTTGTTTGAAAATGAAGCAAATATTGATGTAATGTTATACATTGCAGTGAACTGAGTTACAGATACAAATATCAGCACTTATACCTCTAACATCCGCGTGTATGCAGATACATATTATAGCCACCCTCCAGAGATAAGCCGAAATGCAGCATTTAAACTTTTCTACTGCTTTTGTACATTATTTTGCAGGAAGTGGAGTTTTCTAACAAGCGGACTGTTTAACCACATAAATCAGGCTTTTGCAGAGTAATGTACCTAATACAAGGACAAACCATGGAAAGGAAATAAAAGGTAATTTTGGTTCATTTATGGACATTTGGAGAAAACTGTCTATTTTCTCCATTGCCTGAATATACCCATTCGTTGACTTGTGTCAGAAGAAGAGGAAGGTGAGGAAGATGAGACAAAGAGAAAGAGTGGAATGAAGAAGAGACGGAGTTAATGCCACGACCCCAGTAAATCTCCGCGCGCAGAACCTCCAAAGGGAAACCGATAGATAGATGGATGGATTGGATTGGTTCGAAGAGAAATCAAGCTCTGGAGGAGGAGGAAGAGGTCGGGCCCATCCAATAATTAACTTTCCAGACGAGCGACCCAGCAACAACACACAACCGTAATGCAATCGTAAACTACCAAATTTAACCACATCTTCATTTGCACCAATAATCAGCAGGTAAGCTTCAGGCAAAGCTATTTTCGACCTTTTACTGTTTTTTCTTTATGTTGTGGTATTGAAAGTTTAACAAATGAAGACGCTAATTGCAGAAAGGGCTTGGTGCATCAATAGATAAGGTGCAATGCAGGAAAATGTACAAGAAAAATAGAAAGCATTTCACGATTTATATAACTCTGCGAATGGTTTCTAAGTTAATTTTTTAATATTAAGCAAAGAGCAACCTTATGTTGGTTATAAGTCAAATATATACATTCTTGTATAAATATTTGGGAAATATTTGGCTGAATCTTACTGTATATAATGAAAGATAAAACCAAATATAGAAAGTAACCTTCTCCAGCAGCCAAATAAAGAGATGGAAAACAAAAATGTTAAATGTGTCGAAAAATAAATAACAATACAGCTTTCGTACTCTGATGGTTTCCCAAATATTTTATCTTATTCACTTAATAGCTTTCTGAACGCTGCATTCATTACGAAGCAAGAATTGATGAAGTTAGGATTTATTTTTGTTTCATGTTTTCTCTCAGAACTGAAGGGTTTTTAAACTTGATTTTTAATTTTTCTACTACATAGTTACAGTAAGTAGTAAAAGTATGGCATTCGAAAAAAAATGAATACTGAAATTTCATTGAAAATATTTCTTTGCGTAACCCTGAATACAAAATAGGCATTTTTAGGGAAAGGTGTGTATGTGTGTGTGTGTGTGTGTGTGTGTGTGTGTGTGTGTGTGTGTGTGTGTGTGTGTGTGTGTGTGTGTGTGTGTGTGTGTGTGTGTGTGTGTGTGTGTGTGTGTGTGTGACTATGAGCATCATGACTCAAAAACGAAAGGTTGGTTGGATACCAAATAAAGCTTTAATTTATTTTAGGCATCTTCCAAGAATTCGACATAAAGGTTTTCAAGAAATATCCTCAACGCTGACTACATTAGCATAGAATTTTTTTCGGAAATTTTTAGTATATCAATAACTGTTATAATGATTTTGATAAAATTTTTGTATGTTTTAGAAACTTTCGTGGCAAATGAAACGTATATATTGAATTTCCTAGTCCTTTCATTTTCCGGAAGACTTTTGCATAACTAGTAAACCGTAAAGAAGTATAAAATCTTACTATACAAATAATGCAGAACTCGCTAAAATTCAAAATTTAGGTTAAATGCATTTTCTGTGGAGTGAACTATTTCGGAGATATCCTTTGATTTTTATTTGGACTTTCCAATACTTTCTCAAATTGGAAGCTGTCATTCATTTATATAATGTCTTGGGCATGCAAAGGGAATGAATCCTCAAAGTCTTCACATAGCAACCAGCTCTTTAATGATTTGACTGCTGCTTAAGGCTGTCTGTATTCCCGTATTCCACTTGCATCTACAAACAATTAGCAATAAGATAACTAGGTATGTTTATTTCTATTAACATGAAGTAGATAGAGGAATAAACATTTGTAAGAACAGTCTCTATAAGAGTAAGGTCATGTAAGTGTAGCGTATCACTTTTCAATTGGCTACGGTTTTCTCCCGTATTCGTGCTAGTAGATTGCACGAAGGTAACCGAATTATGTTGGATAATTACAAATTCCCCGCCCAAGCTGGAAAACGAACACGGGATTACTGGGTTGAGAAGCCAGAACTCTGACAAAAGACGAACAGGCCACGGAGTTAGGATGAATTTGTTCATTAACACTTCAGTATTTACTACTTCACAGAATGTTCCTTCGTCAAATTAACTCATACTTCGGTGATATTTATGTAGCCTATGGCGTAATAGCTTAAAGTAGGCCTGAGCCTGCCGACCCGACTGTCGGCCTCAGGCCCACAGATATAAGCAAGGCAGAGGTGGACAATCATCCAACCAATACGGGGAGGAGATGTGGTTAAAATCTCGGCATCCCCCAGCCGGAAAGACTAGGGTTCACTACCTAGCGTAGCTTCTCACTTTCCTTAGGATGCTGAATGAGCACCGGTCCTATACCCGGGACTGAAAATTTGCATCCCTAAGGGGTGGAATCGATCCCGGGCTCATTCCGGACGCAGGAACCAAAGCACATGCTCCAGCCCACCACGCCACGGCGCTGGATACTTCAAAGATATTGCCAGGTACTATATAAAAAGATATGATGTGTTACATTCACATTTCTTTCTCTACTTAGTCTTGTGCAAACTATTCTTATAAACTCCTATTTTTCTGTATACTTCGTGTTAATCAGAGTAACCATTTGTAGAAATGGTTTCATTAAATATTTTAATGGTAATAAAATGACTATATAAAATATAGTAAGTAGGCGTTAGCAATAGCTAAATCCTTTAGAATTTGTAGCAAAGTGATGACTGAAATTTCATGCTCTTTATATAAATACAAGAGACAGAGAAAGAGAGAGAGAGAGAGAGTGAGAGAGACATAATCACTTCCGATTTAAGAAAGGTAAAATACTTAAAATTTCAATCTCGAAAATGATAATCTTCATCAAGAAATTTGACATCTGCGTGCTTAACGAGATCAAATTTTTTGTGCAGTAAGGTTTTGTGTATCTCTTACGGTTTCACCAGGGATATACAAGTCATTCCGAATAAAGTAGACTTCAGAGACTATTTACAGAAAATTAAATTTATATTTTATTTTTCATGAAGATATTTTAAACATATGGCATTTTAATCAAAATCCTTATTACCATATTTTGAGAAACTGAAAACTTTTGAACATATTTTGTACCATTGTACTTTGGAGTGGGGCCATATTCTTTAAAATCTTTGTGTTTCATCCTTGGAAGATACTGAACTTGAATGTTAAATTTGGTATTTAACCATATTTTCATTTTTCAATTGTACGGATCTGCGTGCTTATACGCATAGTCACACACAAACACACGTATGTGCACCGAAAGAGACAGAGAGATGGAACTCTTTAAATAGGAATAAAATATAGGTCACACTGGTACTGTGAAATATTGAAAGCTAATGTATGCAGATCCCCAAAATCCTTTATGCACATTTGAAGACACAAAATATGTATCGAAAAATGCCCATTTAAAAGGAAACAACCAGCGTTGTCCCTATTTTATACTTGTTTCTTCGAACTATTTTTTACGCACAGTAATATTTAGTGTAGCAAAAACTCATATATCTGAAGTAAATGTTCCCTTAAATTTAACATTTATATTTCATAATCACAAATTTTACTCAGCGTTACACAATCAAAATTAATTCAGACTAGTAGTCACCCTATAGTGTAGCCAATCACAGTTAATTGCACTCTTATCATAATTTGTGCTTCTGTAGCCTATAGTGAATATAAATGGTCGATATATTTTCTTATAATCTTAATAACATCTGCGTTGATGGGGATTACTTGATATGATGTTGCATGTTAGCTAAGCATACACACAGTTGCACGAAAGTTAACTTTCTGTCACCATACGCGTAGGGTTCCATAGGTGCTTTGACTGCATGCTGCACCGAACTATGCATTAATGTCAATAGAAGCAAAAAGGGTAAACCAAGAAATTAAAACATTTGTCAGCTGATCTGTGTTTACACAAAGCTCTCCTATTCACCGAAATGTTACACATAAATGGAAACAGTTATAAAACAGCTATAGAATAAGGACGTAAGGTTGCGCTATTGCGGTAATATTCACTATAAAATGTTATTCCCCTCTTTTTAATTAATTTTATCTCTCACAAACCTCCGCTCTCACACAGAATAAATAAAGTCACATTGTGACATTAGTTAAAGATAAACAATGCAGTGTAAATGTTTACCATTATTAAAAACACAGCTCGATGTCTTTTAAAGGAAAATATCTAATATTAAATTTAATTCACAGAGAATGTAATATTGCAAGTTTATCCTCTCATTAGTACTCTTCCTCCGAAGGTACTTATATTAATATTTAAGAATGCTTTTTGTTATTTCAGGTTATCTGCCATTACGTAGTAGGTTAAGGAAGTATTGTGTTCCACCAAAAAGTGAGCTTTGTGATAGACAACACGGCACTGGGGTGGATTTTCTCCGGGATCTTAGGCTTTTCCCGCCATCTCATCCCACTGGTGCTCCATCTTCATCTCATGCATCGTCAGTGTCACCGCCTGCGGTGCCGTATGTAATAAAAGCGGGCGTTACACACTACACATTACATTTTATTCAACCCAAAAATATGAAATCGAGATTTGACCGTAAATTGAGATTTCACGTTCACGGGCTTCCTTAATAAACAAAATAGATTTTTATAAAAAAAGTACGTGTGAGTATGAAAATAATACCTCAAAAATAAAAAGTGGGTTAATTTTGGTAACCTGATATTTAGTTCAGCATCTGTCAAAAACACGACACGAGAATTTCCAAGACACTACCGCCACACGAAACTACTCTGCTAGAGATTTATTTTTGAGAATTACCTCTTTCTCAAACATGGCTAACGATTTTGATTTTCTAATCCATGAAATATAATTTTTTAGTTCTCTAGAAATATCCATTGAAGTTCTCTTCATTCTGAAGAACTTTTGCATAACTGGTAAAAAGTAAGGTATAAAAGATGAAAATCTCGTTAAGGTACACAAGTTATATCAAATAAATATTTGTCAACTTAACATTTTCCTACATATTTATTTCTAATTTTTTTAATGTTTCAAACTTATTCTTTTCTCAAATGGGAAGCCGCTACTTATTTCTTTCTCTTTGTCATGCAAGAAACCCAGAATTTTAAAAGCATCAGCGTTCATTCAGCACTTAAAACGATGTCACTATCGCTTAACGCTACCGTGTTCCTATATTCTAGATTGATACGAATGTTTATCTTATTTAACCTGCAATAGATGAAAGAATACGTCTGTTTGACGAATAGCTTGTGCAGAATGGGTTTAAAAATTACTGTTATAATATCACATCACAATCTTTCATTCTTTATTAAGTGCAGGCAGCAGGTGGCATACGTATTCAACGCAAAAATTGAATGTAGAAATTCCTTCAAAAATATATATCTGAGGGCCTACGTATGGAAGGAGGCACGTTTATTTGATTTAACACGTACAGAGGCCGACAGAAGTATTCGAATAATATAACATGTAACATTGCACGTACTATAAATACTGTAAAATTTATTTTGCAGCGTTGAATTTTTAAACATTTAAACATTAACATTTTGTGTCTCGGAAAAAATATTGAAAATATCACTTTGCGTGTATTTATTACACAATCTGTACTGTATTTATTCTACTGTCCCTCTTATTGGAGGACATAAGTATTCGAATGTACCCAATCGAACAGAGAGAAAGGTGGTTGGACGTACCCTACACGCACCTACCACATAGCAGCTGTGTTTATGCTATGCTTCGAGACAGTGTGCTCAAAGTTATTGAGCCGATTGTGAACTCACGGGTAATATGGGACGTAAAGGTAAGGAGACAACGGTGGCAGAGAGGAATATCATGATATGTGCAGACAAAACAAATCTCTCTCTGAAATTGCCACAACCATTAACAGAACAAAACTGCTGTGTTCTGCATAATTCAACGCTTCAAACAGACAAATACTGTTGTAAATAAACCTAGAAATGGTGCTCCTTCTAAACTCACCACCAGAGACAGGAGGAAAATATTAAAAATTGTGAATTAGAATCCGAGAGTCACTGCATCTGAGATTAGAGGATGCCTTGAGCAATATTCTGGCACTGTGGTTCACACCAGAACAGTTGAATGGGTTTTGAATTGTACTGGGTACAATGCCCACGTTCCTAGGAAGAAACAATATGTTACTAAGGTGAATGAGAAAAAGAGTATATAATTTGCTAAACAGTATGTAGTGAAACCAACAGAACTCTGGGATAAGGTTCTCTGGTCGGACGAGAGCAAATTCTGCTTACACAAGAGTGATGAACGTCTTAAAGTGTGGATACTGCCAAATACAGAATGGGAACCTAAGAACATGGTAGCTACAGTGAAACATGGTGGCTGTAGTCTGATGGTATGGGGCTGTATAGCTTCATCTGGCTTTGGGGAACTGGTGTTCATAGATGGGATCATAGACAATTCTGAATACAAGAGGATTCTTGAAAACAATCTGAAAAAGAGTGCAGAGTGTCTGGGATTAGAGCATGATTATTACTTCCAGCAAGACAATGATCCGAAGCATTAACTGCTGAAATTGTAAGGCTTTGGATCGTGTACAACACTCCTCACACTTTGAGGCCCAGACCCAATCTCCAGATTTAAATCCTATAGAGAATATCTGGAAGGAGCTCGAGGAGCATGTGAGGAAGCATCACATCAGAAGCAGGGACCATCTGAAAGAACTTCTTCAAACAAGAGTGGAGAAATATGGACTCTGCTCAGACAATGCCCAAACGATTATCAGCAGTAATTCAAAGAAAGGGGATAACTAAATGCTAGTTGTTCTCTGTTCGAATATTTATGTCCAGATGTAAAGTAACCGTTTTATTTCTCCTTGTAGTGTAAATTAGTTTCGGTTGCTATTTATGAGTTTATATGTTTAATGGAAGACTGAAGTTTATTTAGTACCAGTTGTATTTACGTATGCTTACTCTGCATAGCTTTAAAAATATAAATAATAAAGATCCGTTCGAATACTTATGTCGGCCACTGTACCTAATAGGAACATTAACTTCCTGGACAAAACTTAGGGAAAAAATGTTGTAAAACAATTACAACGCACGATTGTGTATGTGTGTATTGTATGCCTGTGTGTGTACGTGCGCGTATGTGAGTGTGTGCACAAAGATTAAAAAAAAAACACAAACAAAAGCTAAATTTTTGATGGAAAATTTATCAAAAACTTTAATTTTCTCATAAATAGTTCTATAGAAGTCTAATATAAAAATACCATATATTTAAAATATGTACATGACAAATGAAATATATATCTTTCATTTTATAAAAGTGGCATTTTAAGTCCTTTTCATTCCGATGCCTTAAATAATTCGTAAACCTTAAGACATACACCAAATATCACTATGCAAAAAATGTAAATACATAATACGCCTACGCAATGTTAAACACATTTTTGTGGAGTTAATGCTTTAGAAGGTATGCCTTGTTATTGGTGTGTGCTAAATTTCACAAATAAGAAGTCGTTATTAGTTATTTGTCCCCTCCTGCCTTCCTGGTCACATAAAAACGATGGAACTTCAAAGCGGTCACAAGTCCGCCAGCAATTCCAAGATTTGACGATCATTCAGACATACTGTAGTAACGAAATGTATATTAAAATCTTATGAAATAATGTCTATATTGATTAACGTGAAAAATATATATCATTATTTTATATTAAGAATTTTTTCTTAAAGAATAGGTGGAGAAAGTCATGTGAATGTAATCCATCAGACCTTTAGAGGAATATGCATATATACTGTGACTTCGTGGGTTGGTACATTAAAAGTCTTGTTTGCAGAAATTTAAAATGCCCTTTATTGCAGTAACAGTAACTTTGTATAGCCTTTGCAGCAGTAAAAAAAAAAAAAAACGTGACATACACAACAGGAGTCTTCGAGGTCGTCTCGTAAACAAACGAAAGAATTCGCTGCGGTAAAGTTCAAACGCACAATTACAACTCAGCTGCACAGACAAACGAACTGACGAGCAACAGACTACACTACTCTGACCCTTTGCGGGGTTTTTATAACTCCAGTCATTGTTCTAAAATGGAGTGGAGCTCCCGGGAAAGATCGCGGTGGCGAGAGAAAGACGGAACTATCCAGATATCACTATGTTTCTTTCTCTCTTTGTCGTTTCTCTCCCTTGGCAAGCGTCCAACTACTATCTGTCTCTTTGTTTCCTACCCACGTGTACAGCTCTGACTTTGCGGCGGCTCCAAACAACAATGCAATCGGCGACACTGCTCCCTCCTCAAGTCTGGTCGTCCCGAACAGCACCATCGTAAAGGGCCAGACGATCCATGTGTACCACAACATTTTTACTCGGGGCACCTTCTGGACGCGATAGACCGCGTCGTTAATTCTCTTTACCACCCGGTACGGTTCTTGCCACGGTTGTTGAAGTATTGCGCAGTATCCCTTGGCCAGGGTAGGGTGGTACAACCAGACCAGGTCATCTTGCTGGAATCCTTGGTGGTTGGCTTGCCTGTCGTACTAGGTCTTTAAGCGGTCGCTCGCCATCTGGCTGTTCTGACGATCCATTTCATGCATGTCGTGTAAATGGTTCACGAGGTTCTCCACATATTTTGTTGCTGACAGTTTCCCTTCCAGGGGCTCGCAAACGCTAGCTCACAAGGGAAGCGTAGCTCTTGGCCGAACATTAAGCTTGCTGGCGTAAAAGCAGTGGTGTCGTGTGTTGACGAGCGATAGGCCAGCAAGAACAGTGTCACCTTGACGTCCCATTCTCGCTGATGTCTGGCCATGACTTGCCTCAGATGTTCTTTTAGGGTCGTGATGTATCTCTCGACCATGCCGTCTGACTGCGGATGTAGAGGTATTGTACCTGTCTTGTTCAACCCAAGTCTTTCCACTGCCTCCTTCATCAGCTGAGACTCAAAATTGGTGCCCTTATCGCTGTGGAGCTCCTAACGGGACCCCAAAACGGCTGAACAGTTGCTCCACGAGGCAATCTGTAATCATCTTCGCCTCCTGGTTGGGGATGGCATACACCTCCGGCTACTTGGTGAAGTAGTCAACGGCTACCATCAGGTACTTGTTACCTCGTAGGGACACTAGAAATGGTCCAGCTGTGTTGACCGCGATGCGTTCAAAAGGCGATCCGACGTTGTACTGCTGCATGCGACCCCGGCTCTTAGTTTGGGGGCCGCGATTCGCCGCGCATACGTGAAACTGACGGAACCATCTCTCAGCGTCTGCTCGGAGCCTCTGCCAGTAGTAGTGCTGTCGGAGTTTGTCGATCCTTCGGTTTGCTTCCAGGTGTTCTCCTGAAGTACCGGCGCGCACTTCCTCCAAGACCTCCGGGACCTTACTCCAGAGAATAACAAACTGCTCGCTCTGTGACTTCCCATCGGCTGATTCCCATACCCGGAACAGCACGCCCTGTTTAGTCTTCAGCGAGTCCCATTACGTCCAGTACGACTTATACGCAGCGCTTATGGGAGCGATGTTCTCCCAGGTCGGTCTTGTGCCTACCTCCACTTCCTTCAAGAGTGGCATCAAGTCCACATCCGACAGCTGCTCCCTCCTCACACGTGTGCTATCCAAACAGTCCGCAGGCACTGCCGTGACCACTCTGACAGATGCGGCACGCTCCTTCTCTTCCACTCTTGTGCATTGGCCGCACTCTTCTGAGCACAGTTTTCGGGACATGGCGTATGCGTTAGAGTGGCTGTTCCCTCCACGATGTTCAGAGCTGAAGTCGTTATCTTGTAACCTCTGGACCCAACGAGCTGTCTGGCCCTCTCGGTTTCTAAAGCTAAGTAGTTAGGTTAGGGTGGAGTGGTTTGTTCTTAGGTGGAATGCCTGACCGCATAGGTACTTGTGGAATTACTCCAAAATCTTCACTGCCGCCAGCAGCTCTCGCCGGGTGACGCAGTAGTTCTTCTCTGCATTGGACAGCGTCTTGCTGTAGTAGGCTATCACTCGCTCGTGGTCGTCCTGGACCTGGAATAGGACGCCTACAATGCAATGGTCGCTGGCGTCGGTGTCCACAATGAAGGCGCCAGCTGGTTGTGGTAATTCCAAAACAGAAGCACTGCAAAGTGTCTTCTTAAGCTGCTGGAAAGCGTGGTCCTCCGTTCACATAAAAGACTGGTGTTCTTCTGTCAGGTGAATGAGGGGCTTGGCGATGTTGGAGAAGCCCCAAGCGCTTATTATGAAGTGGCGGTAATAACTGCACAGCCCCAGGAAACTGCGCAATTCTCGCTTATCCTTCAGGCAAGGCCAATCTCTCAGGGCCTGTGCCTTCTCCGGGTTTGTGACCACTCCGGTTGGTGAGACTATGTGACCCAAGAAGTTGACTTCCTTTCGGAAGAGCAGGCACTTCTTCGCATTCAGCTTCAGGTTGGTCGTCTGCAGTCTCTGTAGGACCTTCCTCAGGTTGTCGAGATGGTTTTCGAATATCTTGCTGACGATGATGTCGTCCAGATATAGTAGGCAGGAGCCATAAGTGAGTCCTCTCATTACTGACTCCATGAGGCGTTGGAAGATAGCTGGTGCGTTGCAGAGACAAATGGGCATAACTGTGAATAGCCAAAGCCCTTGGCTTGTCAAGAATGCGCTCTTATCCTTGTCTGTTGTGTCTAGAGCCACCTGCCAGTAACCCGACTACAGGTCTAGGGTCGAGAACCACTGCGCACCGGCAAGTGTGTCCAGGGTGTCGTCAATCCGGGGTAAGGGAAATCAGTCCTTTCGGGTAACAGCGATCAGTTTCCTGCAGTCTACGCAGAAGCGTAGCTCACCGTTCATGTTCGTCACCAGTACTACAGGGAAACAGCAAGTGCTGTCATAATCTTCAATCACCATCCTGGATCTCAAGTCCTCCTGCATGTCTCGTACAGCCGCTTGTTTTGCCAGCGGAACGCGTCTGAGTGGTTACCGAATAGGCCGGGCGTCTCCGGGGTTGATGTGGTGCATCACGCAGTCCGTGAGGCCATAGTTGCTGTTAACTTGCCTGAAGAGGCTCTGGTATCGTCTCAGCAGTGTCGAACCTTCTCTAGCTGCTATGCGGTCATGTGGTCGGCCGTCCTATTCAGTAAGACTTCTAGCCGGGGTGCTGCGTGTTGCGTAGGTACCGCCTCCTTGGTCTAGTTGGTTGACGTTACGCTGACAATGAGTTCAAATTTCCCCAACTCCGTCCCTGCCTGGATGTCGTTATCGGTGTCCGTTGGGTTGAGCAGCCACACCGGCAACTTATCCAGGCACAGCAACAATGTGCTGGCGATACAGAGTCTGTGCACAGGCGTTTTCTGTCCAGCACCATGTTCTTCGTCCGCTAGCCTTCCAGTCGCGCCATCACCACCACCTCACTTCTCTCCGTGACAACCACGTTTTCCCTCAGGATGACCCTGTAGGTTCCAAGCCGTTCTTCGGGGTGCCGGAGTATCACCTCTTCTCCCTAAAACCGCAGAACCTTCCTGCCGACGTCGACCGTCGCCTTGTTGCTCCTGAGGACATCCAGACCCAGTATCACCTCAGCTGCCTCAGCGGCGAACACCCCAGGGTTGGGATCGCTCCCGGGTTGCATTCCGTGACAGGGAGCCAAAGAATGAGATCTTAGCCCATTACGCTACTACGCACGACTGTCTTACCTCATACCTCAAGTATATTCCCGGAGAATGCATGAATACTTTATGTTTTATATGCCTATGGCTCATCTGATGTACTGATTCAGTGATCAGAATTAAGCAGTTTATTCCACTCTACATCAAATGCATGATATTTAGAAACATCCAAATAACCTAATTTTTTACACATCTTGTAAACAGTAGCTACAGGTGTCAATATTTATCTACTTTTAAGAACTCTGTAATTTCGTTTCTACCCCTATTCACCGTACTGTTCTCAGACAGAGACTTCAAATGGGAGATCCCACGCCATCGAGAGTTGTGGAGGATTACAGACCATGAAAGAAAAGAAGAGCTACTAATACGAATCGAACTGTTTACATCTTTAAAGTGAAATGAGAATGAAATGACACTTGAATACCGGAAGGCAGTTCTTTCCGACAGAAATCGATCGAAAAGCAATGAATAAGCCGACGCGAAATGGCGGGTCGGCATCTGGCCCGTGATTCATAGCGGGGTCGTATTTCAAGGTTGGATGACCTGGACGGTCGTTTCGAGAGCCAGACCGGAGGGAAATGAAGGGTTTCGTGGATGGATGTAATGGCGGGAAAATAGACGGTAAAACTGGCAATGGGGCAATCCTCGTAACGACCGCGTTTTGTGGCCGTTTCAGACTCTTTTACTGTTTCCAGCCAAGTCTTAAATCGTTTACTGCCTCCAAGTGCTGAAGACCTTATAATACCATTACCTCTAACCACCCCTCCGGGAAATTAAAAACCGTAAACTGACATGCTTCTTAGGTGCGAAAAGTTTATCAAAACATGTTAAAACTATATTGAAATGTATGTAAAAATATTGTTAACAGAAAATTGATAAGCGACATCGAACATTTTACAGAATCGCACAGAACACCTTTAAGTAGAAGTTATAAAATGTGTCAAAATGCAAAAGTAACACTTTTTTCTTTTATGTTACCTTTCCTTTTTTTCTTCCCTTCTTTATACATATTAGCGATATTCAGATATAATGGAAATGGTTACCGCTTGCAATTTTAGCCCTGGTTTTTATTTGCTCCCAAAGCTGTATTTTAGGAGAACAAAAACAAAATAATTAATAATAATAATAATAATAATAATAATAATAATAATAATAATAATAATAATAATAATAATAATAATAATAATAATAATAATAATAATAATAATAATAATAATAATAATAATAATAATAATAATAATAATAATAATAATAATAATAATAATAATAATAATAATAATAATAATAATAATAATAATAATAATAATAATAATAATAATAATAATAATAATAATAATAATAATAATAATAATAATAATAATAATAATAATAATAATAATAATAATAATAATAATAATAATAATAATAATAATAATAATAATAATAATAATAATAATAATAATAATAATAATAATAATAATAATAATAATAATAATAATAATAATAATAATAATAATAATAATAATAATAATAATAATAATAATAATAATAATAATAATAATAATAATAATAATAATAATAATAATAATAATAATAATAATAATAATAATAATGATAATAATAATAATAATAATGATAATGATGATAATGATAATGATAATGATGATGATGATAATGATAATGATGATGATGATAATGATAATGATGATGATGATAATGATAATGATGATGATAATAATGATAATAATAATAATAATAATAATAATAATAATAATAATAATAATAATAATAATAATAATAATAATAATAATAATAATAATAATAATAATAATAATAATAATAATAATAATAATAATAATAATAATAATAATAATAATAATAATAATAATAATAATAATAATAATAATAATAATAATAATAATAATAATAATAATAATAATAATAATAATAATAATAATAATAACAATAATAATAATAATAATAACAATAATAATAATAATAACAATAATAACAATAATAACAACAATAATAACAACAATAACAACAATAATAACAACAATAACAACAATAATAACAACAATAACAACAATAATAACAACAATAACAACAATAATAACAACAATAACAACAATAATAACAATAATAACAATAATAATAACAATAACAATAATAATAACAATAATAATAATAATAACAATAATAATAATAATAATAATAATAATAATAATAATAATAATAATAATAATAATAATAATAATAATAATAATAATAATAATAATAATAATAATAATAATAATAATAATAATAATAATAATAATAATAATAATAATAATAATAATAATAATAATAATAATAATAATAATAATAATAATAATAATAATAATAATAATAATAATAATAATAATAATAATAATAATAATAATAATAATAATAATAATAATAATAATAATAATAATAATAATAATAATAATAATAATAATAATAATAATAATAATAATAATAATAATAATAATAATAATAATAATAATAATAATAATAATAATAATAATAATAATAATAATAATAATAATAATAATAATAATAATAATAATAATAATAATAATAATAATAATAATAATAATAATAATAATAATAATAATAATAATAATAATAATAATAATAATAATAATAATAATAATAATAATAATAATAATAATAATAATAATAATAATAATAATAATAATAATAATAATAATAATAATAATAATAATAATAATAATAATAATAATAATAATAATAATAATAATAATAATAATAATCCGACATTTCTTGATTTTGTTGTGTTAAGGACTCATGAGCCGAATTTCGATCCGAAAGGATGTAGACGTGTAAGCAAATTAAGGATCGTAGAATATCTAGGATGTGTGAAAACCCCAATGGCTGGTATGGCGGTGAAGAAGAAGGAAATGAAATGTAGAGATGAAAGAGACCATAGGAAAATTCACAGATCAAATTATGTCCAACCCTGATTAGCAGCCTAGGAAATTTGCTACAAAGCATTCGGTTATGTTGGTTGGCTCCAAGGATTTGAACTCAGGACATCACCAGCGAAGTATTCAAAACTTACTGAGCGCTTTTTCGCTCCATTAAAAGTGAAATCAGAAATGAAAAATCAGATATCCTTTAAGAGGTTAAGGGAGGTTTATGAAACTTAACAAAGTACACTGTGTGTTTGTTTTCTCAAACTTCTTGCCAAAAATGTTTATTAATGATCACTTTTCTCTCTTCATGACAATTTCAAGTTTTTATTTGGGTGTCGTCTAATTTTAACTCATTGGTATATATGCACAGTATGTGAAAACATAAACATTAGTTTACACTTTTAAATGTTTATCAATCAAATTATTCTCATTTTAATATCCATAAAGAACAAAGATTACTGTAATCTACATATTCAGATGTTTATCAACACTGTCTTTACATTTATAATTATGTTATTAAATTGCATGATTTTTAATTTTTGTGCTGTGCGTTGTTAAAAAACCCATTTACGTGTACTCAGTAAAACAAATGTTTGTTACAACAAATAATACTAAGGTATATATGGGTTTGATACAATGCAAGAAACATGCGAAGGTGAGAAGTTATGAGCGAGTTATGCGGAATTTAATAAATGCCTAAGTTTTAAAAAACAATAATTTTATTTTCCTGGTTGTTTAAATCACGCGTCAGTGATATTAAGAGGTATTGTTTTAAAATTTATCTGCGAAATGCAGATAGCATTATTTTGTGAACCCCGTACTTTAGAAGGTATCAAATTGTAAGCAAATTTCAAACACCTATGAAACTAATAAATTAGAAATCTATAAACGGAAAATTATAAACTGAGTGGAAGCAAATTAGTTTGAAATCGGAATTAAAATATTAGAGTATTTTAATAAATATTAGAAAAGCCATATCATTGTAAAAATGTGTCATATTTACATCGGGCCACTAGAAAAAAGTAAGCAGAGAATCATTAAGAAGAAAATGCAAATTAATAAAAGTGCACATCGTTAAAAAGTTATCATATAATGAGGCAATTCTTAGCAGACAAAATATCAAGTAATGGAGTAAACTGGAAGTAAATACTTTAAATGCAGATTTTAAATATAAATATGGAGAAAGAAATCAGATGTGGTTAAATAAATGACAAAGGTAGCCACGAGAAATGATACATTGCTAAATTGTCAAATAAGAGTAAAAATCAACAAGCCATTATATAAAGAATAGATACCACTGTGATAAAATTTAATGAAGCAGAGGTGAGATATTTGTAGAAGAGAAGATATTTGACGAAGACAATGGAAGAAAGAAGACATTTGAAAAGATATTTCAAGTTGATAGAGCATTTATTCCGTGGGATAATTGGTAAAAGTGGGGAAACTTTGTTGTGATAGATTAGTGAGCTCCACGACCGACGGTACAAATGTTTCAATCCTCTAGTAGAAAAGTAAGCATTAACACCGTGATTCAAATCCTGTTTTCGGCTCAAGACATACCACCCGGAACCCTGCATCTCCCACCTTAACGCCATGAGTGGGGTGCAGTACCAGAGGGTGGAATGTTGTCAGGGTCCCGCGTCCCTCCAGGAACTTATATGCGGTCTTCACGACAAACACGTAGAGAGGTATCTGCGCTAAACCTTTTCCGATGCTATACATTTAATTCAGCTAACCACAAGTACTGAAACAATTGGTAAAATAATTCACTGCGTTATCATATTCGCTCCTAACAAATACATACTTGAATATTATTTACAGTTACAACCCAAACTGAGATACACTTCTTTTTTGAAATTTTGCTGGTAAAATATTAAACAAATGAAATTAAAAAAATGCAACAAATATCGAAGAAGTGCAACAATTGTAAAATTGTAATTGTAAATGTAAAATGAAAATTTGGAATTCGAAATAATTAAAAATTGCATTTGGAGCTCTCGGGAAAATTTATGTTTTCAAATAATACTAAAAAATTGTTGTTTTTTAAAGTAATTCTGTATATTTATTTAATTTAAAATCCTAAATTTCAAAAAGCGTAGGATATAAAATATTTCCGAAGCGAAGCTCAAAACCACTCCATACGACAAAATACATTAAAAATAATAACACTTTTCTTTCTGCACTTTAGAATGACTATTTTTCTGCTTTAATTTGATTGTCAGAAATTTGTTAAATTGGAAACGGATATTTCTGAAATCGTTACATTCTGCTACATTAAGAAAAGGGGAAAGAAAACATATCCGAGAAGGGAAGTAGTCCACAGACCCCCACATCTTGGAGTTCCAAACCAAAATGCCTACGCCAACGAAATCATAGGACAACTGCATGATAATATAAGAAAATTGTGTTTGTGTTTGTCAAACGAAGATTTATCTGAGTGAAGATGAATATCGCATGAAGATATAAAGTAAAAGTTTTAATACTTCGTGTTTATCCCTTCTCCAAGAGATTAAAAAATTAAAAATTTAAACATTAACTAGTACAGTCGAACGTCGTCTACTTCTTTTGCTGTTTATCATGGTTGTAAATGGAGGACTTAGAAGTAGGCTCCTAGAGGCAGATGTCTGTTAAGGAGCAGACAAACTTTGGTTCAGAAGGAGCAGCTAGGATGGATGTTGAGCCTGAAATATGTTATGAGAGTGAGGAAGGAAAGTATATGAAATGATGGCGAAAGAGATGAAATCTAAAGAGATTATGTAGCAGTTCTGGTATAACTGATGGAGAAAACTATCAAATAGGGAGAAAACTCGCCCAGACGCAGTTTTGTCCACCACAAATCCCATATACACTCCCCTGGGATCAAACCGAGTGATAGAAGAGTGATCTAACCACTTGGCCACGACACCCTCCTTTGTCATGTACATATTTATTTAAGTTTGTCGATGATCTGTTCATAAACAATTTTTCATTGCTGTATGAGTGACCATTAAGGCTCGCCAAACTTTAAAGGAAGAATTCGACTTCATCAGATTAACAAATATGTCAAACAACGGTTTCGGTGCATAACTTTGTTTTCGAAATGTTCATTTTTAAATCTTAAGTCAGCTTTCCTGTACCATCTTTAAGATAACTTTGAAGACGACATCTTCTGGAACCCTTTTATACATGAACCAATGAAAGATAAACACAGATATAAACATTTCGATTTTTATCTATATCCACCAACACTAATGTTGGTTAGTTTTAAACCTATTTCGGTACAATGTCTAACAATCCTGATTAACAAATTGCATAGTAGTATCCAGTCTTTTATGAATTATGAATTATTACTACCTGAAGTAGGTACATTAAGAGAATAAAATACCATAATGTTTCGCCATGCAAATAACTCACAAGCAAATGAAAGTATTGCTATTTTGTATAGATCCAATGCACATGTAGTTTTGTAGAAATATCTCAACGGGAAAGTGCACAATAGTCCAAAAATAAAGTTTGAGTCAGTGAAGGCCTTACTGCGAGGAGAATATTAACAAATGGAATGCAATGTGAGGTAGAATGCAGAGCAGCATTGTTTTGGTCGCATTCTTGTCTAACCCGGGCAATGGAAGCTGTGGGGTGGAAAGGGACGGAACCCCCTGAGCGAAGGCTCGCTATGCAGCCAACAGTGACTAACTGCGTTGCGGGTTTGCGTCTCCCCTAACCGCAGGGGCTCAGTAAGGAAGACTTCGTTCCGCTCCCCGAGTCGCCGCCCCTGTAACTGACTACTAACTACTCCCAGCTCTGTGTGAAGTGTCATAACACTACTGGCAAACGTCACTAACTTCTTGAAATTCTACGTCATGCATACAAAACTCCTTTAATTGTCTGTATTGTAACAATAAACCGTCTACCGCCGTTTTTTATGTTGAATACAGATACTTTCAGAGCCTCTAATGATTTCAAGCAACAGAACTTACTTTATCAATTTTAATTTGTCTTCATTTCTATCTTATTGAGGTGGTCAGAAAGAAACTTATGTTCTCTAAAACTTCTATTAATTATAATAAATATTTACCATAGATATTTTACATAATTTGATTATAGTTAAAGCATGCGGGCGACTGAGATTACAGTCAGGCTTTTGTTTTATGCATGCCAGACTTTGTACCATATACTCTTTGCATATGCTGAAGAAAAACTAAATATACATGAATTTTCCCAATTTCAAAGAGCACTGCTTAAAGTTTTGAAAAGTATAAACGAAGAAAACGTTTCAAAAATGTTTTTGACACAAACACTTTTATTTTAAATCACCTTTATACTTTTAAGATGTTTGGTTTTCCTTTTAAAGTTTCTGTATCTCTTTCTATCTCTCTGAGTTATAGTTTACAATTGATTTAGTTTTAAACTTTAGTGAAGGAGAAATAAGAGTACTTACCGAAAATTCTATAGATGCATTTTGTAACGTGTCTCTAACATGGCATTTTAATAAAATTGTTATAACAATTTAGGATAATAGAAAATAGATAATAATATGTGATAAATGATGATCATAATGCTAACAGAAAAGGGCTGAACATAGAGGTGGATTAGGCTATAAGAATGTTACGAACCTCATTTATTTTCATTTTCATTCTTAAGAATTTTATAATTTATGTAAGAACTAAACATTTACCCAAATCTTCGTTTTTCATTGAAGTTGCCTACGCACCTATAGAAACCTAAACAAACAATTTAGAAGAAGCTCTCTCTCTTTATAATATTTGGACATCAAACTCTTGAATGAAAGCGTTCCTGTGCCACAGGTAAACAGAAGAGCGTGTAAAGATTTGTGCAGTAAGTATTCATGAGTACTTGGGAAAACGTAAATATGAGCAATAATTAATGGCAATAAATAATGGAAAACTAACAGTCTCGTGAAAGTAACCACAATGGAAATATATTAATAAACCGTGTAGAACAAACATCGCTTTCGAGTATAAGGTACTGCTGAAAACTCGTGTATATTTACCTGTTTTATTATTTACATGTGATGGTTAAAGCGTCATCAGGATCAGACGAAGCGTCTTTGCGTTCAACATGAAAGTGCATTTGTTAATGAAGCACGGAATACAAAGTATTAAAATTTTAATCCTTTCTTTACTTACGTTTTCTTTCTCACTCCAGCACAAGGCGCAGAATACTAGAGATACCTATAAATGAAATTTACTGAAAAGAAATTGAATATTATCTGAGGAATCACATTTGAATAAAAAAAAAAACATAAGCAGTTTTTTTCCGGAAAACAATTTGCATCCATTCTTTAATGAAAACATCACGAGTTTCAATTTTTTGAACATCTGTTGATTTGAGCATTTATAAACAATCACTTATTGTGTCTAAGATTTTATAACATATATTAAACTATATAACAAAGCAACAAAAATGTACTTCTTTTTAAATTTTATTCATACGCACAAACTTGCAATACCTCTGGAACAGTTGAGGGACTGCACTTTCATATTTCTATGATCGTAAAATGCTTAAATCTTCTTCTTACTGCTGTATCTATCCACTTCGTACTGAGAACCTACAAATATGTGTCTGGGGTGAGGTGCCTGTTGAGCAGCAGACAACTCTTGTTTAGAGAGTACCCAGGATGGATGACCAGCCCATTACATGACGCAAAATGGATGAAAATAAAGGTGATGATAGAATGAATGTCGGGAAAATACCCAGACGCGTTTTGTCCACCATGAATTCCACATGCGGTCTCCTGGGATAGAATCCGGGCCGCCTTGGTGAGAGGTGAGCGGTAAGCCACTGGGCCATGGGGCCACTCTCATTAAATTCAAAATATGAAAATGCTCTTCTTATGAGTTTTATCAATAATGCGTAGCATTAAAGTTTTATATGCTTATAATTAATTTGGCGAATACAAGCTCACAGATTAAAAGTTGCTTTGAAAATGAAGATTAATGTGAAGTAATAAATAATTTTATCAGCTGAAAGCATCACCAGTTACTAGTCTTATAACCATGTGTTTACTTACTGAGGCATATGTTTCTGTTTGTTTACAAACATCTGCATCTTAGAATTTCGGTACATCTATAGCATTAAGAGGTATAATATTTTTTAAATTATGCTTTGCAAAGTAATTGCTACATGGAAAAGCGAGAAAGCGTATCGGGAAAAATTCGCTTTACAGAGTAGTTTACCTCAGCTTATCTCACATACACTGGACTCACCGTATAATCATGTCTTCTGGATAAAAACGTGTCATATATCCGCAGGCGCGAGAAAACGTACCATATAGACACACGCAGCTTCCAATCGCTCTATTTGTGTTTCGTAACTTACTGTACATTAACTTACTGATATTTCACTCTTTTAATCGTCCACATAAGACCCGATAAGAGACTATCACAGCGTTGGTCACCTGTAGGTCGATACACCTCAACGCTCTGTCGAGTAATACCTAGAATTTGGTAAATCATCTGTCCAATATATATTAGATCTTCACATCCATTTGAAAGTTACGTGAACTAGTAAATCTCCCATTGGGGGCTGTTGAGAAATAAGTTGTTCCACGACACAAAATAGTTCCTTATTTAATATTATTGTTTATTTTAATATATTAACAGAATCGTCAAAATTAATTTTCATCCATTATGAGTGAAATAATATGTTGGCCCATGGGCTCTGGCGTTTTTTTATGTAAATGCTTAAAGTGTAAAATAAAATGTTTTGGGAGTTCTTTTAATTTTATTCGATAGAGAATTGTGTACTCTACAGAATAAGGTGCTAAGTTTTGTATTATTTCATAGCGTTTATTCTTTTCAGGTCAAAAAATGGAGTGTCAAGTGACAACAAAGACTATTTTCAACACCAAATTTTTACATTTAATTTAAGTGCCAAAACCACAGAAGCTGCCGTCGATTGCTCACGTAGCTCCTTGTTGTCCATTTAGAACTGCAGTTTATTTGCCTGAAAAGAACAAACAATATAGGTATGTAAATATAAGCATACTAAAACTAAAGACAATATTTGATAGAATATATAATTCTCTACCTAACAATATAAAACATGCAGGCAATACATTTTATTCTGCAAGCAACATTTCTCTTTTAAGAATAACGCCAGAACTACTGGGCCAATCCATTGCATTATGAAATAGAGTTACTGGACCTGAAATGAATAAGTAGGCAGAGGAGTCCTTCGTCTTAAATCTCACTCGCAAAATAGAAAATAAAGTGCCGTTATCATAGCAGTATTTATATTAGTTTGATCACCGGACGTTCAGCATCTGGTACGTCGGTCTGTGTGACTCAGAGGGTTAGGCACTGGCCTACTGATCGCAGGTCGTGGGTTCAAATCCGGCCTAGACCGATGGTTTTTAGGTGTGCCTAATGTGACTTCCCTCTTATTCGTATGTAAAAGAACTCTTGTGGGATGACATTGTGGCACACCGGCGATATTGATATGATCCTGGCATGAATAGTGTCATTAACAAACAAAATATTTTCCTAATTATTTTCACTTGGAGCAAACCACTGCATTCCAAACGACATCAAATCAAAAGGCATCACGCAGTTTACTCTTGAACGTTTTTGCTCTCGCAAATACTCAATAATCAATCAATTTCTGAGGTCCATTTCTGCAGTGGTGTTGGTACACATTCCGTTAGTTTGGATAAGTTTTAATAAAATATGTCGAAGACAAATGAGGTGCAAAGTACTGATTACAGTAAAACAGTTTGTAATCAATGTTTTACTTCCCCCGTTATATTTGCTATTTTCATTATGAGAATGCCTTGATAAGGTAGAGAAATATTGAGCGAACGCACCGAAACGTTGAGAAACTCCAGGGAAGTGATACGCAAATGGGAAGAAGACACGTGAACTTTGTGTGGATAATCTGAAAGTTTTGGAGTGGAGCTCCGCAGTGGTGGCAGAAGTGGGGATCTGAAATATGCATTCACCTGTCAAGTGATGTAGAATGTCGGCCTCAAGCTTTGCGCCGCAGCTCCGAGCCAATGAATGCTTCATAAGCTTTAACCGTAGCACAGAGATGCTAGTTTATTCTCTTGCAGGCATGCCGATAGAAGATGGCATGAAACATAACTTAAACACCTCAAGGCATAGTTCAAACAGCTGTACACCAGGTGGCGTCCTTTGTGCGACCTCTAACATGAAAGCCGCTGTTTTAGCAGACGTTTCCCCAGGAAGTTTGCTAAGCAACGCTTTCAAAGCTTCAATGTGAAACAGAAACTCCGGGCATGTCTGATGGCTGACTGCATTTACAGTCACAAACCAAATGTCTTTGGTGCATGGAAGTATCTGCCTCTCCTTAACAGGAGAATATTTATGTGAGATGCTTCAGGGCTAAATTTATTACACAAGTAAGCAGTACTGTAAAAGTTATTAGTAGCTTATTTCAATTTACTTTCCATTTACTGCATATTGGGATCATGTCCTGGAACACCATTTTCAACAAAAAAGTGATGCGAAGAAAATCTGATGTGTTACACTTACATGACCTTCTCTACTCACTCTTTTACAAACTCTTCTTACAAAATCTCTCGTTAATCGAGGCATACCTTTGTTACATATTTAAGCATTTCCTTGTAATTGCTACGGGTAACCAATGTCGTTGAGCCACGGTCTCATGAATAAGTGGTTTGCGTTCAAAGAACGTTTCTCATATTAGTTCTTTTTCAGATGTTCCTCAGTCCTTATAAGTGGAAAATTCAAGCATGTATCTTACATTTAGATATAGAACGTTTGCCTTCCAAATTTAATTTCGCAATTTTCATTTCATTTCCCGTATCAGCAAATTTATGTTTCGAGATGCCTTATAAAGCAAGAACGGAAGTTAAGCACTTTTCAAAGAAAACAACAAATAAGTAAATGAAATGTACAGAAGACGAAAGCTAGTCAGATTTTTAAAATGCAAAACACTATAAGACGATTTTGAAGTTCTATCTTTGCCTAACTATGAGAAAAACGAATCCTAAAGGAACCACAGATATTTAAAGTTTCAAACAAAAAAAAAGTTATTGCGCAAATGCGTAAGCCCACAAAAGCTTTACGAATCAACGAGATGTATATTTCTAGGTTGTAAAATTTCGTAATTTTTATTATTTACCGATTATATATAATATATGTGTATATATACATAAAATTCAAGATATACATTTTATTCGTTATGAAAATACTTACTTTAATCTAAATCGTTTAAAACCATTAAAACGTAAATGTTCACGCAAAGTGGAGTTTAGGTTATTGAGCGTTTCTTGAATTTCTTCGCGATGTGGTCTTGGAAGACGCTGGACTTAAATACCAAATTTCGCATTCAAACGACGTTTCGTTTTGGAGTTATACTCTTAAAATATACACACATGCACAGACATACACAACACACATAGGCAGTTTTATACAAACTTTATTATTATTATTATTATTATTATTATTATTATTATTATTATTATTATTATTATTATTATTATTATTATTATTATTATTATTATTATTATTATTATTATTATTATTATTATTATTATTATTATTATTATTATTATTATTATTATTATTATTATTATTATTATTATTATTATTATTATTATTATTATTATTATTATTATTATTATCATTATTATCATTATTATTATCATTATTATCATTATTATTATTATTATTATTATTATTATTATTATTATTATTATTATTATTATTATTATTATTATTATTATTATTATTATTATTATTATTATTATTATTATCATTATTATTATTATTATTATCATTATTATTATTATTATTATTATTATTATTATCATAATTATTATAATTATTATCATTATTATTATTATTATTATTATTATTATTATTATTATTATTATTATTATTATTATTATTATTATTATTATTATTATTATTATTATTATTATTATTATTATTATTATTATTATTATTATTATTATTATTATTATTATTATTATTATTATTATTATTATTATTATTATTATTATTATTATTATTATTATTATTATTATTATTATTATTATTATTATTATTATTATTATTATTATTATTATTATTATTATTATTATTATTATTATTATTATTATTATTATTATTATTATTATTATTATTATTATTATTATTATTATTATTATTATTATTATTATTATTATTATTATTATTATTATTAGTAGTAGTAGTAGTAGTAGTAGTAGTAGTAGTAGTAGTAGTAGTAGTAGTAGTAGTAGTAGTAGTAGTAGTAGTAGTAGTAGTAGTAGTAGTAGTAGTAGTAGTAGTAGTAGTAGTAGTAGTAGTAGTAGTAGTAGTAGTAGTAGTAGTAGTAGTAGTAGTAGTAGTAGTAGTAGTAGTAGTAGTAGTAGTAGTAGTAGTAGTAGTAGTAGTAGTAGTAGTAGTAGTAGTAGTAGTAGTAGTAGTAGTAGTAGTAGTAGTAGTAGTAGTAGTAGTAGTAGTAGTAGTAGTAGTAGTAGTAGTAGTAGTAGTAGTAGTAGTAGTAGTAGTAGTAGTAGTAGTAGTAGTAGTAGTAGTAGTAGTAGTAGTATTTTTTAAAGTCAGTGAGTCTCAAAAATGTATGATGAAATGATCCCATGATTTTACAATGACAAATTTCGGAGTGGGGACTTAGCACCTCTGCCTACTGAATATCTTTTGTGCCCTTGTCCCTGACAGGGTTCTCCCTGGGAGGAAGGAGTGAGTGGAGGGTATACTAAGAGTCATTGGACCTGAGGAGAGATAACAATAGAGGGAAAGGTTGCTAACAGGTAGTGGCTGGAACATACACTCTCGTCCGCCTCTCTAGTCTTACCATTCCCTGGGGCCTGGAGACCTACTTCGATCCTGAAGTTGCAGGTTTACAGAGAGAAAATTCCCTATCATGCAACGCCGAAATTCCCACCGATACTTAGAACTATGAAACGCGGGAATCATTTAGAAAATCCATCGGTCAGGAAGGTTCGGCCATGGTAATTAAACCAAGGGCTTCCCGAATGTGTATCACAGACGCTACTGCCTGAGACATCGCACTCAGTATTTTCACTATGAACTTGGTATAGAATTGTGAACGCAATGCAATACTTCCCCTACGTACTGTAGCTAAATAGTATACAAAATAATAAAAACACATCTGCTGTGGTGTATCCGGAATTTTGCAAGTGTGTACTACCAGTTTTGATGGATCATTAAAGTAAGTTGTGGTTTTCTATAAATAGCACCCTTAATGGGAAAAAATGGGTAGGTTTTTTATGACATTATTAAAATGAATTGGATTTTGGTTGTTACAAGATTATAATACTTCATGATTAAAACATTTTCCTGTACTAAATTGTATTTATATTAATATCTTAGTAAAACTGAAAGTTACTCAAAGTCAATGTAAAGCAGGGTTAAATTAACGTTTTAGTCATTAGTTTTTCAAATAAATTTACATTTAATTATTCAACAGCACTCAATGGATAGCAATAAAATGCGATCAAACACATTGATGAGGCCAACCTAGCAGTTGAAATATTCATCTACAAATGAATAAAATAAATATCATTATAATTTTAAAATGCCAATATCGCACCCCTTTCGTGATTAACTTTTGGTTATTTTTCTGTGCAGAACAGTTTTAATCAATCGTGTGGCGAATGTGCAACCGAATGCATCCTTTTGAGTCGACAACAAGGCTTTATTGGTCAATATTCAATGTCGTTTCAGAGAGAAAATGTAATGAGAGATTCCAGAAAATATTTGTTTTGAACGTTAATAAATATATCACACAATTTAAATATTGACTAAGTTACTTTTTTTAACTTGGCCTTAAATTAATTCATACTGCAGCTTTTAACTGTAGTCATTCGTGAACAATAAGTTAATAATAACTAAATGAGAAAAATAATTGTTTCATGTGAGGAATAGTAAGACTATATATAAGTTTGCATCCTTTATCTGTATTAATTAGTGATTTAGATATGGGGTTAATCAAATTAAAGAATACGTTCACTATAAATGTACTATGAATCTCTTATCTCTTAAAAATTAATGATTAACGGTTAATTTTAAAAAGTGATTTAAAATATAGTATCAGAACGGACATTGTATTTTAATATACCTTATATAAAATGGGTATCTGATTTCCCATGAGGAATCCACAATTGTGCTGCAAAATCTAACTCAAGCTTGTGAGGAGCGAACAAGAAGCTGAGATCTAAATGTCGGTATAGGCAGCAGCTGCGGAGCCGAGACAGCGTGTCTGTTTGTGAAGCACCTTAGAACCAGACCAAAGGAGACGATATTTATTGGAAAAAGGTAGAAATTCCTTAAACTAGACACAAAGTTCAGTGGTTACCTTATCAGAAGCAAAGTGTATTTGAAACAATGCCCAGAAGTTAATAGCATTTTCAGCTTTTCAAATCACCTTTGAGATATTATATTTCAACCACCTTGAACAGTTTATAAATATTTCAAATACTTGTGCCACATGACGTTCAATGCACGTATCTCACCAGAGTAGTTTAAGCTGTAAGAGCATCCGCAAGGCTGAAGATTCTGTCCTACCGAAAACTCTAATTCAGGTTTTAACTTAACCTGCACACGACTAGTGTGAGGAGGAAGATTGCCAAACTTATATTAAATTAGTTAATTATTTTCAAATTCATCTAAATCTATCCAGCACAGAAAATATTAAAGCTAAAGCTACCATGTCTAAAAGTAATTACTGTTATGATCAATACCTATTTTGTTTACTGTCGTGGACCCGTTTGAAGATTAGGACACACCTTCTATATGTACAGTGACTTTATACACTTTTTTCTAGTAATTATTTACCCTTCTCCTGACGTAGTGATACCCAAATCAGCCAAGGGTCAAACACAGCACTCATCTTTTAACCTCTTCTCTCTTTCGATCGCTGTCTCATCCGTGGAACACAAATGCCACTGAATTTCAGTGGCAGTCACTCTTTCTTATACCCGCACGAACGCTCGAGAAGGCTCGGCAGAAGGTGGAGAGGGTAAATACGCACGTCACCCAAGGGGTAGAAGACTGGCGGAGAAGGCTGCACCATCATATTATTCGGAATTCTGCATATTTGGGATAAAAGGATATCTGGTTTGCCCCGCCATCTCACTCCATCGATGTTCCATCTTCATCTCATGCAGCATCAGTGTTAGCACCCGCGGTGCCGTACGTAGTAAAAGCGGGCGTTAAACACTACACATCCAGTCATTTACAACAGCACTTAACTAAAACGTATTATGTTATATTTAGAATTAACTAACATAATCTGTCACGAACTATAAATATTGATACACTACAAGAGAGCATGATTTGCTATTGCATTCTATACTTTCACAAAATAACACAAAATAAGCTAAAACTAAATAAAAGTAGAAGAAACAAATTAGTAATCAATGAATGTGTAGTGTTTAACGCCCACTTTTACTACATACGGCAACTAATGTTACATGAAATGAAGATGGAGTACCAGTGGAATAAGATGGCGGAGGAAACCGGAGATCGGCTTATCCTTTAAAATATATATGCGAATTATTCATATATAATATTAAGAAGCATCCAGCCCGCCTCGGTAGCGTAGCATGTCTGCCTCACGTTGAAGAGTTCCCGAGTCCGAATCTCGGTCAGTTTGAGTTACCAGGATAAGGTTTTTCCGGGATTTTCCCTTATCCTAAAAGACGAATGTCGGGTAGCTCTAAGCTCCATGGACCCTGGACACACTTGAGCATAATTCACCCATTTCATTCACCGTCCGATATGACTTAACGTTGGAGGACGTAAAATTACAAAAAAGAAGCAACCAAAATTATGAAGCTATGCAATATTAAATATTTTTGTTCACTCTGTACATAAGCTAGCAGGTACCTCTCTCGAAGGAAGACTAGTATTCTCGAGTGAATTCTTGAGTCACGTTTCAAGCGGACGGACCATATCTATGTTCGGATACATTGTTTCTCAACCGCTTTTAAGAATATGTGATATTGTTATCAGCAGTATACATCTAGGCGCTTCGGAATTTCTATTGCCTGATCAATCAGAGAATTTCTTGCTGGAGAGGACGTACTCGCTTGTAATCATAGCAATGTTAGCTTAGGTCAATCTAGATCAAAGTCATGCCTTTCACCTAATCATCTCAGTATTCATCCGTCATTTATCCGAGTTGGTATAGGTCCACCTTAAGATGTTGGCAATAAGACTTGGAAACCTCATCAGAAATATTGATCTAACGCTACACTTCCGAAGCTTATGAAGTCCTCGCTTGTTATACCATTCTTATTCACTGCACCTTTGTAATTAAAGTATTCAGGGTATTGATTGTTTGCTTTTCATTCAATAAAGTGAATATTGGATTTCAAAGGACGCTACACTGAAATTATAAACTTAGGACTACTTAACGTCATCAAGCAGATTTTTAATATGTTGTTTAGCCAACTTCATTATTCAACTTTCTTGAGGTATTCTAACTTGAAATTATTTTATATACAGACTAGCTGAAATTGCGAAGTACGTACCGCCAATAAAAGTTATTTGAACTTATCTAAAAAGATTCGAATTAATTATCTATTCCGAAATTGGGATGAAGTTTAAATACAACACGGTTACAATT